>CM053789.1:739934973-740601223 GCA_028749045.1 Cupressus sempervirens
AAGTGTCAATTTTTGTACACATAGCATTTATTCATGCACATGATAGCATAGAGGATGAAAGAAAAGTATTAAGGGAGTATCACTTCTAAATCAGTACTGATTGAAATCATTCATCAGAGTTTGTACAAGGATATTTTAGAGTTTTTTATGACAATTTGAGGGAAAGAGATGAAAAATACAAACACATTATATGGTTAGACAATTGCACTACACAATTCAAGAATGCAAGGATGTTTTATTGGTTGAGTAGGATGCATGTGATAAGTGGAGTGCAACATTTTTGGAATTTCATTTAGGCGAGACATGGAAAGGGATATCATGATGGTGTTGAAGTGTGTGAATAAAAGAGCCCTTAGTAGAAAAGAATTGAAGTATGAAGGTGGCACAATATTAGATATGCTAAAACAATTGTCCAATGGTGTAATTCCATAATGGGACTAGGTAATATAGATAAGTCTATGGTTTCTAGATATTTTTGGTTAATATGTGAACCTAACATTGAAAATTTGTATGATTGTTGTACACTTACAGGATCAAATGAGATGCATTATTCATTATGAAGTTCAAATGCAATGTCACTAGTTATTCATACTAGAAAGCTTGTATGCTTTTGCTCTTCATGTATGCATCATTTATGGGATCAATGTGAATCAAAGAGTGGGTTGACCAATGGTCTTGTATACCTTTGCATCCAATTGATTCATATCAACTTCCTACAACACTACAACTCAATCAGGTTGAAGCATCAACATATTTTGAGCATGTATCTGACCTAGTTAAACAAGGTACTAAGTTATCAATTTAGTGCTTGGTTAAAATATATTACTTTCAATTTTTCCATTAACTTATCCTTCTATATAATGTAGTTCATGTATATGTAGTTATTTCATATCACAACAATGATGAAGGAATAGATTACTTTCTATGTCGGTGTATTGAGCCCAAAAAGAAACTAATATCTATAGTTGTTGATGGTGGCGACATTGAGAACCCAATATGATCCATCATTGTGATAGGCACATGGCTTAGAAGGTAGTATATTTTTGTCCCCTTCCATGAAGATCTCTTTAAGTCAATTTTTCGTGTATAATGTATCAATCTTGACTTTAAATTATTTTTACAATTAAATGTAGGTATCCTACGAAGAATTTTACCATGTGGTTATTTAAGGATTTTGTAACATACATTCAATTGATATCAATTTGTGGTAGGCCTCTTAACAAGAAGTTGTGGAAAGTATGTAAATCTGATCATGAGGAAACAGTTGATACAATAAGGGTTAGAGATGATCTAGAAGGTTTCCTTGATTGATTATGTTCCATATATCCGAGTCATTCTACATATAGTAGAATAATTTTGAAAAATCTGTATATATGCTATGCAAAATATTACAACTTTGTAGTGATGTGCATATGTAGATGCCAAATTTTGTATATAAAAAAGAGAAGACATGTAACATGTACATATTTATATGGCATATTTTATATAAAAATCCGATAAGACATGTCACATGTATATATTTAGATGCTAAATTTTGTATATAAAAATGAGAAGACATATAACATGTGTATATTTCTATGCCATATTTTATATAAAAATATGATAAGAGATTTCATATTTGCATATTCAAATGCCAAATTTTGTACATAAAACTGATAAGAGATGCAAATATTGTACATTATTGTTATAAATTTGTTATAAATTTGTCTCTTTAACTCTTTTTTGTGAGATTGATGATATCCTTTTAAAAAAATTCAATTATCTTCAACTTATATAGATTTAGATGGTTGTTCTCTTGCATTTTTATCCCAAATTTCTCATAACATTAGAAAAATAAATAATAGATTTGGGTACCCATTTGGCTTCTCTACAACATATGCAAAGCTTGGATAGGGTTTTTTTGGACCATGTCCTTGCTGATACACATTTGGCTTCTCTACAACATATGTAAAGCTTGGATAGGGTTGTTTTGGACCATGTCCTTGCTGCCACACTATGTCACCTCTTTTTAGGCTTAAAATAGCCCTCTAATTGGTAGAAGGCATGATGATGATGTCATCATGTGGTAAATAGTGTTTACAAAGAGTTAGGGTGATTTTTTTACCATAGGTAAGGTTTTTGGTTAATTTTGAGATGAGAGGAAGGTCATTTGACCAAATTGGTGAAAAGTTGCAAAAAAATGTAAAAGTTGCATTGTGCAACTTTGCAACTTTCAAAAGTTCCTTGAGCAACTTTTGGCAAGAAAGTTGAAAAGTGTTGAAGAGGAATCCTAAAGGGTGACTAACCACCCAACCACCCTATATAAATCATGAGAAGAGCATTGATAGTTTGGTGAACTCATTTGGAGACCAAAAGATCACCTAGTGTTTGTTTATCTAGGTTGTTCTAGGTTGGTCAAACATAGTCAACATTTGGTCAAAGGTAGATTTAAGGCTGGATTTGATAATTTTTGGTCATGTTTAGTCTTTAAAAATTATTGGGATCATTTCATACCTATTTGGAGTCAAATTAAAAAGTAGTGCAAAAAGTTGTTAAAAAGTTGCAAAGTACAAATTTTGCAAAAGTGCAATTTTTGCAATTTCTTACAAAAGTTGTCAAGAATGCACAACCAAGTGCAGAATTTAGTTGGAAAATGAAAAAATGACCTCTAGGAGTGTATATGTGTTCAAGATCACCAAATTTTTTGGTTGGAATCAAGAAGACAAATTTTGGAGCAATTTTTTGTGCCTTCTAGAGTGTTGATCCATACTTTTCCAAGATTCTTTTTGGTTTTGTGTGATGAGATGATTGAATCAAATACGTGGATTTATTTCACATGTTCAAGGAATTGATTTGAATCAGTATAATAGATTATAGCAATAGATTGCATTCATTTTCCTTCATTTTGTGTTTTCCTAGTAACTAGGGTTTTGAAGCTTCTAATGCATTCCTAGCAATCTACAACTATTCTATTAGCTTCAGTTGGTCAAGTTTAGGATAGAACCAGCCTCATTTCAGCCACAATGTTCCTCCAATATTATCAACCACACTAAATGGAAGTGTCCCTAAGGGTCTCTAAGCACCATCGGGTTGTGATCTTTAATCGAGCATTTCTCCAAGCTTCTGTGAGGTATTGATAAACTATTAGGTGCTATACGATCATGTTATATAGGCCTAAAAAAACCTATCTCATTTTTTAGATATTTAACTTTTTTTGGGATTTGGCATCCGTATCTCACTTATTGCCAAAAGTTATAATATTTCTTAGTTCAAATGAGCAAGGTTGTGTATATTTCAAACTATTGGTCCTAAGATCGAATTTTCTACTCCATTATCTCTGTTTGGTTGGGTTTATGCTAGGACTAACCTTATTTCATCCTTAACTTCCCTCTAATAGTATTGACCACACTAAATAGAAGCATCCCTAAGGGTCTCTAAGCACTATCGGGTTGTGATCTTTGACACAAATACAAAAATCATGACATACTTTTATTTTTCATGTCTTATTACATCAAAATAAGTGACATATGATTACATGTCATAATGAATTTGATAAACATGTTACATTTTCTATATAAAATAATGAACTTTTATGTGTTTGATTAATTGCAAGAAAGTAGGCTAAAATACAAGTTTGTATGGACACATTGATCAAGTTGGATGGAAATCCAAGTTTAATGTATATCAAAATAAATAATATATTATGCCATATCAATCATATAGTTACAAAAATATGTTATGTCTCATTGTCACAATACAAATGTCAAATTTTTACAATAGAAATGTTGAATGTGCACAATATAAATCTCAAATATATACAATACAAAAGTCAAATTCTCGACAAATGTTGAATGTGTACAATAGAAATGTTGAATGTGCACAATACAAATCTCAAATATATATAATACAAAATTTGAATATATGTCAATGTCAAGTGATGACCACAACTACATATGTATATCACTATCAATATCTATGATTGTACAAGATCATCAAAATTGGACCTCTTTAATGTAGTTTGTGGCTTGTCAGGTGTCTACAAAAGAAAAATTAAAATACACTATCAAATATCTTATCTATAATTAATATGAAAATAACTAGAAATTGGGTTCTAAATTGTAGATAGTTGAGTTGTTCATTACCTTATCCCTTTGTCCCATAGTTGGACTGAATGATAATGTTAATGGGCTCCTTCGTCGATGGGTAGGATTCCTCAAAAAATAATGAGGCAGAGTGTGTTGAAAATAATTGATTAATTGTGTATTATCTTTGATGTTACACAAAATGTAATATCATTTCTAGTCAGTGTATGTTGAGCTCACTCAAGCATTGAAGATAGTTTCTTATGTCTATAGAGAATTTCAAAGTTTGCCAAGTTTAAGAGATAGTGTCTACTAAGTTCACTCAGGCGATAAAGACAAGTTTGTAGAAGTTGAGTGTTAACTAAGATCACTCGATTAATTAAGGAAATGTTGGATGGAACTAGTGTTAAAAAAGCTCATTCGGTTACCAAAGGAACTTTTTGAATATGCAGTGTTGACCAAATTCAAATGATTAACATAGGAAAATAATTTTTGAGTTAGTATCTATAGAGCAAGGTCAACTAATGAAGGATTTTATTGTTTTGGCATATTGAGTTCAATTATTTTGTCTCTTGGTTCTAGCTAACTAAGGAGATGAACATTAAGTATTCTAAGTTGCATTCAAGTTAACTTGACATTATGTAAGATATAAATATAAGGTCAAGTTGAGAATTGAATATGTGGAACATAATAGAAGATTCAAAGATGCTTAGAGGAAGTGAATTGGAAGGATAAGAAAAATATCCTTGTTGAGCTATAAAGATACATTTGATCAAGAGGGATCAAGTATACAAGCTAGAATTGAGATCTATAATTAGCAATTCAATTGCATCAGAAATTAGGTCAGCTCATTGTTACTTTCTAACCACTATAGCAGTGATATAAAATCTCTTAATAGAGTTAGCTTAACAACTATTTTTAAATCTTCTAACAAGGTAGTATTTTGAAATTGAATTTTCTAAAGACCTCTAACAAGGCCACTCCTAATAGGGTGATTAAATCCTCTAATAGGGTCACACCTAACAGTATGTTTTGTAACCTTTAACAAGGTTGGCTCCTAACAAGGCTCACTTCAAAAGAGTAAAAATTAGTAACTAGTTGCAATTGGTGGTTTTTCCCAAATTGGGTTTCCATGTTAAATATTGGTGTCAATTGTGTTCAAGCTATTTCCTTTATTTTTTTGCAACTAAGTCAAAGTAAGATTAATTAGAGATAATATATTAAGATTTTCATAATAAGTATTTTCCAATTTATTTCAATATCTGCTAAGTTACAACATTTGCTAGTGTAAATCGAGTGCATGTATGTTTATCGAGTTATAGAAAAATATAGTTTAATCACAATTTGATTTGTATTGACATCTAAGGGATTTGGAATTTATTTTTTTAGTAACTAATTCACCCCTCCCCTCTTAGTTAATCCTCTTATTTTTCCAATAGAATGATAATGGGAGACAGAACTACCGATGAATCAATTCTCATGGTAGGCACAACAACTAATGAATTGGTGCTAGTATGAGGCACAACCTGTATGGTAACCAATACAATATTAGAAATATAGAGTGGCATTAGATATCCCAAATAGCGTTAAAAAGAAAAAAATGTATTGCAACTTGAGCTATATCTCACGTGCTAGCAAGAGGTACAACCACTAATGAATTAGCATTGACATGAGGCACAACCTAAATGCTAAGCGATAAAATGTTAGCATTATAGAGTGGTATTAGGGATTCCAAATAGAATAAAAAAATAAAAAGTATACTATAGCCTAAGATAGATCTCCCATGCTAGTAGGAGGTACAACCACTAATGAATTAGTGTTGGTATGAGGCACAACCTATATGGTAAATGATAAAATTTTAGCATTATAGAGTAGCATTAGGGATTCCAAATAGAGTAAAAAAAAATGTACTGCAATTTAAGATAGATCTCCCATGCTAGTAAGAGGTACAACAACTGATGAATCAATTCTAGTATGAGGCACAACCTCTACGATAAGAGATAAAATTTTAGCATTATAGAGTGGCATTAGGGATTCCAAATAGAGTAAAAAAATAAAATAAAAATATTGCACCCTGAGTTGGATCTCCCATGCTAGTAGGAGGCACAACCACTAATGAATTAATGTTGGTATGAGGCACAACTTGTATGGTAAGTGATAAAATGTTAGAATTGTAGGGTAGGTATTAGGTATTTCTAGCATACACACAAGAAATCTAAATTGAGATCATGAAAGGGCTTCAAATAAGACTCTAGATGCATACCTTTGGCCTCTATTATGTTTGACCTCATCTTTGATGCTCGAGACCCCTAACAAAATGAAATGGGAAATGATTTGCATGAAGTCTCAAAGAGTGATGTAATAGGTAAAATATAAATAAAACATGTTAATAATACAAATTGTTGATAATTATTATAAAATTGAAGAAAACACATGTACTCATTTGTAAATGAAACTGTTCAATATGTATATAGAAAAAATGCATACTATAATCTAAAATACATGAGAAGGAAAATATGAAATTTTAGCTCTTCCATTTCCTCAACATCAGATGTCTTAGTTGCATTCATCAACTCTACAAAACTAAATTGTTTCTACATATATTCAACAAACAAGTCAACATGTATTCATCAATATTAAGAACATGTATATACATTCATTCATTAAAATTTTCAAAATATAAAGTTGATTTGTATTTTATATCTTTTTTTTGTTTTGGTGTTCTTGCTGATTTTCTTTCCTTTCCTCTAGACCTTGAGCTAAGTGGAGCACCCTAAAGAAGAAACAAATATAACATAAGAGGAATCAATAAGACATATCGTTGAGTTCAACTCAAATCATAAACTTGATATGTGTGCAACCTATGATACTGCATAGCTCTCAAGGCCAAAGTTAATGGCAAAAAGTGTGGCATCATCAATTTGGGAACTTTCAGCCCCTAACAAACCTATAAAATAGTAAAGAGTATTGTTATAAATATGAGATAATGTTGTAAATGGAAAGAAGGCACTATAATAACAAGAAGATCATAGGAGGGTAAGATGACACATGAAGGAATTAAAGGACATATAGGAAGGATAGTTGAAAGATAGGAAAAATTGGGGCTCAAAAAGACTGCAAGGCCTAAATTGAAAATAAAGAGACGGAGAAGGAAAAGAGAGATGCGAAAGAACTTTTGGCACCTTTTCAAGAAATAAAAGTGGAGATTCATGATCTCCACACTCCTACAAGATACCCTATTTGATATGGAGGTTCTTCGATGTAGATGGGTATATGGAGGATGAATTCATGAGATTCATTAGATGGAGTTCCGGTATGCTAGGAGCAAGATACCTGGATGGGAATTGGATGGACTTGATGAATTTGGGAGGGTTTCAATGATAGTAGGAGATGAAAAGGTATTATTGTTCTTTTAATAATGCCAATTAAGAAATAATATTTCAAAGCCAATGTATTATTGTACTTTTAATAATATTTAAAAAACTCTACCTCAGGTGTTCTTGCTCCTAACCTCACACCTCTAGTAGAATGAGTACTACATGGTGTTCTCAACATTGCATATTTTTTGAACATATCAATCTAAATTTCTCTATAAAATTAAAATAAATACTTACTTTATGATATTTAGGTGATTAAATAATATCATGTCAAAACTCATGAGGTTCATTAGGTGGGGTTTGGGTAATGTTGAGAGCAAGAGATGTGGATGGGAATTGGATGGATTTGATGAACAAGAGGGTTTAAATGATGGTAGGAGATGGAAGAGGATCTATACGACATACCAATTAAGAAACAATATTTTAAAGCCAATGTAGTATTATACTTGTAAGAATATTTTAAAAAATTTACCTTCGGTGTCCTTTCTCCTAGCCTTGCAACTTCTAGAAGAAAAAGTACTCTATAGTATTCTTGTACTTCTTGGTACACCCTACATTGCATATTGTTCACATCTCAATCTAGATTGATCTATAAAATAATTTAATTTTCTACTTTTATGATATTTAGGTGATTAAATAATATCATGTCAGAATACAAATAAACAAACCTATGTCTTGTATCCACTAAAGACCATCACCATCAAATCATCTATGAGTGTGAAATCCCCACTTTTGTATGAATAACAAGTATACCCACAATGTACACATAGATGAGATGACACTCCATCTTGAGACACTTCCATATCCATCCCATCACACATGTGCTGATAGCTA
Organism: Cupressus sempervirens; assembly: GCA_028749045.1. Lineage (NCBI taxonomy): Eukaryota > Viridiplantae > Streptophyta > Pinopsida > Cupressales > Cupressaceae > Cupressus > Cupressus sempervirens. The sequence goes on from CM053789.1 coordinate 739,943,246, forward strand.
AAACAAAAATGTTGATTAGGCTCTAAAGACTATAATGATGCACATGGCACAAGTAAGGATGATATTGGTAGTGCAGGTGACAAAAGCTGAGATGACACTAGTGGTGCAGGTGACATAAGTGGAGATAACACTACTGGCATAGGTGATGCTGATGGAGCTGTCGTAGGTTGTGATGACTAAGGTGCCATAGGTGATGATGATGGAGTTTTCTCATGTTGTGATGACCCTAAAGGTGTATAGTAATGATGTTCAAGGTTCTATAGGTGAAGGAAAACCACCTAACTATTAGCCATGCTCAATGATAACATTTGTTAATGATGTAGCTGCATGAAGACTGTAAATCAATAGACTCCTTTGTAATTGATGGGACCACAACATGATGCATGGTTTTCTGTGATGTATGTCTCCTCTCACATTCTACTACGACCCTATGAACCAAAGGTCTATCCTTCATAATCCCTCTCCCTCTACCCTGGAACTGATGGATGTCAAAGTAATTTAGCTTCTCGTCAAGGATGAACTCACAATATAGCTTTCTCAAAAAATATAGAGACACCTCATAATTATTACATGGTGGTAGGTCATATACCATATACCACATATCCCAAAAACATGATCTCATCTTAGTATGAGTGTACCAATGAATAGAAAAGTTTTGGTTGTGTGTAATAGGGAGTTTTTAGATATAGGATCAATTTAAAGAGAACATATAGTACCTTTCTTTATGCATTTATCTTTCACTTGCTGATATGGTGAGCCATCGACATAAAATGTACAACACCTATCCCTCCATGTACCCTATTTTGTAACCTCCCTAGACACCTCATTTGTATTTTGGGCCATTTTTTCAAGTGTATTTGCTAGGATTGAGTGGTGATAAAGTGTAGATGACCGCAACCTATTGGCCATTTGGGTAATGTTAGCACTATTTTGTGTAAGGTGGTTTATGAGGCCCTCTTATGTAGTAGTTAAATGATGTAATTATATGTATTGAGGGTTTATAGAAGGTAGTGGTTGTTGAATAGGAACATTGAGTGGAGGGTTTTTTGGTTGTGTCACTATGGGTGGAGGGTTTTGTGGTTGTGTCACTATGGGTGGAGTGTTTTATGGTTGTATCATGATGGTTGGAGGGTTTTATTGTGTAGCAGGTGGTCTTTTGTCTCTCCCTCATTTTCTTAGATTCCTTGATGCATCTATATTAAAAAAATATTAAAAAATTACAAATGTTATAAAATAAAAAACCATATTACAAAATTTGATGAAAAAATACATTAAAAATGAATAGAATTAAGGCCTACCTCTTTTTCAAGATGACATGGATGGAAATGCAATAAAAAATCAATTTTTCTTTCAAACCCAATTGGGTTTTGACCTTCTCCTTCACACTTCACACTGCTACTATCCTTTGAGGGTATTAAAATTCCCTTAAACATAGGTAGTAGGAAAAAATATATACTTTTAAAAACCTAATTGGCTTATTAAATAAGATAATTCAAAAAATATATAAAACCCGATCGAGAACATCAAACCTTTATCTATCTTTCATTAATTATGGAATCTCTGGCTCTAGATAGAACAAGGATAAGGTTAAGGTAAGGTGATTGATCTAGATACAAGTGGGTTTGAGTCCTCACTAATTGACAAAATAGTTTAAAATAATTCAAAAAATCTGATCGAGTTTTACAAAACTTGATCTGATTTTTCAAAGTATAATTGCTAGATCTGGATACCAAGTCTGGCCCACATTTCACTTTTAAATAACCCAATCAGGTTATTGAAAACTCAAAAGGGTTATTGAGATTTTTTCTTTTTTTTTGGGTGTCCACTTTTTTGTGCACTAACTTGGTGTACTCATCCCTTGATGCATATGCCCTTCTATCCTAGATCTAGCTCTAGGATTTGGAATGTTATACTTTTTACTATTGGTCCTACCCTTATAGGAAAGATGAAGACAACTTTTGATGATCTTTTATCCTCATCATATGATCTTATATTTCTCCTTCTATTCAGATCCACACTTATTTTTGGATGTAACAAAGGTTTTATAAATTATAAAGTACAAATGTTAATCTAGCTCTACCATCAATGAGTACCCATATGATCATGTGCTTATGCACTCTACATTAGGTGATTAGCTAGATATTTGAAGTAGTTGGTATAAATTTTTCTTATCTTTGGGGAAAATGCATAAGATCTCAAGAATGGATATCTAAATAGGAATATGTCATAGTTGATCTATTAGAAAATGAATCCCACTAATAAAACTTGGGGGGGGGGCGTTTGGTGGGGTGGGTGAATCAGTTGTATTCCAATTATAACTTAAATCCAACTTGAGATACCAAAATAGTGTACAATTCCAAGAAATAAGATATGCATCATAACATTGTGATTTGTTAACTAGGGAAATCCTTGATCAAAGGGAAAACCCCAATGGGCATGGCACCCACAAAATGATATACTAATATTAATGTTCCTTGAGAAAGTATGTGACCCTTTTAGGGCCCTATTATAATACAATCAGTTGATTAGTCTATGTTAGTTAGGAGACTTTGAATCCTTGTTAGAAAATTCTGGCCTAGTTAGAAGCATAAGGAAGACAATTGTACACACTGTCCAAATTGCTTTTGCTACTATTAAACAAATAGATCTTCTAGATTAAAAATCCAAGTACTGAATATAAAAATAAAATAAATCCATTTCCAATATAGTCCCTTTGAAGTTCCTAAACCAACATCAAGATAATCCTCTAGTTTTTTTTAATCAAATTTGCATCCTTAACATATGAGCATAGTCACGCAATCAAATGTTATACTTTTCATGCTTCAACCAAAGAAATAATATTTCCTTTATACCTTTTCCTAATCAACTAATTAAGTTGGTATTTTGATATTTTCCAATGTAAAATTAACTACATACAACCTTATTAAGATATTACATTAAGTTCTCACATGTTTCGTTACACTTTACAAGTTCCAAAATAATCCTCAATACAAGAGTCAAATGACAGTGAACATATCACATGTTACATTTTAGTGACCTACACATAATGATCTTCAACATGTAGTAACACAAACATGTCTTCAACCATGATCTAATCTTCCTCACCCTAATTCCATCTTGCTCACCAAATATTTAAAAATGCAATAGTATATCTTACTGCACACTAGTCTACTACCAATCTTCACCAAATGATCTATAGCCCAAAATATTCTTCATATAAGCATGGGAAAATATAGATCTAGTATTTGAACATATTTCTAAACATGAATCTAAGATTTCATATCTTAATCTATCATATCCCAACTTTTTTGATCAATCCAACATCAATGATGTACAAAATCTATGTTCGTTATGAAAACAAACATATATATGTTGACATCAATGAAAAACCTATCATGAATACAAAACATAAAAATCATATCCAAGTGCTAACTACTATTGTAATCTTAATAATATCCCCCTTTAGCATTGATGGAGACATATGATGAAAAACCATCAACCTAAAAAGAAATTGTATTCTCATAAAAATCTTCTAAAATCAATCAACTAATCTAAATATTCTCAACATATCTTATGCATACTTTCCCCCATATGTGTAACTCCCCTTCATATCTTACTCTTTCATCATAATCATCATATTCATTTGCATACACGCAGTCTCTAGGCCTTCTAGACTTGAAATTATTCTTATGCTTTTCCTCTCTTTTAGGACACTTAGAAGCATGATGAAAAAATTCATTGCAAGTCCAACATTTTAAGATTCTATTACAAGTTGGTTCTCTCCTTACAAGGAAATTCCTTCTTCAATTATTCTATCCTCCTTGTTTGAATATTTAGAATAACTAAGATGAGGGGGGATGATTCAGTTATCCAAGGTCCAGATGTACCAATTCAATAAACAAACAATTAAATAATTTTAGGTCTTATCATTCCATTTATCGATCTCTACTGTAAACTTATTCCAAACATTAGCTAGTTGTCCATTATTCTTAAAATAACATACTTTTAGAATATAAACTCAAATCAATAAAGCATCATAATAACATCCACACAAGTTTGAAAATAGGAGTTAACATGTAAACCCAATTTGGGAAAAACCACCGGCAACATGTCACCAATTTTCACTCTTTTGAAGTGAGCCCTATTAAAAGTCAGTGATATTAAATGTTATAATACAAGCTATTAAATGTGACCTTATTAAATAATTTGATCACCCTATTAGAAGTTTCCTTATTAGAGGAATTTAGAACATTTCATTAGAATGTCACCCTGTTAAAGGATTTACATATACTGTTAAGTCCTTATGACCATTAGTTCAACCTTGATTAAAGGATTTCAAATACTATTCACAAAGGTTAGAAAGTAATAGTAGGTTTGATCTATTAAGTACAACTCACTTTGCATGTTCAGATCTATGTTCATCTCTCATGTATTGATTCACTTTCTTTCCTCCATTGTCATCTCAATCTTAGATTCTCTTGGCAAGCCTTCAAGAAATCACCCTTCACTTCTTCTCAAGTCAATTAATCCTTCTACTTAGATTCACCAATCAAGAACACCAATAACAACTCTAACTTTATGTATGTCCTTCTCACATGCACAACTACTCTACTCTCTTTCTTGAAAGTTCACCTTTGTACCTCCTTAAGTAGGAAGTTATAATATTTTGTTTCTTAATCAATACCATAGACCTTATGGTTCATGATTTGATCTCACAAATACAATGTGTCTAATCATCATTTTTTAATCTCTTCTTTCCTAGAAACTTCTCCTTGAATTTACCTCTTAGATCATTTATCTAATCCTCTCCTGAAATTAAATGATCCAACTCATTTATCCTTATGTTCAACACATTTTCTATATCCCAATAAATAAACTTAGACATATAGAAATTACAATTCCTCATAAATAGTTAAAATGTTGTTCCTCAGCCAATAGCATGTTTTGACACTTGGTCATCATTGAGTTAATTGGTCTATATAAAACTTCTTGCTCAACATCAACACTATCAACTAGTCAATACGGATGCTTAGTTGACACTTAATTCTTATTAGATACTTACTATAGCTCATTTGACATTAACATTACTCAACATGTTCATCAAAATTCCTTATTATTTTGCTATGTTACTCGGTCAAGCCTACCCAAGTGATCTAACTTTGCACACACATTCAAGACTTGAACATTACTATCTTCTCCTCTATCAACATGATTTAAACAATAACTTTGTCTTGTCAAAGTCTAACTAATCAAATTTCCATATTTAGTTTCCTCTCCATAACTCAACCTTTCCTCTAGATGCTTTTTTTATGAACAACTTCTCAAATCATCTTCATCAATCAAATAGATATGACATTTAGATTAGAAAGAAAACTATCTCATCAATAGATTTGATATCAATGACAACACAATAATTTTTTCAACTATAGTTTCCAATAATATCCTTCTTTGTCATTAATGAAAACAACTCAAAAAAATATGCAAAAATACTTCACGTTACCATAAAATCCAAAAAATTTATAGACTATAAGTGACATGCTCAATGTATCAAATCTTTTATTAATATCATTAGTTTCATTTTGATGCATATCTCTGATTTGGTAACACCTCTTAAAAGTTTAAGAACTCCCTCTAAGTAATCACTCCCTCTTACTTAGGATGTCTCTACCAGCATCCAATTTCTCCCTTTGGGATATTATTTCCCACTAGATTCATATTTTTGTTAGCTTACATGAATAATCTCTCCCTCTTAATATATATAATAGTTTATGCAATCTCTCCTTTGAAAAAAATGTCAAAGAAACTATCTCTTGCTCATACATCTTGATTATGTAGATAACTACATGTCAAGTCTAAATTCTTCATCTATCATCTTCATGTGACTAATCTATTACATACTGTTATTCTTCTTCACTACTACCTTAAACAACTCCTAAAGTAGAATTGTTTGCATCAATGTGTAAGATAGTTTGATCAACATATTTGATGCAATGCTTCTATGTACCTTAAGTATCTTTATCTAGGAGAATCACCCCTAGTTTACCTCTAAGAGGTTCATGAGAATCCTTAGGTAAAGATTTAGTGAATGTTATATTTTTTTTCTTTTTTGTTCACATATTTCAATTTCATTTCTTTGTCTTGAACTATCTCTCTCAAGTAATGATACTTGATAGCAATGTACTTTGTCTTTTTGTGCATAATAGGGTTCTTTGATATATTAATAGAACTTTCTTTATCACAATAGATAACCACTAGATCAGTAATCTCTTCCTTTACAAATTTCAACAATTGTTAGATCCAAATGGTATTTGAACAATTTATTATTGCTATCACATACTTGGCTTTGATTGTTGATTGGGAAATGTGGTTTTTATTCTTGCTTTCCCATAAAATTAGTCTCTTTCCTAGAAAGAATGCACCACCACATGTTTTTTTCTTGTCATCAACATTTCCTTCCCAATCAGAATCAGTGTATACCTTTAGTTCAAAGTTATCATTATTCTTGTAATACAATCCATAGTCTTAAGTTCCTTTCATATATCTCAATATTGTCTTTACTACCATCATATGATTGTCCTTAAGACTTTGTAAAAATATAGAAAATTTCCCAATAGCTAATGCAATATTTGGTCTACTATGAACACCATATTGTAGTGTACCAATCATTGATTTGTATTGTGTCTATTTCACATTAGCAAAACTATCATTCTTAGATAGTTTGTGTAGAGTAATCATCAGTGTATCCACTGGTTTAGAATCTTCCATCCCAAAAAAAAATTATCTCCTTGATATATTTGGACTGAGTAATGAAGATACCTTGCATCATTTGATATGCTTACAAATCAACAAATAATTTGTGTTGACATTCCATTCATGTTTGTTATTAGTGACATACACTTATTCAAATTGTGAGTTCATACTGAGCATATTATACAGTTAACAATATTAACCAAGCATTTCAGTTCCTACTGAGTCCTATGGAGATATTTTAGTTTGAACTGATTAGTTACTAAAAAGCTGATGAACAATAGTATAAATCGAGCATTTTAGTGTATGTCGAGTTTACCAGTGCAAATTGAGTTGTGCAGTGTTTACCAAGTTTATAGTTGATGTGATTTAAGTCAAGTGTTAAGCAGTCTACTTAATGTTAACCAAGAGACAAATTTTATACCAATCTCATGGTGAAAGTGTTTACTGAGCTATACAATAAGAATAAAGTGATTCAGTTTATATGTCAAGTTCCATAGTATTCATCGAGTCACTAGTGTAGACTGAGTTCAAGACTACTTGGAAGTGATCAGTGTGGACTGAGCTTCTATGTCTACAGAGTACATGATGATGCCAACCATTAATAGTGGATGTCAAGTATCAGAACCTCACCAAGTCAATCTTTAGAGCCTGAGTTTCTACACTTTGGATGACTTTTTAATATTTATGTAAACTTGTATTATGGCCAAATTTCTAATTATGTAATTGGATTGATATATATGTAATGAATTGTATCACATCCAAACAAATGTATGTAAGGAAGTAATGTAATCATCATAGAAGAGTAGAAGAGAAAATTACAAAGGCTACAACAGTATAAAGACCAATAAAGATTCATCTATCATAGTAGGGTGATTTATACGCTCGGAGGAATCTCATTTAGCAAACCAAGTTTTAGATTAGAGATCAACTTGTTGGAAATATAGATAAAGTAATTAAGAGGGGGGGTGAATCAGTTACCACAAAAACAAATCTAGATCCCTTAGATGTCTTAAATAACTAGTTACTGCTATCACTTGGTAAATACATCACATAAATGTTGTAACTCAGTAGATTAGCTTGTTACTAATCTTTAAGAATTCATAATTATTAGCATGCATGCAAAAGTAAATAACATGAACACAAGAGACACAGATTTAACATGGAAACCCAATATGGGAAAAACCACCAAGTAATTAGCTACCAATTTTCACTCTTCTAAAGTTAGCCCTCTTAGGAGCCAACCCTGTTAAATATTAAAATATAGACCGTTAGGTGTGACCTTGTTAGAGGATTTAATCACCCTATTAAGAGTGGCATTGCTAGAGGTCTTTAGAACAATTCAACTAAACTGTCACCTTGTTAGAGGATTTAAAAAATGGATGTCAAACCAACTCTGTTAAAAGATTTTGAAATCACTACTATAATGGTTAAAAAGTAATAATGAATTGACCTGAATATGATGTAATTGAATTTTCTAATTAAAGATCTCTATTCTGCAACATTAGATCCTCCTCGATCAAATATAGCTTTACTGCTCCTCAATGATCCTTGATCATCCTTCAAAATTCTCTCTCACAATAATCAGTCCTCCTTCTCATTCACATTACATCAAATCCATCACTTACACTTAGAATTCACAACTTGACCTATTATATATACCATTTAGATTATCAAGTTGGCTCATTCACAAGTTACATTTACCAATAAACCATACATCAATCAGCTACAAATATTACATTAAACAAATAAAAATTTATTTCACAAAATAATGAAATCATTCATTAGCTGACCCTACTCGGTATGCACTGCTTCCAGAAAAAATTTCTTGAGTTAACCATATCAACTCGGTTAACACTGCAAAATCTGCAAAATCCTTTGGCTACCAAGTGAACTTGGTAAGAACTAAATTTCCTTTGCTGACAATGAGAGCTCAGTAAGAATTATCTCTACCATATTTCCCTTTGATGATTGAGTAAGCTCGATAGCAATTGAATTTCCTTGATTAACCTTGAAAGCTTGATAACAACTATCTACACAAGGTAAAGCCTAAGAATTCTCGGTAGACACTGCAAACCTTCTAAGCTTGGTAGACTCTATCTTTTGCATTGCTAACCAACTAAGCTTGGTAGACTCTGTCTGATGACTAATATGAAATTTTTGTAACATCAAAGACAACACACAATTGAATAATTATATCCAACAATCTCCCTCTTTGGCATTAATGGAAACACAACATGTCATAGTAGAATGAAATTTGAGAACTAGTCTTTTCTGACAGAATGCATTTTACATTTCATTATAATAATCTCCCTCTTTTATATTAATCTCTCCCTTTTACATAAACTTTCTTTTTCTTGCAAATTTCAGAAAGATGTGATAGTAAACTCTCCCTCTTTGATAACACATGCCAAAGACAACACAAACCAAATGAATAGAAATGTACCTTATGTAGTGATTCATATGCAATATCTTCATTACTTTGTTGCATCAATTGATAGATCTTCAATTCTGTTTCTATTGATGCATCACTAAAATTGTATTTTAGTGAGCTTTAGATAGAGGAATGACCCCTAACTTACCTCTTAGATACAAGTATGCATCTTTAGGTAAAGGCTTTGTGAATATGTCAGCAATTTGTTCCTTTGTATGGACATATTCCAATCCGATTCCCTTATCCTACACCAATTCTTCGACAAAGTGATAATTTATAGAAATACACTTGGTTTTTGAATGCATCACTAGATTCTTGGATATGTTGATTGCACTTGTATTGTCACAAAATATAACAACAAGTTCTTTGATTTCTTGCTTCATACCTTCCAATAATTGTTTGAACCACACAATGTTTGATCAGTTTACTACTACTGCAACATATTCAGCCTCTACTATGGACTGGGACGTAGAGTTCTACTTTTTACTTGTCCAACAAACCAACCTCTTTCCAAGAAAGAAAGCTCCTCCACTTGTACTCTTTCTGTCATCAACATTCCTTTCCCAATCTGCATCAGTAAACACTTTTAAATCCAAATTTCCTCCAATTTTATACCATAATCCATAATCTTCAATTGCTTTTAAATACCTCATGATCCTTTGATTGCCATCATGTGATTTTCTTTTGGTTTTGCTGAGAATCTTGCTACAATTTCTACTACAAGGGCAATGTCTGGTCTTGTGTGCAGTACATACTGCATCTTTCCAATCATAGATCTATACAATGTTTGATCCACTTCCTTTGATTCATCATCCTTGGTAAGTTTCAATCCAATACACATAGGAGTCCCAACTAGTTTGCATTCTTCCATACCAAACTTTTTCAATATCTCCTTGATGTATTTAGATTGAGTGATGTAGATGCCATTGTTACTCTAATGAATTTGAAGACCAACAAAGAATTTGATCTCACCAAACATTGACATTTCAAATTCCTTGTTCATTTGTTCTAAAAATTCTTTACAATAATCATCATTTCCTGTGAATAAAGTATCATCTACAAATATTTCTACCGAAACAATCTTATTATCTGGTCCTTCCTTGATTACAAGCTACTGTTATCATTAGTTCTTTGAAAACCAATCTGAATAAGATAGTTATGAAATCTTTCATACCATGCTCTAGGGGCTTATTTTAGACCATATAATGCTTTATGTAATTTGTAGACCATGTCCTTCTTGTCTAGATTAACAAAACCTTTAGGTTGTTCAATGTAAACTTCTTCATCTAGTATACCATTGAGAAATGTTGATTTGACATCCATCTGATAAACTTTGAATCCTTTGTATGTAGCATATGCAAGTAATGTTCTAACACCTTCCAATCTTGCAATAGGAGAAAAATTCTCTCCATAGTCTACACCTTCTTCTTGAGAGTATCCTTTGCATACCAGTCTAGCTTTATTCCTTGACACCTTACCATCTTCATTTAACTTATTTTTGAATAATCACTTAGTTCCAATCACATTTTTGTCTTTAGGCCTAGGTAGAAGAGTCCATGTTTTTTTTTTCTCTATCTATTCTATCTCTTTATTCATAGCTTCAATCCAAATCTCATTTTCTAATGCATCTTTGATATTTCTAGGTTCAAAATGAGCAAGTAAACAAGTGCCTTTTAACTTACTTCTTGTCATTGTTCCTTTAGATTTATCTTCAATGATTTGATCTAGTGCATGATTTTTTCTAACATACTTGGCTAACACAGGCTCCTTGCCTTTTTGAGTGACTTGTATTGTTATCCTTTTGTGCTTCAAATTTTGGTTCTGGTTGCTCGAGCTTGGTAGCTATTGATTCGGTAGCTTTTTTTTGCAACTTGGGTCCTTGCAACTCAGTAGGCATTAGCTCGGTTTGAACTTCCTGCAACTCAATTATAGAAGACTCTACAGTAGAAGATTTCTGATTGATAGATGTGCTTGGTACTGTATCAGGTTCAATGAAAATGAATCTCCTATAGTCTTCAGGTTCTCTTTTTCTTTCTTCTTCAGTTCTTTCTGCAAACTCATCAACTTTTACATGTGCACTTTCTATGACTTTGTGAGTAGACCAATTCAAACATCTATATGCTTTACTTTAGCAAGAATATCCCAAAAATATTCTTTCATCACCCTTCACATCAAATTTATCTTTTCTAGATTCTTTCAAAATGTAACATTTTCTTCCAAATACTTTTATTTAACTTACATTGGGCTTGTAGCCATACCATTACTCATAGGGGGTTTTGTATGAGTCCTTCTTCAGTTGTACTTAGTTCAAGGTATGAACTACAATGCTAATAGCTTCTTTCTAGTATTTGATAGCAATGCTCTTTCCAATCATTAAGTTTTTTGCATGGTCCATGATAGATCTATTCCTTCTTTCAGCTCTTCCATTTTTTTTAGGAGCTCTAGGAACCAAAACCTAACTTTTTATTCCCCTTTCAATGCAAAAGTTATTGAACTCATGTGAAATGAATTCACCACCTCTATCTAACCTCAAAAATTGTAGTCTTTTGTACGTTTCCTTCTCTACTATGGCCAAATACCATTTGAACTTTTCAAATGCTTATGATTTCTCTTTTAGGTACATGACAGTCATCATTCTTGAGTAATCATCAACAAAAAGAATGAAGAACTTTTCACCAATATAACTTTCAATGCCAGTAGGTCCACACAAATCAATATGCACAATTTCTAAAAATTCTTCACACTGATAGTTCTCTCTTTTAAAGCTAGTCTTTCCCATCTTGCCAATTTGATAATTCTTGTATATGCCAACTTTAGGTTTCTTTATGTTAGGAATGTCTCTTACTTTCTTAAATTTACTTATTTTTAAAAAGTTATCAAAGTTCATATGACACAAGCTTCTATGCCATAACCAACTTTCTTCAACTTGAGCAATAAAACATGAACATTCACTAAATTCAAGATAAAACAAGTTATCTTTTGTTTGAGTGCCTGATCCAATTAGCTTTCCTTTGCTATCCAGCAGTCTTGCTTTTCCATGCATGAATTCCACTTTGAATCTATTATTGAGTAGTTGTGCCAAACTTAATAGATTGTGTTTTAGTCCTTCTACCCAATATGCATTATCACATATAAGTTCTTTGGTTAGTGAGATTCTTCCTTTTCCTTTTATGCAACAAGGTTCATTATTACCAAATCTCACATTGCCACCATCATAGTCTTCAAAATCTTCAAACTTAGTTTTATCACCAGTCATGTGAAGAGAACAACGACTATCTATAATCCATGTATCATTTTTTCTTACATGAGAGATGTGTGTCATTTCCTCATCATTATTAGATTCATCCTTTACATAAATGTAAATGATTTCATCTTCTTCTTCATCATCAGAATTATTAGAATCTTTAGCCATGAAACATGTTTTCTTACCTTTATCCTTGAATGATTTGAAGTCTTTCTTTCCATTGCACTTGTGACCTTTTTTCTCATCCTTGTTCTGCTTATTTGGGCACCTAGCAACAATATGTCCAATTTCTTCACAAGAAAAATAGATTAGAGGAACCTTACCTTTGTATTTCCCTTTGCCTCTTGAATATTTTCTTGCTAGTAGAGCTTCAACCACCTCAAGATCACTATCTGAACTTTGTTCTAATTCTTCATCACTATCTAACTAAGGATCCTTTATCTTCTTGCCTTTCTTTTTGAGTGAAAGCTTGGCTTCAAACATTGATTCAATGTTCTTGGTAGCTAGAACATAATTATCATAGTTGTCTAGCTCAAATGCAATCAATCTTCCAACTATGGCCTCTAAATTTATCTTATGATTTGCTTCACATCTTCTTTCTTGAATTGTAGAAACTCTGATTGCATAAATAGGAAGTAGAGTTCTAAGAACTTTACTTATAACTGTCTCCTCCTTGATATCTCCTCTAGATGCTTTGATTGCACTAATACTTGCTTTAACTCTTTCAACACATTTTGCTATGTTTTCATCCTCTCTCATCCTCATCTGATCAAATTTTCCTCTCAAACTTTCTACCTTGTCTCTTCTTACATTATCATCACCTCCATAGATCTCTTTCAATTTGTTTCACATTTCAAAGGCATTTTTGTAATCCTTGATGTCATCAAATTCTTCATAATTTAGAGCAGATGCAATAGCTATCATAATATTGTTGTGAGTCTTCTTTTCAACAATATCATCAATAGATAATGTACCAGCAGGTTTTGCATATTTTTCATCAAGGTACTTTAGCCCTGAATCACCAATAGAATCCAGATGAAGTCTCATCAATCCCTGCCATGCTGAAAAGTTGTCCTTGTTAAGTCTTGGAATTTCCCTCTTGTAAGACATCTTGATCTTTGGCTTAGATCCTTGAAATCTTTTCCTACAAGCACCAAAGGCTTTGATACCAATTGTTGGAAATATAGATGAAGTAATTGAGAGGGGGGGTGAATTAGTTACCACAAAAACAAATCCAGATCCTTTAGATGTCTTAAATAACTAGTTACTATTGTCACTCGGTAAATACATCATAGAAATGTTGTAACTAGGTAGATTAACTTGTTACTGATCTTTAAGCATTCATAATTATTAGCATGCATGTAAAAGAAAATAACATGAACACAAGAGAGACTAGATTTAACGTGGAAACCCAATATGGGAAAAACCACCAAGTAACTAGCTACCAATTTTCACTCTTCTGAAGTGAGCCCTATTAGGAGCCAACTCTATGAAAGGTTACAATACACACTGTTAGGTGTGACCTTGTTAGATGATTTAATAACCCTATTATGAGTGGCCTTGCTAGAGGTCTTTAGAACAATTCAATTGAACTATCACCTTGTTAGAGGATTTACAAAATGGTTGTCAAACCATCTTTGTTAAGAGATTTTGAAATCACTACTACAATGGTTAGAAAGTAACAATGAATTGACTTGAATATGATGCAACTAAATTTTTTGATTACAAATCTCTATTCTACAACATTAGATCCTCCTCAATCAAATATAGCTTTGCTGCTACTCAATGATCTTTGATCATTCTTCAAAATTCTCACTCACAATAATCAGTCCTCCTTCTCATTCACATTACATCAAATCCATCACTTACACTTAGAATTCACAACTTGACCTCTTATATATACCATTTAGATTATCAAGTCAGCTCATTCACAAGTTACATTTACCAATAACCCATACATCAGTTGGCTAAAAATATTACATTAAACAAATAAAACTTTATTTCACAAAATAATGAAATCCTTCATTGGCCGACCTTGTTCAATAAGCATTGCTTCCAAAAAAAATTTCCTTAGTTAACCATCTCAACTCGGTTAACACTATAAAATCTGAAAAATCTTTTAGCTGTCGAGTGAACTCGGTAAGAACTAAATTTCCTTCGCTGACCATGAGAGCTCGATAAGAACTATCTCTGCCATATTTCCCTTTGATGACCAAGTAAGCTCGATAACAACTAAATTTCCTTGATTAAGCTTGAAAGCTAAATAACAACTGTCTGCACAAAGTAAAGCCTAAGAATGCCCGGTAGACATTGTAAACCTTCTTTGGTAACCTTCTGAGATTAGTAGACTTTGTCTTTTACCTAGCTGACCAACTGAGCTCAGTAGACTTTGTTTGGTGACTGATATGACATTTTTGTAACATCAAAGACAAGACACAATTGAACGATTGTATCCAACACAGCTACTATTTCATCCTAATAGGTGAATTAGTTAAATCCTTTAACAAGGTAGACCTAAAAATATTATGTAAATCTCTTTACCAAGTGCATACTTCATTGTATTCTTGTAAATACTTTTGCAAGGTGGATCTAGCATTCCTTATTTCTCCTAACAAGGTAGATCACTAGAAGTAATCATTGTAAGCCTTAACAGGCTAACTTTATGCTACAGTACTAAAGCTTGTGGATATCATCCCCACCCTAGTTTTACTTTCTATTTGGAAGGTTTATGGGTCACCAAATCTTGTGTTAAAGGGTTGTGTATGTTTTTATATTTTTCAATTTCTCATGCATGAACTTAGATCAAAATTCATAAAAAGGATTAATTGATAATTGGGATAAAAGTTTTAAAAGCTACTGATTCACCCCTTCCCTCTTAGTAACTTAGCTTGTCCTAATATTTCCAACAATTGGTATCAGAGCATTATAGTTCTCAGTGAAAATTTTAACAGCTTGAACAAAGATCAAAAGCAATGGAGGTATTCAAACTTGACAAAGCTATTGACAATGAAAAGCTAGATTTGGAATTGGCCATTGGACAAATCAAGAAAGAAAAAGAGAAAATCTCTCAATCCTTGAAAAGAAGAAAAGATCTTGCAATCCAAATGAATGATTCACTCTACATTGAAGATGTCATTTCAAACAATTCAAATGAATTTGATGAAGCAATCAAAGAACAATTGGAAAAGAATAATACTCTTCAAGAAGAAGTAAGAAAACTAAGAAGAGAGCAAGAAATTCAATCAGTGAGATTGTGTGAAGTCACGAAAGAGAAAAAAAAGATAAGAGAAGAGATAGAAGGAAAGAACAATGAAATTCAACACCTATCTCTTCAGCAAGCAAACTTCATTGATTAGCTCACCAATGCAAATGAAGAAATCATGAACATAAGATTAGAAAATGAAAGATTGCAAAATAATATAAACATTGAAAGGCAAACCCATGAAAGAATGATGAAATCCCAAGTAGACATGAATCAGTTGAATGTGAAAAGCTATTATAGACAAAAAGGAAAAGCAAGAATTGGATATACAAAATAAGATGAAACCTCCAAACAAGGATCTCAAAGGAACCCAAAACCTACTTGTAGTCACTGTGATAAGATAGGCCATACTTTAAAAAAATGTTGGAGCAATGGTAAAGAAAAATTCAATGGAAAATGCTACAATTGTAATCAGCATGGTCATAGAGAAAATGAATGCAAAGAGAAACCAAAATTTGAAGGTAAATGTCACAAATGTAAGAAGCAGGAGCACAAGTCATTAGAATACAAAACCAAGATATTGAATCCAGCAGAACAAATTATGAAAGCTATATTTGGTTGGAATTATAACACTTGGTGCAAATGTCATTACTGTAGAGAATTTGGACACATTGGAATGAATTGTGTAAAGCATCATGAGGAAAAGAGATACTACCAAAAGATGTTTCATTTGTATAGAACTTGGTCATGTAGCCAAGAACTATATGACTACTGAAAGAACAGAAGATGAAAAGAAGGAAAAAGTTGATAACATCATAAAACAAATGAGACAACAATGGTTCCAAAGTCTATCGAGAATGCAAGTCTGAGCAATGATGATCAAGTCACTCAAGAAATTGGTGATGCCACCATTTCGACTTGATTTCTCAAACAATAATTGGAACTAGGATACCAAAGAAGACATATAATTAAGTTCCAGTTGAAAGGAGAAAATATCCATATCAACATTCAAGATGTAAAGGGATCACCAAGTAAGAGTTACTAGTTACTACTGAGTTACCTTCTTTACTGGGTGAGGTCAGGTCACATACTCAACCAAGTGAGTTTGGAAGTAACTAAGTTTAATATAGTTACTAGATGATGGAAGACTCTACTAAGTAATCAATGCAAGTGAAGTGGATGATAGTCTGTCAATTTTATCTAACATTCGTACGAGGAATTTATAGTGAAATTTGATAAAAGGAATGAAATTGAGGTCATTTTTATCATGAATTTTCAAGAGAAATTATACAAAGAAATCTTCAAGAGCATTCAAGCAATTTGAGTGAATTGTTATAAAAAATTTGAATTCTCTCAAACCCCACCAAGTGAAGATGGTAGTTATCAACAACAAAGTGAAATGAGGATCAGACATGTTGGTTCATGGTGTAGAATGGAAGGCACCAGATTTTAAGCTCACTCCTATAGTTGTTGAAACCCTAGATCTGAGTGGAGTGCAGTCACAAATCTCTCCTAAGGTATTGTTGATCAATGATATCCATTCTCATTTTAAATGTGTGATTCAAGATATTGGTACTCTATAAATGGATGAATGTTTAAAGGAGTTATGAATTGATGACATTTTGAAACCTAAGCATCAACATCTCAAGGCTAAAGGTTTAACCCATATTCCTCACATGCCATGAGACTTCTAAGTGAAATGGATTAGATTTATCATCAGTCATGTGGACAATGTATAACTGTGGTTCGAGCAACCAATATTGATTACCAAGAAGATGATCCACAAGATCATTGGCCTCCAAATGTTGGCAAAAGCAAAAATGACTAAAACCCTAGGTTAGGTCAAAATAGAGAAGAAAACCCTAGCTAAGTGGGATGGTAGGGGAATGAAAATAAGTAGTGTCACTAACATGGAATTGAAGTTTGGTATTCATGTCATTGCACACAAGATCTACAGTTTGAGTAGGTTGAATAGTGTGTCATGTGAAGCAATTGACCTAGCATACAAGGTAGTCAAGAATAACCTATTGCTTGACCTTGCCAAGCTAATGTTGAATCAATCCAACAAGAACATGGAGAGAATTAGGACATCAAAGAATAATTCATATAATTTTGGCTCACTTTTGACATGTTTATTCTTTTTTATTTAGAAATTCTTTCCATCAAAAGGTACTATTGTTTGGAGGAAAGATGTGCTAGTACTTTATCAGATTAATGAATACATTGTTGAGATGGGAGAAAATTACTCTAGTATCATGGAAAATTATTTTGATGTATTCAAGGAGAAAATGAATGACAAATACTGAATCCCCAAGAAACTAGTTGAGGATTATAAGGATGATGTATGTTTTATGGTGGATAGTGATAAGGTATACATTCAGGTAGTTAGGCCTAGAATTGCATGGGTGAACCCTCTAGGATATGAGGTAAATATTGATGAAACAAAAGATATAATTGAAGCACTAATAAATGAACCATTTGACCCCAAGGCTACATATTTTGGAACATATGATGAGGCTAAGGCCCAGATAGAATTGGAGATGAAGATCCCTTAGGGGGTTAACAAAGGCAAGAAGAGGATTTCCACATTGAAAACAAGTTCTACTCTTTTGCTAACTGAGGGAAAAGGTTAAGATGAAGAAGTAGAGGATGAAGAATCAGAGGAAGAGGAGCCACTAAAGGAAAAGTGCAAGGTATCATTACCAAGCCTGCCAAAACAACCACTGCAATATTCACCAAGAGATCCTCTAGGAAGAAAGAAGACAAAGAAGGGGGAGACATAATCTTCAAGAGGTCTCCACCCACATTTGGAGAGAGGATGAAAGTATTAGAATTAGGTTCTAGAATAACAAACTTCAAGGCATTAAAATATGAAACTTGAATAGCTAATGAGATGCAGATTGAAGACAAGCTAATATCCAAGATGGGCAAATGGAAATACTCACATAATCAGCTCATTCAGTAGATTCTAGATGTATTAATGAACAAAATCAAGCCAAGATGGGAACAAGCAATGAAAATTGCAAAGGATATTCATGAATAGACCCTGAGGCAACTTGTGCCAAATCTAACTGACAAGGAAGTGAAAGAATCTTTAAAGAGAAATGAAGAAAAATTAACTTTAACATTCAATACTTCTCTTTTTTTTTGAATGAAATAGAGATGTTGTGAAGGATGTAACAAATACATGGAAAAATATCTATCTTCTTCACAAACCGAGTGATTTTCCAATAAGTGTAAGTGAAAAGGATGATGATGATCAAGAAAAGGATGAAGAGAAAAATGATGAAGAAGTAACACATTTTGATAATGAAGATGATGAAGAGGAACAAGAGAAAGAGGCTATTGAGGAAGGAACATGGGATGTTGAGAAACTAACCCAGTTAAGATTGTTGCAGTAGTTATTGCCTCAATTCCTCACTCTCTAAGAAAAACATTGACAATACCAAGCATAAGGTTAGCCTCATTCGGATTGATTGTGTCTAGCACTACAAGCACAAGCATTTAATAAATCTTTGCACCATTCTAGCTCAGCAAATCATTGATTGAAGTGCCAAGTACTTCATCTACTGAGCTACAAAGTCTTCCCTCTTCAATGGTCTTGAATACAATAGTTTTGGATACATCATTTTTTTGCTACAACAAGTATTTCCACTAGTATTTCTATAATGAGTGCAGTATCAACTTTTGCAGCGAGTCCTACTATTTCTACTATTATTTCTATTCCAAGAACACATGCAATAAGTGCAAGGATCTAGTTGAGACCAAGCCTCAACTAAGCACAAAATTTTTAAGCAAACGAAAAGAAAAGGAGGAGGACATAAATCTTAATGAGGAGATTGTCATTCCAAATTGGGACATCTCCAATCTTACTCTAGATCAAATGCAAACCTTTGGTGAAATTCTTCAAAAGAAAGCCAAGAAGCAAAGGGTAAGAGAAGAAAGGACTGATGAGTTCAAGATCATTGAGGATACCAAGAACATTCTAGTAGAGGCTATAGGTATAGTGGTTGATACTTCTCAACCAATTTTGTATCAATTGGAAGAGGTAGTCCAAAAATACAATGAAGATTTGAATGAACAAGATAAATTATTAAAGAAAGTAGAGAAAAAGTCTAAGAATAAGGTGTGAGAACTTATTTCTCAACAGATTACTATTCACCAAGTAGAGTTATCAACTATTTTGAATTCTCTGGAAATTTCTTATATTAATGTATCATTACTATTTGGAAAATTATGTGACATGTCAATTTTCACAAAAGAAATAGAGAAAAAATTGTCTAAAATTGGTGAAGATCTGAAGGCAAGTGCACATCATTTGTAGCTTGACCCAAGTTCTAGCTCTACTCACTTGAACAAAATCAGATTTTTAATAGATATGCGGGAAGAACTACTCAGAGAAGAGGCTAGAATCAGATCTACTTTGATAGATATCTAGAATATGATTCTCCCTAACATGGATGCACTATAGAAGCATATTTCATATTCAAAAACCCTCATCCATGATAATAATTTCTCTATTATAGACCACATGATTGAACTATCAACAAAAGTGTAGGTGGCAATGCACACAAGTAGGGTCTTGCAAGAGAACTGGGAAAAGACTTTGGTGCTCATACTAAAGGTACATTCAGAATTCTTGTCTCATTTTGGCATTACTATGTAAATACATATAGTATAAATCTTTGGCATTAATGTCAAAAGGAGGAAGAAAATATAGAACTTATAAAGAGAAGCTTTAAAGATAACAAGGAGAAATATGTAAAAAGATAGGGGGAGAAGATTGTAAGAATAATGTTAAGCAAATGTATATTGTATGTATAATATACTATATATTATACTATGGAGGAGCATTACTATGTACAAAAATGTATCCTTTACAAAACCAGTTTTGAAAAATCTCAAAATAGTATACTCTACCAAGTTGGAGACATAAGGTAATGGATAATTCAGTTTTGATAGATAAGGGTTTTTGTCACTAATGCCAAAGGGGGAGATTATTAACATTCCAGTCATGTTTGTTATTAGTGACATACACTTATTAAAATTGTGAGTTCATACTAAGCATATTGTAGAGTTAATGGTATTAACCAAGCATTTTAGTTGTTACTGAGTCATGTGGATAGATTTTAGTTTGAACTGAGCAGTTACTACATAGTTGATGAACAACAGTGTAAACTGAGCATTTCAGTGTATGTCAAGTTTACCAGTGCAAACTAAGTTGTATAATATTTATTGAGTTTGCATTTGATGTGATGTAAGTCTAGTGTTAACTAAGCTGCTCAATGTTAACCAAGAGACTCAATTTATACCGAGCTCGAGGTGACAATGTTTACTGAGCTATACAGTAAGAATCAAGTGATTTGGTCTAGTTTATAAGTTGATTTTTGTAGTATTTTCCAAGTCACCAGTGTAAACCAAGTTCAAGACTACTTGGAAGTGATTAGTATGGACTAAGATTCTACAACTACTAAGTGCATGATGAGGCCAAGCATTGACAGTGGATGTTGAGTATTAGAACCTCACCAAGTTAGTTTTTAAAGCCTAAGTTTCTACACTTTGGCTGACTTTGTAATACTTTTGTAAACTTGTATTATGAAAAAATTTGTAATTATGTAATTGGATTGATATATATGTAATGAATTGTACCATAGCCAAATGAATGTATGTAAGGAAGTAATGTAATCATCATAGAAGAGAGAATTACAAAGACAACAACGGTATAAGGAGTAGCAAAGATTCATCTATCATAGCAAGGTAATTTGTACACTCAGAGGAATCTCATTCAACAAACTAAGTTGCAAATTAGAGATTAGCTATTGTTTCATCCTAACAGGTGGCTGAGTCAAATCTTTAAACAAGGTAGACCTAACTGTCTTATGTAAATCTCTTTACCAAGTGTATACTTCATTGTATATTTGTAAATCCTTTTGCAAGGTGGACCTAGCAATCCTTATTACTCCTAATAGGGAAGACCATTAGAAGTGATCATTGTAAGCCTTAATAGGCCAAATTTATACTATAGTACTAAATCTTGTGGATATCATCCCCACCCCAATTTTACTATCTATTTGGAAGGTTTCTAGTTCACCAAATCTTGTGTTAAATTGTTGTGTATGCTTTCATGTTTTTTATTTTCTCATGCATGAAGTTAGATCAGAATTCATATAAAGAATTAATTGCTAATTGGGATTAAAAAAAATTAAAAGTTTCTGATTCACCCCTCCCCTCTTAGTAACTCAGCTTGTCATAATATCTCCAACAATTCGATCTCACCAAAAATTGATATTTCAAATTCTTTCTTTATTTCACAAGAATTTTTTTTGCATAATGCTTCATTTCCTCCAAATATGATATAATCAACAAAAATTTCAGATAACAATACCTCATTGTTCTTTTTAGTCTTCAAATGTAGATTTCTATTATCATTTTTCCTTGTAAAACCAATCTCCACCAAATAATTATGCAGTCTTTCATACCATGCTCTAGGGGCTTGTTTCAAACCATATAAAGCTTTGTACAACTTTCATAGCATATTCTTCTTCTCAGGATCCACAAATCCTTCAAGCTGGTCTATTTATACTTTTCCTTTCAGTATCCCATTCAAAAATGCAGATTTGACATCCATTTGATATACCTTTAATCCTTTATAAGAAGAATATGCAAGCAATGTTATTACTTCTTCTAATCATGCTACAAGGGAAAATGTTTCTCCATAGTCAACACCTTCCTCTTGTTTATATCCTTTTCACACCAATCTAGCTCTATTCCTTATCACTTCACCTTTCTCATTCACTTTGTTCTTGAATATCCACTTTGTTCCAATAACATTATTGTCTTTAGGTCTGGGTACTAGAGACCATGTTATTTTCTTTTCAATTTTTTGAATTTATTCATTAATATCTTGTATCCAATCTTCATTCTCCAAAGCATCTTTGATAGGTTTAGGCTCAAACTCACAAAGTAAGCATGTATCACTTCTGAGTTTTTTTCTTGTCATAACACTAGACTCTTTATATCCAATGATGTTTTCAAGTGCATGATGTCTTCTCACATATTTTGCTAACACTGGTTCTTTCATTCTTTGTTTTTCAACAGGTTCATCTTGAAAAATAATTTCAAGCTCGTTATTGTTAGAATATATAGTCCTCTCAATTTTAGTTATCCAACTAATATCACAATTATCAAACTTATTAAACTTTAACCATATGAGCAATATAATCAAAAATCACAAAAAGATACTCATACACAATAACACCAAATATGCTAACTAGGGAAACCCTTGATCAAAGGGAAAATCATAGTGGGGATGGTACCCAGAAGATGATGTACTAATATAAATATTCCTTGTTAGAGGATAGACCATATTAGGAGTCTATAACAACATTTAGTACATATCAGTCCCCTTTTGGAAACTTTGAATAACTGTTAGGAGATTGCAACCCTATTAGGAGTTGTGCCAACCCTATTATGAGTTGTGCCAACTATATTAGGAGTTGTAGAAGATAAATAGATCCACTATCCAAATAGCTTTAGGGGAAAGACCAATGAACCCATTGTCCAAATGATCTCTATATTATTCCTTATAGAATAATAGAAATGAATAGTATTGATCCTTCCTCTTTCTCTATTCTTTCAACCAAACTTTTTCTGCTTCTAATCTTGTAACTAGATCACAAATCTTGCATTCAATAACCCTTGGATTGCTTTCTCTCATTCACCAAACACTCTACTCTTTTTTGCACTTCTTACTCAATACAATGATCACAACACTACTTAAAAATAAGGAAAACATATTTCCTTTATACCATATCTTCAAGATAATTCCTTGAGTTAGCTTTAAGGATTTCCCAATTAATTATAATAAGATAATTTATTTATTTATAATTATAATAACATTGTAGGCTCACGGTCTATGTAACTTCTCACATATGTGACACTAGGGCTTGTGCATTTGTTGATGTCATCATCAGACTATCTTATGTCACTAGCTAACCACACATCTCTAGATTATATCTCTATTAGAAGATATAATGCAAACATTAGAAACTACTTCTCAGGTACTATGTCTTTGTACTACTTTTTGCAAATCAGGCATATCTTATGTACATCTTCGATTCAGGTAATGTGCATTAAACCTTCACATCAGGAAATAGTATCAAACATGTCCATGAACATGCATCACAAGAAAATCCAAATATTGTTTGCACAAATAAGATATATGTCTGCTACTTTGTCAATCTTCATAGACTTACTGCTATGTTGACATCAATGGAAAACACAATCATGAATACAATATGTCAATACTCTCAAATACTTAGGATACTCCCCCAATCTCATATCATCAACATTCATGCTAACAATCTCCCCCTTTGGAATTGATGGCAACATAGATGAAAAATATCTAAGTTCCAAGAATACCAAAGTAGTACTCTAATATTGTTGCTACTATTCTAATCTTTTCAATTCCTTTTCATTAATCAAATTTGAAAAACTCTCGAACACTACTCTATTCTACATCTTCTTAAGATCAACAATAATTGTTCACATTAAATAACTTACCGTACAAAAAATTTCTTCATAGTGCATATCTCCCCCATAAAGGTATTCCTCTTCTCCCCATATATTTAGGAGATTTTTTTCCTAAATATTCTCCCCCATTGACATCAATGACAAAGGCCTCATTATTTCAATTTACTACTCCAAGTCTTCAACCAGCTCAAGTCTCCAAAGACACTATTCAAGACCATGTAGCAAGAGCCTTTAATGACTCATCCCATCATAGATACTCCCCCATATAGGAAGCATCAACATTCAATCTAGTCAAACAATAGTGCTCTTTACCATTGCACTGATGCAATCTATGTATCATCTACTCAGAAGTAGGAAAGGGCATAACCCCAGGCATACCTCTCAATTACTCAAATGTATCTTTAGGTAAGGGCTTCATAAAGATATCTACAATCTAATCTTTAGTACTTGCATATTCCAATCTAATTTTTTTCTATTGTCTTCTCTCTCAAGATGTGATAACTAATAGATATATACTTAGTCTTAGAATGCAACATGGGATTCTTAGACATACTTAATGTACTTCTATTATCATAATATATGATAATAGGTTTTGTAAACTCAATCCTAGTATCCTTTAGCATCTGTTTCATCCACATAACTTATTTTCTATTACAATATACTTACCCTTAATCATACTTTGTGAAATACAATATTGTATCTTGCTTAGCCAATAAACCAATATTCCTCCAAGAAAGAATGCTCCACCACTAGTTCTCTTTTTTTCATCCATACTGCCTATCAAATCTACATTAGTATATGCACATATACTGAAATCACTTGAACTATCATGCCATATTCCATAATCACATTTTCCTTTCAAATATATGAATATCCTCTTTACTACTACATAATGATACTCCTTAGGATCAGCTTGAAATTTAGCCACAATCCCAACTCCATTTTCAATATCTAGTCTAGTGTGAGTGAGATATTGAAAACCTCCAATCATGGATATGTACTTCTTTTTCTCAGCTATAGGTGTCTTATCTTTTCTAGATAACTTGTGAGTAGTTATCATAGGTGTACCAACAAGATTACAACTTTCCAATCCAAGCCTTTTCAACAAATCTTTGAAGTACTTATCTTGTGAAATAAAAATACCATCACTATTCTACACAATCTACAACCCTATGAAAAACTTTATTTCTTCTATCATGCTCATCTCAAACTCATTCTTCATTTCTTCAGCAACTTATCACTTACTTCATCATTACCTCCAAATATTATGCCATCAACAAATATTACTAGTATCAACAAACCATTCGCAATTTTTTTCAAATTCAAGTTACTCTCTATCATACCTGTAGCAAATCCAAGTTTTTTCAAATAGTTATCCAACCTTGCATACTAGGTTCTAGGTGCTTGTTTTAATCCATATAGATCTTTCTTTAGTCTAAATACCATATCTTTGTCTTCTATTAGAGGTAAACCATCAAGTTTCTCAATGTAAACCCCTTCTTTAAGTTCTCCATTGAACATCCATCTAACATACTTTGAACTTCTTGTTTAATGCATAAGCCAAGAAAATTTTTACTGCTTCCATTATGGCTACTATGGCATATGTCTCCTCATAGTCTATTCCTTCTTGTTGTGAATATCCTTTGCACACAATCTACCCTTGTTTCATACAAATTTTCCTTGCTCATTCATCTTATTTCTAAATACCCATTGGTTCCTATAACATTCTTGTCTTTAGGTCTAGGAACTAATTGCCATGTTTCATTCTTCACAATCTGATCTAGTTCTTCCTTCATTGCTTGAATCCAATGATCATCTTTACATGCCTCATCTGCACTCTTAGGTTCAGCTTGAGAAATTAGACATAATTCCTCATTAAATTCATTTCTTGTCATCACACCTTTGTCTTTGCTTCCAATAATATGCTTTGGAGAGTGATTCTTTGTCATGTTTTTGTTAGAGGTAGGAGTTGAAAACTCAACTCTTATCTCATCTCTTAGTTTAGATCTTTATTCTCCTCTTTGCTCAATAGTGTGTACAATATTTTTCATATCATTGTTAGTCTCAAAGAAAACTTCTACATTCTATCTAACAATTCCAATATTATCTTCTTCATCATCTGAATTGTAATCTAACATCTTCTCCTTAGTTCCAAACTTTTCATCAATCTTTACATTTGTGCATTCAACTATTATCTTAGTTCTATGACTAAAACATCTATATGCCTCTCTTTTCAATGAATAGCCAAGAAACATACCTTCATCACTTCTTGGATAAAACTTACCAATATCATCAGCTCTCTTAATGTAACACTTGCTTCCAAAAATTATGAAATACTTAACTGATGGTGAATGAGCAAACCATAATTGATAAGGGTCCTTGCTCATACATTTTCTGATCAGGGCTTTGTTCATAGTGTATTGTATTAACTTCTCTCAAAAAATTCTTAGAAACATCATTATGAAAAAAAATCCTATTTTTGCCTCTACTACTAATATGTTTCTTCTTTCTACAATCCCATTCTATTCAAGTGTCCTAAGTGAAGATAATTGTCTCTTTATTCCATTCTCTTCACAAAACATGTTAAACTCTCTAGAGGTGAATTCTCCTCCTCTATCTGATCTCAAAAACATTATATTTAACACCAAATTCATTCTCAACTATATTCTTAAATATCTTAAACTTCTCCAAAACATCATACTTCTCTTTAAGAAATGCCACCCGCATCATTCTAGTAAAATCATCAACAAAAATCATGAAATACCTTTCACCATAGAATCCTCTTGTTCTAGAGGGACCACTTATATCTATGTGAATATTCCTCTAGCTTCTATAAGATTTTGAAATTTTTCCTAGGAAATGATATCGTGTTCTGCTTGGCCAAAATACATTATTTGCAAACAACATTAGCAGGCTTTATTATCTTAGGAAAGTCTCTAACTACAAATGTGCTACTAACTTTCACAATATTATAAAATTTTATATGAAAAAATCCCCTATTTCATAACCAATTGTTATCTACTTTTACAACCAAACATGTCATTTTAGTTGGATTCAACTGAAATACATTACCTTTGGACTCAACTGAAATACATTACCTTTGGACCTAGTTTCAATTCCAATCATCTTACTATCTTTATCCTTGAAAGTGCAAGTCTTTTCTATGAATTGTAATTGATACCCTTTGTCCACCAATTTTCCAACACTCAAAAAATGATGCTTTAATCCATCAACAAAGTAAACATCATCATTATTATTCTTTCCATCTAAAGTAGTGGATCCTATTCCTATAATGTGGCAAGCTGCATTGTTACCAACTCTAACAATACCTCCATCATAGTTCCTAAATTTAAATAACTTATTCATATCACCAGTCATATGACATGAACATCCACTATCTATTATCCAACCAAATTTATTTTCAACTTGAGAAAATAGAGCCTTTTCTTCTCTAATTTCTTTATCAACATCATCTTCCTTAATAGCCATAATTCCTAGCTAATCATCAATTTCACTCTGATATTTTTCATCAAATTCCTCTTCTTCATTAGGATGCAGCCAATTCCTAGGTCTTCAAGGATTAAAATTTCCCTTATAAATTTTCTCTCTCTTAAATCATTTAGATGCATAATGACCAAACTCATTACAAGTCCAACATTTAAAGATATTCTTACCATCATTTTCTCTTCTCACAAGAAGGGCTATATTGTCTTCAATATTTTTATCTTCATCAGATCTATATCTATTGTTACTTAAAAAATCTTCATGTGTACTAGTGCTTCTAAATAGACTTGGCCAAACATTTAAGGCACTAAAAGCTATCTCCACTCTTGTCAAATCTCTTGATTGCCTCACACCTACTTCTATTGCTTCTAATCTTCCAAGCAATTTTTCCCTAGTAAACTCCTTAGTACAGGGTATAAGGAGTTGAATCATCTAAGCTACTTGCTTGAATGGTGGTGTCAAATTCTTCAAGATCTTCCACACAAACTCATATTCTTCCTTTGTTCCATCATATTTCTTGATTCCTATAGCAATCTTTGATATCCTACCAATATAGATTCTTGAAATGCAAATATCCAATTTTGTAATCTTACTCTTTTTTTATGTGTATCACCTTCAAAAATAGACTCTAATGTTGTCAAAATATTATGAGATTTTTGAAGTGACTTTGCCTAACTATATTCATTCTTCAAAAGAGTTGATAGTAAATATTATCTGGCTCTCATGTTACACATTAATAAACCTCTCTCTACTTCACCGTATTCTTCAATCTTCTCTTCTTTGATAATTTCCTTTTGTCTTTTAGTCAAAAGCCAATAACCTAGACCCATACATAACAAATAATTCTTCATCTTCTCCTTCCAACTATCATAGTTGGACCTATCAAATCTAGGATTATTCTTTTTAAAAAGATTCACCATTGATCTCCCAAAGTTGTTAAGGTTTTTCTTCAAGGGCCTAAGGCTCTAATACCAATTATTATTAGGATATATAGTCCACCAATATAACTAAGAAGGGAGGGTGAATCAATTATCCAACCAATATCATAATTATCAACCTTATTAAACTTTATCCATATGAGAAATATAATCAGAAACCATAACAAGATACTCATGCACAATAACACCAAACATGTTAATTAGGCAAACCCTTGATCAAAGGAAAAACCCTAGTGGGGATGGTACCCACAAGATGATGTACTAATATAAATATTCCTTAGGGTGGACTCTGTTAGGAGTCTATAAAAATGTTTAGTACATACTAGTCCCTATTAGGAGACTTTGAATTCTTGTTTGGGGATTCAAAGTACCTATTAGGAGTTGTGCCAACCATGTTAGGTGTTGTGCCAAACCTGTTAGGAGTTGTGCCAACCATGTTAGGTGTTGTGCCAAACCTATTAGGAGTTGTGCCAAACCTATTAGGAGTTGTAGAAGAAAGATGGACCCACTATCCAAATAGTTTCAGGGGCAAGACTAACGAACCCACTATCCAAATAATCTTTGTATTATTCCTTGCAAAATAATACAAATGAATAGTACTTCTCCTTCATTTTTCTATGTCCTATCAACTAGACTTCTACTCCTTCTGATCTTGTAAACAGATCAAAAATCATGCATCCAATAATCCCTTTTATCCCTTACTCGCATTCACTAAAAACTCTGTTACTTTTCACAATTCTCACTCAATGTAATGATTACAACACTACTTATAAATAAGGAAAACATAATTCCTTTATACCCTATCTTCAAAATAATTCCTTGATTCATTCATGAGGCTTTCCCAATTAATTATAATAAGATAATTAATTAATTCATAATTACAATAGCATTGTTGGCTCACAATCTATGCAACTTGTCACATGTACAACACTAGGGCTTGCATATTTTTTGACATTATCATCAAACTATCTTATGTCACTAGCTAAATATGCATCTTTAGATTATATATTTGTTAGAAGATATAATGTAAACATTAGAAATTTCTTCTTAGGTACTTTGTCTCAATACTACTCTCTGCAAATCACGCATATATTTTGTACATCTTCAACTCAAGTATTACGCATTGAACCTTAACATCAGGACACAATATCAAACATGTCCATGAACACGCATCACTAAATAATCAAAATATTGTCTGTACAACTAACATCTCTATCTACTACTTTACCAATTTTTATAGACTTATTGCTATGTTGACATTAATGATAAAAATAGTGATGAATGCAACATGTCAATACTATCCAATGTTTAGGATACTCCCCCAATATAGTGTCCTCAGTATTCATGATAAAAATTATCTCTTTCTTGTTCAAGTTATGGTTTAGGTTCTACATGCTCGTCATTATCTTCCTATTTTTTGGCTTCCTCTTTCTGTGACTTGGCATCATTTATTTATTGCTTAGTACCCACATTCTATTTCTTCACTACTGGTTGCCACAACTCGACATTTCCAATCTGCTAAGGATCTGTAGCTTTGATTTTTTTTTAGGTGGAGTTCCTAGAGCACTATCATTCACATATATGAATGAGATGTAATCTTTAGGTTTTTTCCTACATTCAACTTCATTTTTCTCTATATATTCATCCAGTTTCACATTTTCACTTTCCACAACTTTGTTAGTGTTAGATTTCAAACACTTATAAGATTTTCTCTTGGTGGAATATCCTAAGAATAAAACTTCATCAATTTTAGCATCAATTTTTCCATTCTATTTTCTTTAAGTATATAACATTTTCTTCCAAAAAAATTGAAATATTTTACACTAACCATACCATAATTCAAAAGGTGTAGCATTTGTACCTTTATTGACTTGCACTCTATTTAGAGTATAAACAATTGTACTTACATATTCTCTCTAGTATTTCTATAACATAGTCTTCTCCATTATCATTGTTCTAGCACAATCTATAATTGATCTACTTTTCCTTTCATCTATTCCATTCTGAGGAGGGGTATTAGGTGTAGACATATGTTTTTTGATTCCTCTAACATTATGGAATATGTTGAACTCATTGGAAATGAATTTGCCACCTTTTTCAAATCTCAAACACTTCAAACTCTTCCATGTCTCCTTTTTGACTTTGGCCAAATACCACTTAAATAGTTGAAAAGAATTAGATTTTTCTTTAAGAAACATTATAGTCATCATTCTAGAGTAGTCATCAACAAAAAGAATAAAATATTTTTCTCAATAGTAGCTTTGCACTCCAATAGGTCCATATAAGTCAATATGAACCAAATCCAAAATTTCATTAGATGAATATGATTTGCTCTAAAAACTATACTCTATCATTTTTTCCAATTGATACTGTTTACACATAGCATTGTCAAGTTTCTTTAGTTTTGGAAAACCTTTTACTCTTATTATTTTACTAATTCTAACCAAATTGTCAAAGTTTACATGACATAACCTTTTGTTCCATAACCATATATCTTCATATTGTGCAAACAAACATGTCTCATTAGATAAGTCTAGGTAGAACAAGTTACCTCTTGTTTGATCACCACTTCTAACCAATTTACCATCAACATAATTATTTTGAAATTTTTGTGATGGAATTTAAATTTGCAACTTGATTTGTTTGACTGTGAAATGCTCAACAGATTATAGTTAAGTCCTTCAACCTAGTAAACATTGTCACATTTAATTTTATCTGTTAGTTGAATTATCTCTTTACCTTTCACAAGACATGGAACATCATTACTAAATTTAACACATCTACCCTTGTATGGTCCAATGTCCTCAAATTTATTTCTATCATTAGTCATGTGACTAGAGAAACCATTATCAATTATCCATCTATCACTTTTGTTTACATAAGAGATTAAAGAAGCTTTCTCATCTTCATCAAAATCTTCTTTCATAGCAACATAGACTACCTCTTCATCATAACTTTTTGATTTAGTATCAGTTTCTTTTTTAGAAATATAATAAGATTTCTAACCTTTGTCCTTGTAGTCCTTTCTCTTCTTGAAGTCTCGGTCATCTCTTCTTCCTTCTTACTTGCTCTCTTTTCTTTCATCTGTGTCCTCTCTATTAGGACACCTTGTAGCAATATTACCCAGCTTCTTGCATGAAAAATAGATTATGGGAAGTTTACCTTTGCATTTTCCTTTGCCTCTTCCAAATCTCCTAGCTATCAATGCCTCAAGTTTATCAATTTCATCATCATAAGTATAACTATGGTTTTTCACATGTTTTTCCTTTCCTTTCTTGCTAAGGAGTAGTTTTGATTTAAAAGAAAATTTAATAGTAGCATCGGTGTAATTATCAAAATTTGACATCTCAAAAGCAATAAGCCTACCAATTACACCTTCTAGAGTTAGCTCATTATCTAGTGTACATCTTATTTCTTGTATTTTAGAAACCCTCATAGCATAAATAGGAAGTAGAGTTCTCAATACCTTGCTAATTATTGTTTCATCTTCAATCTTTCTTGTATCTCCTCTCATAGCATTGACAACTTCTTTGATTCTTGTGCAATATTGCACTATATTCTCATCTTCTATCATTTCACTTCATCAAACTACCTCTTAGACTTTTTGATTTGGCTCTCAAGACATTATCATCTCCTCCATAGATGGTATTTAGTTTATCCCATATTTCCTTTGAATTATTGCATTCGTTTAGGTCATCAAACTTAGCATAGCTTAGAGTTGAAGCAATCTCCAACATTAATTGATTATGTTCTTTCTTTTCTTTTAGTTATTGAGTAGTCAGAGGGACTGTCATTATGTCCACATATGCATTGTCCAAAAAATCTAATGTAGCATCACCAATTCTAGCTACATGTACTCTTGTCAACTTCTTCCATGCAAGAAAATTTTATTTGTTCAACTTTGGTACCTCACTTTTGTACACCATAATCTTTAGGTTTGAGTACTTTGAAAATTCTCTCTACAAGCACTAATACTCTGATACCAATTGTTAGAATATTTAGAATAGCTAGGGGAGGAGTAAATCAGTTATCCAAGGTCTAGATGTACCAATTGAACAAACAAACACTTGAACAATTTCAGATATTATCATTCCATTGTTTTGTCTCTACTATAAAACTTATTTGAAACATTACCTAGCTATCTAATGCTCTTAAAATAATAGCTTGCAGAATGTAAACTCAAATCAATAAAGTATCATAATAACATCCACACAATTTTGACACTAGAATTTCACGTGGAAACCTAATTTAGGAAAAACCACCAACAACATGTCACCAATTTTCACTCTTCTAAAGTGAACCATGTTAAGAGCCAACCTTGTTAAAGATTACAATACAGACTATTAAATGTGACCTTGTTAAAATATTTGATAACCTTATTAGAAGAGGCCTTGTTAGAGGACTTTAGAACATTTCATTAAAATGCCACCCTATTAAAGGACTTACATAGATTGTTAAGTCCTTATGATTGTTAGTTCAACCTTGATTATAGGATTTCAAATATTGTTCACAATGGTTAGAAAGTAACAACAATTTTTTTCTATTAATTACAACTCACTTTGCATTTATAGATTTTTGTTTAGCTCCTAATACTAATTCATTGGTTGGCCTCCATTATTATCTCAATCTCATATTCACTTGGAAACCCTTCAATCAATCATCCTTCACTTCTTCTCTACTCAATTAAGCCTTCTACTTAGATTCACTAGTCAAAATCATTAGTAACAACTCCAACTTTATGGAACTCCTTCTCATGCACATAATTTCTCTACACTCTACACTCTCTCATGAAATTTTTCCCATTCAACTCCTTAAATAGATAGTTATGATCTTTTTCTACTTAATCAACATCGTAGATCTTAGGGTTCATGATTTGATCCATTAGATACAATCTATTCAATCATCATTTTGTTTCTCTTCTTTTCTAGAAACTTCTCCTTGAATTCATCTCTTAGATTATTTCCCTAATCCTCTCTTGAAATTAAATGATTCAACTCATTAATCCTTATCTTCAATACATTTTCCATATCCCAAGAAACCAACTTAGTTAGCTAGAAATGACAATTCCTCACAAATAGTTAAAATGTCGTACCTTGGCCAACACTAATTTTTGACACTTGGTCATCACTGATTTACTTGACCTCTATAAAAATTCTTGCTCAACATCAATATTGTCATGCAGTCGATGCTGATGCTTGATCAACACTAAATTTCCTTAACACTGATTGTGGCTCAATTGGCACTAGCATCACTCGACATGTTCATCAAGATTCATTAGTCTTTTATTCTGTTACTCAGTTAATCCTAGCAAGTGATCTAACTTTTCTCATACTTTCAAAACTTGAGCATTACTATCTTCTCCCATATCAACATAATTTAAAAAACTACTTTATCCTATCAAAGTCTAACTATTCAATTCCCATTTTTAGTTTCCTCTTCATAGATAAAACCTTTTCTCTAGATGCTTTTTTTATGAACAACTTCTCAAATCCTCTTCATCAATCAAATAGATATGCCATTTACATCAAATAGAAAACTATCACCAATAGATTTGACATCAATAATAGAACAAAACTTGTTCCAATTGTAGTTTACAACACTCCTCATATCTTGATCTATTTCTACTGGCATAGTCCCCACTAATGCTTACACTAAAAGAAGTTTCCCCTCTAGGAAATTCTCCAATATGCTTCAATCTTACTTTTTCTACCTCCAATATTCCAAGAAGTGTCTCTTTAGTAAACTTCTCAATGTGAGGTATCACTTGCTCAATCATTTGTGTTGTTTTCTTGAATGGTGATGTCAAGGTTTTCAAGATCTTCCATATAATCTCATCTTCATCTTTAGATCCATTGAAAGACTTAATTCTTGGAAAAAAAAAATTGATACTCTACCAGTATAGCTTCTTACCTATTAATCTTCCATCATCTGAACATCTCGAAACAAACATATTCGATTTTGTAATATGAGTCTCTTAGCATGTTTATTACCATCAAAGGTAGATTCTAAAGCTATCCATATTTTGTGAGATATTTCTAAGGATTTTACCTAATCGTATTCATTCTTAGGAAGAGCTGACAATAAAGCTTCTCTGGCAAGCATAATTTACATAAAATAGATCTCTTTCAACTTCACTGCATTCTTCAAGTTTCTTTCTTCCACAATTAACTTCTCATTCTTTTTCATTAGCCAATATCCTATACCCATAGATAGCATATGTTTCTTCATCTTCTCTTTCCAACTGACTTAGTTAACTCCATCAAACTTAGGACTTTCTTTTCTAAAGTGATCCACCATTTATCTCCTTAAGTTGCTAAGTGTTTCCTTCAAGGACCTGATGCTCTGATACTAGTAGTTAGAAATTAAAATCCACCAAGATAACTAAGAGGAGGTGGGTTGTGAATCAGTTATCAAATCAATATAACTTCTATCAACCTTTTTAAACCTTAAACATGTGAACAATATAATCAAAAACCATAAAAAAATATATACATACATAATAACACCAGATATGTTAACTAGGGAAACCATTGATCAGAGGGAAAACCCTAGTGGGGATGGTACCTAAAAAATAATGTACTAATATAAAAGTTCCTTATAAGAAGATGGACTCTATTAGGAGCTAGTGAAATATATTTAGTACATATTAGTCCCTATTAGAGGACTTTGAATCCCTATTAGGAGATTACAACCTTGTTAGGAGTTGTGCCAACCTTGTTAGCAATTGTAGAAGGAAGATGAACCCATTGTCCAAAAAACCTTAGGGGAAAGACCAATGAAATTTCCATCCAACTTATCTTTGTATTATTTCTTTCAAAATAATAGAATGTAGAATAACTTTAACTCCTCTATTCTATTGACAAAACTAAACCTTTTCATATCTCAATATTATATCTTCATAATTGCATCACACTAATCCCTTTGATTACTTACAAGTATTTACCAACTTCACATATCTCTTGTACAATTCAGACTTGCACAACTTACTTACACTTCTTACATTCCACTACATGATTCACCACAAGGAAAGTGTCCTTCCTTTATACCATGTCCTCAAAATAATTTACTAAGTTGGCCTTGAGACTTTCCCAATTAATTATAATAGGATCTCATTAAAATATTACAATTCATTGCATCCTTTCATAATTACAAAACACTGTCAGCTCACAATAAATACAACTTCTCACACATGCAACCTCAAACATCATGTACTCACTAATGTCATCATTAGATATATACCATCACTTTATAATAGTTTTCATGATGATTCTATTCCTATTAATAGATAAAATCCAAACATCAAAAACTACTTAGGTATTCTTTCTACATACTATCCTTTGTAATTCTTGAATAAATCTTGCATGGCTTTGACTCTCTACATGCACACTTATCCACTTCATCAAGACATGGTGTAGAAAATATCCTCAATTGTGCATGACCTCATCATCAATACATAGTCTATACAACCTCCTTCTCTATTTGTTACTCTGCCAGTCTTTATAGAAACAATACTATGTTGACATCAATGACAAATAAAGTCATGAATGCAACATGTCAATCATGCTAACAAAATCTCTAATGCTTAGGATACTCCCCCAAAGGAATACCATTAGAACTCATGCTAACAAGAAAGGAATAGGGTAATAACCCTTAGGGAGACTAAGTCCCATAATCTTGGCTACTATATATTTTAATAGTTTCTATAGAGATGTGCAAGACGAGTTGGTGGTTTTTTAGGACGAGATGGCTAATCAAAATCAATCTCAACAAAATCTCTACAATGTGATGGTTTATAAAGAGAATTATTAATAGTAATAATGTCTCTATCATAGAGAAATTTAAGGAAGCTATGAATAGAAGCTATAGCTTGCATGGAAGAAATCCATGGGATACTAAGCTTAACTTGAAATTGATCAGAAGTGGGAATAACAAAAAATGTAGTAAAAACAACTTTCCTTGATATGGTAACAAGCAAATAGAATATTAAGGATGATAAAGAAAATGATTAGAATTTTGGATCAACATAGGAGTTGTATCATATGTATCTATATGTAACTTTTTGTTAAAAAGGTGTTCTTCATTATAACATTCACAACAAAGGAATGATCAACCAAAGTACCACAAGAAGGAATATGAGAAACTCTAGCATCCATGTAAAGAGGATCATTAAGTTCCTTAAACATATTAGACTAAATAAAGCTAATAAGAGGTGTATAGTTAGGTTCATGTGGAGAAGAGATCAAAATTTGAGGTTCTACTCAACATGATTTACTTCTTGTGTAACGCCCCGTAACGGAACCCAAAAGAAACTAACCTAAAGTTTCACTAAGTTTGCAAAACAATTTTTTTTTTGAAAGATCATAAAAAAAAAGAGATAATATAGTGGAAGCAATAACTCACATACATACAACCTGATGGCACTCAAAATTGCATTCTCATTTTGAGTGTCCATTCCGAATTTTGAGTCACTTTGAGCCCCCTATGAATGCTTTTCTTGCTTGTGTATATGGCTATAGAATTAAGGCCTAAGAGATGTTTTATATTTATAACACCCTTAATTCAAACTATCCATATATTTTGTAATGACAAATTGACATTTTGAACCATTTACGAAGTCCCATTTTGAGTTGTTTTCAATTCTGCATTTTCTACCTAAGTGTCAAACATCAATAGGAGGGCATTTTTGCATTTGAATATCTTGCTCCTGGTTATGATTCATGACTAACCATTTTGAGGATGTTTATCATGCATAATAAATAACCTATTTTTCAAGTTTCAAGTCATTTTGAATCCGTTTGACTAGGTCTCAAACCCCTCAAAGTTGGTCAGTTACCTTTGTTGTAAATCTGCATATTGTTCATATTTTCGAATAGCCCTATTTGACAAGCTATAACTTTTGACCAGTTGACCAAAATAAGAAAATTAATTTTTCATTATATTCTATGGGTTGGAGAATTTCTATGCTCTATATTTGAGCTTATGATGAATTCGTTTGATCAGGTTTCAAATGCGATTCCATTTGCAATTTTTAGATTTTCACTGGTAATTAGAAGTGCAGATTGATTGGAGCCTTGTTCGGGATGTCATATCTTTGAGCCAGTGATTCATGGGACCAAATGGTTTTTCCCCTTGCATTCTACTCCAAAAATACTACAAGAGTGTTAGTTTTCAAGTCTTGACATATCTTCCTGCACACTTGGGTCATTCCATTTGGAAAAAAATACTTTTTTACTGATGTTCATTATCCTACAATTCTAGGTAGCCAACTTCAGACCTTTTCCAAATGCATCCTATGATTTATCATGAGTCCAAATCATAGAAGTACATTCTCCTCATGACAAAGAATCAATGCCCTAGATTACAGATCCTCATGTTCCCATTTGCCCAATTTTCGAAGCCATTTCCAAATGCAATTTCTAGCTTTCTAACATGTTTAATTGTAGGTAATTTTAAGTAGGCATGTTCAGAGGTCGATATCTTTTGACCCTGATGTTGTGATGTGATGAGATTTGGCAGGCCTATTGAACATGTCAGAGAGATGAGATATCAAGTTTTGAAGCCCAACTAGATGTTTATGTTAGGCTTTAAAGCCAGTTATCAGGCCTTCCTGTCAGTGAATCACGATTTAAAAGAACAGTGATAAAATGAGTTTTAAGTGATCAAATTGGTTTCTAGATAGTTCGAGAAGATCAATGGATCACTTTTCCATATAAGTTGTTCAAAAATGAAAAAAAATTTAGCCG
This sequence comes from Cupressus sempervirens, assembly GCA_028749045.1. Lineage (NCBI taxonomy): Eukaryota > Viridiplantae > Streptophyta > Pinopsida > Cupressales > Cupressaceae > Cupressus > Cupressus sempervirens. The sequence goes on from CM053789.1 coordinate 739,981,590, forward strand.
GACCCACTTTGGGGTCTGATTGATTCCATCAGATTGATCGAGGATCAGATGTATTGTGAATAGCAGTGGAGCCGAATATGTGCAAGGGATTTCTAAGAAATGTACATTAAAACATTGTGAGCTATAGAGGATGAGTGAATGTTTTTACATGTGGAAATTAAAGGAAGGAGCAGATATTGTCATAGCCAGAGCAAAGAAGGCTTTTGATGTTGCCAAAACTCATCAATCAAACTTGTCAATAAATTCAAAGCAAAGTCAATATTTAAACCAATCAATAGTTAAATCACAAGATTTTTTATTTTCATTGGGAGAAAATAACCAAGACCAAAAATCCTCATCCAAGATACATACCCACAACATATATGCTTCTTAGTACAAGAAACATGTCAAAAATGAAAAGAGAGATTCAACAAAACCATATGTAATAGAGGGCACCATTACAAATCCAGTGTACATGGTCAAGGAAGTGGAGAAATACCAAACAACAGCCCATGCAATTAGGAGAATTCCACATCAAAATGATACTACCCATGCATGCCATAGTCCACAATAGAGCACCTCCCACATTGAAAGAAAGAGCAATAGCTGCCCACAGTAGGAAAGATGGATGCCACAGTCTATCGCATGAGCACCCAGGTTGAGGGAGAAGGTTGAAAGCTCCAATATTTTAATACAAGGCCTACGATAGTTAGAAGTCGTCCACACATGAAAGGAGACCTGACTATTACTATAGGCCACGATAGAAGGGCAAGAACAAATTTTTCAATGTACAAGGCTCAATGGCATGGCCCATGTAAGAATGAATCATGGCAATCAAGGTTTGCAGCAGGGAGCATTTACTTCAAATGTTTGACATCATTAGAGGAACAAATCAATGTCTTTAAAGAGAGCAGAGCGTAACATCAATGCAAAGAACAAAGATGCAACTAATGGGGAGCTGTTCATAGTGTTAGGAAGCCTCAAATGCATATATGCCCATGTGCACAGCAAGAAAAGGCACCCACAGCTTCAAAAAAATTAAGGGTGCATCCACGTATGCCAAGGGAGCTAGAATGGCTCATGCGAATGGGCAGAGGGTTTTCTTTTTCAAACCCATGCACAACAAAGTCTGCCTAACACAATGGGGAGGTGGCATAGGGAATTTTTTCACTCCCATACACTCCTAGCAACATCAACATGCAGATCCACATGGAAAAAGGGAGCATGCACAGAATGCTTTATCCCATATTCACTCGGATTGGAGTTTTTGTGGAGTTTAAATACAAGTACTTTCCAATGCATTATATCTTCAAAAGAGACATCTTTGAAACACATTGCATGAGGTTGGGTCTTGCCTGTCGCCAGCATGGAGGAAGGACGGTCAAAATTTTGACCACGTAATACATAAGGGGGCATGTCATGAGGTTGTAGGGAAACATCAATGGCTCTGCGATGTTACAACCATGTCGTGTGGTCAAGGAATGGAATTTGTGGCTGCACGATATTATGATAATGTCAAAAAATTGTGGAAGGAAAAACAAAGGTCCCCGATCCTACAACTTCATCGTATGATCGGGGCAAAATTTTTAATGTCTCACGATGGCACAACTTTAGCGTGGGATCAGAGGCTCAAAAATAAGGAGGCACAATACAACGAAGTGTGGCCTTGTCGTATGGTCAGAGGGGGTTAAAATTGAGCTAAAGATGCTACGGTGGAATAAAAGGGTGTTTAAAGAATTAATATATTCCTCATATATTAATATAAGAGAATATTTCAAATATGTGGATTTCTAATGTAAAAAATAAAGATCAAAGCTCATCGCATCATCGGGAAGGATGGATTCATGAGCTATGATATTACGATCTGGTTGTAATATCATAGGCGTAGAAATTAAAAAGTCATTTTAATTGAAATATAAAGTGGAGCCTACTCAGCGAATAAAAGATCGACACATGGCAAAGGGGAAAAGTCAAATATGATTATAAAATCAAATTTCAAATGATTTGAACACATGAATTGTAAATTTTAAAGATTTGACTTATATTTAAAAGTTTATATAGTTAGTACTATGTGAATCTTTTAAATTTTTCAATTTTAATGGCTCTATTCAATCATGGAGGCCAAATTTTTAGAATGCTCTCAAGGGGGCAATTTTTGTCTAAAATGTATAGTGTAATATACCGTCAAAACTAGAAAAGAGTGAATTTTCCATTTTTGAAGTTAGATTTTGAGTAGGTCTCAGCTAGTGGCAGCTATAGGAGGTTTCCTAATTTCGGGGGCTTCACAGTGAATTGTGCAAATTTAATGTTGCAGATGAAATTGCAATCAGATATAGAGATATTTTCATCTGATTTGACTTTTCCAGCAATTGTAAGGATGAATTGAATGTTTTTTGATGTAGTTGGGAGCAGTTATGTTTTTCACAATAGCACAAGTTGATAACAAGTTATAACCAATATCTAGGTCAAGAAAATTCTGATAGCAATCTATGTCAAAGGTACCAAGATACAAGTAAAATCTAGACCCAAAGGCAACAAAGACACATAGTAAATCTACTATGTAAGTGGCCAAGTGTCAACACATGAGCCAATTCTAGGGTCACCCTAGTAGCCTCTCTTGACTTTAGCCCCCTAATGTCTCTATGTTGGATTAGTATCCTTTCATATAGACAAGGCATACTAATGATGCAAGGTCACAACCAAGCATCCTCTCTACTCACATCTTGACATGTACTAGCACTCAAGGCATGGGTGAGGAAAAATATCGACTCTTATTAATTCATTTAAATATCATTTAATGAAATGTTAACACTTATTAAAACAACTTACAATGGGTTACTCAGGCAACTTCTTTAGGACTTTGGCCTCCATTTCAAGCCACTTCCCAACATACACATGGATTACCTACCCTAGGCTCATCAAAAGTATAAGTCATAAAATCACAATTTTCACCTCGGTCCTTTACAAGAAATTGGAAAGCACCTAAAGATAGAATAGAATATTCACCTCAATCTTATGCAAGCAACTGGAAAGAACCTATAGATAAATCACAATATTCACCTCAATCCTATACAAGAAATTGGAAAGCATCAAAAGATAACTGATCAAACTCAAAAGGTTACACTAGGAAAATCACACCATTCACCTCAATTCTACAAAAGCAACTGGAAAGCACTAACAAACATCTAATCAAAACTCATCATAGATATACATGAATACATCTCTATGGTTGGGTATAAAATATCATGACACAATAATAACCATAACCTCGTCATAGAACAAAAACTTGCAAGCCTCTAGTAAACATCTTGATTGGTCAACGTACTAAGTCAAAACCCAAACCAATACCAAAAAAACCACACATCACATTAAGTACATAACAAATGTAGCTTTCATAATTCATTAGGTTTGAAAAACATAAAGTTCAATTTTCACTATCAGGTTTCAAGTTTTCATTTTTTTCAAAATTAATCATAGTCGATAAAGGTTTCATAGGTTATATTGATTGATTTCACGTCTCAAGTTCGTACCCAAAATTAACTATAATTTTCAAATAGATACATATTAAATTTTAGTCAAATCATAACCTTTATGGGATGGATATCTTCATTAAAAAATATATCCCTAAAAGTCCATTTAGTGATATTTCACAATTTCCCCTATTTAGATAAATGATCATTAAATCAAAAATATATTAAAATAAATAAATCAAATATACCTTGATTGAATTAAAAACTAAAATCAATTCCCAAATATTCTAAGTAAACTAAGTATGTTTTAATAAATATTATTAATATTAAATAATCATTTATCAATATTAAATAATCATTTATCAAATCAATATAATAATTATTAAATAATTAATAAAATAATATTAGTATTATTTATTAATAACAATAATTATCAATTTAATAATATAATATAAATTATTAATAATTAATAATATATTAAATATTAATCATATCAATTTATATATAATATATTAATATATATTAAAAAATGATTTTCAAAGGTTTATAAGCCCTTGGCTTTATGCAATAGTGTGAGTGGTACAAGGCAGCGCTCAACACTACTACGTGTTGTTGTTTATAGAACTCACAATTGTTGTATGTAGTGTGAGTTGTTGCGACAGTAGGCCAAGGAAGGAAGGAGAAAGGGGGTTGGGGATGGTGGCCCCCATCCACACAAAAAAAAAAAAAATTTAAACATTTCTCCATAAAAACCCAAATTCACACTACCCAATACAAATTCATTTTTTTTCTTCTTTGAGAAATATTATTACCATAGTAATATATTATTAATGTGGTATTAATATATATTATTTCTTTTTTTAAATTTAATTCAATACTAGATCTGGTAGGAAAATAATTTTAAAACTATCAAATTTATTTAATTAGATTCAAGTTTCTTTCCCAAAACCCTAACCAATTCCATATTTTCTAAAATAATCTCATCTTTTAAAAAAAATATTCAATAATGAGAATCAAGATTTCTCATACAAGGGTTCCATGTTGATTTCAACCACAAACATTTTTTTAAACAAAGAACAACGATTACACAAACAACAGTTTTAAACAGAGCCATTTCTAAAACAAGATTCTCACAAAGCACAAAGAAGACAATGAGAATTATGATAAGAAAATATTGTGATAGATTCAAGCAAAAACCCTACCTTGATCTGATGCTCACCAAACAAACGCTTGGAGATTGTAAGAATTTCTCATTTCCTCGAAAAATCCTTTTCTCAAGATTTTTCTCCTCCAAACCTATGTTTGGAAAAATTAGCTCTAATTTCCTAAGAAAGAGCTTTCTCCTCTAGGGTTTAAGTTTTTCAATCTTGTGAACTCTTTTTTCTTTATTATTTTATTTTATTTTACTTACATGCAAATTTTGTGTTTTTGATTAAGTAAAATAGGTTTTACAAGGATCCGTAAACCTAAAAGTATTACAACAAGTCAAAAATAGAAGTTTTTAGTAAAGTCCAACATAAACAAAGCAGCTTAACAAAAGCCAACTATAAAATCAGCCTACGGCCAAGAACAAAAAACCAGTAAAAGTAGATTTAAAAAGAACCATCTACACTAGGAAATAACAACAACCTAACTATCAATTCTCTTTATCAAGAACCTATAGGGATTCTATAGCTTCTATGGTCTTCATGTTGTCTGTGTCCTCCTAGTCCTGGTTTTGAGCATCCACCTGGTCCTGGTTTTGAGCATCCACCTCATCCCTAGTCTCTTTTGGATAATCCTTAGCCTACCCATTATCCAAGTTGGCCTTCTCCAAAATTTTCCTACCAAATATTCCAGCACTAATTAGTGATTCATCCATGCTATTAATATTTTCATTTAGGCAATCACCTAATTAGCTAAGTTCTAGTGGAAGAACTCCATCCTTTGGACTCCTTTTTCAACATTTGTGATTCTTTCCTTCTGGTTGGCCTTATGATCCTGGACGTTAATATGCAATTGGCTTCCATCCTGGCTTCTATCCTCTTCACTGTTCCCCTAGTCATTGCCTCTATTTTGGTCACCTTCCTTGCTATTTCTCCCCTTGAGTTCTTCAATTTCATGGAACAACCACTTGATAGACTGAAAATTGTCTATCATGCTATTCCCAGTGTTGTTCAAAAGGTTAAGCCTATTTTCCCTAGTGTTATCTAAAATCAAAACCAGACCATGATCAATGAGATCATCATAATGGGTTTTGCCATCAATATCCTCCATCACTTGAATATTCAAAGGCTCCTTGACAATCCCCAATTTGGCTTTATTTGAATTAAAATTTCTCGAAGACCTCCTCCTATTTTTTATTATCACCTCCCCACTCTCTTTTCCTAGAATATCTATAGTCGAGGAAGAAGTGGGGCCAGGGCTAGGAATCTCAAGAATCTGGTCTTTAGTTTCAAAGGCCTCTTTAGCTTTCCTTTTCTTAGGATTCCCTGACATGTCAGAAAAACCCCCCTCCTACTTTTCACTATCCCTCCCCTTCTTCTCCTCCTTCTCATTGACCTCTTCCTTCTCCTCTTCCTTTGAATTAGTGTCCTTTTCATCCTCACTATACTCCTCCACCTCTTGAGGCTCAAGCTTAGGGGGAATTAGGGGTAAACCTCTTGGGCTCTTTCTATAGGGGATGTGGGTAGAGGTTTTCCTTTCTTCTTTGGATTTGGACTCCTCTTCCTCTAATTTTATGCTCTACACTTCCTTAGAGTCTGAGCTCCTAGTTTCCTCAAAGGCACACTAAACATCACCAAGGGATTTTCCCCTAGTTTGAGCCTTCAGATACTCATAAACCAGGAGGAGTAATCCCTCATGAAGGACTGGATTAGTGATGGGTTTTCTCTTGAAACCCTTGATACCCTTACTCATCGAGGTGAAAAGGTAGAAAGGAAAAGAAATTTTGATTTTATGCCTAAATTGATTAAGCAAGACAAAATGATGTGTTCTTATCTTGTCAAACTTGGGGTCCAAGGAAATATACTCAATGATGATCCTGAGAACATACCTCCATAGCTTTTTGATTGATCCATCTCATAGTATGTCTCCACCTTGATGAGCTTATTCAACTTCTTTTCATCCTTTACAAAAACTTTGATAGTGTTTATTGACATCTTCTTATCTCTAAAAAAATTGGTCCCTTCTAGAGGGATTTCAAAAAATCGTGCTATAAATTCCACATTGACTTGGTGGGAGACCCCATCAATTTTTACTCTCCCATTTTTCTAGAAACCCACCATAACCTTGGTTATCCCTACATCAAAACCATGGAGCTTCTCTAGGAATTAAGAAATTCTACCCTTTTCTAGTTTGTGCCAAACCTTTAGTTTCTCCTTCTAGTTCCTCGCCTCTCGTGATGACTCCCTCTTGTTTCTCTCTCCCACCATGGTTTCCTCTAATACTGAAAGCCCCCACCTACTCACAAATTTCTTATAGACCTCAGCCTTCTTCAAATTGAGAAACTTTGAAATGTTTTTCAAAATACCAGTATTAATGGTAGTATTCAAAACAACCCATAAAACATGTCGTACGTACACACTATTATGATAAAAGAGTTTTGCATGATTTTTAATAACTCCCCCTCCTACGTGAAATCTTCCAAATCTTTCCATCATTTATTTTGGATATTTTTGGTACTTCCTTGAATGCAATCTTGCAATAGGAAATTATTTATTGCCATTGGAAAGATGTCGCCAATGTGCCACATCATCTCTACATTATTGGTGACCACTTCATTAGCAAACCAGTCAACAATCGAATTAGCCTCCCTATACACGTAACTGATATAGGTCTTGTTGAACTTCCTTAGTTCATACTTTAATTCCTCTATTATATTTTCAATGGTTCATAAGGGCTTAGCATGACCATTGAGACAATTAATGATGTTTAATGAGTCCCCCTCCAGCTATAGGTTCTCAATCCTAGAAGCCAAGGCCAGCTTGACAATGTGACTAGAAACACTAGCTTCAAAAAAATGATTCATCTAATGTCCAAGTAGGTAGGAAAAGGTGTGACTCCTCCCCCATGTTTGTTCCTAATGATGCCTCCACTGCCTACAGGTCTTGGGTTCCCTTTAGCAGCCCCATCGAAATTGGCCTTGAACAAATTTTTAGGGGGAAAAGCCCACCTAGCCTCCTATCTTTTCCTATCCCTTTCCATTTTCCTATGTCTATTATTCCCTCCTTCCTCAATGTTACCTTCCTTGGTGGTGGTGAAGTTCTCCTTCATTAGACCTTCAATTTTCTCGGCAATGACAAACTCAGGGGCTTCCCTGTCTTTGAAGATTTGATTATTCTACTCTTTCCAAATACCCCAACAGAAATGTAGAAGGGACCAAGAGCTAATTAAATGAGAGATTAAGCCATTATGTGAACTCCTCCATTGGCTGAAGAAATCTTAAATGTTGGTTGGAGGACACCAGTTGATCCCAAAGTCCCTAGTAAGGAGGTTCCAAACATTAGAGGAATAGGGACAATGGATAACATGCGAATTTTGTGTTTTAATTAAAATAAACTTTATTAAAATTAGTTTTCTCTCTTTTATTAAATCGAAAGATGTATTTAATAATATATTTATTAATTCAACGAATAATAATATGTAGAGTTTATTATTTAAAATAAAACTCCTAAATAAATTATTATTAAATTAAATAAATATAATTACACCAAAGTTAGAACTCAATTAAATCTTTTATATTTAATATATTTATCTAAATGATTTCTCAATTAATTAAATATAATTAATTTTTAATTTTCATTAAATTTTCATTAAATTAAATCATTTAATAATATTTTTATTTGATTTAATTATAACTAAAAATAATAAAACACATTATAAAGACAAGGTACTAAATCAAACTCAAGGGTCAAAATCTTGAATTCACGTCACTTGATGAATTTGAAAGGGTAAATAACTTAGATACTTGTCCTACTTTCTTGGAAAATTGGCTTAGGGTTAGGATTTTGACTCAAAGCTATCTCCCCTCTTTTACCATTGAGATACTATGATAGGGCACGGTCCGCCTGGCAATTCAGGGAAGTCAATGCCTAGTACCTACAAACTACATAAATATGAGCACGTACATATACATATAAATATAAACTAAACAAGAAATGGTGGGGGCTGGTGAACCATGTGGATTTTTGACTAGTAGGTTACTATGACTCCCTCCCTCGACCACATCAAAAAAGTCAAACATAAAGTAAAACATACAAGTACACCATACACATGCAACTATGGGGTAAGTAACCATAGAAATGCATATAATTAATCCATTAACTATCATCACATGAAATAATTGGAATCACTATATGAACATACAGGTATCATCATTGAAATACTAATTATGAACACATGAAATAACTAAGTATCAAGTAGCTCATCAAATATATAAATTGAGTCTGAAATAACATCCAATCAAATCTAGTAAACGAGTACCACTAATCATAAAACATAATCATAAACTTGGCCTAAAAGAATCTAATAATCCAACATGAAAAGTAAACTAGAGGTAGGAATTACATCTTGTATCTTCTCATCATAATTAATATGGTGATAAGAAGAAGAAGAAGGTTGATTAATAAAATTCATTGAGTGTGAAGGTAAAATATTATTTTAAATTAGAAAATTATGATTAGGTAGCACAATAGATTTATTCATGTCATTAACTTGAGCATCAATAGATATAGACTTAGAGTCATCAAATTCTTGAATAACATTCTTCAAACCATAACACTTTTGAGTATCCATGACCTAGTTGATGGTGACATTGACAGAAAGCATTTGAATCAAAAGATTTAGGCAACGATTTACTAGGATCAATAGGATGAATAGGAGGAAGATTAAGAATTCCAGCATGAATAAATTTAGTCATCACCTTAGACAAATACTCAGATAATTGATTATACTTATAGTTAGGATGATATATTGAGGAAAAATTATATTAACCTCTAGATGCAGTAGCCACTTGAACATAATTTTATTTGTAGACTTGACTTTGATAAAATTATTAGGTTTACAGAACTTATTTAAATTTTTAGTTGCATCACTCTTATCACTAGAAATAGGATCCATCGTAGTAGAGCTCTTGAGTTCACTCACTTGTAAATGGTAATGGTGAAGCAATGCACATAGGTGTGAAAAGGAGGTATACTTAGTAAGGAGAATCTTATCCCTAATTTATTTGTGTAAATTATAAATAAAGATGCATTGAATATCATGATTATGCACAAGATAATAAATCTAATCATTCAAATGTTTAAATATACTAATAAACTTAGTATCTTTTTCTTTAACATTTTGTTTAAAATACATTAAATCAATTAAAGAAATTTGTGGACCAATATTATTCTAAAATTCTTGAATAAAAGGATTAGCAGGATTTTGAAACTAATCAATAGAATAAGGAGGTAGAGAGAAATACCATTACAAGGATCTATCCCTGAATGTATGCAAAAAAAACTTAGCCATAAGCCTATAGTCATGAGAAAAATTACTACATATAGTTTGGAAAGTTTTAACATGAATCACAAGGTCTCCCTTACCATTATAATTCTCAATACAAGGTACCTAAAAATTTTATGGAATAAAGGCATGAAGGAAATCTATGAAAATGGGATTAACAACATTACATGTAGGAATATTATACTTAGATTGAGGTAAATGAGCTAGTTGTTTTTATAAACAGTGACAATTTGAACCAATGTACTAACAATAGGATCACAAGAAAGACTAGTAGGTATAGGCATGGTAGATGTATTAGCAAATTTATAAGAAGTAGAATGAATATATAAGGATTTTGGTGAAGGATTAGAAGGAATGGATAAAGTGTTAAAATAAGTAAAAGAAACTACATTATATGAAGGTAATGAAGAAGGAATGGAAGTTGGAGGAACACTCATGGGAAGTGAAAGGCTAGGAAAACCAACACTTAAAGGAGTGAAAAAAAATTTTATAAGTAGTTATAAGAGGTGGATCATATGTAGGTATGCTAGAAAGAGTGGTAGAGGTTGGAATAGAAGGTTAAACAATTGTGGAAGGAGGAGGATATCCTAACTCTTGAACACATTTTTTCAAAGACTTAGCATGAGTATTAATAAGGTGAGATATACCCCATGATAGAAGTGTTATTATCATCATTATCAATAGGCTTCTTAAGAGCTTTAATAGCAACAAAACTATTGGGATTTTGATTTATGTGAGCAAGTCGAGTTTCCAATTTATCAAATTCATGAGACATCTTATCAACTTGTGAAGGAGGAACTCTTAAGGCATCATCTTTTTAATGGGGTGAGTGAGACAATTTATGCTCCATTATAGGATTAAGATCATGAGAAAAAATGTGATTGTCATCGCGTTTCCTAGAAAGAAAAGAGGAATCATGATAAAAGGATCCTATGAGTCTACAACTTTTCCTAATAGGGAATGCTATAGGTCAAACTTCTTGTAATTAAGCTCATAAAAGAGGAGATCACAAAAGTAAAACATAATGACATCTAACCATGTGAAGGTAATAAAGAGTGTAAAAGAGAGATTTCAATACACACAAGATAGCCTAATCTAACTCTAAGATCAAACAAAGAAAAGGGGTTCACAAAAAAGGAAGGTAAACACCTAAAATAATCTAGCACCAACATGAAGGGGGGGACTCATTGGGTTCACCAAAAGAAGGTAAATACCCAAAAAAATCTTACACCAAAAAGGCAGGGGAACTTGTCAAGTTCACCAAATTGTTTAGGGAGGAAAGGAAGGAAATTTAATAGGACTATAGATCTCCCTATTTTCTATGCTACTAAGACATACAAATATCTGTGAAAGAGAAAGAAAATTTTTTTCACACATGACTCTACTTATGATCCAAATTAGATTAGCTAGAACTGAAAGGAAGAAAGGAGCCAATATTAAATTCAAATTATGAAGAGAAATGAAATACAAGGAAAGGTACTCTTTGGCCCTTATAGGATAATGTGTATGTGAAATTGATCCAATTGCTTAAATAAAGTAAATCTAGATGCTATGTGTGTAAAATGAGCCTAATTAAGATATAAATCTAGGCTAAAGATATGAAATGAAATATAATATAAAAGATGGACCCTAAAATGTGTAGGGGAAGACATATTTTATCTCTAAAAGTGATAGATCTTATTTATTTTCTAAATATCAAACTATGGATCTCAGAATGAAATGCTGAAAGGAACAAAACCTAAAAATCTCCCAACAAATAGACAAAAGAAGGATTAGTTCAACTTGGAAGGATGTCCTACAATCAAGTTTACATAGTCTAACAAATTTTCAATGAACTTCTCCATAAATTTCCCAAGGAGTAGGTTCCATATCTGTAAACTCTTATTGGTATCTTATAAATAAGCACAAAAAAGAGGGGTTTTGTGGTTGGGGTTTGTGTTAGAAATTTTTTAGAATAACTAAGAGGGGGGGTAATTAGTTATAAAAGATCCAACTATCCTAATAAAAAAATTTCATCAATTACAATGAGCCCATTAAACTATTCATTCATCCAAGCTTAAAACTTTCCTACATAGCAAGTTACTATAAATCAACATGCAAGCACAACACATGAAGAATCAACACATAACACAGTGATTTACATAGAAACCCAGTTTGGGAAAAACCACCAATAACATGCTACACAATTCACACTCTTCTAAAGTGATGCCTTGTGAAAGGCCTACCCTGTTAAAGGCTACAACACATTGTTAAATGTGATCTAGTTAGAGTATTTAACCACCCTGTTAGAAGTAGGCCTAGTTAGATGACTTTAGAACATTAACTTGGAATGACACCCTATTAAAGGATTTAAAAATGGCTATTAAACCAACCTAAGTCCATAGGATTTTACCCTAATTGATACAATTGTTAGAGAGTAACAACAAGGGCTTTTGACCTTATACAACTCACAATTTAACTTGTAGATTTTAGATCTCTATTCAGCTCATAACATTACCTAGCTTTTAATCTCTATAGCTCTGATAGCTTGTCCTTTCTTCAAGATTTGTCTCCTTGAGTCTCCATGCTCAATGTACCAGTGCAATCTCCTTTATGACCACTTATCAAATCTGAGTCTTTGTGCTATTTTCTTTCTTCACCTTGATGTTTTCTCCTTGACACCCTTCAACCACTTCATAATTTGGCACACCAGCAATTCTATCTTCTTGGCCTGTGACTCCTTAAATAGAAATATAGAATTGCTTTTCCCACTCGATTCTTCCCTCCTTTAATTTTAGTTCAAATGGATTAGGTAGGATTCAATGAATCTAACCCATATCTTGTTCCTTCTAGAAACATCATGAAGAATCCTCTTGAAATCATCTAAAAATGGTTTATTTAAAAATTTTTGCCTCCAACTCATCATCCTTATCCTCCATCTGGTTCACAAAATTCAAGGTAACAACCTTGTTATCTCAAATCTAGAAAATCTTTGACTTTTCAAATAATGCAATAGCTCGGCACTATTGAAATTCTAGTGGTCAACACATACTGTGTTACTTAGCACCAACTACATTTTACTGATGTTTGGCACCTACTGCAGATTCACTTGGCATCCACTAAGTTTTTCTAATGCTCGGCACCTAAAGTTTTCTCAACACTTGAACATGGTTGGCTCCTTCTGTATCACTCAAAACACACTAGATTTTTCATTTTCTTGGCACTAACTAAAAATCTGCTCAGCTCAAACTAGCTTGTTGAGCACTCACTAATGAACTTAGTTAAGCTTTGCAAACAACCTTGTTACAACTTATTCTTCCAGTGTTTCTAAGTGTGGCCAACATCTGTATCTTCAAGTATACTATCAATACATCATTTTACCATTGTCTTAACTAATCCTTATACTTCACTACAAAACCATAACTCAACCTTTCCCTTAGGTGCTTTTGTTACATCTTGTTGATTGAATCCTCTTCATCAATCAACTAAGTGATAGTGCTTGGATCTTATAAGAAATTATCATTCCAACAAATAGCAAGTTTGAGATCAGTAAAAAAAGAATGATTGAAAACATTCTCTATTAACAATATTCCTTCTTTGCAACAATGTCCCTCTTTGATAGTATTCTTTTTCAATAAGATTTCCAACAATCTCCCTCTTTGGCATTGATGGAAAACCAATACTGATCAACCAAGTTATCAAAAATGCTAACTAGGTTAAAATAGTAAATCAAATACCAAAAAGAAAAATGTGTTACCATCAATTTTCACTTCTTCCTCTCTGATTTGTTATCCTAATTACTTTACTTCTACTTCTCCCTCTTAGCTACTATCTTTTTTTCTTTCCTTTCTGTTATATCTTCTTGAACATCCTTTTCCCTCCTTCTTTTCTATGGCTTACCATTATTCACTTTGATCTTGTAGATTTGATCGATTTATTTCTACTTCTCCCTTTGTCCAGTTGAATGTTGTTGATCAATTTCTTGTTACTTCTCCCTCTTTGAAAACAATGCTAAAGATGTATTATTTCAGCATTTTGTTATGCAAGTATAGCATCTTCCAGAACTTCCAATTTTCTCCCTTTATCACCTTGCTTTGTGACTAATTTAGAACTTCTACACTTTGATTACTTCAGGCAAAAATCCTAAAATAAGTATCCTCTGCATCAATTCACAACTTTTCAAAATTCAAATCATTTGATGCAAGGCAATCTTGTGGTTTCTTAAGTAGCCTTGGCTAGGGGTATCACCCCTAACTTACCTTTAAGATACTCAAATGCATATTTAGGTAATTCTTTTGTAAAGATGTCAGCAATTTGTTCCTTTGAACTAACATATTCCATTCTCACTTGCTTGTTTTCCACCAATTCTCTTACATAGTGATACTTAATTGCAATATGCTTTGTTTTAGCATGCATCATAGGATTCTTTGATATGTTGATGGCACTTGTGTTATCACAATAGAGTATCATAGGTTCAGTTACCTCTTCCTTCATACCTTGCAATAGATATTTGATCCATACAATATTGGTACAATTGATAGCATCAACAACATACTCAGCTTTTGCTATTTACTGTGAAGTACAACTTTTCTTTTTTCTAGTCCAAGTAATCAATTTTTTACCTAATAAAAGTGCTCCTCAACTAGTGCTTTTTCTATCATCAATATTACCTCCCTAATCTGCATTAGTGTAGGCTTTCAACTTAAACTTTTCACTCCTCTTGTAATAAAAGCCAAAGTCATATGTTCCTTTTACGTACCTCAATATTATTTTTACTGTCATAAGATGATTTTCTCTTGGATTAGCAAAAAATCTTGCCACTATTCCATAGCTAATGCAATGTCTGGTCTACTATGCACAACATACAGTAACTGTCCAATCATTGATCTATACAATATCTAATTCACTTCAGCTGATTCATTATCCTTAGATAGCTTATGTCCTATTACCCTTGGTGTACTGACTGGTTTTAAATCTTCTAAGCCAAATTTTTTGAGAATTTCCTTAATATATTTTGATTGGGTCACAAATATACCATGCTTCAGTTGATGTACTTTAAATCCAACAAAGAATTTAATTTCTCCCAATGGTGACATCTCAAACTCATGTTTCATCTTATCAGAAAATCTTTGCAAAGAACATCTTTTCCTCCAAATATTATATCATCAACAAAGATTTCAATTATCATAATTTCTTTACCTTTTTCTGCCTTGATATACAGGTTGTTGTTGTCATCTATTCTCTCAAATTCTATCTTACCAAGATATTTGTATAGTCTCTCATACCATGCTCTAGGTTCTTGCTTCAAACCATAGAGTTTTTTATAAAATTTGTAGACCATATAATTGTTGTTTTTATCAACAAATCCCTCTAGTTTTTCGATGTAGACTTCCTCTTATAGTATACCATTCAGAAAAGAAGACTTTACATCCATTTGGTAGACTTTGAAACCTTTTTAGGCAACATATGCAAGTAGTGTTCTTACTCTTTCCATTCTTGCAACAGGGAAAAATATTTCCCCATAGTCCAGTCCTTCTTCTTGTGCATAAACTTTACAAACTAGCCTAGCCTTATTTCTTGTGATCTCACAATTCTCATCAAGCTTGTTTCTAAATACCCACTTTGTACCAATGACATTCTTATCAGCTGGGCTTGGAACTAAGGTCCAGGTTTTGTTCTTCTTAATATGATCTATCTCTTCTTTCATAGCTTTATACTATTCATCATCTTGTAGTGCATCTTTCACTATTTTAGGTTCAATCTTGCTCATCAGACATGATTCATTATTTATTTTGTTCCTTGTGATTGGTCTAGCTTCCTTGTCACCAATGATTTTTTTTCCAAGGTGATGTCTTCTCACATACCTAGATAGTCTTGGTTTTGTCCTTCTTTCTATGTTTGGTCTTTTAGCTTTAGAGTCACTATGCACATTTCTTTCAAGTATTTCATCATCTCTCTCATGTGTACTAACTTTAGAGTCAGAATGTGCATTATCTTTATTCTACAACTTGGCTTCTAAATGCAACTTGACATTCACTGGTTGTGACTCAGCTGATATTGAACTTTTTTGCTAATTCCCAACTTAATTGGCAGTATCATCATCAATAGACATTCCTTCGTAGAAGTATACAAAAGATATGTACTCTTTCGGTTTCTTAGATTCATCAACTTGGAATTCTACATGCTCCTCAAAATTTACATTTGCACTCTCAACAATCTTGTTAATGTTAGTATTCAAACACTTATATGCTTTTACTTCTAGTGGAATATCCAAGGAATATGGCTTCATCACTTTTTGCATCAAACTTGCCATTTCTAGTATCTTTAAGAATGTAGCATTTACAACCAAATGCTTTGAAATTTTTTACATTAGGTGAGTGACCATACCATAATTCAAAAGTTATTGCATTTGTACCTTTCTAGCTTGAACTCAATTCAGGGTGTAAACAATAGTACTTATAGCTTCTCTCCAATACTTCAGAGCAACATTTTTCTACATCATCAATGTTATGGTGCAATCTATCACTGATTTGTTCCTCCTTTCTACTATGCCATTCTAAGGTGGAGCTCTTGGTGCTAATGTTTTTTTTTTAATTCCTTTGTCATTGCAAAATGTCTCAAATTCTTTTGATGTGAACTCTCCTCCTCTGTCTAGTCTTAGGCACTTCAAACTCTTTCCTATTTCTTTCTCAACTCTTGCCAAATACCAATTGAACATTTGAAATGCATCAAAATTTTGTTTTAGGAACATGGTAGTCATCATCCTAGAGTAGTCATCTACAAACAACATTATGTATCTATCTCCTTGGTAGCTTTGTACTTCTATTGGACCACATAAGTCTGTATGGACTAGCTCTAATACTTCTTTAGAGGTGTAGGTTTTAATTTTGAAACTTGACTTAGTCATCTTTCCTAGTTGACATTGTTTGCACATTATATTTTTAGGCTTCTTCAGTTTTGACAAACCTCTGACTTTCTTCTTTTTCCTGATACTAATCAGATTACCAAAGTTAACATGACACAGCCTTTTATGCCATAGCCACACATCATCAAGTTTTACAATGAGACAAGTTGCTTCTTCCATATCTAGGTAAAAAAAATTACTCCTAGTTTTTTCACCTTTTCCTATCAGATTTCCATTAGTATCATAGATTTTGGCAGTTTTGTTTCCAAATTCTACTTTGCAACCTACATTGCCTAGTTGTGACACACTCAACAGATTATAGTTCAAACCTTCAACTTAATATGCATTGTCACATGAAATTTTCTCTATAAGTTTAATAGAACCTTTTCCTTTGATTTGACATGGAGCATCATTTCCAAATCTAACACTATTTCCATGATACTGAGTAAAGGTAATAAACTTACTTTTATCTCCTATCATGTGATGTGAGCATCCACTATCTATGATCCATTTTTCATTTTTGTTAATATAGGTTACCAATGTTTTTGCCTCATCTTCATCGAATTCATCTTTAATGGCTACATAACTACTTCATCATCATTCTCATTAGAATCTTCTTCAACAATATAATATCTTTTTCCTTTGTCCTTGTACTCTTTGTTATCATCTTCTCTTTTGCTTTCATAATTGTTTCCTTCTTTATTTTTCTTCTTCTAAGTGCACCTTGCAGCAATATGTCCTACTTCATTACAATTAAAACATACGATAGGTGTAGATGCTCAAAAATGGTTTGCATCTACAGTTTGATCAAAATGAAGCTCCATTTGACATATAGCACACCTTTTGAAAGAAAAAGTCTTCACCTCATTCTAACTAGTGCTCATCTCATCTCTTAGGTCATTTTTCATTCATATCTTCATTCATCACCATTATCATGTGTTTTGATACACCAAATCATCTTCATCTTGCATTCCTACATTCCTACATCATCCTACACTGGCTATCAACCTTCTAGGGCTTTCCACCTAGTCCTATTTTAGCCTGACCTTTATTTGACCAAGTTTGACCAAATGCAACCATTTTTTACTAATTTCACTCATGTTTTGACCTCTTTCCATCATTTTGGTCACTTGCACAAATTTTTCGATCATTCTGAGTCCCATCGGGCTATTTTTGGCCCCCAGAGCCTTCTTGGGAGTAGTAATGTACTTTCAAAGCACACTTGGGCTTCCCATGTGCACCATGGGTGCACTTGGTACTTTCATAGTACACTTTAGCTTACCAAGTGCATATTTGGAACACTTCGGTGCATTTTGGGTGCACTTGGGGCAATAGGATGATTGGAACTGCTCCTAGAGACCCTATGTTGCACTCTAAAGGCCATAACTTTTGTGTTTCAACTCTAATTTATGAACTATGAGTTGCGTTGGATTTGTATCTTTGTTGTGAGAAAATTGAGCTATAATTTTCATTATTTTGTCACTATCTTGAGTGGTAACCCTTGAAAATACTCCTAGACCCTTGAATTGACATCACTTTCCATACTAATTCACCCCATTTTCTCATTCCAATAACTCTAATCTTTTGGCCAACTTGATTGTATCTTAATAGTGTCTTTCATTATTCATATCCTCTTTCACATCAATTGCACATAATTTTGGAACCATTTCAACATCATCAAAAACCATTTCAAATCAACTCAGAACCCTTTTAGATTAACTCAAAATCATTTCAAATCAACTCAAAATCACCCAGAATCAGTCCTAATCAACCCAAAATGTGTTGAAAATCACAAATCTATCATCATTTGTCTAATCCTAGGCATATTTGTGGCTTTCAATACCTTAAAAACCTATCAATCTATCAAATTGTATCAATCTAACCTTAGTATTGTAATGGCTCTTAATGCTAGGTCAAACCATCATTCACATCATCTAATTTTTTATAGTGTCGAGTCTCTTAGTGTCAAATCATGGCCATATCAAAAATTTAATAACATTGATAGTGTTCATTGATGTTATTATGATCAACCTTATCAATATATCTTAATATTGTAGCATTTACAATGTTAGTTAAATGTTACATATCTTTAATTCATGTCATGTGTCCTTGGCATGTTATCAATTTTGATCAATCGATCAATTTGACCATGGCTTTGGTCTACTTGTCATCATCCTATTCAATCCATATCATCGTCACTTTTTCATCAAAGGATAATTTCATATTTATTTAATCAATTTGGCCAATCATTTACTAATTTTCTCTATAGGATTAAATAACCCATAATTTAATCCTATCATTCTTACTAATTATTCTTCCTAATTGTCATCCTCAATCAATTAATTAATTTTATTAATTAATTGATTTATCATTCACAAACCATGGGAATTCTCAATTTCCTAAGTCACATTTTCCTCCATTAATTCCATTTTCACTAATTTCTATTTGTAGAATAAAGGATTTTTAATTCAAATACTCCACAAAATATTGAAATCATCATGACACATGGGTGTGAAACCTTGTGGATTCTCTTTTGGCACTTGGCTAAGATATGTCATAATCCAATATTCTTATTCTCTTACGCACATCCATATTTGGCTTCCTTTGTCATAGATTCTTGACTTTAAGTGGGTCGAGGTGTCATATGACGTGTCATGGATTCTCTTCCCTCTTTAGCCAAGTTTGACTTCCAAGCATCATAGAATCCTACACTTGGCATCTTGTGTCATATGCATCATGGATTCTCCAAGGAATCTCTTGCCATGTCGCATATCCAAGGTGACAAATCCAATGCTCACTTTATGTGTTGATTATAAAATGAGCATTCATTCTCTCATTTCTAGTCCATGGCTCTTTAGTTTTTTTCACTCCATCTCTCACACTAAAATCAAAACTTCAAGTATTCTCATAGCATTATCCATATCATAGACGTTTGCTTCAACATTGTGTGCACTATAGGCAATTTGGAGCTACATCACATGGAGAATAAAGAAGGACATGTGAGCTACAAGCGAAAGAGGGAGTTTTTAGCTTTGTTTTCTTGTTTTATTCATTTCGCTTTCATGGTAGACTACAAGGTGTTGCATATGTTTATTGGGTTTTTGATTTGCTCATAGTATGTTAGACATTAGCCCATTTTCTAGTCCTACAATAGGAAACTTACCTTTGAATTTACCTTTGCCTCTGTGAAATCTTCTTCCCAATAATGCTTCCAATTGTTCCACATCTTTCTCATCGGTGTTGTTGTCACTAGATGCATACTTTCCCTTTTTCTTCTTCTTTGATTTCATCTCCTCAGTTTCTTTCACTGTCAGCTTGGCCTTGAAAGTAGATTCAGGATTCTCAGGTCTGTAGTTATCAAAATTGGACAACTCAAATGCAATAAGTCTTCCCACTATCCCTTCAAAAGTTAGTGAATTTCCTAGTACACATCTTAACTCCTGTATGGCTGAAACTCTAATAGCATAGATAGGGAGTAGGGCTCTTAAGTATTTGCTATTAATTGTGTCATCTTCCAATGACGTCCCAAACTTCTTATTGCACTTATCACTTCTTTCATTCTAGAGGCATATTGGGTAGCATTCTCACCTTCCTCCATTTTCATGTCATCAAACTTTCTTTTGAGGCTTTCTCTTTTTTCTCTTTGAACATTCTGATCTCCTCCATAGATATCGGTCAAGGCTTTCCACATCTTAAATGTAGAGCCACATCCCTTGATGTCATCATATTCAACATAGTTGAGGGCAGAGGTAGTCTCTAGCATTGCTTGATTGTGCTCCTTCCTTTTGTTCAAATCATCTACAATAAGGGCTCCAGCTGGATCTACATGTTCCACTGTAATTGAGGTTTTTATATGGTCACCTATTGATCCAAGGTGCAGCTTCATTAGACTTTTCCATTCAAAAAAGTTATCTCTGTTGAGCTTGGGAACTTCTCTCTTGGACATCTTGATCTTCATGCTTCTAGTACATTTAAACTAAATCAGTAGATGGCTCTGATACCAATTGTTAGAAATGCTTTAGAATAACTGAGAGGGGGGGTGAATTAGTTATTCAAGGTTCGAATGTCCTAATAATTTTTTTTCATCAAGTACAATGAGCCCATTAAACTATTCATTCATCCAAGATTAAAACTTTCCTACTTAGAAAGTTATTGTAAATCAACATACAAGAACAACACATAAAGAATCAACACATAACATAGTGATTTATGTGGAAACCCAATTTGGAAAAAACCACTAGTAACATACTACTCAATTCTCACTCTTCTAAAGTGATGCCCTATGAAAGGGCTACCCTGTTAAAGGCTACAAAACACTGTTATATGTAACCTAGTTAGAGGATTTAACCATCCTATTAGAAGTGGGCCTAGTTAGAGGACTTTAGAAAATTCACTTGGTTTGACACCCTATTAAAGGATTTACAAATGGCTATTAAACCAACCTAAGTCCATAGGATTTTACCCTAACTAATACAATTGTTAGACAATAACAACAAGGGCTTTTGACTTGATACAACTCACAACTTAACTTGCAGATTTTAGATCTCTATTCAGCTCATAACATTTTCTAGCTTTTAGTCTCTACAACTCTGATAGCTTGTACTCTCTTCAATCTTTTTCTCCTTGAGTCTCCATGCTTAATGTACTAGTGCAATCTCCTTTATGATCACTTATCGAAACAAAGTCTCTATGCTCTATTATTTCTTCACTTTGATGTCTTCTCCTTGACACACTTCAACCACTTCGTAATTTGGCACACCGGCAACTCTAGCTTCTTGGCTTGTGACTCCTTAAATAGAAATCTAGAATTTCTTTTCCTACTTGATTCTTCCCTCCTTTAATTCTAGTTCAAATGGATTAGGTAGGATTCAATGAATCTAACCCATATCTTGTTCCTTATAGAAACATCATGAAGAATCCTCTTGAAATTGCCTAAAAATGGTTTATTTAAAATTTTGTGCCTCTAGCTCATCATCCTTATCCTCCATCTAGTTCATAAAATTCAAGGTAAGAACCTTGTCAACTCAAATCTGGTGAATCTTTGACTTTTTAAATAATGTAGCAGTTCGGCACTATTGAAATTCTAGTGCTTGACACATACTATGTTACTTGACACCAACTACATTTTGTTGATGCTCAACACCTATTGTGGATTTACTCAGCATCCACTAAGTTTTTCTAATGCTCAACACTTGAACATGCTTGGCTCCTTCTGTATCACTTGGCACACACTAGATTTTGCATTTGCTGGCAATAACTAAAAATTTGCTCGGCTTGAACTAGCTTGCTCGGTACTCACTAATGAACTTATTCTTCTAGTGTTTCTAAGTGTGGCCAACATCTGTATCTTCAAGTATACTATCAATACATCATTTTACCATTGTCTTAATTGATCCTTATACTTCATTACAAAACTATAACTCAACCTTTCCCTTAGGTACTTTTGTTACTCTTGTTGATTAAATCTTCTTCATCAATCAACTAAGTCATAGTACTTGGATCTTATAAGCAATTATCATTTCAGAAAATAGCAGGTTTGACATTAGTGACAAAATAATGATTGAAAACATTCTCTATTAACAATCTTCCTTGTTTGCAATAATCTCCCTCTTTGATAATGTTCTTTGTAGTGCCTCTCCCATTTGACTTTTTTTAGTCATCCAGATGGATGCAACCTTGCTAATCTTTTGTTGTAATGGATCATGATTGTGACCCTGAGTGGTCTACACCGTTGAGGTGTTTGGATTTATGTTTATGTATTAGTTTCTTTGATTATGCTTTTGACTGATTTTTGAGATTATGATGTGATTTTTGGTTCACTGAGGTTTGTGTCAGTGGTTACCAGGATCGATGTGGTATCATGAGGTTGTTTCATGATTACCTTGAGATGTGTGCAGAGATTGCACTATGTACTTTTTACCATGCTACAATGGACTAGGTTCTTGTAGCAGTGGTTAGTCATGTTTATGATTGTGTTTGCTTATGTGTTTTTAGTGCCTTTTTAATGTAGAGTAATCAATCATTATTAAATGCATAAGTAATTAAATGGATTGTTCGTGTGGGATTATTTAGTTATATGTTGCAGACATTTGCCTTGTTATATTTCTGATTAGAGAGATATTTGTTACTCATGTTATGTTTACATTTGAGAGGACTCGAGGGTCAGATGTTACACTTTGATTCCAGTATCATGGATTTTAGACTACTAAGTTGTTCAGTTAATCATATTGCATGATGATGCCATTTTGAGATGACAATGTGTTTTATGATGATATCTGGTTATCTGGTATTTGGACATACCTCTTATTTCGTTATATGATGAATTTAATGCTATGGTTATTTACTTCATTCTTGCGTTGTTATGCTTTATGTAAATGTGAGTGATGTAAATAGATTATTTTAATATAATTAATTACATGGTTACATTAGGTGATTTAATGCATTTATTTCTTCGGCTATATTATTATATGCAATTGCACTTGATCATGTTGTTTAGTGTGTAGGATTTATATCCTTGGCATTAGTACATGGAGTTAGTGATTTAGCCATTCATATTTTACCAATGTTGTCGTTGTATGGTCGAGGTATCCTTAATTAAATGTTTAATTAAAACCTTTCGGTGTTGATTAAATCCAAACTCATTTTCATTATCTGATTAGACCTGTGAGCGTGTCTGTGCATTTAGAGGTTCGCTTTGTTGCGAAAGTCGTTAAAGAGATTTCTATGTTTTTGGATTTTCAAGCTTTTTAATTGTTTTATTTTAATTTCTAGCATTTTTTCCATAGATGAATTCCTATTTATAGGAATAGCCTGTTTTCATTTGGGTCGATTCGAGGTTTAACTAGATTGGTTGGTTAAATGCCCTAATCGATTATTCACTTGAAAAGTGAATAAGTATCCAAGAGGAATTTAATTCCTCACTTCTCACTTTCAAATTGGAAAGTTGGAGAGTAAAACCCAAAATCCTCTTCATGAGGATTTACTATTTTTTTCATTGTGGGATCGTCGCAAGCTTGGGCTTGTTGGATCCAGCTCGAGGAAACCTTGGATTGTCACAATTTTCAGCCACTTCTGCGGGCATTTTATTTTCTGGTTTAATTTTCCATTTTGCCCTTTTGGCTATGAGGTAGGTCTTTCCCATTTTATTGTTTTTGCTCCATTTCTACTTTTGTTTCTTGTAGCATTATGTTAGGAGGCTGAGAACTAGTGTTCCCCTCTGTTTCTGTTTGCTAGTTCTACCCGGTTGGTCGGGTATGAACATTTTCCCTATTTTTGGAGTGAGGGTTTGGAGTTTTGCACCATTATGCTGGTTGTTTTTGCTTATGGTGTTCAATTCCATTTATTTTTGGATTTTTGGAGTTTTTGAAGCCAAAGGCCAAATGGGTTTTAATTTTGAAGTTTTTCTAAAATTTGGGGTTTTTACCTCATTTTGCGTGCTACCCTATTTTCTTGGGTTTTCTTGGCACAATGTGAGTCATGGGCTTGGATGATCCATGTGGATATCATTCAGACCACTTTTGCACTTTTATGTTGCATTGGGATGCGTGTTGCATCTGTACTCACGACGTTGTGTTCGGTTGAGTGATTTTATACCTGTTATGGTTTCTGTTGGACCTTTGCTCTTGTTTCATGAGCACTAGGATTCGTGTAGAATCCATACTCTTGGATTGAGGCCGGTTGAGTAAGTTCATGACTTTTGGTCTTGTTGCATCGTTGGGATTCGTGTAGAATCCATACTCTTAGATTGAGGCCGGTTGAGTGATTTCATGATGTATGGTTTTATTGGCTTTGGGATTCATGTAGAATCTGTCCTCTTGAGTTGCTTTCGATTGGGTGTTTGTTTTGCATTGTGTTCTCATTCCTATCCTTGTGTTATGATCTTCGTGATGGTGGTGTACCACACATGAGTACATGCACGTACATTTTTTGGGTGACTTGCAAGGCCCTATCTTCCGTGGATTTGTCAGAAGTTATGATCATTGGGGTTGGAATGGGAGTATGCATGCCCATGGGCACTTTTTGTAGGATGAGCATGGGTAGGGTAGGGTAGCATATGGAGGGGGCTTCTATCTCGCAGCCTAGTGACCTTAGTCCCATAGGGTTGGCGGAGGATAGGAAGTTTTAAATAAGTGATAACTAAACAAAATGTGTGACTGGTAATATAACTTAAGATAATAAAATGTGTGTGCGGGGCCCTCCATTGAGGAGTAGAAACGCACGATCCAAGCTTGGGATTTTTGATGCCAAGCGACTCTCCATGATGCTAGTCCCTACATAGTAGCCTATTAAGTGTCTGACTAGGACCTTTACTCCTTGCATTGTCTTAGGTTCTTGGCTGTAGCCATCATACTGTCTAGCATGAGTGTTAGCCATGGATGTTGTGTTTTATGTGTGTTATGGTTGGATCATTATCTCCATCAGCACGACAGGTGTGGACCTATGAGTTCCACGTGGTTGGGAGGTGTAGCTACCTTCACCACTGCTAGGGACTAGTGTACAGAGATAGTCTCTTATCCTAGTGCAACCGTTGCTGGATGTTTTCACTTGGTACTTCAAGTTTCGGAGTATGCTTTCTTGTGATTTATGCTTTCATTAGAATGCTTGGATATCATGATTAGATGATGTTAGTTTACTTGACGCATTCCCTTATCATGATTTTTAGCATATGATTAGATGATGTTATTTGATTTAGTAGTATATCTATTGCTTACTACTGTTTAGCATGTGATAGGTGATGTTATCTACTGTAGGATTATCTTATGCATTATCACTAGCATGTTAGATTTCCTTATGCTAATATTGGGCATGTTTTTAGTAGTGACATCCCTATTATGATAGTATTGATGATCTATTCGGTGGCTTGGGATGTTACACATGGGGGATGGCTAGGATCCACGATGGTCTTATGATGCTATTGATGGTTGAGAGGAACCACATACTTAGTTTGGTTGTCCAGCTCTCTGCGATATTTATTTCAATGTGTTCTTTGCTACTGTAGTTTAGATGGATAGCTAATCTTCTTTCTGTGTTGTTCTTGCACTCAAGTGTTCATTCCTCGATTCACGTAAATCTGGTACTCCCTAGTGTGGAGGTTCTTTACTCTATTTTGGTCCCTTTTTCTTCTGGGAGTGTTTTTGTTTTCTGTGGGCGACATTTCTTTAGCATGGCATGACACTTTAAAAAATATCACATGCCCATGCAAACTATGTCATACGACACTGTAAAGTATCACATGCTTTCTTGAGAAATGTCGTACGACACTGGATGAGTGTCACACGCCTTCTTGAGAAATGGCATACGATGTTGAAAAGTGTCACATGCCTTCTTGAGAAATTTCGTACGACACTGGAAGAGTGTCGTACACCTTAAGGAGAAGTGTCGCCCTCCCTTAGTAAAAAGTGTAGCACGATTTTTGTGAAAAACCTATGCGTGCCGACAGTGGGCACTTATGTTCGTGATTCAAACTTTTTGAGAGTGGTTTTTGGATACCCTTTTGGGCATTCTTTGACCCTACGCTGTTGCATTTTGAATTCTGTCGATTTCTCTTGAAATTGAGTTTTCGTGTTTCTGTTCTAGTCTCTTGGGGTTTAAATATATCGTTTAAGAATAAGTTGACATATATTTAATTTCTTATACTTAAGATATATTTTAATATATGCGACAAATTGTTTGAGATAGGTTTCAGACCTCTCAGAGATAAGTTATGGATTTTAGGAAATTTCAGGGCTTCAGAAATCCAGACTTAGCCAATTTTCAGGGCTTCAGGATTTTAGGCTTAGCCAAATTTCAGGTTTCTGCATTTTCCCCCAGCTTGGTGTTTTTTTGATGAGTGGTTGTTTCTTGTGCCTTCATCATGTGTGTTGTTGTTGTTGGCTTTGTTTGTGTGTGTCAGTTTGGTAGTGGCGTTTGGAGATTCATCTGTTGTTGGGATGGTGGTGAAGTCTTCCGTTGTGATTGTTGTGATCCCTGTATGATGTTGTCATGTGCATTCATACTTGTAGCCAAAAAAATTCTTGGCTTGATTTGAATCCTTGTTTCCAAGGATCTCCGAGCGGGGCATTAATTCTTTTTCAATTAGATTTCCAATAGTTTGATGAGGGCTTTCCTTGGTCAAGCCTTGGGTTAAGAAATTAACTATAAATAAGAAATGTATATGTAAATGATTGAAAAATAACATAAATTTTAGGATTCACCTTTTTTAAAACCCTTGTCAATAAGGATTTTGTATGTAATGTATCATAGATCTTAAACTAGGAACATAGGGTATCTCCACACTTTGCAACAGATCTAACACAATCCCATAATGGTGCCATGGATATAAATATGCATCAATCAAGAAAATGATAATTCAATGTAGATCTCCTCCCTTGATCATTGCCAAAAATAAGCTATATCTTAAAGATGAAATGCTCACAAAGGATCCTTGAATCCTAGATAGATATCCCCTTCCTTAAATTCTTGAAAATCTTGAATATTTAAACCCCTTGAATTAAAAAAGCACAAATCTTAACTTGGGAGCAAGAAATTGAGAGTACAATGTGATCATGGAATTGAATTCTAAAAATGAAGCCTCCAAGTCTCCTATCTATGAGTTTTTAGGTGGGAAAAAAAAATACAAGATGATGAGAGAGCTAAAAAAAACTAATTAAATCCTTGAGGCTTTTCAGGCCCTAAGCCCAAAAATCACTAGGGGAATTATGTAACTCAAGCTCTATTGTTTGGTGCTTGGTGTAACTCTATTGTAACTTGATCAATATATCAAATTCATCTTCATACATATACATGAACTTGTGGTAGTCTTTAAGTTCTTTCTTTCTTTTAGCATCATTTTTCTTTGAAAATTCATCAAATCTGACACTTTGAATTTCAATCATCTTGTTAGGATCATTGTTCAAACACTTATAAACTTTTCTCTTAGATGAATAAACAAGGAATATACCTTTATCTACTATAAAATAAAATTTACTAGTCCTTACATCCTTTTTACTAGATCGAACTAGGTTGACCTAAGTTGACCTATTCCTGGCAATGAGGTCTAGAGTGCCATAGAAAGAAGAGGTAGATACTGGGAGAAATAGGATGGAAATAGGAAGAAGATAGGAAAAAGGGGGATCGATCACATGCATATCTATGATCCAAAGAAGGCATTTTGGAAAAGGTTCTAAAAGGTCTTAAAAGACAAGTGCATCCATTTTAAGATGGTACAATACTTGCATACCTGTCCCTACTTTTTGTAAGAAAAACATTGGGTCCCCTCTTTTTTTTCTTGTTTATCAAGAGTCAAGTCTTCTATGTTATTATATTTGGCATTCAGGTCTTATGTTTCCATGTACCTTGTCTAGGAGTAGTGTTGTTCTACTCAATAAGAAGAAGTCAAGGTCTTTGGCCCAACAATAAGGATGTCCCTTGTTAAATTTGTAGGGTCACTAAAAATATATTAACATTGTCATTGTATTTGGTATGTCTTTTTCAAAGACAAATCTCCTCATCTAAATAAGAGTAAGCCATGAATAGATATCTCCCTTTAAGAGACATGTCTATTTGTTAATTAATAATTAATATTATAATAAATATAACCATAGTTATTTTTATTATTATAATATTAATCTATCTCATATAATAATAAACACATACATAACTATATCTCATAGTTTTATCCAACTGAAGCTACCACACATCAACACTCTCGCTTAGCTAGGGAGGATAAACACATGATCATATATCAACACAATATAAGAATATTTTTTATCAAAAGATATTCAATATTTTGATATCATGAGTATTGGCCTTCCAAAATATCAATGTATATGATATTCACCAATTACTCAAATAGGGATATGATATCACATCTTATATAAGAGTATTGATCTTCTAAAATATCAACATCTGATATTCACCAATTATTCAAATAAGGTGTGATATCACATCTAATATCACATGTATTGGTCTCTTAGAATATCATACAATATTCACCAGTTACTCAAAAATTAGATTTCATATCAAATCTAATATCAAGAGTATTAGCCTCCTAGAATATCAATGATATTCACCAAATACTCTAAGTAATGGTCTTCCAGAATGTTGAGATGTTATTCATTCACTATTTACTCAATTTATTGCTCTCATAATGGAAGTTATTGTAATATCGTCACCTTACAAAAACTTCTCCGAATACAAGTGATGATCATGTGGAAGTTTTCACTTCCACATGATGTAAATAGGGGGTAGGCCCATTAAAATCACATGGTCACAATGTATGAATCACAATCCTCTTGACCACAAAAATTTGTAGAACACTAGAGAAACCATCTCAACATGGTTTACTCCTTAATCAATAAGACTAACTTCACTGAAGGTTAACTAAATAACATCCTCATTCTTCTCCCTCTCTTTCAAGGTTTCCTCTAATAAAATGTCAAACTCTTTCTAAACATCAATCTCCTAAGCCCTATTACCTTTGAAGAAGTGTTAGACTCCCTGTAAATCTAATATGATCAAGATCTTGAAAGATCAACTAAAACATATCATCTATCCACTCCTTTAGATGAATGTGTTAGACTTCCTCTGAACAGCAATCCCCTTCACCTACAAGAACATTCTTGGAGGAAAATATTAAGGAACATAACTCTTATAGTGTGTATAGAAACAAAAATAAATAAGAGAGAGAGTCTTCAATGAATAGATAAATGTAGCAACTAATTATCTCCACATCAATTTATCCTTTTACATTTAATGTCAAATTATTAAATTGAAGGATATTACTCAAATAGTTTTATATAAATTTCATATTTATTAAAACTTACCATATATCTATTATCATATTAATGGAGGAAGCTTAAACAATATATTTTAGAAAAATATGAAAAAGGAACTTCAAGTCATACACAATATGTACTTGCCTTGGTGGGACCTATGTGGATGTCTGAGATCTTACACTCAGTACATATAAGCACCTATAATTTACTTGATTACACAGCTCTCAACATTGCAAGAATTTGACCCTACTTTATTTGATAACTACAATTTTTGATCTCCATGAATTGGTATGCATGTTTTTTGAGCTTCTTCATCTCTTATATGCACACAAGATTGACATAGTGTTGATGATCTACTTTATGGCCTAGAATATCTCCTATTAACTTATCAATTGCTCGGTTCTCCAACTCACTACCAGAGCCTATTAGTGCCTCAAACACTTCCCTAATGGTGGAAGATGTACTCATAAAACTTGAGGATTTTTGACTCCTCAATAAATTGATTACCTCATCCAGATTCTCACAAATATTTTCAAACAATTCACTCAAATTGTGCTTTGAAAGGCGAGATATGTCAGGATGCTTAGCTATGCACTCGTACAAACTGTGATATTTTCTTTCTAATTTTCTTGCCTATGTTTTCAAGGAACTTTCATGAATGCCAAAATTATCTAGACACTCTTCAATTGATTTCACATTGTCATCTTCTTCCTCTTGACTTTACTCCATTTCATTAACGATCTCCTAGTTGGCCATATTTAGGTTGTGTTTTTACAATGATGAAACAATTACAAAGATCTATCAGGTATTGCTTGTATACATCCATAATTTTTTAATTCCCAATCACCCGTGTCTCAATGTTACTATTTACAGATGAACATGAGCTAGGTCCAATCAAACTATACACCCTTGTACAGTGTTATCTAATGGGTATGGAGCAACAAGTGAAGGGAAGTGTAGAATCTATCATTAATTTTGAGGAAAGTCACCGAAGAATCTAACTTGCAGGCCTAGTTACATTAATGGAAATTTATTTAATAATAGTATATTGAATGGAGGGAGAATTCAAAAAATGATATATGTGTATCAGCCCATTCTTCTCAACGTAACCCTTTTCTCTAATTTATCAAATATGCTTGGGCTTATCTGATTATGGGTGATGTTGAGCTCTATATCTTCTATGCAATGGCTTTATTCACTCATTGAGGAAGCCTTTGAATTTTTCTTCATTACATTTGCAACTATCTTTGATACCATGTTAAAATTGTAGGATAACTACAAATGTATTAACACTCCCATTGTATTTGGTATGTATTTTCCAAAGATAGCTCTCATCGTATAAATAATAGTAGGCCATGAATAGACATGTCCCTTTATAGGACATGTCTATTTTTTAATCAATAATTAATATTACAATAAATATAACCATAGTTATTTATTATTATTATATTAATTTATAATTAATATATAACCATAGTTATATATTATTATTATATTAATTTATCTAATATAATAATAAACACATGTATAACTATATTTCATAGGTTTATCAAGTTGTAGCTCCCACACATCAACACTCCCTTTTAGCTAGGGAGGATAAAGACAAGATCATATATCACCACAATATAAGAATATCTTTGATCATAAGATATTCAATATTTTTATATCACAAGTATTGGTCTTCCATAATATCAATGTCTATGATATTAACCAATTACTCAAATAGGGTGTTGATATCACCTCTTATATCAAGAGTATTTGTCTCCTAGAATATCAACATCTGATATTCACCAATTACTCAAATAAGGTTGGATATCAAAAGTATTGGTCTCCCAAAATATCATACAATATTCACCAATTACTCAAAAATAAGGTTTGATATCACATATGATATCAAGAGTATTGGTCTCCCATAATATCAATGATATTCACCAAATACTCTAAGTAATGTTCTTTTAGAATGTTGAGATGCAAGACATTAGCTATTTAGTCAATTTATTGATCTCATAATATAAGTTATTGTAAGATCGTCACCTTACGAAAAATTCTTAAAATGAAAGTGATGATCATGTGGAAGTTGTCACTTCCCCATGATGTACACAAGGGGTAGGTCCATTAAAATCACATAGTCATGACGTATGAATCACATTCCTCCTGATTGCAAAAATTTATAGAATACTAGAGAAACCATCTCAACATGGTTTACTCTCTCTTAATCAATAACACTAAGTTCATTTAAGGTTAACTAAGTAACATCCTCATTTTTCTCCCTCTCTTTCAAGTTTGCCTCTACTAAAATGTCAAGCTCCCTCTAAACATCAATCTCCTAAGCCCCATTACTTTTGAAGAGGTGTTAGACTCCCTCTAAATCTGATATGATATAAAGTTCCTGAAAGATCAACTAAAAAATATCCTCTATCCACTCCTTTATAAAAATGTATAAGACTCCCTCTAATCATCGATCCCCATTTCCTACAAGAACATTCTCAGAGGAAAAGATCAAGGAATGTATCTCTTATAGTGTGTATAGAAACAAAAATAAATAAGAGAGAGTCTTAAATGAATGGATGAATGTAGAAACTACTTATCTACACATCAATTTATCCTTTTACATTTAATGTCAAATTATGAAATTAAAAGACATTACTCAAATAGTTTTATATGCATTTCATATTTATTAAAACTTACCATATATCTATTATCCTATTAATGGAGGGAACTTAAACAATATATTTTACAACAATATGAAAAGGTAAATTCAAATGATACACAATATGTACTTTCCTTGGTGGGACCTATGTGGATTCCTTCTTAGATCTTACACTTGGTACATGTAAGCACCTTTAATTCCCTTGACTACACAACTCTCAACATTGCATTCCTTTGACCCTACTTTATTTGGTGACTTCAATAATTGATCTCCATGAATTGGTATGCCTATTTTTGAGCTTCTTCATCTCTTTTATGCCCATGAGATTGACATGGTGTTGATGGTCTATTTTGTGCCCTAGAATATCTCCTATTAACTTATTAATTTCTTGGTTCTCCCAATTCACTACTATAGCTTATTGGCACCTCAAATGCTTCCCTAATGGAGTAAGATGTACTCATAGTGATTGATTATTTTGGACTCCTCAATAAAATTATTACCTCATCCAAGATATCATAGATATTTTCAAACAATTCACTCAAATTACACTTTGAAAGGTGAGATATGTCAGGATGTCCAACTATGCACTCACTCAAATTGTCATATTCACTTTCTAATTTGCTTTCCTCTTTTTCAAGAAACTCACATGGATGCCAAAATTATCCAAACACTCTTCAATTGATTGGAGATTTTCATGTTCTCCCTCCTTCCTTCAC
Organism: Cupressus sempervirens; assembly: GCA_028749045.1. Taxonomy (NCBI): domain Eukaryota; kingdom Viridiplantae; phylum Streptophyta; class Pinopsida; order Cupressales; family Cupressaceae; genus Cupressus; species Cupressus sempervirens. The sequence goes on from CM053789.1 coordinate 740,014,532, forward strand.
TTCATTTTGTTAACGATATGCTCATCGGCCATATTTAGGTTGTGCTTGTATAGTGATGAAATAGTTACAAAGGTCTATCGGGTACTACTTCTACACATCCACAAGTGTTTAAAGCCCAATCACCCTCATCTCCATGTTACTATTCATAGATGAACAGTATCTAGGTCCAATCAAGCTATATGCCCATGTATAACTTTATCTCATGGGTATGGAAAAACAAGTGAAGGGGAGATGTAGAATCTATCATTGATTTGAGGAAAGTCACCAAAGAATCTAAGTTACAGCCTTGGTTGTATGCATATAAATTTATCTGATAATAGTAGATTGAATGGAGGGAGAATTCATATAATGATATATGTGTATCGGGAAATTCCTCTTAAAGTAACCCTTTTCTCTGATTTATCAAATGTACTTGGACTTATTTGATTATGGGTGATGTTAACCGCTATGTCTTCTATGCAATGGATTTATTCACTTGCTAAGGAGACCTTTGAATTTTTCTTCATTACATTTTTATTTAGCTCTAATACCATGTTAAATTTGTATCATTTTTGAAAATTTATTAACACTCCTATTGTATGTCTTTTCTGAAGGCAGCTCTCCTCATATAAATAAGAGTAAGCCATGAATAGACATGCCCTTTTAAGGGACATGTCTATTTTTAATTAATAATTAATATCATAATAAATATAACCATAGTTATTTTTTATTATTATATTAAGTTATAATTAATATATAACTATAGTTATATATATTATTATTATATTAATTTATTTCATATAATAATAACCACATATATAACTATATCTCATAGGTTTATCTAACTAAAGCTACCACACATCAACATTCCCTCTTAGCTAGAGAGGATAAACATAGGATCATATATCACCACAATATAAGAATATTGTTGATCAAAAGATATTCAATATTTTGATAGCATGAGTATTGGTCTTCCAAAATATCAACGTATATGATATTTACCAATTACTCAAATAGGGTTTTGATATCACATCTGATATCAAGAGTATTTGTCTCCCAGAATATCAACATCCAATATCCACTAGTTACTCAAATAAGGTGTGATATTACATTTGATATCAAGAGTACTGGTCTCCTAGAATATCATACAATATTCACCAATTACTCAAAAATAAGGTTTGATATCACATTTGATATCAAGAGTATTAGCCTCCTAGAATATTATTTTTAGCTCCACCCTCATTTTTCATGGGTGAACAGTGGCTTCTTCCTATAAAATACTTTTCATATCATGAAGTTAGGTAACCATGGTAACTAAAATTTATGATATGGGTGGAATTTCACTTAAATGGGTTTCTATTCATTTCATTTGTTTTCTTTTGTTGGGTGGTACGAGTTCATCCTTCCTATTTTTTGGGCCTTATCTTAGTTCAAAGGGTAAACTTGTACCCTATATATCAATTACATCTTTGATTCTCTTGAGAATCCATTATAAGTGCTCATATTTTCTCCTTAGTTTTGTGTGGGGTAAGATTATGTGGGTTGAGTCTGCCTTTTTAACTTGATTATGAGGTCATAGTCACACCTTCATGGGTGCCTTGTTTTAGTGCCCAATTTTTAGGCCAAGTTTGGACAATTTTTTTTCTCATCCTTTGCATGATACCTTGACTCTAGTTGGGAGGTGGTAGTTTGTTGAACTTTTTTAGCAGTGTTTCTTTCAAAATTTTTGACAATTGTGGATTGTGGCTCCACTTCTCACATCTCACCAAAAACACCACTATATCTTTGACTAGGAATCTTGCATCATTGAAATGAATATGCTAGTTTTTTTAGTTTAAAAATCTATTAGATCATAATTACATAGCATTAATTGATCACATGTGTCACACATGTTAATACTGAATAGATTGTCTTGTCAATGGCATTAGGGCAACTCCGTTTTATGGCCCACATTGCAGGAACTTTCATATTGGAAACATAATTTGGGTTTAAATTAAGAATGTGATGCAAGGTATTCTAAGTATGAAGTTACATTTTGTCCTTAATATTGACCTACTATTGCACCTTTTTAGGCTCTAGATGCCTTATCTTTCCTTTCTTACAAAGGTAGGTTCACACTTACAAGGAATAATTTTTCTAGATGCTATTTCATACCTTCACCAAAGCATGTTTTACTCTTTTTTTTTTGCATTTTAGATTTTAGGTCACCTCCTATGTGATGATACACCTTGTGAATAGGATGGAAGGACACAAGACTCTAAGTCTAGAATAATATCTTGATGCTTGGTAAGGTCATCAAAATGTTTTAACATATATTCATCCCTTTTATATATATTCTTGCAATCATCCAATAAATCTACAACCATTAAAAATATGGGATTCTTCATGAGAAAGACTAAGATAGATAAGGGTTTTGGAGAATTAGTAATGACCCTTAAATATTAGGATAAAGGTCAAACCTAAAAAATTGCTAGAATTAAAGTATCCTTCTAGGGTAAAAGCTATGTAGACATTAGGAGATGGGTAGTATCTGCCATGATGGAGATCCTTGGATGAAAGCGGAAGGACCATTATCTAGTAGTTCCAATTCAAAAAGGTTCAATTGCCTAAAGTTGGAAAAAATAGTTACAACCACAAGATAGGAGATGTTCAAAAAAAATCAAAGAAGTGGAGGAGTTTAATGAAAAAATGAATGATTATAAATTCAAAAAAGAATTAACAGATCTTGAAACACCTAGACCCAAAAAAATTTCCTCTTCTATGTTTTGTGCCTCCAATATAGTTGTGTAGACTTTTTCACTAAGGAACTATGTTGCAAGTGTGATTTTTAGTGTTGAGGAATCTTTCAGGTCCGATTGAATATTTTCTTGGAGAAAGATTATGCCACCTCTAAAACTATCACATTTGGTGAAGTAGAACACTGGATAATGGAAATCCTTCTTCCATGGCCCAACCCAACAAGTTTATATTTTGTGGTAACTGATATCTAAAAATCTAGACCAAAAATCATATTTATTGATTCATATATTCTTCCACAATGAAAAGTGTTGAAGAACCTATAGAGTTGACCATTCATCCTTATAAAAAAATGTTAGACTTCCTAAAATATGCATGTAGGAAATGAAAATTAATAAAAAAACTTTTTTCCTACACATTTCCTCATGCATCTACAATACATTTAAGATTGTCAAGAGGGATGGAGTTCTCTTATCATCTCGTGGGTGTTGTAAGGATCTAACTGATAAAACCTTATGGAGCAAGTATGTGAAGATCACTTGTGGGATCCAATTGTTACAAATATATGATAGGCTAAGTTATTGAGAGGGGAGGGGTGAATCAGTAACAAATAAAACTTAATCTTAGTTCACCAATTAATCCTTCATTCATATTCTGATCCAATTGCATGCATGAAAAATTGAAAGCATTAAAATGTTCATAACACTTTGACATGCAATATGGTAACCCATAAACCTTCCAAATAGAAAGTAAAACTGGGGTGGGGATGATACCCATAAGCTTTAGTACTACAAAATAAAGTTGGTCTATTAAGACTTACAATGATCACTTATGATGAATTGCCCTATTAGGAGCAATAAGGACTATTAGGTCCACCTTGCAAAAGAATTCACAAACATATAATGAAGTATGCACTTGGTAAAGAGATTTACAAAAGACTATTAAGTCTACCTTGTGAGAGGATTTAACTATTCCACCTATTAGGATGAACCAGTGGCTAATCTCTAATCTGCAACTTGATTTTCTAAATGAGATTCCTTTGGAGTGTAATGATCACCTTCTTGTGATAGATAAATCTTTGATGCTTCTTATATTGCTTGTAGCCTTCTTACTTCACACTTCTTCTTAAGAATCTTCTTACCATGCTTTTTATGTATATTCTTTTGATGTGATACAATACATTACATATACACTAATCCAAATTACAATTCATCAAAGTTGGCTAATGTAGTGTCTCTCATGTTTGCAGTATGTACCTTGTCTATTTTGATTCAAGAGATACTTGATACTCTTATTATATGTACTTTGAGATGACCTAAGGGTTGAATGCTATACTTTGATTTAGTACCATAGATGCTTTACTACTATGTTGTTCAGTTTATCATATTTTCATGTTGATGCTATTTTGAGATGATAGTAGATCTATGATGATATATGGTTATATGGTTTATTTGGACATATTTGTTGATTATTTTATGAGTTGGATCTTATGCTATGGTTATTTAATTCATTCGTGTATCTTTATGTTTCATGTGAACATGAGTGGTGTAAATGGATTAATTAGTTATTAGTGCATTAATTTCTTTGGCTATTATATTATATGCAATCGCACTTGATCATGTGTTTTAGTGTGCAAGATTTACATCCCTGGCAATTGCCTATGGAGTTAGTGATTCAACTATTCATATTTTACCAATGTCATCCCTGTATGGTCAATGTATCCTTATTACATTGTTTCAATTAAACCTTTCGATGATTAGTAAATCTGAACTCATCTACATTATGTGATTAGACTAGTGAGCATGTCTGTGCATTTAGAGGTTTGCTCTATCATGAAAGTGTTAAGTGTTTTTCTATGATTTTGGGTTTTTAGGTTTTAAATATTTTTGGATTTAATTTCTAGAAGCTTTGCCTTAGGTGAATTCTCATTACGGAGAACAACTAGTTTCCATTTGGGTCAATTCAGAGTCTAGCTACTATAGTTGGCTATTTGTACTAATAGACTATTCACTCAAAAAGTAAATAAGTGTTGAAAGAGAAATTTAATTCCTCACTTTTTCTATTTGGATTTTAAAATTTGGAGAGCATTTCCAAAATCCTCCTCTAAAGGATTGGAATTTTGTTCATTTTGGGAGCGGTGACAATGGGATCTTTGCGAGGTTGGTCTCGTTGGATTTGGCTTGGGTAAACCATGATTTTCAACAGATATGGTGAATGTTTTATTTTATTATGTGAGTTTCAGTTTTTGCTTTTATTGTTAGGTAGGGCTTTCTCATTTTATTGTTTTCATTCCATTTCAACTTTTGTTTCTTGTAGTAGTTTGTTAGGAGGATAAGAACTAGTGCTCCCCTCCATTTATGTTTTCTAATTTTGCCCAGTTGGTTGGGTATGAATGTTTTCCCTATTTTTGGGATGGGGTTTGGGATTTTGAGCCGTTATGCTAGTCATTTTTGCATATGGTGTCTAAATTCATTTATTTTGGGATTTTTGGGATTTTTTTGCCCAAAGGCCAAATTGGTTTTAATTTTAGAATTTTTCCAAATTTTGAGGTTTTAACCTCATTTTGTGTGTTACCCTATTTTCTCAAATTTTATTGGCACAATGTGGTTCATGGAGCTGGACAATCCATTTGGATGTCATTCAGACCATTGTTGCATTTTTATGTTGCATTGGGATGTGTGTTGCATCCATCCTCTTGATTATATTTTCAATTGAGGGGCTTTTTGCTTTGTGTTCTCATCCAATCCTTATGTTATGATCTTCATGATGGTCATGCACCACACATGAATATGTGTGCATATGATTTTTAGAGGACTTGTGGGTCTCAACCTTCTAGGTATTTTCAAAAGTTATGATCATTGGCTTTGGGTTGGGAATTTGCATGCCTACAGGAACTCATCATTGGATGAGCATGGGTAGGGTAGGGTAGCACATGGAGGGACCTTCTATCTCGTAGCTCAATGTTCATGGCATTGGAGGTTGGTAGAGGGAGATTTATATAAGTGATAACTAAATAAAACTCTTGGTGGTAATAAAACTTAAGATAATGAAAGTTTTCATTTGCGTGATGGTTCCAAGGAAGTCCGTGAGAGTGTTGTCATATTTGATCCAAGCTTGGGATTTTGGATGCCAAGTGACTCTCCATGATGTCAGACCCTACATAGTAGCCCATTGAGATGTCTAACAAGGACCTATAGTTATGCACTATCTATGTCTTGGATTCAATCATCATATTACTTGGCATGTGTTAGCCATGGATGTTTGTCTTGTGTGTGTTTACAGTTGGATCATTATCTCCATCAGCATGGTGGGTGTAGATCTACAGGTACCATGTGGTTGGGAGGCATAGCTACCTTCACCATTGCTAGGGATTGGTATATAAAGATGGTCTTTTATTCTAGTGCAATTGATGTAGGATGTCATCACTTGGTACTTCAGGTTTCAAAGTATGCTTTTTTGTGATTTATGTTTTCATTGGAATACTTGTATATCATGTTCAAATGGTTTTAGTTATTAATGCATTTCCTTACTTTGATGACTAACATGTGAGAGGTCATGTTATCTACTTTATAGGATTATCTTATGCTTTCTACTAGCATGTTAGATTTCCTTATTCTTATGATTGTAGCATGTTTAGTGGTGATGTCCCTATTATGATAGTACTGATGATCTGATCGGTGACTTGGGATGTTACATGTAGGGGATGGCTAGGATCGATGATGGTCTTATGATGCTATTAACAATTGGGAGGAATCACCCATTTAGTTTGTTTTTACTGCTCAATGTGATGTTGTTTCCATTTACTACAATGTTGCTTTTAGTACTCTACAATGTTTCCCTTCTATTCTTTTCCTTCATTATTTGATTAGATGTTTAGATGTTGTTTCATCTTTCTATCTTTCTGTATTATATTTGAGTGTTATGGCTTGAAGTGTGGATCTGGTACTCCCTAGTGTGGAGGATTTCATTTTCTAAGTTTTTGTCCTTTTTTTTGGTATGCTGATGCAAATCCTCACATGAAATTGTCCTTTCTTGCATGAAATCTTACTTTCTCACATGAGAAAGTAGGATCCTCACATGGTATTTTAGGGTTTCTCACATGGCATGGGGCACATCCTTGCATGAGATCCCACACTAGTTTTTGGGTTGAGGTAAGTACATCCTCATGTGCAGTGGTGCACTTCCTCGCATGAGAGTGTACTTCCTTGCTTGCATCAATACAGTTCCTCATGTGAGAATGTACTTCCTCATGCAAGAATCTGTTAGACCGTTGGCCTCACATAGAAAATAGGGATTGTTTACCTTAGTTTTTGAGGATCATTTTTTGGAGTTTCCAATACTCTTTGGTATGCCTTAGATTACCATGTTCCTATAGATTTTAGATTATGTGTTTTGTTATCATTTTGGCTTCGATTCCCTATTTTGTGTTGTGTCAATTCGAGTAGTGGCATCAGGAGATCTGTTGCTTGTTGGGATGTTGGTTAACACTCGATCTTTGCGATCCATGTATGTTGTTGTCTTGTACACTTACACTTTTTTTTTTAAAAATCTTGGCTTTTATTTCATCCTTGTTCTAAGGATCTTCGGACAATGCATTACAACTACAATACAAGTTTCACCAAAATACACAAAGTCAACCCAACTAAAAGTACTCAAGTTTTGAAGAAAAACTTGATGAGGTTTCAACACTTAGAAACCATTGTCAATGCTCAACATCATCATACACTCGATAGACATAGAAGCTCAGTTCATACTAATCACTTCCAAGTAGTCTAAACTCAATCTACACTCGTGAATCGATGAATACTACGAAACTTGGCATATAAACTAAATCACTTGGTTGACACTATATAGCTTAGCCAACACTATCATTGCAAGCTCAGTATAAACTAAAGAACTTGGTTTGCACTAGTGAAACTTGGTAAACACTATGAAACTTGATTTATACTGATAATCACCAACTTGGTAGAAACTACTCCATGCAAACTGAATATTGTTCCTAGAAATTGATAGCTACTAGTCATCTCAATAAGTGTGTGTGTCACTAATAAAAAAACTTGACTATAATGTCAACAATATCCCCCTTTTGCATTAGTGACAAAAACACTTATCAATCAAAACTAAATTCTCAAAAAGTTAAAAATAATCATTAGTCTCCATCTTGTGTCTTCAACTCGGTGATATACTCTTTTTTGAAAAATTTTCAAAATATCTTTTGTAAGAGATGTTTATTAGAATATCTATACATGTATATGTATAATATTATGATGCTCCTAGATACATATATATTCAATATACTTTATACATCTTCTCATCTTGTTATTTTCTATTACATCATTTCATATTCTCCCCTTTTATATCACATCTTATATTACATCTTCTCCCCCTTTACAATATGCTTTACATGTTATATATATCTTCTCCCCCTTGTTGACATAAATTACAAAGGTGTATGCTACATTGTAATGCCAAAATGTGACAAGAAGTCAGAATACCTTTAGAATTAGTGACGTTTTCTTGTCCCCATTTTCTTGCAACACCTTGCTTGCATGCAATGCAATCTGGACTTCTGCTAATAATTCCATCATATGATCAGCTATGGAGAATTTTTTACAATGGATGAGAGTTTTAGCATGTGCAATATGTTTCTGCAATACAAGTGTAGCTCTTATCTTGGGTTTTTCCCTTAGTAATTTTGTTGGCATATCAATTATAAATATAATATTTGTGTAATGAGAAGAACTATAGCTCGAATCAAGTGACAGCTAGTGCGCACTTGCCTGCAAATCTTCATCTATCTTGGAGAGTTTATCTTTGATTTCTTGCATGAAGATAGATGTATCATAGAGTTTCCAAAATAGAGAAGTGACATTATTGGCAGAGGTTTCCAATGACCTTAGAATAGTAGACAAGTCTACTTGGTATATGGCAATCTTTTGTGTAACTAGCTCCAATCATTTATTTTCAAATTTCTTTTCTACTCTTTTCAATAACTTCTCTTTCCCATTCAAATCTTCATTGAATTTATGAACCACTTCTACTAACTAATCCAAAATAGGTTGAGAATTGTCAACCTTAGTGCTAAGTACATTTGCAAGAATGTTCTTTGAATCTTCGAGTACTTGATGTTCTTTGTTTCTTTCTTCTCTAAGCCTTTTTGTCTATATTGGATTTTCTCATTTAATTGATCCATGTTTTCTTGAGATTTCATCATCCTCTCATTGGTTTGCTTTTCAGTGTTTAGATCATTCTACAATCTTTCATTTTCTTATCTTAAATTCATGATTTCTTCATTTGCATTAGTAAGTTGATCAATGAAGTCTTCCAATTGAAGGGATAGGTGCTGAATTCCATTATTCTTTCCTTCTAATTCTTCTTTTATCTTTTGTTCTCTTCTATGACTTCAGACAGTCTTACTGACTAAATTTCTTGTTTTATTTTCAATTTCTAATTTCTTCTTGAAGTGTACCATTCCTTTCTAATAGTTCTTTGATTGCCTCATTAGCTTAATTTGAATTAATTTCTAAATGGATATCTTCAATTCTTTATTCAATGTAGAGTTTTCCATTCATTTTTACTACAAGATCTTTTCTTCTTTTCAAAGATTGAGAGAGTTTCTCCTTTGCTTTCTTAAGTTTCCCAATTGACAATTTCAAATCTAGCTTTTCATTATCAATAACCTTATTAAGTCTAATACCTCCATAGCCTCTAATCTTTTCTAAAGCTATTAAAAATTTTCTTTGAGAACCACAAAGCTCTAATACCAATTGTTTATCAATAACTAATAAAACTTAATCTTAGTTCACCAATTAATACTTCTTTTGTATTCTGATCTAATTGCATGCATGAAAAACTGAAAGCACTAAAATATTCATAACCCTTTGACACACAATATGGTAACCCAAAAACCTTCCAAATAGAAAGTAAAATTGGGGTGGGGATGATACCCACAAGCTTTAATATTATAGTATAAAGTTGGCATGTTAAGGCTTACAATGATCACTTCTAATGATCTACCCTATTAGGAGTAATAAGGACTACTAGGTCCATCTTGCAAAACTATTTAGAAACATATAATGAAGTATGCACTCAGTAAAAAGATTTACAAAAGACTATTAAGTCTACCTTGTGAAAGGATTTAACTATTCTACCTGTTAGGATGAACCAGTGGTTGATCTCTAATCTACAACTTGATTTGTTGAATGAGATTCCTTTGGAGTGTAATGACCACCTTGTTGTGATAGATAAATCTTTGTTGCTTCTTATACTACTTGTAGCCTTCTTACTTTGCACTTCTACTTAAGAATCTTCTTACCATTCTTGTTATGTATATTCTTTTTATGTGATACAATACGTTACATATATACCAATCCAAATTATGATTCATCAAATTTGGCTACAATATAAGTTTTGCCAAAATACACAAAGTTAGCCCAACTATAGGTACTCAAGTTCTGAAGAAAAACTTGATGAGGTTCTAACACTCGACAACCATTTTCAATGCTCAACATCATCATGCACTCAATAGACATAGAAGCTTGGTTCATACTAATCACTTCCAAATAGTCTGAACTAGGTCTGCATTGGTGACTCGGTGAATACTATGAAACTCAACATATAAACTGAATCACTTAGTTGACACTTTATAGCTTGATCAACACTATCATTATGAGCTTGGTATAAACTGAAGAACTCAATTTACACTAAGAAACTTGATAAACACTATGAAGTTTGGTTTACACTAATAATCACTAACTTGGTAGAAATTGCTTCGTGCAAATTCAATAATGTTCCTAGAACTCTATAGAGCTGGAATTACTTGATTAACATTATTATATGTACTATAAGCTTGGTAGTTACTAGTCATCTAAATAAGTGTGTGTCACTAATAAATAAACTTGACTATAATGTCAACACTAATTTCTCACAAAAGTTCCCCTTTTTCTTTCCCCACCTCTTCCTATCCCTTTCATGGTTGTAAATTAATTGTATTATATTCCACATGATCTCCTACATGTAAATGGTTATAAATATCTCTAATTAAGGTAGTAGATGGATTAGATGGGGTTAGGGTTGGTTTCTCATCCTAAGATGTAAATTTTTTTCTATAAGTAGGAATAGGACTGAATTTCTTTGGGTCAATGAAACTAATGATTATTGTCCAAACTCCATTGTCAAACTAATTTATAATATGTTTTGAAAAAAATAATTTAATTAAGCATCATTTCTTGGAGTAATATGTGTTCTACCCAGTCATTGTTGCTCTTTTAGTTGTGTTTTGGGTAGAGGACTATCTAAGTGCTTTCTATGGGATTCATTTACCTTTGAAAATAGTTAAATATTTTCTACTTTGTTGTTATTTTCTTTGGCTTGTGTAAAAGATTGGAAATGTGACTCAACTATATGAAAACTTGTTTTCCTCATATAACCACACACACATAATAGAGAGAGTGGGGTAGTCAAGGAGATAGGTCATTTCAATTCCAATTATTTAGAACTAGATAGAGATATTAATGCTAACCAAGTATGAAAGGAGCAACAATGCAAATTAGGTCTAGGGAAGAATAGGGGAAAAGATAACCAAATCCTTGAAAATTCTAGATAATATGATCAAATACAACTATGAATGAGTAAATATGATAAAAGGATAAAGAAGGTAGAGAGAACACCTTCAAAACCTAATTTTATGCTCACTGTGTTGAGCAAAATGGATAAAAATCATTGAATCTAGGCTAAAAACTACGCAACAGATAAAACCCAAAAATTGTTTAGCAATTTTTTTAGCATCAAATTGGATGATCAAGGGTAATCTCTTCATGGTTGAAGCATTAATGGGTGATCTTATTTCCCCAAATGGAATGATTATGATATTGGTTTTGATTTTTCATTTTTGAAGAAAGCCAAAAATGGTACTTAAATCACCTATTCATTGATTTGATACCCATAACCTATAATAAGAAAGGCTTTTTATTGTCGATGGGGGGTTTGCTTTGGTAAAACCCTAATTCATGAACTAACCTTGAATTGAAATAATTGAAATAGCATGAATTTAAACAAAACATATGAATTCCCTCTACAATATTAGGATCTCTTGAATCAAATGTAGTGTGATTACTTCACCAATTGATTTGGATCAAGAAGATGAAGATAAATGGACGTAGAAGATGAAACAAATGCCTATAAATTAACACCCCAAAGCTATTTGGACATCAACTTTTGAATTCTTGATATGATGTCAGATTGGATTCCAAACTCAAGAGATTGAAAGGCTTATATAGGGCTCAAAATTGACTAACTCCTATAGGATGACCTACCTAGAAATTAACACCCAAAGCTATTTGAATAGTGGACCTGAATAGAGGACCCAAAATAGGGCCCAATCAAGGCAATACTACATCCCTAATTGGTCTACTTGGGGTTCACTATGTCCCTAATTTTTCTAGGGTGCACAACATGAATAACAATCAAGGCTCAAAACCTCTAAGATCCCTCTAGAATCTTGAAAGAGGTCCTAGATCCCAGAAATTAGGCATAGAGTCTGAGATATATCCATTTTAATATGGAGAGCATATTCCAAGTGGATAAATGAAGTGAAGGAAGGATCTAGGAGGATAGATCCTACCTCAAGCTTAATGTCATGAAAATAGGAGCTTTAAAGAGGATCTATTAGGTTTTACCCCAATTCTACTAAGGAGAAAAGAAAGAAGAAGAGGTGAAGAAGATTGATGATCTTTCATTAAATACATGTTAAAAATTCATTAAATTGGAGTTCTTCCAATTCAAGATAATATATTCATCCCCTACTTTAGTGAGATTATGGACACGATCCAAAATCTTGGTAAAGTAGAGTACAAAGAATAAGATACTCTCATTGTAATATAGAAGACACATAATTCATCAAGCCCCTAAGGGATTTATCCTTTTCAAACTCCTAGATCATAGTAAGAGAGAAATTACCAATTGAAAGGAAAAGGAAAAGGAGAAGAGGAGTGATTATCTCACCTAGTAGAGTGCCCACCCTAAAAGAGTTGTTGCAAAAGATACCATTAAAATGGTCTAACAAAATGGTAACCTTCTAGTCAACCCATTAAAAGAACCATCCATAGATCAATGTTCTTCAAATCACCATGGCATGGTCCAATAAGACTATGTACCTATATAAGGGACTTAGCAAATTTTTATGCATTACTCGTAGAAGTTTGTACAAATGCTTCATTGGAAGGCATGTGTGTGGTGTTGATGTAGGATGGTTGTGTAATTGCATATGAGTCTAGGAAACTCAAGGACCATGAGCTTATCTACCCCACTCATGATTTGGAACTCACATCCATAGCGTATGTCCTTGTTTGTTGGAGACATTTTCTTTTGGGACACAAGTTTGAGTTGCATAGTGATCATAGGAGCTTGTAGTATATCTTTACTTAGCCAAACCTAAATGCACGATAGTGTTGTTGGATGGAGTTCTTGTGCAAGTATGACTTTGATGTTCATTACATTAAAGGGAAGGAGAATGTCATTATAGATGCCTTGAGTAGGAGGTGACATGAAGTATCAGTGATGTCATTGGGAGTGAATTTGTGAGGTTGCATCTTGGAGGCTTTGCCTAGTGACACTTGGTATCAGGAGGTGAGGGCAAAGATTGAGTTTGGACATACCCTTTAGGGGAGATTTTTAGGTTATGTGCTTGAGTCTGAGAGACTACTATGTAGCATGCGATGTATCTATGTACCCATGTCGGGTGATCTTCGTACCTTGGTTTTGTCAGAAGTGCATCATGCACCATATTTTACACATCCCAGAGTCAAGAAGATGCATGTTGATCTCAAATAGCTATACTTTTGGGCAAGGATGAGGTGTGATGTTGCTAATTTTGTTGCTAGATGTCTTGAGTGCCAGAGAGTGAAGACAGAGCATTAGCACCCAGCGGGTCTTTTGTAGCTGCATATTATTCCAGAGTGGAAGTGGGATACGATATCCATTGATTTTATCTTAGGGTTTCCTATGTCATCATAGAGACATGATTGTATCATGGTGACAATGGAAAATTGTCCAAGGTAGCACATTTTTCACCCACGAGAGCATCCTACATAGCTTCTTCTATAGCACATGTTTTCTTGGTAGATATTGTTAGTTTGCATGGGATTCCTCATTGAATTATTTTGGATAGAGATCCAGTGTTTACTTCTACACTATGGACGTCTCTCCAACATGCTTTGGGCATGCAGCTCAATTTCAATTTAGCTTATCACCCTAAGACCAATGGTTGGACTAAGAGAGTGAATCAAGTTCTAGAGGATATGCTTCGCATGTATGCTATGGATAGTCGGGTGAAATGGGAGGACTATTTGTACCTTTTTGAATTTGCATACAACAATGGGTATCATAGTTCTCTTATCATGTCACCTTTTCAAGCCTTGTATGGTAGACCATGTTGTACTCCTTTGAGTTGAGATCATTTAGAGGACTGAGTTCTTTTGGGTCTAGAGACACTTCAGGATATGGAGCAACAAGTTGTTTGCATTAAGGAGCATTTCATTACTGCTCAGGATAGGTAGAAGAAGTATGCAAATGCCCATAGGTTAGATTGTCACTTTTATGTTGGTGATAGGGTGTTTTTGCGAGTGCATCTAAGGAAGAGCCTCATCCATTATGGGAAAGGCTCTAAGTTGGTGCCATGTTTTGTCAAACCTTTTGAAATCCTCAAGAGGATTGGTCTTGTTGCTTGTTGACTAGCATTTCCACCTAAACTAGCATGCATCCATGATGTTTTTCATGTTTCTATTTTGATGTAGCATATTTTAGATGTGACCCATGTTCTTGATTGGGATGCTTTGTAGGTAGCAGACAGGAAGCTTACTTTGGAGCCCATTCAAATCCTACAATACCAGAGGTTGACCTTGCGAGGTTAGGACATAAAGCAGGTAAAGGTCCAATGGGACCCGAGCAATGAGACCTCTTTGACTTGGGAGGATGCATCACAACTGAGGGGATTGTATCCCTACCTTTTTTTTGACTTCCAGGAGTAAGCCTATGCTAGTGGGGGAGGATGTAGTGCCTCTTATGTTTGCAGTCTATACCTTGTGTATTTTGATTTGAGAGATACTTGATACTCTTATTATATGTACTTTGAGATGACCTAAGGGTCAAATGTTATACTTTAATTTAGTACGATAGATTTTTTACTACTATGCTATTCAATTTATCATATTTGCATGTTGATGCTATTTTAAAATGACAATAGATCTATGATGATATATGGTTATATGGTTTATTTGGACATATTTGTTGATTATGTTATGAGTTGGATCGTATGCTATGGTTATTTACTTCATTCATGTATCTTTATGTTTTCTATGAATGTGAGTGGTTTAAATAGATTAATTAGTTATTAATGCATTAATTGCTTCGGCTATTATATTATATGTAATTGTACTTGATCATGTGTTTTAGTGTATAGGACTTACATCCTTGGCAGTGGCCTATGGAGTTAGTGATTCAGCTATTCATATTTTACCAATGTCATCCTTGTATGGTTGAGGTATCCTTATTTCATTATTTAAATTAAACCTTTCAGTGATTAGTAAATCTGAACTCATCTACATTATGTGATTAGACTAGTGAGCATGTATGTGCATTTAGAGGTTTGCTCTTTTATGAAAGTGTCAAGTGTTTTTTTGTGATTTTGGGTTTTTGGGTTTTAAATATTTTCAAATTTAATTTTTGGAAGCTTTTCCTTACGTGAATTCCTATTATGGAGAATAACCTATTTTCATTTGGTTCAATTTGGAGTTTAGCTACTATAGTTGGCTATTTGTCCTAATTGGCTATTGACTCTAAAAGTGAATAAGTATTGAAAGAGGAATTTAATTCCTCACTTTTTCTATTTGGATTTTAGAATTTGGAGAGAATTTCCAAAATCCTCTTCTAAAGGATTGGACTTTTGTTCATTCTAGGAACTATGAGCATGGGATCTTTATGAGGTTGGTCTCATTGGATTCAGCTTGGGCAAACCATGCTTTGTCATAATTTTTGGCAGATTTGATGGGCATTTTATTTTATTGTGTGAGTTTTAGTTTCTGTCCCTTTTTCTGTTAGGTAGGGCTTTCTTGTTTTATTGTTTTCTCTCTATTTCAGCTTCCATTTCTTGTAGTAGTTTGTTAGGAGGCTGAGAACTAGTGTTCCCCTCTATTTTTCTTTACTAGTTCTACCCAATTGGTCAAGTATGAATGTTTTCCCTATTTTTGGGATGGGGGTTTGGGATTTTGAGCCATTATGCTGGACAATTTTGCATATGGTGTTCAAATTTATTTATTTTTGGATTTTTTGGGATTTGTGCCCAAAGGCCAAATGGGTTTTAATTTCAAAATGTTTTCAAATTTTGAGATTTTTACCTCTCTTTGCATGCTACCCTATTTTCTTAGGTTTTCTTGGCACAATGTGGTTCATTGACCTGGACGATACATCTGGAAGTCAATCAGACCACTATTGTACTTTTATGTTACATTGGGATGCATGTTGCATCTATCCTCTCGATTCTATTTTTGGTTGAGGGACTTTTTTTATTTGTGTTCTCATCTAGTCCTTCTTTTATGATCTTCATGATGGTGGTGTGCCACATATGAGTACGTGTGTGTACAATTATCAGAAGACTTGTAGGTCTCGACCTTCTGTTAGGTTGGGGTTAGGTTGGGAATTTTCATGCCTACAATCACTCATCATTGGATGAGCATTATAGGGTAGGGTAGCATATGGAGGGGGCTTCTATCTTGTAGCTTGGTGTTCATGGCATTGGAGGTTGGCAGAGGGAGCTTTATATAAGTGATAACTAAATAAAACTCTAGGTGGTAATAAAACTTAAGATAATGAAAAGTTCGTCATTTGTGTGATCGTTCCAAGGGAGTCCCTTGAGAGTTTTTCCACATGTGATCCAAGCTTGGGCTTTTTGATGCCAAGTGACTCTCCACAATGTCAACCCCTACATAGTATCCCATTGAGATGTCTGACTAGGACTTGTACTTTATGCATTGTCCATGTCTTGGATTCAGTCATCATACTACTTGGCATGTGTTTTTGGTTGTATCATTAACACCATAATCATGACAAGCATGGACCTGTGGGTGCCACATGATTGGGAGGTGTAGCTACCTTCACCACTACTAGGGATTGGTGTGCAGACATGGTCTTTTGTTCTAGCATGACCAATGATGAATGTTGTCACTTGGTACTTCAATTTCTAGAGTATGCTTTCTTGTGATTTGTGTTGTCATTGGAATGCTTGTATATCATGTTTAGATGATGTTATTTATTAATTTATTTCCTTACTTTGATGATTAGCATGTGATAGGTGATGTTATCTACTTTATAGGATTATCTTATGCTTTCCACTAGCATGTTAGATTTCATTATGCTTATGATTGTAGCATGTTTAGTAGTGATCTCCCTATTATGGTAGTACTGATGATTTGATTGGTGGCTTGGGATGTTATGCACGGGGAATGGCTAGGACCCATGATGGTCTTATGATGCTATTGATAGTTGGGAGGAACCACACATTTAGTTTTTCACTGCTTAATGTGATGTTATTTTTGTTTACTGCAATGTTTCTTTTAGTACTCTATGATATTTCCCTTCTATTCTTTACCTTTAGTATTTTATTAGATGTTTAGATGTTGTTTCCATTTTTCCATCTTTTAGTATTATATTCGAGCATTATGCATTGAAGTATGGATCTAGTACTCCCCGATGTGGAGGATTTCATTTTCTAAGTTTTTGTCATTTTTTTTGGCATGCTAATGAAAATCCTTGCATGAAATTGTGTCTCCTCATGTGAAATATTACTTTCTTGCGCAAGAAAGTAGGATCCTCATGTGGTATTTTGTGATTTCTCATGTGACATGGGGCACATCCTCGCACGAGATCCCACACCAATTTTGGGGTTGAGGCAAGAGCATCCTTTGATGCAGTGGTGCACTTCCTCATGCGAGAGTGCACTTCCTCACATGCATTAGTATAGTTCCTCGTGTGAGAATGTATTTCCTCACACGAGAATCTACTAGACTATTGGCCTCATGTGAAAAACAAGGGATGTTTCCATTAATTTTTGGGGATCAATTTTTTGAGTTTCTAATAACCTTTGGGATTCCTTATATTACCATGCTTTGGAAAATTTTAGATTATGTGTTTTGTTGTCATTTTGGCTTCAATTCTCTATTTTTTGTTGTGTCAATTCAAGTAGTGGCATTAGGAGATCTATTGGTTGCTGGGATGGTGCTTAATACTTTTGTTGTGATCTTTGTGATCCATGTATGTTGTTGTCTTGTGCACTTACACTTGTTTTATAAAAAAAAATCTTGGCTTGTATTTCATCCTTGTTCCAAGGATCTCTAGAAGGGGCATTACAACTATAATACAAGTTTCACAAAAAAATCAAAAATTCAACCCAACTGCAAGTACTCAGGTTCTAAAGACAAACTTGATGAGGTTCCAACATTCAGCAGCCATTGTCAATGCTCAGCATCATCATACACTTGATAGACATAGAAGCTTGATTCATACTAATCACTTCCAAGTAGTCTAAACTCAATCTACACTGGTGACTCAATGAATACTGTGAAACCTAGCATATAAACTAAATCACTTGGTTGACACGACATAGCTCAGCCAACACTATCACTATAAGCTTAGTACAAATTATAGAACTTAGTTTGTACTGATGAAACTTGGTAAAGACTATGAAGCTCTATTTACATTGATAATTACTGACTTGGTAGAAACTACTTGGTGCAAACTAAATATTGTTTCTAGAAATTTGTAGAGCCTGAATTGCTTGATTAACATTGTTAATTGTACTATAAACTAGGTATCTACTAGTCATCTAAATAAGTATGTGTGTGTCACTAATTAAAAAACTTGACTATAATGTCAACAATCTCCCTGTTTTGCATTAGTGACAAAAACACTTATCAATCAAAATTGAATTCTCAAAAAAATCAAAAAAATCATTAGTCTTCATCTTGTATCTTCAACTAGGTGATATACTCTTTTTTTGAAACTTTTGAAATTTTCTTTTTTAAGAGATGTTAATTAGAATATCTATACATGTATATGTATAATATTATGATGCTCCCCCATAGATTTTTATTCAATATACTTTATACATCCTCTCATCTTGTTATCTTTTATTGCATCTTTTCATATTCTCCCCTTTTATATCACATCTTATATTACATTTTCTCCCCCTTTACAATATTCTTTACATGTTATATACATCTTGTCCTACTTTTTGACATAAATGCCAAAGTTGAATGCTACATTGTAATGCCAAAATGTGACAAGAAGTCAAAATGTACCTTTAGAATTAGTGACATTGTCTTGTCCCAATTTTCTTGCATGCAATGCAATTTGAACTTCTATTGATAATTCCATCATGTGATCAGCCACGAAGAAGTTGTTACAATGGATGAGAGGTTTAGCATGTGCAATATGTTTCTACAATACATGCATAGTCCTTATCCTAGCTTCTTCCCTTAGCAATTATACTTGCATATCAGTCAGAAATCTAATATTTGTGTAATGAGAAGAACTATAGCTCAAACCAAGTGACAGATGGTGTGCACCTACCTTTAGATCTTCATCTATCTTGGAGATTTTATCTTTGATTTCCTGCATGAAGATAGATGTATCACAGAGTTTGCAAAATAGAGAAGTGACATTATTAGCAGAGGTTTCCAATGACCTTAGAATAGTAGACAAGTCTACTTGGTATAATCTTTTGTGCAACTAGCTCCAATACTTTATTTTCAAATTTCTTTTCTACTCTTTGCAATAATTTCTCTTGCCCATTCAAATCTTCATTAAATTTCTAAAGGATGCCTCAATATAGGTAGCTATATCACTGGGAGGCATAGCTACCTATATGTATAGGTAGTTGCACAAATCCCTAGCAATGGTATAGGTAGCTACCTATATAGGTTGTTGCACAAATCCCTAGCAATGGTATAGGTAGCTATCCCTCCCAACCACGTAGAACCTATAGGCCCACTCCCACCATCTTGATGGAGATAATTATCAAACCACAAATATACCCAAGGAAAACATCCATGGCCAACACACACACCATGTAGCATGATGACTAAAACAAAGACATAGACAATGCATAAACTACAGATCCTATTCCAACACTCAATGGGCTACTAATTAGGGGCTAACATCATGGAGAGTCACTTGGCATCAAAAAGCCTAAGCTCAAATCATGTGTCCTCAAACTTAAACAGGTGCTCACACATTGTATCCTTAAACTCAAGTAGGTGCTCACACATTTTATTAGCTTAAGTTTTATTACCACCCATTGTTTCTTTTAGTTATCACTTAATTAAAGATCCCTCTTCTAACCTATGGTGCTTTGATCACCAGGCTATGAGATAAAAGCCCCCTCCATATGCTACCCTACCCTGCACATGCTCATCCAATGATGAGTGTCCATAGGCATGCAAATTCCCAACCCAACCCCAATGATCATAACTTATGAAATTACCATAGAATATTGGGCCTCACAAGTCACCTAAAAATGTACATGCATGTATTCGTGTGTTGCACACCACTATCATAAAGATCATAACACAAGGACTAGATGAGAACACAAATCAGAAAGTCACTCAACCAAAAAAAAATTGAGATGATGGATATGATATGTAACCCAATACAACATAAAAATGTAGTAAACATTCAACTAACATCCAAATAGATCATCCAAGCCCATGATTAAACTCATGCTAAGAAAACTCAAGGAAACTGGTTGGCATGCAAAACAAGGTAAAACCCCCCAAAATTGGAAAACTTTAAAATTAATCTCATTTGATCTTTGGGTACAAAACTACCAAAAATTAAATAATATTTGGGTTTGAACACCATATGCAAAAATGATCAGCATAACGGTGGGAAACCCCAAATCCACATCCAAAAAATAGGGAAAATGTTCATACTCGACCAATAGGCAGAACTAGTAGACAAAATGGAGGGGAAAACTAGTTCTCAACCTCCTAACAAGCAACTACCAAAAATAGAAGTTGAAATGGAGCAGAATGATAAAATAGGAGAGTCGTACCTCATAGCCAAAAGGGAAAAAATTGAAAATAGCTCAGTAAAATAAATAATCCACCAAAACTACTGAAAGTGATGAAACAACAAGGTCTCCCCGAGCTGGATCCAACAAGACTGGTCTCACGAAAAACCCATGCTCACAGCTCCCAGAACGAACAAAAATTGAATCCTTCAAAAGAGGATTCTCAAAAGAGCTCTCAAATTTTTATTTTCAAAAAGTGATAATTGAATAATAAAATCCATTTTTCAATACTTATTCACCTTTTGAGTGAATAGTCAATTAGGGAAAATAGCCAGTTAGACTAGCTAGACTCTGAATCGACCCAAACAAATATAGGCTATTTCTCATAACAAGAATTCACTTAAGGCAAAGCTGCTAGAAATTAAATTCGAGAAGATTTAAAGCTCAAAAACCCAAAATCACATAAATCACTAAACAACTTTCGTGACAATAGGAACTTCTAAATACATAGACACAGTCACTGGTCTAATCACATAATGTAGATGGGTTTAGATTTAATAATCACCAAAAGGTTTTAAATCTGAATAATTAAATAAGGATATGTCGACCACATTGGGATAACATTGGTAAAATATGAATAGGTGAATCACTAATTCCATGTGCCACTGCCAGGGATATAATTCCTGCACACTAAAACACATGATCAAGTGCAATTGCATATAATATCATAGCTGAAGCAATAATGCATTAAATACCTAATTAATCCATTTACATCACTCATGTTCACATAAAGCATAAAGAGACAAGAATGATGTAAATCACCATAGCATAGAATGCATCATATAACTTAATCAAAAAATATGGCCAAATACCAAATAATCAGATATCCTCATAGATCTATTGTAATCTCAAAATGACATCAACATGCAAATATGATAAACTAAACAGTATAGTAGTAAAGTATCTATGATACTAAATCAAAGTATAGCATCTAACCCTTAGGTCATCTCAAGGTACATAGAATAAGAATATTAAGTATCCCTTGAATCAAAATAGACAAGATACAAGTTGTAAACATGAGAGGCACTACAGTTTCTCTAGCATACATGTTGTACATAAAGAGTTCCTTTTTTCATTGATGCAAGAAGTTAGATCTATTTCTTGTTTGACAATATTCATGTCCTCTAAGATCATCCAATAAATTCCCATAAAGATAAAGTGAGTTCTCATATTCTCCTTCAAATTCTCATATTTATTTTCATCAAACATTAAAATTTCAATTTCAAATGACATGGATATTCTTAAGCTGCTAAAATTCCTTAATGAGGGTCTATTGCTTTGATATCAATTGTTAGAAAGCGATGTCCACCAGTAAAGGTTAGGGGTTGGTGGGGCGGGGGTGGGGAGGTTGAATCACTTTTACATCAATTATAACTTAAATCCAAATTATTGAATCTAACTTCAAGTACCAAAACCAAGAGATTAAACATAAACAATGATACACTGATTTGTTAACTAGGGAAAACCCTAGTGGGATGGTACCCAAAAAATGACATACTAATATATAAGTTCCTTGTCAAAGGATATGAATTATAAAGAGAAACTTATAATAAAATTATTATATTTATCCCTATTAGGAGCATAAGGAAGACAATTGAACACATTGTCCAAATTTATTCTACTACTATTTTACAAATAGATCTTCGAAATAAAAAGTTCCAAGTAATGAACTAAGCAAGACAACAACTTGATTTCCAATGAAATTTCTTTGAATTTCCCAAACCAACATCAACATAATCCTCTACTCTAATCAAATTTTCATCCTAAACATCTAAACATAATCACAAAATCACATATTATGCTTTTCATAGTTTAACCCAAGGAAATTTGCATCCTAAACATCTAAACATAATCACACAATCACATATTATGCTTTTCACACTTTAACCCAAGGATTCAATATTTCCTTCTACTTTGTCCTAATTGACTAATAATAACAACCTATTGAGATTCCTTAATGTACCATTAATTACATAGCACCTTATTAATATATTACATTAATATCCCACATGTTCCATTACACCTTACAACATCCAAAATAATTCCTAATACAAGCGTTAGTTGCTAGTGAATATATCACATGTTACACTTCAGTGAACCTTGTATAATGATCTTCAACATGTATTAATATGAACATATTATCACAGATATGTCTTCAACTATGATCTAATATTTCTCACCTTAGATCCATCTCACTCATCAGATATTGTCAAAATACTGCAACTTGTCTTACTACATATTGATTTTCTACTAGTCTTCACCAAATGATTTATAACTCAACCAATTATTCATATAAAAATGTGGAACATAAATTCAGTATCTAAATATATTTTTTAACATTAATATAATATTTCTTAACTTAATCTTCCATATCCCAACTTTTTTGATCAATCCAACCATTGTGATGTACATAATCTTTGTTTGTTATGAACACAAACTTATATTTTTTGACATCAATGATAAACCTTTCATGGATACAACACATACCAATTATAGCTAAGTTCCAACCACTTTTCTAATCCTAAAATGGTCCACTAGATTATGCTACACATTGGGGGTGCAACAAAAGTTGATGGTGTACTAGAAGTAGAAGGCACTAGGACAACCCTAGAGCAAAGGGTTATTATTACACTATGCAATTTTTTGTCCTTCATAATGAAAGTTTCAATTTAATTATCAATAGGGTTAATGAAATTCTTCACACTATCAAATTTAGGATAGATATAATTCCTATATTTTGACTTGTTACCAAACATGAGGGCCTTTCTTTATTATTTATTTATAAAGGATCATTGAAGATGGTGTAATCCATATTTTCTCTTGGTTTTGCATTATCAATGTAAATTTGGCTTTGTTCGATTAAGACTTGTATGATGTTATTTATTGAATAAAAATTAGATGTTTTATGACCCTTGACTTGATGCTCTTTTTAGAATTCATTATTGTTCCACCACTTGGGTTTTACAAAACCATGCTCAAATTTATGTATTTTAAGTAAGGTGATCATATTTGTGATATTGCTATAAGGATTTAACTGTGTATTTTTTGAGTCAAACTCATTGACCCATGTATCATGAGTATTGAATCACACATTAATTCATCTCTCATGAGAGTAAATGGAACACTTAGTATTCATTGGGTCTAGGTGATCCTTGTAGAGGTCAAGTATGGATACTTCCCAAGAGATTACCCATCCCAGTACTACTCTAGCTTAAGTGTGCTATAGAAAATACCTGATAGAAATATCACAATTTCACTTGTTCTTAGAAAATACCTCCTACTTATCAAGTGATCATGTTTTTTTAGATTAACTTTTTAAGTGTTCACTTCATAGGTTCCCCCAAATACATATAAGCATATTTTTGAAATGAGGGTCTTAAGTGTCATTATCTATTAGACTAAGATATGTTGGAAATCTAAGTATTTTCTAGGGTACTAGATTTACTAAACCTTTTTCTTGTACTAGTGCTACTTTATGATTTATGAGTAATATTTTCACCCAATAAGAACCCTTGGTAAAATTAATTGAATTCTTTAATCAATTCAAGAATGATCAAAATTTAAGTTTTGGAATTAGAGAGTAATAGTTATGACTCATTAAGATTATTATTCCCTTAAATGAACTTGGAGCCTTTTCAAAATAAGTCAATCCAATTTGACCTCCAAACTAATGCCTATTGAAATATATCAATTACAAAGAGTATTAAAAAATTCATTTAGTGTAAAATAAAAATAAAATAATAGATAGACTTCATTTTTTACACGTCTGAGTATGTAGATGTGAGCTTGAAAATCCATACATTATTATTATTTGAGACACCTAAACTTTGACTAAACAACTACCTTATTCAATTCTCTTCTAAGGTATTATTAATTATGTTTTAATATGTAATTAGTCTATCACCCCCTAGTTAATTAATTCAATTAATTAACAATAATCTACTTAATTATCAATATGATAACTCATACTCTAATTACTAATTAAGTTCCCCTTCCTCTATCAAATCAAATAATCACACAAACCTAGTTAATTAAATTCCCAAATACTCTTTTTGATTAAACTAGTCCTCTTTAATTAATCTTAACACTTACTAACATTAATAATCATGGTTTAGACTCAATCCAACCCATTCACAAATACTAAGCCCACTTAGTTAATTAATTAACCCTAACTAATAATATTCCTCACTTGCATTATCCATGAAAATACAATTTCATCCTAATCACTCCTCAATCTCACCTTAATCATTTGTGCAACCCTAAGCATAAGGATTAAGAAATCTTAACACAAACTAAAGTCAACTCATCCTAATCCCCACAAAGAGCATATTTTGTCAACCTTAAATAGACTTAAACCTCTCTTACACTCTCTTATATCTTTGTCCCCCTTCACATTCCCCAATATGGTCACGTTCCCTCCAAATTTCAACCATCTCTCCTTGTGACACTTATCATAATGAGAGCCATTTGAGAAAGCACAGTTTATGTGCTTACTTTAAAATAAATCTTAGCCTCTCTAAAAGCATTTCTAATAGTGCATCATGACTATTCATATCAATTCCCATTTTTCTATACATTTAACCCTTCTTCCATTGTAATTCATATTAATATTATAATCCTAATTTAAGAGCCTAAAAACTATTAAATTACCATTATCGTGTAAAGTTTCATCCACACATCCATAGTTTGATTCTTTCATCCATATCAGTTGTTGATCATTGTTGAAAACCTTTGATTAATTCTGTATTATCTTTGATGTTACAAAAAATGTCATATCATTGCTAGTTAGTGTATGTCGAGCTCACTCAAGCATTGAAGATAGTTTCATGTGTTTGCCAAGCATTCCAAAGTTTGCCAAGTTTAGAAGACAATGTCTATGGAATTCACTTGGGTGACAAGAGAAGTTTGCAAAAATTTAGTGTTAACCAAGCTCACTCAATTAATGATGGAAATTTTGGATGGAACAAATGCTAACCAAGCTCACTCAATTACCAAAGGAACTTTGTGAATATGTAGTGTTAACCAAATTCACTTGGTTAACATAGAAAAAATCAGCTGGGTTGGATAACGAAGGATTTTCTTATTTTGGAATATTGAATTCAATTGATTTGTATCTAAGTTGTATTCAATCTAACTTGACATTTTGTAAGATATAAAAATAAGGTTGAGTTGAGGATTGAATGTGTGGAATATAACAGAAGATTTGAAGATACTTAGAGGAAGCAAATTAGAAAGATAAACTAGAATATCTATGTTGAGTTGCAAAGATACATTTGATTAGGAAGGATCAAGTATATAAGCTAGAATTGAGATCTCTAATCAACAATTCAATTCCATCATAAATCAATTCATCTCAATATTACATTCTAACCATTGTAGTAGTGATCTAAATCTCTTAACAGAGTTGGCTTAACAACTATTTATAAATCCTCTAACAAGGTGGCATTTCTAGAGTAAATTATCTGAAGACCTCTAACAAGGCAACTCCTAATAGGGTGATCAAATCCTCTAATAGGGTCACGCCTAATAGTTTTTTTTATAACCTTTAATAGGGTTGGCTACTAATAGGGCTCACTTTAGAAGAGTGAAAACTAGTAACTAGTTTCAATTGGTGGTTTTTCCCAAATTGGATTTCCACATTAAATCTTGGTGTTAATTGCATTCATGTTATTTATTTTATGTGTTTGTAACTAAGTTAAATAAGGATAATCATGGATAATATCTTAAGGTTTTTATGTTAAATAGTTGTTGAGTTATTTTAGTGTTTGTCGAGTTACAACATTTTCTAGTGTAAACTAAGTGCATGTTTGTTTTCCAAGTTACAACAGAATACAGTTTAATCATAGTTTTGATTTGTATTGACATATGAGGGATTTGGGATTTATTTTTGTAGTAATTGATTCACCCATCCCATCTTAGTTACTCCTCTTATATTTACAATAATTGGTATCAGAGTTTGGTGCTTGCAAAGAAGATTTCAAGGACCTATGCTAAAGATTAGGATGTCTTACAGAAGAGAGATTCCCAAGTTGAATAGAGACAACTTTGAAGCATGGCAAGACCTTATGAAGTTGCATCTAGAAACCATCAGTGATTTAGGTTTTAAATACTTAAACACTTCTTATAAAGCTTTTGTTGGTACTATAGAAGAAATTTTTGAAAAGAAAAATCATAATATCATGATGATTGACATAGCATCAACTCTTAACTATTTTGAATTTGATGAAGTCAAAGGATGTGCTACTACTCATGACATGTGGACCAAACTAAAGGATATCTATGGAGGTGATGATAATGTGAAAAGAGCCAAGGTAAAAAGCTTAAGAGGCCAGTTTGATTAGTTGAAAATGAGAGACGGTGAAAACATTGCAAAATATGAATCAAAGCCAGTGCCAGTGGTATCAAAGCTTCTAGAGGAACAATTGAAGATGTAATAGTGGTAAGTAAGGTACTCAAAACCCTTCTTCATATTTATGCAATTAGAGTGTCTACTATTCAAGAGATGGGATGTGATTCAAATAACAAGATAACTGATGACATGAAGAAATAGAATTCTTATTGGCCCTTTTTGTGAACATTTGTCTATAACATACTGAACTTTATCATCTTTTAAGATAAATGTTTTGAACTTTTGATGTATAAAGTATGGACATAGGGAATATAAATAATAATTTGAATTATATCTAAAAAGGGGTTCATTTTTTGGTAAAAATCTTTCTTCATGAATGTTTGATATGGGTAGATCTTCTTGCAGCTAAAGAGATTGCAAAAACTATTTGTTGAATAATTAATGCCTTTTCTTTATAAACTAATAAATGTAAATAAATGTTTGCGGAAAGTCTTGTGTGTATTAAATGTTGATCGCAGGAAAACAAGCTAAGCTAGAGTTAATAAAAAAAAATTGCAAAGGAATAGTGCTAAGGCATTGATGGTATTAAAGAGAAGCATTATGACACCATTGCAACTGGAAGACTTGGCGGCAAAGTCAGAAGGGACCTGTTTTAATAAATAACAAAGAGGGACCTTATAAAGTGGCTAAGCAAGGAAGCAAGCATCAAAGTGATCAGTTAAACATGCAATGCATGATACTTGGATTCCTAGAAGCTATTTAAAGTCAGATAAAAGAGAAAATCTAGCATTTTCTATGATCTATATTTGTGGGGAATTTAAGGGATAATTAATGTCTTTACAATTGCATGCTTGCAGTCTTAAGTTGTCACTGACTTTCCTTCATGAAAAAGTCATAATTATAGGAGTTTTTTGTTTTTCCTTCCTTTTAAATAAGACCTTGTTTGTATCTATGAGATTAACTAGTGAGTAGATAGATAGAGTGATAGACATCTTGTTATTTTTTCCAAGGTATTGTAATACTGCATATTTGAATGAATAAATGACTTTGCTGAGTTTCTACACTTTTATCTGAGCTTATCTTTCCTTCATTCTTCTATGGGGGCCCACATGGAAGGCAGAGTTTTCTTTAGTAAGTAGGAGTTAGACTCAATTTTCTAAGTTAAGATTAGAACTATTGTTCCTGCAATTGCTGGAAATAGAACTAGTCACTATTCCTGCAGCAGTAGGTGCATAGATGTATGGTTAAATAATTAGAATTTCCTTCCAAGTATTTGATAGTTGTCTTTCCTTTGGATAAACTAGATTTCCTTAATGGTTATTGCATTCAAGGTAGTAGTGACTTTTAGCAAAAATTGGAGCATATACTTTGCAGACATCATCTAGAGTTCACCCTTTCGGACTGACATTTAATGAAAATTAGCATAGTACTTTGGTAGTAAGAGATGTCCAACCCTACAACTAAAAATGTGTTATATTGATTAGACAATAACTTTGGATTCTCTAGTTGGAAGGTTGACAACATTTGAACTAGATAACTATGATAATTATACTCCTAGTTATAGTAATCTTGAATCTCCATTTGAAGCCATTGTATCACTCAAGAAGAAAGATAATGAGTCTACAAGAAAACAATATAAAAGTGAAGAGGAAGAAAATTTTGATAGTGATCTTGAAGCCATTGAAATATTACTTGCAAGAAGGTATCCCAAAGGCAAAGGAAAATATAAAGGTAAAATTCCTTTAATCTATTTCTCTTGTGAAGACGTTGGACACATTACTGCAAGATGTTCAAATAGAGAAGACAAAGATCAAAAGAAGTGCAAAAAATATAAAGGTAAGAAGGATTTCAATAATTTCAAGAACTAAAAGGACAATGGTAAGAAATCTTGTTTTATAGCTAAAGATTCAAATAGTAGTGAAGATGATGAAATGGTATATATTGCTATAAAAGATGAATTTGATGATGAAGAATATAAAATGGCACTTATCTCTCATGTTAGCAAGAATGATATATGGATTATTGATATTGGTTGCTCACATATATGACTGGTGATAAAAAAAATTGAACACATGGAACATTATGATGGTGGTAGTGTGAGATTTGGAAACAATGAACCTTGTTTCATAAAGGGAAAAGTTTGTATCTCACTAACCAATGAACTTAGATGTGATAATGCTTATTGGGTTGAAGGACTAAAGTATAATCTATTAATTCTGGCATAGTTGAATAACATTGGATTCAAGGTAGAATTCATGAATAGGAAGGCCAAATTGCTAGATGGAAAAGGAAATCTAGTTGGTTCTGGCAAACAAACAAAAAGTAATCTATTCTACCTAGATCATAGTGAAAGTTCATGTTTTATTTCTCAAGTAGAAGAATGCTGGTTGTGGCATAAAAGTTTATGTCATGTAAACTTTGATAATCTAATCCAAATAAGTAAGAAGAAAAGAGTAAAAGGTATTCCTAACCTGAGGAAACCTGATATGGGCCTATGCAAAAATAGTCAAATTGGTAAGATGGGAAAGACAAGTTTCAAAAGCAAAGACTGTCATTGAGAGGAAGCCTTGGAGCTAGTTCATACAAACTTATGTTGACCTATTGGAATAGAGATTTACAACTTGGAGATAAGTATTTTATTCTTTTTGTTGATGATTATTATAGAATGATGATTGTAATGTATCTAAAAGAAAAGTCTAAAGCATTTCAAAAATTTAAGTGGTATCTAGCAAGAGTGGAGAAAGAAATTAGAAAGAAGCTCAAATGTTTAAGATCAGAGAGAGCTGGTGAATTCATTTCCAATGAATTTAATGAATTTTTCATTGAAAAGGGAATTAAGAGACAAGTATCAGCCCCTGGTACACCTTAGCGGAATGGTATAGTAGAAAGAAGGAATAGATCCATCATGGATTGTGCAAGAACCTTGATGATACAAAAGAATGTTGCAATCAGATACTAGAAGGAAGCAATCAATGCTACAATGCATACCTTGAACAGAGTACAACTAAAGAAAGACTCAAATAAAACTCCTTATGAACTATGGTATGGCTACAAACCTAATGTAAGTTACTTGAAAGTATTTTGTAGCAAATGTTATATCTTGAAGGAATCTAGGAAAAGTAAATTTGATGTCAAAGGTGATGAAGGCATATTCTTAGGATATTCCTATAGAAGTAAAGGATACAATGTTTGAACTTATCCACTTATAAAATCATAGAAAGTGCACATGTGAGAATTGATGATTTTGTAGAAAAGAGTGA
Organism: Cupressus sempervirens; assembly: GCA_028749045.1. Classification (NCBI taxonomy): domain Eukaryota; kingdom Viridiplantae; phylum Streptophyta; class Pinopsida; order Cupressales; family Cupressaceae; genus Cupressus; species Cupressus sempervirens. Next base: position 740,044,977 of record CM053789.1, read on the forward strand.
AGAAGAAAGCAACAAAGAACCTAAGGATTACAAAATATTTATTTATTATGAATCTGATACATTACCAAATCTATTTGAAATTTAGAAGGCCTCACCTCTCGAGTCCCAAAAATCTCCAAAAGCTACCAAGTTGCAACTAGTGGAACCCCTATCACAATTTGAAAGACACGGGTTGCAGTTAGAAGATACTAAGTTGTTGCTAGAGAAAACCAAGTCTGATGGACCTGACTCATAGATAGTAGGACTTGAGCTTGATATAGAAGATCATGAAGAGGTTAGTGGAACAAATTCCAAATCCAAAGTACCTATGTTAGCAAGATATGTCAGAAGGTTCCATGCACTTAATCAGATCATTTGAGACAAGTCAAATGGAACAATGACAAGAAACAAATTAAAGGGGACATGTTTGCCTACTAAATTTGAACCTAGATCAGTGAAAGATGCTTTGGATAATGAAAATTGGATGGAATATATGAATGAAGAAATTGAAAAGGTAAAAAGGAATAAGACTTGGACTCTTGATCCTAGACCCAAGGATAAAAATGTAATTAGCACAAAATGGAGTTTCAAAAATAAGCTAAATGAAGATGGAGAAGTTTCCAAAAACAAAGCAAGGTTAGTTTGTAAAGATTATTCTTAGGAAGAAGGTATTGATTATGGTGAAAAATTTTCTCCTGTTCCAAGATTGGAAAGTGTTAGAAATTTACTAGCATATGCAGCACATAAAGGATTTAAATTTTATCAAATAGATCTAAAATCTACATTCTTGAATGGAATTCTCGAAGAGGACATTTACATAAAACAATGTGAAGGTTTTTTGGATCCTAGCAAAAAGTATATGGTCTATAAATTACACAAAGAATTGTATGGTCTCAAGAAAGCTCCTAGATCTTGGTACAAATGACTTCATAACTACTTGCTAAATATTAGTTTTCAAAGAACAAATGATAATAACAATCTATATAACAAAGAAGGACCAAACAAGAAGATTGTATTGGTAGAGATCATTGTGGATGACACTTTATTCAAAAGAAATGATGACTTATGCAAGGAATTTTAAGGAGAGATAAGTAAATAATTTTAGATGTCCATGTTTGGAGAGATAAAATTCTTTGTTGGATTGCAAATTCAATAGAAGAAAGATGGTATCTACATTACTGAATCTAGATATATCAAGAAGATACTAAAGAAGTTTGGAATGGAAGAGTTAAGACCAATTGGAAAACCTATGTCTACTAAACATAATCTTTCCAAAAATTATGATGCCAAGGAGGTAGATAAAACCACATACATATCAATGATTGGAAAATTGCAATATGTAGTGCACATAGGCCTGATATTGCATTAGCAGTTGGTATCGTGGCAAGATTCTCAGCAAATCCCAAAGAAAATCATATGATGGAAATCAAGAGAATCATGAGGTATCTAAAAGGTACTGAAGAATATGGATTATGGTACAAAAAAGGAGGCAATTTGGATTTGAAATCATTCATAGATGTTGGTTAGGTGGGAAGTGTTGATGATAGAAAGAGCACCAGTGGTGGAGCATTCTTTCTTGGTAAAAGACTAGTGTCTTGGACAAGTAAGAAGTAGAATTGTATTTCTCAATCCATAGCAGAGGTAGAATATGTAGTAGCAGCAGTTAATTGTTGAAATGTTGTTTGATTCAAGAAACTATTGGTAGGTATGAAGATAGAAATCAAGGATCCAGTGGTTATATCCTGTGATAACACTAGTGCAATTAATATATCAAAGAATCCTATGATGCATACCAAAACCAAGAACATTTCTATAAAATGTCATTTTTTAAGAGAATTGGTACAAGATGAAGAGGTAAGATTGGAATATGTGAATATTAAAGAACAAATTGTAGACATGTTCACTAAGTCATTACCTAAGGATGCATTTTTGTATCTAAGAGGTAAGTTAGAGGTCATTCCCCTATTTTAAGCTCACTAAAATGAATTTTAGTGATGCACCAACTAGAGCATGTTGAAGATCAATCAGTTGATGTAGTATTGGAAAGGGCACATTACATATGAATCAATACATGAGGTACATTAATATTCACTAAATATTGTCTTTGGAATAAAGATGTCAAAGAGGGAGAAGTTTGCTATCATATCTCACAAAAAAATTATAAAGAGGGAGAGTATATATTTCTAGAGATGTCAAAGAGGGAGAACTTTGTTTGATATCAAATGAGAAAGGATTGCTATTTTATAAATTCAATTGGTTAAATTTTTTTTCCTCCATTAGATCTACGATTACAAAATTTATAAAAATATATACTTATACACACCACAACAATAGATTTACTACTGTGGTGATAATTTGTATTTTAACCAGTAATGTAAACTATTTTTTTTGGCATTTTATTTTTTAAATAAAAAACTAATTAATATTTTTTTGGAGGGCAGGCCACCACCCCACCTCCTTTCACTAGTGGCCAAAAGTCCTACACAGTTGCCAAAGGCAGATTGCAATTGCCAAAGGCAACATGCAGTCTACAATAATGAATCCCTTAAAAGGGACTTTTAAAATAATTTTAATCTTTTTTTCTTTAAAAAAAAATTTAGATTAAAATTTGAAAATATTATTTTAAAATTGTATTAAAATTTAATTATATTTTAATTATATTTTAATTAAATTTAAAAGTATAAAATTTAGTTATTATTAAATTTTATTATTTAATTTTACTATAATTAGATTTAAAATATTATTAAATGTAAATTTTTATGTAATGTTTTAATAAAGTAATTTTGCATGTAAATATAATGATTGTTAGTATTAAGTATTTTATGCTCTAATAAATACATAGGTTATTTGGAAAGCTTGGACACTTAAACTATGAGAATGAAATTGATATTTTGATCAAATTAAACTTGGGAAAGCTACTAACTAGGAAAACTATGAACACAAAAAACTCTGACTTTTACTCAAATTGAACCTTATGACATTATATCAAAAACTACATGGTTGAAGAACTACACATGATTAAATGTCTTTATGATGTTGTATTTTTATCTTGTGATAAGTTTTGGGGAAACCACATAGATGGCCAAATATGAATGTTTACTAGAGGTAGGGGGAGTTCAATTTTATTTCCAGGTGACTTATGTCAGAATTGTGTTTATATCTGGCTTTGTGTTGAGACCCAATTATTTTAAGTAAGCTAATGTGCTTTAATTTTTTGATTTAACCTTTGAGGCTTTCAATCTATATCTTATGGTAATTTAGAGTTTCTTGTATAGAATTGATGTGGTATTGTGATTTTATGAGATGAGTTTCTTTAAGCTTAGGGTATGTTATCTATGTTCATTTTGAGAAGTGGCTTGCAACGAGGGCTTGGTCCCTAAAGAGGGTGATAGGGTAACTCATTGTAAGTGGCCTTAATAAGTGATAAAATTCTCATTAATAGGGTTAAAATGAATTAACAAGAGTCAATTTGTTACATTGCCCATGTTCTGAGTGTTAGTGCAAGATAGGATGGGAGTAGAGAGGATGTTTGGTTGCAATCTTACTTCATCGATATATCTTGTTTGTAATAAATGATATTGATGCCACATAGAACCACTAGGGGGCTATAGTCTTGAGAGAATTCCAAGGTAACCTTAGATTTGGATCATGTAATGAAACTTTCCCATATACATATTGGGTTTCCTATGTGTCTTGTTTGCCTTTGGGAATAGATGTTACCTTGTGGAGTTAGTACCTTGAGATAGAATGCTTTCAAAATTTGTTGACTTAGAAATTTTGATTGTGTTTTCTAGATTGCTATTTTTTGGGGGACTTGAGATTACCTACTCAACATGGTGGGAATGGGGCCACTTAGGTTCCATCAGGCCGACTGGTAGTGATTCTTTTCCACTGGGATCTAATAGATGGACACTGATGTTGTATGTACCTTGTTGCAGATATTCATTCTTCTTATCTTATGATTGTGTTGTATGGTCATATCCTAGTATTTTTTACTTTAGTTACTTGAGATCTCTTTGGGATGTTGTACCCTATCATGATGTATATTCTTTTATTATTTCATAGCTTGAAATGTGTGTAGAGGATGAGTGTGCACCCTATGTACTTGTATAATCTTTGATATGATTTTTCATGTGTGGTTATTCTATGAGATGGAGATATGGGTAGATCTCAGAGGATGTTTATAGTGGAGTATTATCCTCTTACATTAGGCAAGGGTCAAATAGGACCTGAACTTTGAGTTCTTGAGTTTTTATTCTTTCTTGTAGGATTCCAAGAGTAAGCCTAATTGTAAGGGGATGATGTAGTGCCTAAATTGATTTTCTTTTAGTTATATTGCCAGACACTTTTAGCCCAATTTTCATGTTATGCTACTTGACCTTGTGGTACTTGGTTACCTAATTGGTTGATACAAGATTCATGATTTGATCATATATTTGACATGCTACTTCATACTTGAGATATTTCATGTATTATTATGATTCATAGTTATTTATATGATGATGTTTAAATTCTTTTATATAATGATAATTAGATTCATGTTGACATTTTTTTATAGATTACAGATACTTATCCCATACTTGGATGCATTGGTGTACATGTCAGTTTTTACTTCTAATTGATGTATCTAATGTGGTTGAGGGAGGGAGTCCTAGTCACTTACAAGTTGGGATCTACATGATGTACAACTCCTAGCCATCACCTATTTAGTTTGTGTGTGTGTGTGTGTGTGTACATGCTTGACTTTTATGTAGGTGGTAGGTATTGAACATAGACTTCCCTAAATTGCTAGGATGAGTGTGCCCTATCACAATATCTCAATGGTAAAAGAGGGGAGATAGTTTTTAAGTCAAAATTTTGAACTCAAGCCTATTTTGTGCCATGGTAAAGGACAAGTATCTATTTACTCCACCCTTCTAAATTCATCAAGGTGTTTTGAGATAATGGGTGTTGCACACATTGCATAATATTGTTATATTATTTTATTTTATTTTTTTATATAATGTTGCACCTAGATTCCTATGGGATATACTATAGATTCCTATGGGATATACTTGATGAGTTATATTGTAACATCATGATAATATTTCATGTAATTATTTAATATTGGGGAAAAGAATTAAAATTTCCAATTTTAAATGTGGGGTCAATTGGTTAGGTAGCACATGGTTTATGTAATACCACCTGGTGGTTTTGTGAGACTTGCTACTATAGAAGCAACCATAAGGTTAGTTGTTGTGTGAGAAGATAGAAGGGAAAAAAAGGCAAGAGTTGAGTAGGACAAGGCTTGATAGGTTAGCCAAGGGGGCATTATAGCCAAGGGAGCATTTGTGAAGGTTGGAAGCATGGCATGGGATGTGTGGATTCATGCTTGTTCACATAGATTGCTTGGTTGTGGCTATGGCTTTGAAGGCTTCCATGGTTTTATTGCAATGATATTTTTTGCTGAATAATACATGGTGATGGATGCTTTTGGAGGCTGGGTTTTTTTCCCTCAATGATGGTTTTTTGGGATATATCTTGTGTTACAATCTTTGTGGGTATGTTGTATATTCTCTTGCATGTGGATTTCAATTGCATATTTGTTTTAGATCTATTATGGATCATGTAGAAATCATTATATTCTTTCTTTCAAGTTTCCTTACAAGTGGTATTAGAGCTATGGTTTTATTATTGTAACCCTAGATTGAATTCTTGGGAATGCATGAGAGGATAAAAGAAAAGGAAAGATATATTAGTTCTCTATTTTAGATATGAGGGTTTTGGATTTTCTGTCATGATGGGATGTTGGTAGATTTTGGGCATGTGAAATTGTTGGACAAAAATATTTTTTAGATGTTTCATTTAAATGAGTGTTTTAGGGGGAGCTTGCAGAAATGACCTCTTGGGTGAAAATAGACCTCACCATTGGATCCAGGTCGATGTTTCCATAAATTTTGATATATAATATGCCCTAGTTTGGCCATGTTCAAAGGAAATGAAAGAGTTTTTTAGTTTCAACCCATGATGGCCATCAAATTTAATCCTGTCAACATTTTTGTCACAAAAAAAATAAAATCGCAATAGAAATGGTAAAAAGACTGTCTTAGTAAAACAACCATAACTTTCTCTCAAGATATCAGATTTCAGACTTCTTACAGGCATTGGAAAGCTAATTCAGAGCACTTCATGTACTTTGATCCATGATGGTGGATGTGCTAGGAGGGATTGTTTCCTTGTTCATATATGTGGCTACAGATTGACTGTATGTAATGTATACAACAAGTGGGAGATTTTTGAGATAATGAGTGTTGCACGCATTGCATAATATTGTTATATTTTTAAATTTTATTTTATTATGTAATGCTACACCTAGATGGATGTGCAACATGTAAAGATTCCTATGGGATATAGTTGATGAGTTGTATTGTAACATTGTGATAATATTTCATGTAATTATTTAATATTGGAGAAAAGAATTAAAATTTCCAATATTAAATGTGGGGTCAATGGATTAGGTAGCACATAGTTTATTTAATACCACTTGGTGATTTTGTTAAACTTGCTACTATATAAGAAACCAAAAGGGTAGTTGTTGTGTGAGAAGATATAAAGGAAAAAAAGACAAGAGTTGAGCAGGACAAGGCTTGATAGGTTAGCCAAGGGAGCATTTGTGAAAGTTAGAAGCATGGCATGGGATGTGTGGATTCATGCTTGTTCACATAGATTGATTGGTTGTGGCTATGGATTTGAAGGCTTCCATGATTGTATTGCAATGATATTTTTTGCTAAATAATACATGGTGATGGATGCTTTTGGAGGCTGGGTTTTTTCCCTCAATGAGGGTTTTCTAGGGTATATCTCGTGTCACAATTTTCTTGGGTATGTTGTCTATTCTCTTGCATGGAGATTTCAATTGCATATTTGTTTCATATCTATTATGTGTTATGTGGAAACAATTATATTATTTCTTGCAAGTTTCCTTACAAGGTGACATGAATTTGAGAACTTAAGCCTCGAGTTTGATTTTCATGCTCTACCTATTTGTCAAATTTCTTTTGAGTATGTGGTATACTTTTTGGCTTCCAATGGAATTAGTCACCAATTGAATTAATTAATTAATTAATTTAAATAGAAATTCTAGTAAGGAAATATTATTGTATATATTTAATTAATTAAGAATTAATTTAATAAAATAGTTAAAATTAAAATATTTAATTAAAAGTACAATCTTGGAAATTAATTGCAATTAAAATTGCTAAACTTAAGTTGGCATAATTATAATTATTTAATTTGATATTATTAGAAATTTAGAGGTTATTTTTAAATAACAAGATTTCAATATATATTTTTTTGATTGGTAAGAGGCTGAAGCCAAGATTAATTATTATGTATTGTTAATAATAATTAGTATTATTATTATCTATTAAGTAGATTCAAACCCAAGACCTCTTCGATAAGAGGCTCACAATTTACCATTGTGTTGTGGGCTCTTAACTTTATTTTTTGATAGGTGATTAACCGAAGCCTAGATATTTATTATTATTATTAAGATTAATTATTTTATGTGTTAATCTCAAGTGGATTCGAACCCAAGACCTCCTTGATGAGAGTCTTAGAATTTACCGTTGCATTGAAGGCTCTTTGCCTAATGAGATTTAAATATTATTTCTAGTTAAAATAATAATATTATTCTTTAAAAGTATCTTGCAAAATTAAAAAAGACACTAAGTGTGCATGTAAGTTTTAATAAAAATAAAATAATTAGAAAATTAATAAGGCAAGAGGCCATTTGGAAAACATAAACCCTAACTAGGGTTAGAATTCTTTAATAAAGAATTTTAGCTCATTTCTCCACACATAGGTTTGGAGGAGCAACTCAGGAATTGAAAGGCAAGAATTTTTCTAAAGGACATTGTAGAGTAGAATTTTGTAAGCATAAGGATCACTGGGTTGTTAGCATTAGAGTTAGGTATGGTTTGTAGAAATTCCATTAAAAAAACCTCTCTAGAAAATCAAAATAACTTGTCTTCTTCGTGCTCGCAAGAATGAATATTTACTGTGGTAGATCTATCAAAATTTATATGATATTGTTGCCATGAATGTGGTTGAAGAATTGAAAACCCTTGTTTGCAAAATGATTTCTCTTTGTTATTGAAGCATCTCTGAGAAAAAAAAGAATAAGATTGAAACCCTTATTAGAAAAGCTTGAACTTAGACAATGAATTCATGGGTAGAGTTTGTAAAAATGGAAATGATTTTTATTTTATAAACTCAATTGGGTAAATATTTTTCCTTCATTAGATCTATGATTGCAAAATTTCTAAAAAAATATACTTATACACACCAAAGTACTAAATTCATTACTATGGTGGTAATTCATATTTTTACCAATAATGTAAACTCTTTTTTTTTGGCACTAAATTTTTTTATTAAATAAAATATTTAAAAGATATAATTATTTTTTTAAGGGTGGGCCACCATCCCACCCTCCTATGCTACCACCCAAAGGCTACACACGATTGCCAAAGACAACACATAGTCTACCCAAGGTAGCAGCGCTGTTGTTATGGAAACAAATCTCTAAAAATGGACTTTTTTAAAATAATTTTAAAAAAATGTTTTATTGAATTTTTTATTTTTATTTTTTTGTATTATTTAAAATTTACGTTTAATATAATTTAAATTTATCTTTGTTTTAATGAAATTTTAATTATAAGTTAATAGTATTAGATTTATTTGTTATTAAGTTGAATTAAATTGAATTTAAATATGATAATAATAAAAAAAAAAAATTGGCGAAAGGTGGCAAGCCACTAGAAATATAATTATATTAAAAAAGCTAGTTTAAGGGCTCATGAATGGAAGAACTCAGTAAGAAACCCTTTAGTCTTTACCCTAATTACAAGACTTGCCTAGAGTATAACTATACATTTCCACTTTACTGATTCCTTCCCTGAAAGTTACAAAAAGCACTGAAGTCATACTAAGAACGAAATTGTGAAATTGACAACTTTACACCCCAACAACCTTAGCCTTGAATTGGTATGCAAAAAATGTATTACATATCCAAATAAAAAGAAAAAAGAATCTTTACAACTATACTAGCATGAGACCATAAAACCATGAACTAGTAGAAGGCATGTTTTATGCAGTATTGTTCTCACCAAAAAACCAACTATACAAGTATGTAGTTGGTCAATATGATTCCCACATCCATTACTGTTCTCACCAAAAAACTAATTGTACAAGTATAATCGGTCAATAAGGTTCCCACTCCATCTAAGAAGGTTCCAGTTCTGCCAAGAGGTCCAACCTGCCTAATGGGTTATCAATCTGCATAATACTGAAAGGCTGCCTAGTTGAAGATCCCACCATTTCAATTTGTGCCAATACCTCATGATCATGCATTATAATTCCATCAAATGCTCTAGCCTTGCCTTTTAACTCTTCACAAGCCTATTGGGATAAATAACCTCTATAGCACTAGATTAAATGTTCCACTTGTCCTAAATAACGACCACCCAAAGCTTTTGAAAAGGATGCCACAAAATCTAAGAAGTCGGAATTACCCTTATCTTGCAAAAAACCACTTACCCCTACATAAGGTAACACACCTATTGCTAAGAGATACTCACAAAGAGAACTCCTAAGACCTTCCATTCCAAGAAGATTATGAAAAACCAAGCTTATCTGCAACCCCCTCCACCAGACTCAAATCTTGGAGAAGGTCAGTAACATAAGTGAAGAAATAAGATAAAATATGAGATGGGAAAAATACTTACAACTGCATTGAATAGAAAGGTGCTAAACCCAAAATTTCTCTAAAACAATGCATGCAAACATCACAATTTATATGCAAAACTTCCTTTAACTCATTCACTAGCACACTACGAAACCATGGGAATTCACTTTCTCTCTCTAAGATGAACACTCTAAAATATCTGTGCTCACTTTTTTGAATAACCATGATCCCAAATACAAAAAACACCAGGGAAACTAAAAACAAAACTGCATATTTAACAAGCTTCATCACACAAGCAATTAATGCACACACATACTAAAAGCCACCTTTCAAATGCTGTAAAATGATCCCAAACTCCCATTTACATCCACGTAATGTACCATTTCTATCAACTTGCAATTCATAAATCTCCAAATCCACTATCAAATCTACAATTAACTTGCACTGAACTTAAAATTACAAGTTGACATAAACACATCAAATTTGTACTAACCATATTAAACACTGGCATGAATAGCCAATTAATATTAAATATGATAATTATTTAATATTAGTATAATTAGATTTAAATTATTATTGAATGTAATTTTTATGTAAAGTTTTAATAAAGTAATATTTTATAGACATATATTTATTATTAGTAGTAATTATTTTATGCTCTAATTAATACATAGGTTATTTGGAAAACTTGGACACTTAAACTTTGAGAATGAGATTGATATTTTGACATAACTAAAATTGGGAAAGCTACAAATTAAGAAAACTATGAACATGAAAACTCTAACTTTTACTCAAATCGAACCTTATGAAATAAAAATTGCATTGCTGAAAAACTACACATTATTAAATATTTTTATGATGTTGTGTTTTTATCTCCTGATGGGTTTTTTGGGAAACCTCATTCATAGTTAAATAGGAATGTTTATCAGAAGCTAAAAGTTGAATTTTGTTTTCCAAGTGGCTTATGTTAGAATTATGTTTATATGTGGCTCTATGTTGACATCCAATTATTTTAAGTAAGCTCACATGCTATTATTTTTTGATTTAACCTTTGAAGTTTTTGATCTATATATTATGGTGATTTTTTCATGCCCATATTTCAACAAGGCAAAAACACAACTAATAAATTTTTTTTGAAATGTAGAAACCGAAGGTAAGAAACTTAATCAATCCTTAAACTAGGAGGTGATGAAGTTAGAAGATGGAATGAAGTTTGCTCCACTCAGGATCTGGATCTCGAGTTCACTATGAGGAGGTCACCTAGTTGCTAGTTACTAAAGGAAAAACTACATTAAGATGTTATGGTTATAAACCCTCAATCTTCTACACCCAATATGGGACACTTTGATGTGCAAGTGAGATCCAAGTTTGTGTTAATGTACTGGGTGAAAGTTCTAAGGATTGCAACGAGAAGGTGTTTTATCAATTATTCATTTTATTTCTATTAATATAAGGCTTACCTTTATATTAATATTAATATTATTATCATTATTATTTTAAAACCACCTATACCTTCTATTCTTAATATACATTTTTTATTCTAATTGTTAACATTATTATTATTTAATACTAAACTAAAATTACTATATTTACGAATAATGTTCGATTAATTATCAGGTAAAACTATCATCTAATCCTATACTTCCTTACTCCAAACTCAAAGCTTCATCTATCATGGCTAATAATAATAACCAAGAAAATATTTGACTAACATAACAAATTAAACTTAAATTTCCTGTTTACCTATCCTACCTATGCTACCCTTAACAAATAATCTAAAAATAATATTACATTCCTAGAATATCTATAATCAAATTATATTATAATCAAAATATCTTAATAATATATATATATATATATATATATATATATATATATATATATATATATATATATATATATATATATATATATATATATATATATATATATATATATATATATATATATATATATATATATATATATATATATAACCCTTTAAATTATCTAATAAACTATAATCCATTTATAATCAAAATAAACCATAATCTTAACATGCAAATCCCTATAATCAAAATATAATCCAAATAAACTAAAATCCAATATACAATCCCTTAATATATATTTAATAAAAAAAACTCTAAACATTTTATTTTAATTAACTCATATTAAAAAATAAATAAAAATAAAACATTATTCTTAACTAAACCACATGCCTAAGCCCGTTTAATTTCCTAAATTTACTCTAACTACCCCTACCCTATCTACTAGCCCTCCTTTCTACATGGGAAGGAGGGAGGGAGGCATCCTGTATATATAGGCATCCATTCCAACATTAATACCCCACAAGGCTGCCAAGTATAGAAGGGAAGGTGGGGGAGGGGGTTGACTTTAACCCCCAAAACTTGTTTTTTTAATATATTTTTTTTTGATTTCACCGTACCATGGCAAGATGGGTGTCAAGTCGTCCTCCATGATGAGAAACTTATGTGTTTTTTAATTTATTATTTTAATTATTTTATTATTGTTTGATTTGCGTAGTACCCCTTGCAACCCCTATAGCATTTAATTTTTTTTTTTTGTGTTCTCTCTTGAATAGCCATCATAATTATGTTAGTTGACATTTTTTATTTTTTATTGCTAGGGTAAAATATGTGTATTTTATTGACTGTATCTTGGGAGAGGTCATTTCTTTTATTGCTATACATTTTCCAGCAAGCAAATTTGCACCTACAGGTTACTTATGAAGTTTTTTTTTTTTCTTTGGCTAGTTTTCTTCATGGACACCTATATGTCTCTATGGTTTCTTAGAACTGAATTGATGGTAAATTAACATTGCATAATGCATTTTAATACATATTCTACTTAACCATTCCAATGTATTACACATAACAACTATTATATTTCTATCAAGTCTAATTACAAGATACTCAAATATGAACATCAATAAAATCTTCTTGTTTATGTTTCCTTGAACATCAAGTAATCAACTTACATTATAGACATCCAATTATTGACTATAACTAAATATGAATACATTAACTATTGCATACATATTCTACAATTGTGTATGAATCCAATTGATCACATAACACATCTAGTTATTTCTATGTAAATGGAGTGCAATAAAATACCAAGAGATAGTTTTATTTTCATCTTACTATTGCCTACAATATTACTTAACTCTTCCCTTAAATACATTCATATCCAAGGTTATGAACAACAACAACAACAATGCAATAAAACTTCTCCTTCATGATCCTCTCATAACTTCCTTCTAACACACTTATCAAGCATGAACAAAGGGTGGTGAAATGACCATATGAAGCTATATACAATGATAGGACCCCCTTTTTTTTTCAAAAATACATAGACTATTCAAAACTCTCTCTATGGACAATGAATAAGAACAATAACACACTCCTACAAGAACAAATAGAATCACATCTCAAGATGGAGTTTGGTTCACCATTCCCTTCATAGTTACATTAGTGTCATCTTCTCCTATGCATTAGAAGGAATACATGGACTTAAAGTTTTCAAGAATCACCAAGTAAAAAAATCCTACAAAATAGAGACAAAAATGGGGAACCATGGAGGCTCACCTCCCAACCTAGGCCTCAAGGAGGCCACCCACTGAGCTTGAGGAAACAAGGCACAAAAGGTTACACACTACACATTCACATAACATGCATGATCACAACAATATAGAAAAAAACTACACAATACATTACAAGACAACCCAACCCAAGGTTTGCACAAAGATTCAATAATTGAATCAAGTTATAGTGTGAAGGTGGGCTCTCTCCATGAGGAGGATTTCCAAACTATGATTCACAAACATGCACATATTCTCATTATCAACATGTCCTTTCAAGGCTTACAATGACTTTCCTATTCCCGCACTTCCTTATACCTCCCAAAATATAAGTAAACAAGAAGTCCATATTCCATTGAACACTTAAAAATCATCTCCACACATGGGAGAGTTCCTCAACTACATGAGTGTGCTTAACTAACCCCTTCACCCAATAATCTCTTCCCTCCCAACGGTGAGTGATGCTGACACCCATTACACAACACACAATAGAAAACAAACAAGATTCAAGGAAGAAATTGCATAAACTTCTCATATGAAACACTCAAACAAAATATCCTTTTCATAAACCACATCTATAATACACCAAATTTACCATTAAATGAAGAACACCATATCAACTCTACATGCAAATGAACACCATGAAACATGGATACTAACCTCACTCCAAGCAATGGAAAATGAAAAGTTGTAGTAGAGGTCCTTATCCTCTTCCTCCAAACCCTAGTTGTCTCTAAAGATAGAGAGTGGCCAAGTGAGTTTCTAATTTGGCCATGCCTCCATATATCACTCTCATTTTTGGATTCAATATAAAATGCATTCTTTTTGGGGTCTCCTAGGTCTTCTAGGAACCCTAGTGGTCATTATTAGACCCCTAGCTTAAAGTATTAACATGGGCTTATTTTTATCACAAATTCACCTTAGAGCTACTTTATGGTCCTCATAATGCTAGGTAAGTTCAAATTTCAAATTTCCTATGGTGGTAACCTTGTTTTCTTTCCTAATTTAAGGTAATAAGACAAATTTTTGAATTAAGGTATTTAACCCAGAATAAGGTGACCACATGATCCATCATCAAAGAACATGTCTTTTTTACATAACAAGTACAAGTGTCAAGTGACACACACAAAATTCACCATACATCACACATGAATCATTCAAAATTTGCACATGAAATACATACTACACACATACATATCGCATTTACAAAATAAATACATCACACCGCAGTTTATGAATCTTATAAAGATTCACCTTGGAAGAGTCATATTTACATGTGTTTATACCTTGTTTCCCCATTATGTTCCCATGGTTCCTTTCCTACACACTAAACTCGAGCATCAGTAGTGCAATGAAAAGCCATATATAAAATATATATGAAATTAAAAGTACATGATAACTTTGTTATTCTACCATCCCTTTACAACACATTCCATAATTAACATCCTATTCTCCATCATTTACATATAAAGCATTTAATCATTAACCCTCAAAAAGCCAAACTACATATTACTAACTTTCCTAACAAGATCAAATTAAGCATTGAATCACATCATAATTCCATTTCTTATCATAACTATCTAAAATACCAATTAAATATCTATTAATTCATTGAATAAGACAATTAAGTCCTAATACATACCATAATGAAAGATCACAAGGTAAATATTATTGGATAAGTAGCAAAATTTACTCTACATCAAGTATCAAATATATATGTTGAGATATCCAATACTAATAACAAAATGGAAGTACAATATATATATGCTCTGATGGGTCAGGGTGAGGCCTCACATCCTCCCCCCCAGGCATGAACTTCCTCCTAGTGTTCATCAAAAAGATAGGGGTGCTATACTCTCATCTGTGCTACATCCTCCCTAAGACTCTAACCTGGTCCAACTCTCTACCTCGAAGTGAGAGAGTCTACCGAGCCAATATGCAAATGGGCTCCAAGGCTATATGTTCATCTAACTCCACTTGTAATGCATCCCAATCTATGAGGTGAGACTCATCATAAATATACTTTCACAATACAGAAACATGAAATACATCATGGATATGTGACAGGCTAGGTGGCAGGGCTAGACAATAGGTGGTTGGTCCTATCCGCTCCAAAATCTCGAAGGGTCCAACAAAATGAGGTGCTGACTTAGAGCCCTTTCCATAATGGATTGGACTCTTATGAGGTCACACCCTTAGGAATACTTTATCACCCATGATGTACTCTTTATCTATCCTCTTGGTATCTACATACTTCTTCTGTCTATCTTGGGCCTCTATGAGTTGTTGCCTAATCTGTGTCACCTATTGTTCCATATCCTTGACCAACTATGGACCAATGGATACTCTATCCTTGATCCTATCCCAACTCAAGGGTGTCCTGTAGGGCCTACCATACAAGGCTTGGTAGGGTGGCATAACAATGGAAGAATGATGCCCATTATTGTAGGCAAACTCTACAAGATGCAAGTATTCTTCCCACTTAACCTAGCTATCCATCACATACATCCGCAACATATCCTCTAAAATTTGATTCACCCTCTTTGTCTATCCATCTATTTGAGGATGATAAGAACTATTGAAGTTGAGCTTGGTACCCAATGCTGACTGTAATTCCCTCCAAAATGATGATGTAAACAAGGAGTCTCTATCTGAGATGATCTTACAAGGAATGCCATAAAGTCTAACAATGTCCTGAAAGAACACCTGTGCAACTATAAGGGCAGTGAAGCTAGTCCAAACTGATGAAAAATGGGAAACTTTGGTCAAGGTGTCAACCATCACCATGATGGCATCATGGTGATGAGAAGACATTGAAAGACCAACAATGAAATCCATGGAGATAGTATTCCACTTCCACTCTAGTATCTCATGGGGCTACAAGAGACCACCTGAATGTCCATATTCTACCTTAACCCTCTAACACTTGAGACATCTAGCTACAATATTAGTGATTTTCATCCTCATACACAACCAATGATATAGGTATCTTAAGTCGGCATGGAGTTTCTTAATTCCAAGATGCACTACATATGGTGCTCGATGAGCCTCTAGAATAATGAACTCACGCAAGCCACCTATGGAGGGTACATAGATGCACCCTCTATGTCATAATAATCCCTTAGAATCAAATGAATAGTCAAAAAATTTACCCTTAAGAGGTCTCTGAGAGTGGAAAATCTGGAAAAAATTTGCATAGAATTCATCCTCTGGTAGGTGGTGCATAATATACTCCCTCAAATTTGTGCCTGTAACCATGGAAGTGAGCTCATGACATCATCTACTCAAGGCATCCACCACTACATTCTCCTTACCCTTAATGTTGTACATCAAAATCATACTCACATAGGAACTCTATCCATCTCCTTTGCATAACATTGAGATTTGGCTATGTGAAAATATACTGCAAACTCTAGTGATTAGAATGAAGTTCAAATCATCTCCCTAGAAGGAAATGATTCTATCGTTCCAATGCATAGACTACTGCTATGAGCTCAAAATAATGAGTAGGGTAATTGAGATCATGCCCCTTGAGTTTCTTAGACTCGTAAGCTATGGCTCGACCCTCTTGCATAAGAACAGCTCCAATTCCATCCAAGGAAGCATTTGTGCATACTATAAAGTCCAATGAGGGGTTGGTATCACTAAAATAGGTGCACTAGTGAGTGCCCTCTTAAGCTTCTAAAAGGCCTCCTTGCACTTTTCTATCCACTTGAACTTCTTTCCCTTTCTTTGAAGAGAGGTAATAGGGTCAGCTACTTTAGAGAAACCTGCCACAAACTGCCTATAGTATCCTGCTAATCCCATAAAACTTCTAACCTTGGTGAAGTTGGTAGGTGCTAGCCAATCCATGATGGCTCAAATCTTAGATGGGTCCACTAAGATCCCATCCCCTGATATCACATGACCCAAATAATGTACTTCCAATCGGAAAAGACACACTTCAACAAGCTACCATAGAGCTAATTCTCCCTCCACTATTGTAATACTTGTCATAGGTTCTCTTTATGTTCCTTCTCATCTTGAGAATAGACCAATATATCATCTAGGAAAACTACTACAAACTTGTCTAGGAATTTACAAAATACCCCATTCATGAGGCTCATAAATATAGCTCGAGCATTTGTGAGACCAAAAGGTACCACCGTAAAGTCGTAGTGACCATATCTTGTATGAAATGTAGTCTTGTGGATGCCACTTTCCATGATGTGCAACTGATGGTACCCTAACTTCAAATATATTTTGGAAAATACTTAGGCACCCTATAACTAATCAAATAGGTTGTCAATCCTAGGTAGTGGGTATCAATTTTTTATAATTACCTTATTCAATTGCTAGTAATAAATGCACAACCTGAGTGACCCATCCTTCTTCTTAACAAAAATCATTGGTGCTCCCCAAGGTGACATGTTGGGTTAGATATGTCCCTTCTCCAAAAGTTCCTCTAGCTGAATCTTAATCTCATTGAGTTCATGTGTGGTCATCCTGTAAGGTGCTCTAGATATAGGTTTAGCTCCTGGTATGAGATCAATATGGAAATAAATTGCCCTTGGTGGTGGCATATCAGGAAGCTCTAATGGAAACACATCTACAAACTCTTGTAATATTAGATAGCCATTGGGGGAAGGTTCCTCCCGTACATCCTCCTCTCTATCACTAATGGTGATGGCAAACAATTAACACCCCTTCCACATGCACTACTTAAGTTGTGTGGCAACAATCATATAGAGGTATATTGGCCTCTGAACTCCTAAAATCATCCTAGGTGTACCATGGTCATCTACACACTCAATTATATTTTTTCTACAATCCATCTTGGTGCTATGGGTGCTAAGCCAATCCATGGTAAGAACTACATCATAGGAACCCAATGAAGTAATACGCAAGTCTAATGTGGTGAACATGTCTTCAATCTAAATCAGACACTCATGGATCAAGGAATCAACTAACACCCTAGCCCCTGAGGCTAACTCAACCTCCCACTCAACATCTTGTCTAGCTACCACTAGCCTACATCACTCCATTACAAATGGGGATATAAAAGAGTCTATAGCTCCAGAGTCAAATAGTATGTTAACCTCATATCCTCTAATCATATCTATAGCCTCAATCACTATGGCTTGGTGCTTGGCCTAGTGGTTATCAATTTCTTCAAACACCCTATGGGATCTTCCCATAAAACCTATTGTAGGCTCTAAGGTGGCTTCTTGCTGACTACCTACTGTGAGACCTTGTGGACACTCTCTCAAAAATGCCCCATACCACCACAAGCATAACATGGCCCATGGGTCTAAATTTGTACTCCTTATGGCCTAGACTACTACTGAACCCTAGTCCTGCTAGACCCACTAAAGCCTTCCCTAGAGGACTGCTAAGTCCTAGCTAGCTATGTATACTAGTTATGTGGCCTCTGATCATGTCTGGGGCCCTGTGACTACCACTATTTGGGCTTAGAACCTTGGTAACCCTAAGATGACCTCTATCTAGTGTCCTGCTTGCCTCTCTATTGTGTTTATGTGTCCTTTAAGGACCCTATCAAGTGGCTCTAATTACCCTTCCAAGAGGGTTTCTACTATGTTGGCTACTGGGAGGGGTTTCAGTTATGAGACCTATCCCAAGGTTCTTGTTTGGTATGAATATCTTTGGTAACCAATGCCATTTCAATTGCCTCTCTGAAAGTGGTAGGAAATGCCAATCACACTAATCCTTGGAGAGAAAAGTTAAGACCCTTAATAAATTGATGGATGTGTAGCTTCTCATCTCTCATGTACTCCACATAAGGAAGTAGCTCTAAGAAACTACTCTCATACTGAGCCACTAGGAGACCCCTTTGCTGAAGATCATGAAACTTCTCAACCTGCCTCTATCTAAAGTGTTCTAACAAATATCTATACCTAAAATGTTCTACAAAGGACTCCCATGTGAGTGTCTCTATGTCTATGCTCCCTATGGTCTCCTTCTATTGCCACCAAGTGCAAGCATCCTCTGATAATAGGTGTATGGCTAGTCATGCCTTCAGATTACTCCCATGGGTACATAATGCAAAGTACCTCTATAAAGTCTATAGCCATGCCTCTACACGTGTTCCATCTGTGGTATCGATGAATATGGGTGGCTTGAGTTGTAGTAGGTCACTAATCTCATCCCCAATATCTTAGGGTGCTCTCACTAGTGCTCCCTCTAATGCAAGGGGTGGATCAACCTAGTGTATTGATGCTTCCCCTTAATCTTCTACAAGTCTAGGTAGGGGACTTCTACTCCTTTCCCTGATATTCGCCCCATGCCTCTCTACATCCTGTTGTCCTAGCTGTGGAATGACAGGTGGTAACCTCTACTATACTACTCCAATCAGATTATTGATAGCATTTAAAACCTAATCAAGATTTGGAGGTTGCCCCAGTGGGGGTCCTCCCACATCCTGTCTTTCCCCCCCTTGGCCTACTGGGTTTGCTCTAGGATCCCTAGCCCTCTGACGACCATTGTGGGTGACTGTGGGCATCCTACACAAAATTGCAGTTCATATGTTAGATGTAATGGGTTAGGCTCCTAGTAATGAAACCAAAAGCTCTAATACAAGAATTTCATGCCCATATTTCAACAAGACAAAAACACAACTAATAATTTTTTTTGAAATGTAGAAACCGAAGGTAAGAAACTTAATCAATCCTTAAACTAGGAGGTGATGAAGTTAGAAGATGAAATGAAGTTTGCTCCACTCAGGATTTGGATCTTGAGTTCACTATGAGGAGGTCACCCGATTGCTAGTTACTAAAGGAAAAACTATGTTAAGATGTTATGGTTATGAACCCTCAATCTTCTGCACCCAATATGGGACACTTTGATGTGCAAGTGAGATCCAAGTTTGTGTTAATGTAGTGGGTGAAAGTTCTAAGGATTGCAATGAGAAGGTGTTTTATCAATTACTCATTTTATTTCTATTAATATAAGGCTTACCTTTATATTAATAATATTATTATTATTATTATTCAATAATTATTATAAATATTATTTTAAATTTGCCTATACCTTCTATTCTTAATATGCATCTTTTATTCTAATTGTTAACATTATTATTATTTAATACTAAACTAAAATTACTATATTTGCAAATAATGTTCGATTAATTATCAGGTAAAACTATCATTTAATCCTATACTTCCTTACCCCAAACTCATATCTTCATCTATCATGGCTAATAATAATAACTAGGCAAATATTTAACAACATAACAAATTAAAGTTAAATTTCCTGTTTACCTATCCTACCTATGCTACCCTTAACAAATAATCTAAAAATAATATATATACCTATTACATTCGTAAGATATCTATAATCAAATTATACTATAATCAAAATATCTTAATAATAATATATATAACCCTTTAAATTATCTAATAAATTATAATCCATTTATAGTCAAAATAAACTATAATCTTAACATGCAAATCCCTATAATCCAAATAAACTAAAATCCAATATGTACAATCCCTTAATACATATTTAATAAAAAAGACCCTAAAATTTTTTTTTTAATTAACTCATATTAAAAAATAAATAAAAATAAAACATTATTCTTAACTAAACCATATACATAAGCCCCTTTAATTTCCTAAATTTACTCTAACTACCCCTACCCTATCTACTAGCCATCCTTTCTACCCCTCTCTCTTCCCACATGGGAAGGAGGAGGGAGGGGGGTATCCTTTATATATAGACGTCCATTCCAACATTAATGCCCCACCTTGCTTAACAAGGCTGCCAAGTATAGAAGGGAAGGGGGGGTTGACTTTAACCCTCGGAAATTTTTCTTTTAATAATTTTTTTTTGATTTCATCGTACCATGGCAGGATGGGTGTCAGGTTGTCCTCCATGATGGGAAACTTATGTGTTTTTTATTTATTCTTTTAATTATTTTATTATTGTTTGATTTGCATAGTACCCCTTGCAACCCCTACATCATTTAATATTATTTTTTTGTTCTCTCTTGGATATCCATCATAATTATGTTAGTTGACATTTATTGTTTTATATTGCTAGGGTAAAATATGTGTATTTTATTGACCATATCTTGGGAGAGGTCATTGTTTTGATTTCCATATATTTTCTAGCAAACAAATTTGCACCTACAGGTTACTTATGAAGTTAATTTTTTTCTTTGGCTAGTTTTCTTCATGGATACCTATATTTCTCTATGCTTTCTTATAACTGAATTGATGGTAAATTAACATTGCATAATGCATTCTAATACATATTCTACTTAACCATTTTGATGTATTACACATAACAACTATTATATTTCTATCAAGTCTAATTACAAGATACTCAAATATGAACATCAATAAAATCTTCTTCTTTCTGTTTCCATGAACATCAAGTAATCAACTTACATTATTGACATCGAATTCTTGACTATAACTAAATATGAATACATTAACTAATGCATACATATTCTACAATTATGTATGAATCCAGTTGATCACATAATACATCTACTTATTTCCATATAAATGGAGTGCAATAAAATACCAAGAGATAGTTTTGTTTCCATCTTACTATTGCCTACAATGTTACTTAACTCTTCCCTTCAATAAATTCATATCTAAGGTTATGAACAACAAAAACAATGTAATAAAACTTCTCCTTCATGATCCTCTCATAACTTCCTTCTAACACACTCATCAAGCATGAAAAAAGGGTGGTGAAATGACCATATGAAGCTATATATAATGATATGACCCCTTTTTTTAAAAAAATACATAAACTATTCAAAACTCTCTCTATGGACAATGAGGGTATGTGTAGGATCATGATCAACCAAACTATACCCTACGTGGCAATGAAAAATCAGCGATTCAAGGCTATGTCAACTTAACGTGCAATTTCAAATGTGTTATGGACTTTCAATCAAAAAGTTGTTACAAAAGAATCTATAGGATATTAAATTTAGTTTCTAAACTAATAGTCTTTATTAGAAGAAAGAAAAAATTTATTGGTCAAAATGTTTAATTTTAATGCAATAGTACAAAGATTTCAGGATAAAAATAAGAAGTAGGTGTATGTTTGACCACCTTAATCAAAATCAAATGATAATATTTTTTGATAAGATTCTAGAAATAAGTAGACTCATGCCCGGATGTGACACATATTTTTGGGTATTTTTATTCCAAATAAATAATTAATTATGAATTTTCTCCTATATTATTTTTCAAATAAAAAAACTCCCGTGTCTGACCACCTTAACTAATTCAAAACTTTACAAAATTTAATTTTTATTTTATTTTACATATAATAGAAAAAGTATATAATGTGATGCATATTTTGGATTTCAAAAATGTTATATTTTTTGAAAGTTATATTTTCTTTTCAATCAGTATGTCAATCAACACTTTATGCATAACTTTATTAGAAAATGAATAATAATCACTTACTAAACTCATAATTTGATAGACGTTACAACTTATGGAAAGATGAGAACATTCTTAAGAAACCCTTTTCATTTCATTAAATTTGGGTGAAAAAAGTCATCAGACACATGTTTTGATGGGGACAAGAAACCAAGCACAGAATGGACACAACAGGAAAGCAAAAATTTTATTAACTATGAAAATGTGCTAGTACACTTAGTGCAGAGAAACAGACTCCCAAAACATGCCCTATGGGCTTACAATAGCATAAATCTGGAGATAATTTCTTCTCCCAATACCTTCTCTCAAATTCCACTCTGAACTGCCTTTTACATTGCCAGAAATGTCCTTAAATAGACCCCAAAGGGTTAAGGATTAGGAATACATTTTAGAAAGTTCTAGTTGGCATCCACTAACCAAATAGAAGGCTCCAAAAGCTGCGTTAGAAGTTTGTGCAAAATTAGAAGAATCCAAAAATGGTAATCGAACTTTCGGGAGGCAT
This sequence comes from Cupressus sempervirens, assembly GCA_028749045.1. Lineage (NCBI taxonomy): Eukaryota > Viridiplantae > Streptophyta > Pinopsida > Cupressales > Cupressaceae > Cupressus > Cupressus sempervirens. The sequence continues at coordinate 740,068,166 of CM053789.1, forward strand.
AACTTTTGAACTGAATCTCTGATTGACAAACCGTATACATTTTCAAGAAGCTCTCAAAGAGCTCTATAGCCCTATGAACTAGCTTCGCTCATCCCCCATTTTTTGGCCCTATACAAGGTCATTTAATGCCCTAAACCTAACTTTAAAGCATTCTTAGGAGGTCTCCAAAAACTGAAAAACTACGATAACTTTCAAACCGTGCAACCTTTTGACCTGATTCTTTTTTCTGGAATATTCTAAATTACAATTTTAATCCTCCCTCCAATTTACACCTTCTAATCCACCATAATTATGGTTCAATTACATAGTCCTATTTTTTTACATTTACACGTGTCCCAAGCTACTCAAATACTCTAACCTAGAACATTGATAGTGGAACTATGAGAGTTGGAACCTTTATTTGACCCAAATGGGTATTCAAAAATGAAAAAACATGAAACAGAAACTAAGTCTAAGTATAATTTTTTTGGTGACATAGGATTTCCCTTATACCTCTAGATGTTCCTGCATTAGACACCCAAGGTAGATTGAAAAGTGATCCTGTCACTTTATGGATGGTAGAGGAAATCCCAAATGGAAAACCTTAGCTGTTGATATCCATGTTGAGTCCTCGATTGGTCAGCCTTTCCACTTAACCAAATACTCTTCATACTACCTATTTTTGGTACTCCTGCCCACACGATGATATAGAATCTCTTCTATCTCCTCCTTCTTAGAAGCAAGAATTGGACATGGCTCTAACATCAGCTCCTCATCTACACCATCATCATGACACTCTGTCAAGTCTGCAATGTTGAAGATAGGAGAAATGTGAATTCCATCTGGCAACTCCACCTCATATGCATTTTCTAAGTCATATTTCTTCAGAATTTTTTAGGGGCCAAATTTCTTCATCTTCAGCTTGTTGTAAGTACCTACTAGAAATCTCTCCTTTCTTAAGTGTACCATGACTAGATCCCCTAGTTGAAACTCCTTATGTCTTCTCCTTTGATCAGCCCTAGCTTTATACTGTTGATTCATCTTGATAATGTGTGCCTAGACCTCCTCATGTTGGTGCTTGATATGTTTAGCAAACTCTTCTACTTTAGCAATTATCCTCTCCCCTTGCTCCATCTTCCTTAATTCTGGTGTAGTCCTTGGGCTACTTCCATATATAATTTGGAATGGTGATTTACCAGTACTCCTATTTATACAGTTATTGTAAGAAAATTCTACTTGTGGTAGAATCAAATCCCATCCTTTGGGCTTATCCCCAACTAAACATCTCAGCAAATTGCCTAGACTTCTGTTTACTACTTCTATTTGGCTGTCAGTCTATGGATGATGCGTGGAATTAAATTTCAAGTCTATTCTCAACTTCTTCCACAATGTTCTCCAAAAATACCCCACAAAATTAGTGTCTCTATCAGAAACTATACTCTTTTGGAGGCCATGTAGTCTTACCACCTCTCTAAAAAAGAAGTCTGCAATATGGACAGCATCATGAGTTTTATGGAATGGAATGAAATGTGCCATTTTGGAGAACCTATCAACCACCACAAATACTAAGTCATTACCCCTTTGTGTCCTCAGCAATCCAAGAACAAAATCCATACTTATATCCTCCTATGGCTTTGATGCAACAGACAATGGCTGATAAAGTCCAGTATTGTGACTAAATCCTTGGCCACTTGACAAACCTGACAACTTTGTACAAACTTCTTCACATCCTATGAAATCTAAAGCCAAAAATAATGTTCTCTAAGAATGGCAATGGTCTTATCTTGACCAAAATGTCCTGCCATCCCACCACTGTCTTTCTCCTTAATCAAATTTTCCCTCATGGAACTCTTTGGAATGCACAATTGACTTCCCTTGAACAACATAACATCCTAAATTAGATATTCTAACCACTTAGTTATGTCTATAGCAACAAGTTCTTTACAAGCTTTCCATGCTTTAGCAAAATTAGGATCCTCAGGGTACAAATTCTTGAGTTTAGCAAACCCAACTACTATCTCCTACTTAATGCATCTGCAACCCTGTTAGATTTTCCACTTCTATGCTTCAACACAAATGTATAGCTCTGCAAGAACTCTACCAACTTCATATGTCTCTAATTCAATTTACCTTGGCTATTTAGATATTGTAATGCCTGGTGATCAGTATATAAAACAAATTCCTTTGGCAATAAATAATTCCTCCATTTCTTTAAGGCCTAAACTATTGCATAGATCTCTTGATCATAAATAGAATGCTTCTTTTTCGCATCATTCAATTTTTCACTAAAATATGCAATAGGCTTACCTTCTTGGCTTAATACAACCCCAATAGCACTGCCACTAGCATCACAATCCACCTAGAAAACCTTGCTAAAATCAGGAAGTCCCAACACAGGTCATTCTATCACCTTCTTCTTTAGCAATTCAAAACTTCTCGCAGCTGCCATAGTCCATTTGAACTCTTTTCTATCCCCTCTTATTGTGTCAGTTAGGGGTGCACATATGCCACTAAAATTCTTAATGAACTTCTTGTAAAAACTAACCAGACCATGAAATGATCTCACCTCAGTAGAAAACCTTGGAGTAGGCCATTCCAAGATGGCTTTTACCTTCTCTAGATCCATTTTGAGACCTTTAGGTGATACAACAAACCCCAAGTAGACTAACTCTTTTTTAGCAAAGCTACACTTCTTCAAATTAATTAATAGTTTCTCTTCCCTTAACCTTTCAAAGACACTACGAATATCCAATAAATGTTCTTCCAAAGTCTTGCTGAAAATAAAAATATCATCCAAATAGACAATAACAAATTTTCCCAAGAACTTCTTAAGTACCTCATTCATAAGCCGCATGAAGGTGCTTGGGGCATTTGTCAATCCAAAGGGCATGACTAGCCACTCATAAAGACCCTCCTTGGTCTTGAAGGCAATTTTCCACTCATCTCCTTCTTGTATCCATATCTGGTGATAGCCACTCTTGAGATCTATCTTTGTGAAGTACTGAGATCCACTCAAGCAGTCCATAAGATCATCCATTTTTGGCAAAGGAAACTAATACTTGATGGTTATCCTATTTATAGCTTGAGAGTCTGTACACATTCTCCACTCTCCATCCTTCTTTTGTACCAGTACTATAGGTACTACACATGGACTTAGGCTCTCTTGAATCAAACCCTTCTTCAATAGCTCCTGAACCTATCTGTTTAGCTCCTCAATTTTAGTAGGAGTCATCCTATGAGCTGCCTTATTAGGAAAACTAGCTCTAGGGATTAAATCTATCTGATGACTGATTTGCCTTACTAGTGGCAGTCCTTCTGGAACATTATCAAAAATGATATCTCTAAACTCACTTAATGAATCTAAAACTTCAAGTGGTATTTCACTACTACCTTCCTTATCTTTTTTAGGAATCAAAGCATAGCACATATGCTGATATTTCATGCCATCTAAAAGTTTTCTTCCATCAACAAGATAGATCCTAGCACTGCTACATACCTTTTCACCTTCCTTTACCATGGGCTTCAATTTGTGGCAAACTCCATCCTTTCTTAGAGAGTATGTGTTTGCATGACCATCATGTACTGCATGCCTGTCAAATTGCCATAGTCTTCCCAACAATAGATGGTAGACATCCATTGGAATAATATCACAAAGAACTTCATCATGGTAACTCCCAATTTTGAACTTCACTAAACATTGTTCACGTACCAGGACCTTATGATCACACTTCACTCAAGTGATTCGATAGGGTTGGGGGTGTTTCTCCCTCTTGAGCTTCAAGTTAGATACCATCTCTTTTGACACCAAGTTGTCAGTGCTACCACCATCAATGATCACATCACAACATTTATTCTCACATTTGCACCTTGTAGGAAATAGACTCCTCCTTTGTCCCAATTCAATATCCCCACTTAGTAGAACCCTTTCATTTACTAAAGTCTCTCCTCTTTATACATCCTCTAAATGTGATGATTGTGCATGCTCATCCACATGAGCAACCCTAGCTTGGCCCTTAGCTCTCCTATTTGTTCTTCCTTGTTGTTGAGGGAATTCAAAGGAAAAATAGCCTTGTTCATTGCAATGGAAATAGGTACCATGAAAACCTCCTCTTCCTAAACCTTGTCCACATCCTCTACCTCTTCCTCTCTAATCTCCAAATTTTTGATCACAGGAGTGGTTGAAATCTTCATTCTTCTGGTTTTTGCTAGTACCCACATCTTTATTTTTCCTTTGGGTCTCATTTTGACCTCTAGATGACCTACCACTTCCCCTTTCTCCTTGACCACACCCTCTTTGTCTCTCTTCAAACTTTTTATTTAGCTTCTCTTCAACTTGTATGGTAAACTGGAATGCCTCTTCAATGCTGGTCATTCTTACCAGACTTAATTCCTCCTGGATGCTAGGTCGTAACCCACTGATATAACGAGCAACCTTCTCCTTATTTTCTTATGCATGCCCTACTCTAATTAGAAGTCAATAAAACTCCTCCATATATTCTTAGACTAATTTTCCTACTTGCTTTAACCCATGCATCTTCTTAAACAAATCAAGCTCGTAGTCAACATGAATGAACTGATTCTTTAGTTTGTCCACCATGCAATCCCACCTTGTGATCTTCTCCTTTCCTCTTCTATTTCTCTCCAATTGAAACTCTTGCCACCAAATTTTGGCATGGCCTTTTAGTTTGGCCTTTGCAAACTTAACCCTATCTAGATCCCTGATATCCTCATACTCAAAGTACTCTTCCAATTCATTAATCCAGTCGATCAACTCATTTGGTTTCAGATTTCTTGAAAATACACCCACGTTAATTGTAGGTCTTTTCCCAAACTTAGTAATGGCCCTAAAAAGCCTCTCCTCTACTTGATTCAAAACTTCCCCTTCTGGTCCAATTTCTTCTTCTTCATTGTCGTCCTCACTTTCATCACCTGTAGTAACAGTTGTTCCTCTACGGAGCTCCTCTTGCAATGCTTGAACCTGCCTTTGGAGGGCTCTAACCTCCTCAAGATTAATAGCTCTAGCCCTTCCACCATGCTCTCTTTGTGGAGGCATATTCTTAATTCAAACCCACAACCATACAGTCCTGGTGCAAACTGCCTCACAGTCAGCGCTTTGTCTACACACTCAGGAAAACCCTCTTTGATACCACTTGATGGGGACAAGAACACAAGCATAGAATGGACACAATAGGAAAGAGAAAATTTTATTAATTATGAAAATATGCTAGTACACTTAGTGCAGAGAAATAGACTCCCAAAACATGCCCTATGGGCTTACAATAGCATAAATCTGGAGATAATTTTTTCTCCCAGTACCTTCTCTCAAACTTCACTCTGAACTGCCTTTTACAATGCTACAAATGTCTTTAAATAGACCCCAAAGGGTTAAGGATTAGGAATTCATTCTAGAAAGTGCTATTTGTAATCCACCAACCAAATAGAAGGCTCTAGAAGCCATGTTAGAAGTTGGCACAAAATTAGCAAAATCCAGAAACGGTAATCGAACTTTCGGGAGGCATAACTTTTGAACCGTAGCTCCGATTGACAAACTGTTTAAATTTTTGAAAAGATCTTGAAGTGCTCTATAGCCCTATGGACAAGCTTTGATCATCCCCCATTTTTCGGCCCTGTATGAGGTTATTTAATGCCCTAAATTTGACTTTGAAGCATTCTTAGGAGGTCTCCAGAAATTGAAAAACTATGATAACTTTCAAACCGTGCAGCCTTTTGACCTAATTCTTTTTTTGAAATATTTTTAATTAAAATTTTAATCCTCCCTCCAATTTATACCTTCTAATCCACCATAATTATGGTTCAATTACATAGTCCTATTTTTTTGGCATTTACACATATCCCAAGGTACTCAAATGCTCTAACCTAGAACACTAATAGTGGAACTGTGAGAGTTGGAACCTTTATTTGACCCAAATAGGTATCCAAAAATGAAAACATATGAAATATAAACTAAGTCTAAGTACATTTTTTTGGGTGACACATGATTTCCCTTATACCTCTAGATGCTCCTACATCATGTTTGAAGTAAAAAACACACAAGAATAGGCCAAAAACATATTTTTGAGACATTTTTTAAGTTGACCATGTAGAGTTGGTATCCAAAGAAATACTAGGGCTTATAAAGGTATTATTTATTTCATTTGGTATCAATATTGGTGGGAAAAAAGTCTAAATATATTTTGAAATGCTTTGAGGCATTTTAGATCTACATATTTTTTAGATTGCCATTTTTATGCACACCATGATCCTACACATACCCATGAATAAGAACAATAACAAACTCTTACAAGAACAAATAGAATCACATCTCAAGATGGAGTTTGGTTCACCATTTCCTTCACAGTTACGTTAGTGTCATCTTCTCCTATGCATTAGAAGGACTACATGAACTTCGGGTTTTGAAGAATCACCAAGTAAAAAAATCCTTAAAAATAGAGACAAAAATGGGGAACCATGGAGGCTCACCTCCCAACCTAGGCCTTAAGGAGGCAACCCACCAAGCTTGGGGAAAGAAGGCACAAATAGTTGCACACTAAACATTCACATAACATGCATGATCACAACAATATAGAAAAACACTACACAATACATTACAAGATAACCCAACCCAAGGCTTGCGCAAAGATTCAACAATTGAATCAAGTTATAGGGTGAAGGTGGGTTCTCTCGATGAGGAGTATTTCCAAACTATGATTCACAAACATGTACATATTCTCATTATCAACATGCCCTTTCAAGGCTTACAATAAATTTCCTATTCCCAAACCTCCTTATACCTCCCAAAATGCAAGTAAACAAGAAGTCCATATTCCATTGAACACATAAAAATCATCTCCACACATGAGAGAGTTCCTCAACTACATGAGTGAGCCCAACTAACCCCTTCACCCAAGCATCTCTTCCCTATCAATGGTGAGTGATGCTTCACACCCATTACACAACACACAACATTAAACAAACAAGATTCAAGGAATAAATCCATAAATTTCTCACATGAACACTCAAATAAAAGATCCTTTTCACAAACCACATCTACAGTACACCAAATTTCCCATGAAATGAAGAACACCATATCAACTCTACATGCAAATGAAGAACACCATAGATCATGGATACCAACCTCACTCCAATCAATGGCAAATGAAACATTGTAGTAGAGCTCCTTATCCTCTTCCTCCAAACCCTAGTTGTCTCTAAAGATAGAGAGGTTCCAAGTGAGTTTCTAATTTGGCCATGCCTTCATATATCACTCTCATTTTCGGATTCAATATAAAGTGCATTCTTTTTGGAGTCTCCTAGGTCTTCTAGGTACCTTAGTGGTCATTATTAGCCCCCTAGCTTAAGGTATTAACATGGGTAGGGTTTATTTTTTATCACAAATTCACTTTAGAGCTACTTTATGACCCTTACAATGCTAGGTAAGTTCAAATTTCAAATTTCCTATGGTGGTAACTTTGTTCTCTTTACCTATTTAAGGCAATAAGACAAATTTTCTCAATTAAGGTATTTAACTCAGAATAAGGTGGCTAGATGATCCACCATCAAAGAACATATCTTTTTCACATAATGAGTACACGTGTCAAGTGACACACACAAAATTCACCATAGATCACACATGACACATGCAGAATCTACACATGAAATACATAATACACACATACATCTCACGTTTACAAAATAAACACATCACAATGAGGTTTATGAATCTTATAAAGATTCATCTTTGTAGAGTCATATTTACATGTTTGTATACCTTGTTTCCCCATTATGTTCCCATGGTTCCTTTCCTACACACTAAACTCAAGCATTAGTAGTCCAATGAAAAGAAACATATAAAATATATATGAAAATAAAAGTACATCATAACTTTGTTATTCTACCATTCACTTACAACACATTCCATAACTAACTTCCTATTCTCCATTATTTACATATAAAGCATTTAATCATTAACTTTCAAAAAAATAAACTGCATATTACTAACTTTCCCAACAAGATCAAATTAAGCATTGAATCACATCATAATTCCATTTCTTATCATAATAGTGAAATACTGAATAAATATCCATTAATTCATCGACTAAGCTAATTAAGTCCTAATACATACCATAATGAAAGATCACAAGGAAAATATCATCAGATAAGTAGAAAAATTTACTGTCCATCAAGTATCAAATATATATGTCAAGATATCCAATCCTAATAACAAAATGGAAGTACAATATCTATGCTATGATGGGTTGGGGTGAGGCCTCATAGATATTGAGATGCTCATATAGAACTAATGTGGTATTGTGATTTTATGAGATACATTTATATGAGCTTGGGGTAGCTTATCTATGTATATGTTGGGATGTGGCTTGTAATGGACACCTGAGCCCTAAATAGGCTGCTAAGGTAACTCATTGTAAGTAGTCTTAATAAGTAATAACATTTTCATTACTGAGGTTAAATTTAATTAACAAGAGTTAGTTTGTTACCTCTCTCATGCTTCAAGTGCTAGCACAATCTAGGATGGGATTAGAGAGGATTCTTAGTTGTGACCTTGCTTTATTAGTATGCGTTCTTTGTAAGAAAGGATATTGATGCTACATAGTGTCACTAGGGGTTGGAGTCTTGAGAGACTACCAGGGTAACCTTAGAGTTGACTCATGTAATGAAACTTTCCTATATGCATATTAGGTTTCCTATGTGTCTTGTTTTCCTTTGGGATTAGATGTTACCTTGTGTACTTAGTACCTCGAGAAAGAATTCTTTCAAGATTCCTTGACTTTGAAATTTTGGTTGTGTTTTTTGGATTTCTATCCATTTGGGACTTGAGATTATCTCCAAAGCTCAGTGGGATTGGGGCCACTTTAGTTCCATAAGGGTTGGTGGTAGTGATTCATTTTCCACTGAGATCTAATAGCTGGACACCAATTCTAGTTGTACCTTGTTATAAATGTTCATTCTTTTTATCTTACAATTGTTGTGTATGGTCATATCCTAGTATTTTGTACTTCAATTACTTGAGATCCCTTTGGGATGTTGTACCTTATCATGATGTGTATTCTTTTAGAATTTCATACCCTAGACCATGTGTAGAGGGTGAGTGTACGTGCCCTATATACTTGTATAATGTTTCATACAATTTACACATGTGGTTATTCTATGACATGGACTTTTTTTATTTAATGAACTTAAACTTAATAAAATGCATGTATGTGATTCAATATTATGGAATCCTTGAGAGATATAAACACATTGTTTTACTTATGAATGTGTTTGATGTGTAATTGAGTTATTTCTTCTGCATTATTGTCTCTTGTAAGTTTTAATATTTTAAAAAAATTGTTTAGCAAACTTACCCATATTATAGGTTAATTTCTCTTGGGTTTCCTTGTGGGGTGTTACAATCAATTACCAAATGAAAATAATTAAATAAAAAATACAATAGATTGATGAATTCAGATTTGTATTTGATTCAATGTAATATATTTTACAACAAGGATGGTTGGATTTATTTGTCATTATTCCCATGAATAAATATCTATGAGAATGAAACTTCCCATAAACTAACAACCATGTGGAAGGAGCACATGAGTTTTGGTTTTGTATGGAAATTAAATTGTTTCCATTTATAGGGATTATGGAAAGAGAAGGTTTGGTCAAATTAGATATGATAAGGAGTAGTTGTAGTTGTGTGTTTGATTATTGGTTATTCACTGATATATATGGTATTAACTTGAAGAAGTATCTTCTAAATTTGTATTGTTCTCTCTGAAGAGTTGAACGATAGAAGTAGAAATATTAATACATGTTCAATAAATTTTTTAATTCCACATGAAATAAGAGAAGATAGGTTAAACATAATCTTAGAGATGAAGAAATGGTCATGGATCTATATCATGAGGCAAAAAATAGGATAAGTAAATGGAAGAAAGAGTTAGATAGAGACAAAGTAATAAGCTAACAAAGGGCTAAGAAAAAGAGTTGTAACAAATAGAGTATGAGTTGGATTAGTTATATAGCATATTAGAATATTATAAGACATGTAGCAATCAAAAACCAAAGAAAAAGAAGTCCACAACAAAGGTGTTGAAGAGTTATAAGAATGCAAAAAATAATTTTGAAGATAATTATTCATCTTATGGGAAATAACTATTCTCTAAGAGGAAATCCATTGAATTAAGGATTAGACAAGGAGTGAAATTGTTATAGAAGGGAAAAATTGAACCAATTGATGAGTTAATGGAAATACCAGTTGATAAAATACCTCTAAATGATATCTTCCAAGAGTTACAAAGAGTAGAAATAGATGAATGGGATAAGGATGAAGACATGGTTAAATTTGATGAAGCTATTGAGTTGTGCTACCTTGAAAAAGGGGAAGGCATTGAAGATTACAATGTAGAAAGAGAAAATGAAGATTGTGGCAAGAAGGAATGTATCCAAAAAGGGGAAGGTATTGAAGATTACAATGTAGAAAGAGAAACTGAAGATTATGGCGAGGAATGTATCCAATCACAAGAGGAGGTTCAAATTTTTGTAGTAGTGTAAGTGGTCCACATTGGAGAGGAAGTACAAATAATATGAAGACCTATGAGAAATCCATATGTGATGAAGAGTTATTGGTTTTAGAGAACATAAGTGTTGGAAGTTTATTGGGAAACTGAGATACTAGGGGGGGGGTGGGGGGGGGGAGTGAGGGGTGAATCATGATCACTTAAAATTTTATCCTTCAAAGTAATTTGATTACATTCGCCACATAATCCATCTCATATCTAGATCATGCATAACATAAATTCAAACTTCAAATGCTGAAATAGATCTAACTATGTCTCACGTCCACTAACATGAAAATGTAAACACATAACACAAGATATTTTGGTTACCCAAAAACACTCCAAGGTGAAGGTAAAACTAGGGTGGGGATGGCACCCACAAATCTTGACTACTATAGTAACAAAGTTTTCCTATTAGGGCTAAAAATTTGATCACTTCTAATGATCTACCCTATGAGGGGTCTTCCTTGTTAAGAGCTTTACAAAGACTATTAGGTCTACATTGATTAAAGAATTTAAAACTCACAATGAAGTAATAAATCTATTAAGAGATTTACATAGGCCTTTTAGGACTACTCTATTAAGAGATTTACCCTAATTTTCTTGCCAAAATGATTTAGTACCTAATCCTTTGGTCTGTACTTATAATGCTGACTAAAAATATTCTATTTCCTTTCTCTGATCTTATCTTCTATCTAATATATCTTTGATCTACTTTTTGTTGCTTCACCCGATCGCTACACTCTATTACTTCATAATTTTTCTTGCATACTCCAAAATCTAACTCCTTTGCATATTGATATACTTTGCTTCTTTTGAAAATAGGGTTTGGATCTACCCTTGTAAAGATATATGTAGAGTCTTCTAGAATTAGACCAATTATTTGTATTTTTCCTTTTTAGCCTCTTCATCGAATTGGTTTCTCCTCCTTAATAGGGATCAATGATCTTTGTCAAAATGTGTAACAACCTCTGTAAATAAATCCACAATCATTAAATGTTATTTCTATGTCATCTCAAAATGGTTTATTCAAAGTTTGTTCCATTTCAGACATTCTTGTTCAAATTGTGTTACTTGACACATACTATCTTTGATGCTCAGTCATAACTATTCTTCTTGCTAATGCTCAACCTCAATTAACTTGACACCTTCTATATGACTCAACATCCATATGCTCTATTTTCTCATCATTTATTGAACTCAACTTACATAGGAATACTTGACCACGAAATACTTTCTCAATTCCTATAGAGCTTGACTTATACAATATTATTTACAAGTCTAAATACAAATACATGACTCAGCTTGTATAAAGTGGCTCAGTTGCAGTGATGAGAAACCAACTCTACCTTATATATGACTAAGTGTTTAACACTAATAGACCAAAAAAAATAGAGAGATTAACAATCTCCCCCTTTGACTTTAGTGGTAAAAATACTTTTTCATGATTACATCATTATAGTACAATTCAAAAATGATAGTAACCCCCAATGCCTATGATTTGGTCCATATAGGACCTCAAAACTTGTACAACATACTCATATATACAACACATATGTTCATTACTCAAATAGTTTAATGTTTCTTTTCATGTCTTTATCTTGGATTATGATTCCCATATGAGCTCTACATCTCTGATTTGATCATTTTTAATCAATCTTCTTCAATATTCTTCTACCTTAGCCCCCTTGATTTTGTCACTCATGTTTGCTGCTGAGGTTGGGAGGATGGAATCAAACCATATATGTCAATAATCCTTCCCAAATTTTAAGCCTCCATCTCCAAGATCTCAACTGTAAAGTGATTAAACTACTTCTAAGAGAACCAAGGCTCTATTACCAATTGTTGGAAGTTTATTGGGAAACTAAGATACTAAGGGGGGGGGGGGTGGTAGGTGAATTAGGATCAATTAAAATTTTATCCTTCAAAGTAGCTTGACTGCATTCACCACATAATACATCTCATAACTAGATTCAAAGTAGCTTGACTACATTCACCACATAATCCATCTCATCACATAACTTAAAACTTCAAATGTTGAAATAGATCTAACTATGTATCACATCCATTAGTATGAAAATGTAAACACAAGATTTTGGTTATCCAAAAATGCTCCAAGGTGAAGGTAAAACTAGGGTGGGGATGATACCCAAAAATCTTCACTATTGCAGTAATAAAGTTTTCCTATTAGGGCTACAAATTTGATCATTTTTGATGTTTGACCCTATGAGGAATCTACCCTATTAAGAGCTTTACAAGGACTATTAGGTATACCTTGATTAAAGGATTTAAAACTCACAATGAAGTAAGCATTTTGTTAAGAGATTTACATAGATATCTTAGGACCACATTGTTAAGAGATTTACCATGATTCACTTAACAAAATGATTTAGTACCTGATCCTCTAGTTTGCACTTACAATGCTGATTACAAATCCTCTCTTTCCTTTATTTGATCCCATCTTCTATTATACATATATTTACTCTTCTTTTCACCATTTCACTCAGTCGCTACACTCTATTACTTCATAATTTTTCTTGCATCCTCCAAAATCCAATTCCTTTGCATAGTGATTCACAATACTTTACTTCCTTGTAAAATAGGGTTTGGATTTGTCCTTATAAAGAAATTGGTAGAGTCTTTTAGAATAAGATCAATGATCTGGATTTTTCCTTTTTAGCTTCTTCATATGATTAGCTATCCCTCCTTTATAGGGATCAATTATCCATATAAAAATACATAAAAAACTTTGTAACAAACTCAATGATCATTAAATGTTATCTATATGTTGACTAAAAATGGTTTACCTCAAAGTTTGTAACATTTTAGACATTCTTGTTCAAACTGTGTTGCTTGAAACATACCATCTCTGATATTTGGTCATAGATTTTCTTCCTACTAATTATCAACCTCAACTAACTTGACACCTTCTGAATGACTTGACATCCATATGCTTTATTTTCTCAAAATTTACTGAACTTGACTTGCATAGGAATACTCAGTGACCAAAGACATGCTTGGCTCCTATAGAGCTCAACATATAGAAGATTATTTATAAGTCTTCACAAATACATGACTCAACCTATATAGAGTGACTCAGTCACAATGATGACTGACCAAATCTACTTTATATATGAATACGTGTTTGACACTAATAGACAACAAAACTAGAGAGATCAACAACAAATTGTTGGAAGTAGTTAGAGAATCGTCTAGAGAATTCCAATGGTGATGAACTAGGAGTAGATCATTACTTACCTAAGGAGGGAATAAGGATGATTGAGGGTGAGAGTAAAGATATGAATAGTTGTGGTATAAAAAAATGCCCAAAAAGATTTATCTTATGAAAATATCACATTGATCTTAGAAATGGAAGCCCCCTCACAATATATGAAATAGAATATATGCCTCAATGGTATAATATAAAAGAGGAGAACACACTTGTGGAAGATTTTGATTCAATCACCTTTATTTCTATTTGTAAAGATTTACATGCAGGTGATACAAATAGATGATTCTATTTTCTATTTCAAAAGCTTTATAAAATATTTTGATGGACAAAACCTTGGGATAAATAGAAATCCCACATCACAAAAAAATAAAAAATAATTTGTTATTGTTAGATTATTATTTGTTGAAGCTTACTTCCATGAAAATAAGATTTGAACTAGTAGCTTTAATATTTTAAAATGTAAGGGATAATGATACATAGAATTTTGGATAATAGTTGTAGGTTAATTTCCAACATGTCTAGTTATTAGACTGGTAATATTCAATAGTTTTTGTGTCATTCTTGTTAAACTTTAGGTGTTAGTTAAGGGAGAATTATGTATGATTAAATTTAGGATATGATTATTAGCTAATCTATAGTTTACCTTATAGTCACCATAGGATTAGATTTAGAAGTTAATTATTTATGCTTTGAACTATTGTTTCATGTAGTATTTGTATGAGTTAATCTAAAGATTTAGTATTCTATCAAGGAATTAATTTAGGAGTTTTTTAATCATATAGGGGAGAGATAAAACCATAGAGTTCAGAAACTAGAAGATGTAATTATAGCTTTTTGAATAAAAAAATGGAGCTTTTTGGTTATTAGTCTTTTAAATGTTTTTCTATTTGTTTCTCTTTGTTCAAAGTTGACCTTGCATCTCAAAAATGAAAGGCACAAGTCTGGTCATTGTTAGTTTCCTCTTCCATCCCTCAATTATTGCACATGACCATTTTAGTTTCTATTTAAACCAATTCAATGCATCAACCTTGTAATTATTTAGGTATGATTAAGCACAATCAAGTGCCATCTCTCTTAATCATCAACCCTAGTCCAATATTGACTATGATTTTTCTCAACCTCTTGTGAAAATGAAAAATTGTGACTCTCCCACTTTTGCTTCATATTTTAGCACAAATTTTGTGTTTAGCATTATTCATTCATCAGATTCAATAAAAAGTCATGAAATGGAATTTACAATGACACCTAAAGTTTTCAAGATGGATTTATATGCATTCAATATCTTGGATTTCTTTGTGATCTTTTAAACATCTAATCATCTATTCCAATACTTAGCTAGAAGATAGGCTCAAAATGTGATAGGTTTTGCAAATACTTGATGTAGACATCCACAAACATGTAACTATTATAAAATATTCTTAATAATAGAGAAGCTACCAAAACATGAGAAGAAGGAAATTCAAGATGTAACCATACACTCCATAAATACTAACAAGTCTCTTCATTGATCTCTGCTAAACTTGATACATTATTTTCCAGAAAATAAAATTGAATTTCTCACAAAAAACCCCATCTTTTTATTTCCAAGTCCTTCCTAAAAGACTAAACCTACTTCGTACTTAGACCTTATTAGAACAAAAATCACACTTGTTGACTAGGCCAATTGTTTTTTTAATTGTCCTCCTATGTGGACACTAACAACAACATCAACTAAAAATCTGCAACTAAAATCCTAAATTAATTCCAATGTAATATCCCCCTAATTATATTTGACACTAAATTAGAAATATGATTCAACAAACCTCAATATTAGTCAATATGTTGTTTGTTGAATTGGCAGTTAGCAATCAGATTCCTAAAAGTGATGTGCATGTCTAATTCCAAATGCTTTTCATCAATACTTGAAGAAGATTGTCCATCACCAAATTTTGTTAATTTGTTTTATTTGGAGATGAGTGGACCCAACAATAGTCTGAAGTTGTCTATGTATTTCAATCATACCAATGATACTTCTATTTCCCTATTTCACATAGTCAAAAAGTTGTACATAACCAAGTCAAACATTAGCCTTCTACTACTCTGTATAAGATGTATATTTGTATTGTGCATTTTTCTACTTTAACGTACTGGATGATATCTGCATATACCTTATGTTAATTCATCTTGCACTTTGACTTTGACATGTAGATATTTGTCTCATATTTGAATGGATTCATAATTTCTATTTAGTATAGCTTGTAAGGAAATCATTTGTTAAATTAGTTATTGTAATCCAAGACTTAATTTTGGTAATATTTTAAAACTTCTTATGACATGATTAGTTGTATGATTGGTAACAAAAGATCATTTGTAAGTAACAATAGATGGTTTAAATCCTATATTTTAGTGAGTCTCCCTCAATCTAGTTGAAGTTTATTAAGAAGATATAGATTTGCAGAGTTTTCTAACTCAAATTTATAACCAAAGATCATTGTTGATTGAACTAATGATGGTGGATACTATTAGAACCAAACAATCAATTTAGAAAATGAAAGTAAAATGTTGTACATGATTTTTTTTCTACATAGAAAAATGCTCCACATGTAAAGTTATTAAAAAAAAAATCATGCACATATATCTAATTGAAATAAATAGTCTTTAATTATTCTTAGCTACATTTCACTTATGTTAATTAAGTATCTCGACCTCTCATCCATTGATTAAATCAATTAACTATTTTGTTTATCTAGTTAACTCTAACCAATTTAATTGTTTAAGAAATTAAATTATTATTGAAAAAAAGGACAACCAATTCAATGGTTGAATAATTGAAGACTCTTGTTTGGAAAATGATTGTTCTTTGTTATGGTTTCTTTTGACAAATTATAGCCATCAAGTGTGACCTAAGGGGTCTAACAACCCCTTAGGGAACACCTGATGGATCTAATAC
The DNA here is from genome assembly GCA_028749045.1 of Cupressus sempervirens. NCBI lineage: Eukaryota > Viridiplantae > Streptophyta > Pinopsida > Cupressales > Cupressaceae > Cupressus > Cupressus sempervirens. Next base: position 740,084,865 of record CM053789.1, read on the forward strand.
TATTCTTCCACTAGATCTAGATTTCAACCCTTTTGTGGATCTATAGGTTCAATGACATGCCTAAAGAATTAGACAAGAGAAAAATGTGACTGTATATCCACTAATTAAAAAATGTTTAGTTAAGGAGAAAATATTGCAACATCAATAAGATAACTAGCTATGTAGAATCTAGTTATGAATTTTGTTATGAATGAAACTATTAACAAACTACTCAAGATTAAGAGACAAATCCCACCTAGTTAATGGGAAAGATGGGAGATATTCTTGGAACCATCACAATAGTTATAGATAAGAACCTAAAGATCTAGGATGGAGAAAACAACAAAGAAAAGAAGTATGATATGTGCATGTGAGCCTATGTTAAATGATGATACTAATAAATACTCACCATTTACTAGTAACTCAAGTAGTGACATAAATTCTTTAGTGCATATGTACTTTGAAATAAAATTTTAAAAAAATCTAATGGGATATTTGTTGGAAATACAAATGGGAAATGTATACTTCTTGGGGGGGTGGGGGGTGAATCAGAAGTACTAATCTCTAATCAATAAAACTTTTAACTTTAAATCAATGCATGCAAAAACATATTGAAATAACATGTAAAGTAAATGCATCCACATAAAAAACTTGACACTAGATATGATTACCCAAAAATCCTCCAATGAAAAGGTAAAATTGGGGTGGGGATGACACCTACAATTATTCACTACTACAACAATAAAGTTTACTTGTTAAGGTTATACCATTTGACCATTCTCATGATTTTCCTTGTGAAAGGCCTATCCTATTAAAGGCTTACAAAGTATTGTTAGATCCTACCCTACTAAAGTATTTTAACACCCTGTTAAAAGTGTGACTGGCTAAAGGACTTTAGAACACTCACTTGGAATGTCACCCTATTAAAGGATTTCACAATGACTGTTAAGTCAATCTTAATACAAAGGATTTCATTATGCTAATACAGTTGTTAGAAAGTATAGTAGAATGTTTGATCTGATACACTTACAATCTGGTATTGTTGATTTCAGATCTCAGTTTAGTCCTTAATCCTTTCCAATCTTATATGAAATTACTGTAACCTTCATCCTCTATTCTAATAACTAATTATGTAGTTCTATCCTTCTTTTAAGTCACCTTGAATGTATATCAATCAATTCATCCCTTTCACTTCCTTCAAATCTTTGCTAGTATCACCTCCTTGAATGCATTATCTAATGCTCTCTATCACACACTTGAGTTATGGGGCTTCATCTCCCTTTAAAAAGACTTTGGTGGCTTAGGGTTAGGTATGAATCTACAATTGAGATTCATTCATTTTTACTACTCAAGTCCTCCCATTTTTCTTATTGATTGCATGTTGATCACATAGGGAATCCAAAAAGATTCAATCTTATCTTCAAAGCTTTGAGATCTATCCATATGTCAGCTCAAAAATGGTTTACATAGTTGTAACTTGTACCATCACAAATAAATAGGTCAATTTTTTGTTACTTGACACTTGTTAATACTGATGCTCAACACATACTACAATTCTATTTGGCTCAACACTTGAACTTACTCAACATCTACTATTCACTCAAAACTTCAAACTTGCTCGATTATGTCTATTTTCTAGGAACTTACTATTTACTTGGAACATGATTGACTTGGGACTCATTGCAACTTGGCATCTATACATATTATACTTGGCATATGTTACTAGCTCGAAATGTACCTAGTAAATGTCTTAAGTGTGTTGACACTCAATTGTCAAAACCAATTTGAGATCACCAATCTCCCCCTTTGACATGAGTGGAAAAAATACTTAACTATGCATGATCTAAGTGTGACCAACCTCTGTATCTGTGAGTATGTTATCAATACATCATTTAACCATTGTCTCAATTTATCCTTGCACTTCATTTCAACATCATAACTCAACATTTCCATTAGGTGCTCTTGTCACATCTTTGTTGATCAAATCCTCTTCATCAATTAACTAAGTGATAGTACTTGGATCTTATAAGAAAATGTCATTCCTACAAGTAGCAGGTTTGACATCAATGACAAAACAATGATAGAAAACATTCTATTAACAACAATCTCTCTCTTTGATCTTCAACAATGATCTTTTTAATTAGATTTCCAACAATCTCCCTCTTTCGCATTGATGGCAAACCAAACTAATCAACCATTAGACTAAACTATTTAACCACATGCTAATTGGATTAGAACAATAAGTCAAATGCCAAAAAGAAATTGTATCACCATCAGTTTTCACATCTCCCTCTACTATCTTGATTGCTTCATTTTTGCTTCTCCCTCTTAGCTGATGTATCATCTTCCTTTGTTTTCATTCTCTGTATGCATTGCTATTCTTCTACTATTTTATGTTCTGATCAACTTCTTCATCTTCTCTTGTCAACTTTTGATCATTTCTATCTACTTCTCCTTCTATATTTGTTTGATCAATTTCTTCATTTTCTTGACATTTATCCCTCGTACTTTTGATTAAGAATATTTGATTAGCTTTTTGATATTTCTCCTTCTTTCTTTATTCTTGATCTACTCAACAATTGTTGATTAGTTTCTTTGACATTTCTCCCTCTTTAACAACAATGCCAAAGATATATTAGCATCTTACCATGTAAGTGTAGCTTTTGTAGGTTCGTTCAATTTCTCCCTCTATCACCTTTCTTGTGACTGATTTGGAACTTCAACACTTCAATTATTTTAGGCATGAATCCTAAAGTAAACATCCTCTACATCACTGTGTAAAATCTTCAACAATCAGCTCATTCGATGCAAGGCAGTCTTGCTTATTCTTTAAATAGCCATGGTTAGGGGTATCACCCCTAACTTACCTCTAAGATACTCAAAAGCATCTTTAGGTAGTGATTTTATGAAGATATCAAAAATATGTTCCTTTGAGCTAACATATTCCATTTTAACTTGTTTGTCTTCCACCAACTCTCTTACACAGTGATACTTAATTGAAATATGCTTGGTCTTAGCATGCATTAAAGGGTTCTTTGCTATGCTGATATCGCTTGTATTATCACAATAAAGTATCACATGCTCATTTACCTCTTCCTTCATACCTTGCAAAAAATGTTTGATCCATACAATATTGGTGCAATTTATAGGAGCTACAATATATTTAGCTTTAGCATTGGACTGTGAGGTACAACTTTACTTTTTTCTGGTCCATGTAATCAACCTTTTTCCTAAGAAAAGTGCTCCTCCATTGGTGTTTTTTCTATCATCAATGTTACCTCCCCAATCTACTTTAGTGAAGGCTTTCAGTTCAAAATTTTCACTCCTCTTGTAATACAATCCAAAGTCATCAGGTCCTTTTAGGTACCTCAATATTCTCTTTACTACCATTAGGTGATTTTCTCTTGGATTTGTGGAAAATCTTGCCACTATTCCAATAGCTAATGCAATGTCTGGTCTACTATGTACAACATATTGTAGCTTTCCAATCATTGATCTATAAAATGTCTGATTCACTACAGCTAACTCATCATTCTTGGATAGCTTATGTCCTGTTCCCATTGGTGTGCTAACTAGTTTTGACTCTTCTAATCCAAATGTCTTGAGTATCTCCTTGATGTATTTGGATTGGGTCAAAAATATGCCATGCTTTAATTGATTTACTTGTAATCCAACAAATAATTTGATTTCTCCAAACATTGACATCTCAAACTCATGTTTTAGTTGATCAGAAAAATCTATGCAAAGAACATCTTTTCCTCCAAAAATTATATCATAAAAAAAGATTTTAGCTATAAATATGTCTTTACCTTTTTTAAATTTGATGTACAAGTTGCTATTGTCATTTGTTCTCTCAAATCCTATCTTCACAAAATATTTGTGTGGTCTTTCATACCATACTCTTGGTGCTAGCTTCAACCCATAAAGTGTTTTGTGCAATTTGTAGACCATATCCTTGTTCTTATCATCAACAAATCCCTCTATTTATTCTATGTATACTTCCTCTTCTAGCATACCATTCAAAAAAATAGATTTTACATCCCTCTGGTAGAATTTGAAACCTTTGTATGTAGCATATGCAAGTAATGTCCTTACTCCTTCCATTCTTGCAAAAAGGGAAAATTTTTCCCCATAATCCAATCCTTCTTCTTGTGCATAGCCTTTGTAAACTAATCTGGCTTTGTTTCTTGTTATCTCACCATTCTCATCAAGTTTGTTTCTAAACACCCAATCGGTACCAATTATATTCTTATTAGCTAATCTAGGAACTAGGGTCCAAGTTTTGTTCTTCTCAATCTGATCTATCTCCTTTTCCATAGCTTTATACCAGTTATCATCTTGTAGTGCAGCTTTCACTATTTTGGGTTCAACCTTGCAGAGCAAACATGATTCATTCCTAAGCCTATTCCTTGTCATTTTTCTGACATCCTTATCACCAATGATTTGATCAATAGGGTGATGTATTCTTACATGTTTGGCTAACATTGGTTCTGTCCTTCTTTCCATGTTTGATCCTTCAGCTTCAGAGTTAGTTTATCCTTCTTCATCTGATATTTCATCATCTCTTTCATGTATACTATTTTCAAAATCTAAATGTGCATTTTCTAAATTCTGTAGCTCAACTTTTGAATGTAGCTCGGCATTCACTGGTTGAGACTTGGCTGATACTAAAATTTGTTGTTGATTCCCAACTTGATTTGTTGCTTTGTCATCAATAGTCATTCCTTCATAGAAGTAAACAAATGATCTATAATCCTTTGATTGCTTAGTTCCATCAACTTGAACTTATACTCATCAAAATTTGCATTTGCACTCACCACAATCTTGTTAGTGTTAGTATTTAAACACTTATATGCTTTTCTTCTAGTGGAGTATCCAAGGAATATACCTTCATCACTCTTTGCATCAAACTTGCCATTTCTAGTATCTTTAAGAATATAGCATTTACAACCAAAGACTTTGAAATGTTTTACATTAGGTGAGTGACCATACCATAATTCAAAAGGTGTTGTATTTGTACCTTTCTTGACTTGGATTCTATTCATGGTGTAAACAATAGTACTTACAACTTCTCTCCAGTACATTAGTGCAACATTTTTCTCCATCATCAAGGTTCTAGCATAGTCAATCACTAACCTATTCCTTCTTTCAGCAATTTCATTCTATTGTGGAGTCCTTGGTGCTAATGTTTGCCTTTTGATGCCTTTGTCATTGCAAAATATCTCAAACTCCTTTGATGTAAACTCACCTCCTCTATCCGATCTTAGGCATTTCAGATTCTTTCCTATTTCCTTCTCAACTCTGACCAAATACCACTTGAATATTTGAAATGCATTAGATTTTTTCTTTACAAACATAACAGTCATCATCCTTGAATAGTCATCTACAAGTAACATTATGTATCTATCTCCTAGGTAGCTTTGCACTTCTATTAGACCACATAGGTTTGTATGAACTAACTCTAGTACTTCTTTGGAAGTCTATTTTTTTCTTTTGAAACTAGACTTAGTCATCTTCCCTAGTTGACATTGTTTACGCATTATGTTCTTAGGTTTCTTCAATTTTGGCAACCCTTTTACCTTCTTCTTTTTGTTGATGCTAATCAGATTATCAAAATTAACATGACACAACCTTTTGTGCCATAACCACACATCATCAAGTCTAACAACAAGATAGGTTGCATCTTCCATATCTAGGTAAAATAGGTTACTCCTAGTTTGTTCATGTTTTCCTATTAGATTTCCATTAGTGTCATAGATATTGGTAGTTTTGTTTCCAAACTCTACTTTGCAATCTACATTGCCTAACTCTGATACACTCAACAAGTTTTAGTTCAATCCTTCAACATAGTATACATTATCACATGAAATTTTATTTGTGAGTTTAATAGAGCCTTTTCCTTTGATTTGACATGGAGCATCATTACCAAATCTAACACTATTTTCATCATATTAAGTAAAGGTAATGAACTTACTTTTATCTCTTGTCATGTGATGTGAGTATCCACTATCCATGATCCACTTGTCATTCTTGTTCATAGAGGTAACCAATCCTGTTGCTTCATCTTCATCTTTATTTGACTCATCCTTCATGGCCACATAGACTACTTCATCATCATTCTCATCAGAATCTTCTTCAAAAATGTAGCATCTTTTGCCTTTTTCCTTGTAGTCCTTACTATAATCTTCTCTCTTATTCTTATACTTGTTTCCTTCTTTGTAGTTCTTCTTCTATGTACACCTTGCTGCAATATGACCTACTTCATTGCAATTGAAACATATGATAGGGATCTTACCTTTGAATTTACCTTTTCCTCTATGGAATCTCCTAGCTAGTAGTGCTTCTAATTGTTCCATATCTTCTTCATCTATACTCCTATCACTAGATGAATACTTTCCTTTTCTTCTCTTCTTTCTTGATGTCTCCTCCTCAATGTCTTTTATTGTCATCTTGGCCTTGAAAGTAGATTTATGGTTCTCAAGTCTATAGTTATCAAAGTTGGAGAATTCAAATGCAATAAGTCTTCCCACTATTCCTTCAAAGGTTAGTGTGTTCCCTTGTACACACCTTAGCTCTTGGATAGCTGAAACTGTAATAGCATAAATAGAGAGCAGAGTTCTTAAGTAGTTTTTGATGATAGTTTCTTCTTCCAATTGACCACCTAGACTTCTTATTGCACTTACCACTTCTTTTATTCTAGTAACATATTCAGCAACATTTTCTCCTTCCTCCATTTTCATGTCATCAAACTTTCCTCTAAGACTGTCTCTCTTTTCTCTTTGTACATTCTGATCTCCTCCATAGATATTTGTTAGGGCTTTCCACATCTTGAATGCAATATCATAATCTTTGATGTCATCATATTCTTCATAGCTGAGTGCAGAGGCAATCTCCAGCATTTCTTGATTGTGCTCCTTCCTTTGTTCAAATCATCTACAATAAGAGGTCTAGTTGGATTTACATGTTCTGTTCCAATTGAGGTTTGTGCATAGTCACCTATTGATCCAAGGTGCAATTTCATTAGACTCTACCATGTAGCAAAGTTTTATTTGTTGAGCTTGAGAGCTTCTGTCTTGAACATCTTGATCTTCCTGCTTCTAGTACCTTGAAACTAAATCAGTGGATGGCTCTGATACCAATTGTTAGAAATACTTTTAGAATAATTGGGGGGGGGGGGGGGGGGGACTGTGGTGAATTAGTTATTCAAGGTCTGAGTGTCCTATTCAAGCTTTTTCACTAAGTGTAGTGAGCCCATTCAACCATTCATTCATCCAAGCATTAACTTTTCTGATCAACAAGTTACTGTAAATCAACATGCAAGCATAACACATAAAAGATCAACACATAACACAATGATTTACATGAAAATCCAATTTGGGAAAAACCAAAAGTAACATGCTACTCAATTCTCACTCTTCTGAAGTGATTCCCTATGAAAGGCTTGCCCAATTAAAAGCTTACAACACACTATTAAATGTGACTTGGTTAAAGGGTTTAACCACCCTATTAGAAGTGGGCCTGGTAAGAAGACTTTAGAACATTCACTTGGAATGCCACCCCATTAAAGGATTTACAAATGGTTATTAGGCCAACCTAAGTCCAAATCATTTTTCTTCTATCCTAACTAATACAATTTCTAGAGAATAACAATTAGGGATTTTGACCTAATTGCAAAATACAACTTAACTTGCCGATCTCAAATCACTTTTTAGCTCATACCATTGCCTAACCTTCAATCTCTGCAACTCTGACAGCTTGCCCTCCTTTCAAGCTTAGTCTCCTTGAATCTCCATGCTTAGTGTACTAGTGCAATCATCTCTTCTTGACCACTTGTAGAAGTAGAGCCTCTGTGCTCTTCCTTCTCCTAGATGTCTTCTCCTTGACACCCTTCAAACCACTTCACAACTTGATAATTTAGTAGCAACAACATTTTCTTCTTGGTCTATGACTCCTTAAATAGAAGTCTTGGAGTTCCTCTTCCCATTCAATTCTTCCATTATTTAATTTCAATTCATATGGATTAGGTAGGATTCATTGTATCTAACCCATATTTTGTTTCCTCTTGAAACTTCTTGAATAATCCTTTTGAATTTTCCCAAAAATGGTTTACATAGAATTCTATCGCACCAACTCATCATCCTTATTTAAAATAATGGAGCAGCTCAACACTACTGAAATACTGGTGCTCAACACATACTATGTTACTAAGCATCAACTATGTTTTTACCAATGCTCGACACCTGAAATTCAATTGGCACCAACTAAGATATTCTAATGCTTGGCACCTGAAGTTCACTCGGCACCAACTAAGATTTTTTGATGCTCAACACCTGAACTTCACTCGGCACATGAAGATCACTTGGGAAGAACTAGAATTTCCTATTGCTCAGCTCCAATTGACAATTTTCTCAACTTCAACTAGCTTGCTCGATACCCACTAATGAAATTAGTTTTAAGCTTTGTAGTCAACCTTGTTACAACTTCTTCCTCCAATGTTTCTAAGTGTGACCAACCTCTGTATCTTTGAGTACATTGTCCATACATCATTTAACCATTGTCTTAACTAATCCTTGCACTTCATTTCAACATCATAACTCAACCTTTCCATTAGGTGCTCTTGTTACATCTTTGTTGATCAAATCCTCTTCATCAATCAACTAAGTGATAGTACTTGGATATTATAAGAAAATGTCATTCCTACAAGTAGCAGGTTTGACATCAATGAAAAAACAATTATTGAAAACATTCTATTAACAATAATCTCTCTCTTTGATCTTCAACAATGTTCTTTTCAATTAGATTTCCAAAACTATAGACTAAGTGTGTATTTATTCAAGAAGTTCTTATTAACTTCCATTATAATCTTGAGAGTAGCATCCCAATTGTGTATTGCAACATCTAGTGATTTGATTTGGATGGCTATCTTTGCTGCAAGGTGAACTAAGCTATACAATGTAGAAAGATTAGGACCTTTCTTTAGTACTTTTTTAGCATAGGCTAGTTCTTTCTATAGAATTTCCATATGATGGGTCAAGGAGGATTGAATTTGAACTAACTTGGATCTTATATTGGCCTCTTCTATTGTTAATACAACTAGTTCCTTCTGTGTGTGAAGTAAAGAATGAAAGTGCTTCTCAATTTGAGCTAGGTTTTGTGGTAATTGCATACTAGATATTTTAAAATTTCTTTCAAAACTCATAATCCTTTGGCTCATTTCTTGTGTGAAGAGTGTGGGGTCACACAATTATGTGTACAGTGAAAATATATTCTCAAGTACCTTCTTCACTTTTTCTATCTTTGTAGCCAATTCTACTTGTGACAGTGTTGTTCCACTAGATATCTTCTCATTTACCTCTCCTTGAAACTTCTTTTCAGACCATTCCATGAGTTTTGCATTGGTTTCCTGGTCTTCATTTGTCACTTGTTCAACAATTTCTAACAATTATTCCAATATTGGCTTTGTTTCATCAGGTGTTTGTAAGTTGAATGCATCTAAAAAGATGTTTTTTAATCTCATGAAGCACTTGCCTTTGCTTATACTACTTTATGAGTATTTTTTGGTTTTTCTTCCTTTCCAATGCCTCTTGCATCTCATTGATTTGTTCAAGGTTCATTGTTTCATAGTCATACTTTGGTATAACAATTTCCTCATCTAATGTTGGGTCACCATAGTGAAATACCCTTGCAACCTTTATGGAGCTCGATCCTGGTGCTAAAATTTGAAGTGGCATTGCATCAGTGCTCAGCTTCTAAAGAACTTTTGTAGGAGTGCCATTAGTTAGTAAATTAACCAGTGTTTGAATGGTTTCTTTCTCCTTTTATTTTGGAATGTCCTTTTCTTCTTATGATCATCCTTCATTAATCACAATTATTTGTGGTGCACTTTGTTTGTTGTGTAGTAGAAACAGATACCTATATTTGTCCTATTTGTTCCTTTGTGGGCTCCTTGGTAGTCTTACATTGTTGTTCAGTCATGACAACTTTAACTTTAGTATCAACCTTTGTTGATGTGTCTTTTGATGCTTTCTCTTGAGGTTATCCATTGGTAGCTATAGGTATGGTAGAAGATGGCTCTTGTGTATTCACCTTGTCCCTAGTTAGGTCAACTATTGCTTTCTATAACTCATCCACACTAACCAATACTAGATTGTCACACAATTTTGCTTGTAGCATAGATTGGTCAAGGATCTTCTTTAAATCCTCTATAGTTAGTGGATTGATGTTCTAAACTGAGCTATCAAGAACATCTTTTACTTTTACTATCTCTATAAGTGTGTTTGTGTCATGTGGAGGGCTTAACGGTGGAAATTGTGTCTTTCACACTTTGATCTGTTTGCTACTCCTCAATTGTTGCCATTTCATCTCCCTTTTGTTGTGCCTCCTCCACTATGTTATCTACCTTTTCTTTCTCTATTTAACCTTCTTTTCCATTCTCTTCCTCTTCTCCATTGTTTCTTCCCTCAAAGGGATCTTCTTCTCCTTCCTTAACAATAGTCATCCCATATATCAACTTCCACATTTGAGTTGATTTCTTGACAACATCTTCAATCTTTTTTTGAAGTATGCTAAATTCCCTGTACTTGGGTGCAAACTTGCTACCATTTTTCTTGTTTGCCTATGTTATTTTCCCTTTTGATAATTCTGGCATCACTTGCATGAATGTAGACTCATATTTAGGCAATAATGCCATTTATTCTCAAAATTTGAATATAAATCCTTGGGCATTGTAGTGTCAAATTCAAGAGGGGTATTCTTGAATTTTTCCATCATGGCATACACTTATTCTTCCACCTTATTTTGATCTTCTCTAATCAATTTATTAAAATAAATATTTTTCAAACTAGTTAAGTCTACATTATCCCTAATATTATCACAAATGTTTTCACAATCAGACTTGGGAGCATGACTTACCACTCTGAACTGGCTTGTTTCTTTTGGCTTGGTCCTCTCATCATCAAATTCTAATTGTGCAACATATTTCCTCCTTACTTTCTTCTGCACTAGACCTGGTTACCTAGTAGCCTTCTTCTCTTTTATTTTCTCCTTAGCCTTTGAGTGTTGGCCTTTGTGGTTGGATCAATAGGCTTTGAAGGGCTTGGTTTTGCAATCTTCTTACCCTTGGGCTAAGCTATAGGTTGTGTCTTAGCCTTTCTCTTCTTTGACTCTTGTTTTGATGGTGCTTCCTAGGCTTGTTCCTCCTCAACACCTTCTTCTTCATCTTCACCCACACCTTGGGTTAGGGAAAGAGGTTCTTGGCCCTCTTCTTCTTCTTCTTCTTCATCATCATCTTCATTATCACCTTTAGCTCCTTCACCAAATTTTTCTTTTAGATTCTTAACCATTTTATCCTTCTTTTTGAGAGTTGAGGTAGTTTTCAACTCCATTTCAAACTTGGATTTGACAACATCATAATTTCCAAATATTTTTGTTGTCTTGTCAACTTCCTCTGCAAGTAGTGTAGTGATGGTTGCTGATGCTTCATCTATATTGATTTCATACTCCAAAGGCTTTAGCCATCTCACTCTAGGTATTACAACCTAGATAAAAGTGTAGTCAATATCTACCAAAAACCAAATGTCATTGAAGTACTTCTCCACCAGGGAAACTGGGATTCTTAGTCTCTATTTCATGGATTTCTTGAAATCCTCAAATGAGCCAATCATTATAGACTCAAAATTGTCTCCCATTTTTTCTATGTACTCATTTATTTGTACTACCATAGACTTATTGGTATTCCATCCTACCTTACCAAAAGAGAACAACTCATTTTGAACATATAAAAATATACATATCAAAATTGAACCAAATTTGCATTGAGCAATTTTAGATCTCCTTATTGCTCCTAAATTCTCCATGATTTGCTGCAATTGTAGCTCTACAAGATCATAAGTATGATCTTTCTTCACAATCTTGTATCCTACATCAACTACTATACATGGCACACTATTCAGTTGGCTTCATTGATAGAATTTGTGAGATATGATCCTCACTGCAAATTCAAGAAGTGGATCCTTGATGGTATTAATGGTCATTCCTCTCTTATTCCACTTTTCCCTTATACTTTTCTCAATTGCTTCTTTAGAGTTGCTCCTTAGGGTTTTGGGCCATTCTAGGGTTGGATATCCTATAACCCTATGCACAATCCTCTTTGATAATTTGATAGGTCCTCCTTCCAATCATAGGCATCCATCATGAATTCTACTCAAGATAATTTGTATCCATTCAATCTTAAAGATAGTGAGGAATTCTAGGGCATAGGTTAAGCCCTTACTTTCTATGATTTGGAATTCTTCTTTCAACACTCCATCCTCACATAGTTTATCATATGCCTAATGAATTTCCATGTCTCCAATCCCTCCAAACTTTTAGTTATAACATTTTCTTACATCCTAAACCATTACGACCTTGGGTGGACTGATTGATAATGCACTTGCCAAGTCTATCTTATATGCAGCCTCAGGAATAGCCCTAAAGTCTAGTTTCTTAACCTTATTACTAACCAAATAAACTTCAAAAGGTTCCTTATCCTTAGGATTTCTAGAACTAGAGGCCATTTTGCAAAATAGGGTTTCAACAAATATAAAACTATGTAACTGTGCAACTCGGCATGTGAAGAGTACCTTTAGATCAATGGAATGATGCTTGATCTTTATTGGAATCTATACAAAAGCTTTAGTCTCTACTTGTCAATCACTTCTTTGCTCTACTTACTCTTACTCTATGTTTTTAATGACCAAAAATAGGAAAAAATCTACCTTGTACCCTTTCAAAATATAACATTTAATGCATGGTGCATGTAGAACTATAAACTTGACTTCTATACAATTTCTGTTTCACTCGGCATCCATTGATTTTCCATCACTCAATAGCTATTAGAATTACCCTTACTCGGCTCCAATTGGAATTCCCTTTACTTGGTAGATACTACTAACTCAACTTCAACTAACTTTGGTTGACAACTTGACACACACTAGAATTTACTTGACAATTGAAGAGAACTTTTTGCACTCAGTAGTAAGATGAAAACTTAAAGTTTGACCTTGGTTTTTATTTGTTGACTTGCATCTTTATTCATGCTAATTTTTCCTTTTTCAGCACTAAATTTATCTTGGAACTAATGTATGATGAGGCATTTAAAAATTAGTCCCACATACCTTCTTTTTTGCTTAGTTTGATGAAGGTGAAGTGATCCCTTCATTTGATGTGTTGCATCCATCTTTCTTCCTCCATGTTTTGTTCATCTCTCCTCTGATGTGCTCAACATCAACCTTGCCTTTTACCTTGTTGAACTTTGAGTTAGGTGCCTTTGTCCTTGTTGGGTAGTGCTTGCTGATATGACCAATCTTCAAACAACTAAAGCATTTAGTTTGGCTTGACCATCTATTGTAGCTACCTTTGAAATGTGTTCTTATGCAATTCTCAGGGATGTGTCCATATTCTTGACAATAATGATAGCTATGTCTTGTATTGTAATCCCAATTATAGAAATTTTCATGGCTTCTTCCCTTGTTTGATGACTATGTGAACTTGGATCTTCATTCAAAGGCTTTGTGTCCAAATTTATGACAATTATAACAATTTCCTTCAAATTTTGGTGTATGCATGGTTCTAGTTCTACATTCATGTGCCTAATGAGCTTGTTTGTTGCATTTGTAAAAATTTGTCATGTTCTTTGGCTTAGCATTCTAACTATCATTCTTGCTCCTGCAGACATTAGTTGCATGTCCTTTCTTTCCACAATGATGACAAGTAGGTTTGGAGTTCTTACCTTTATTGTTTCTTTCCTTAGTAGCTTTAGATGATTCTCCTTCTTGATTGCTTGTGTAGCCCAATCTTGATGTGTCTTTACTAGATCTAGGGGATTTCAATAGTTGCTCAAAGTACTTGATGGCTTCATTTGGCTTGTTGAAACTTTCAAAAAAATCCTCTCTTTGTAGGTCATTTTGTAATTGTTCATTCTGCAACTTCAATGTAGTTATCTCAATGTCCTTAACATTCAACTCATGATGGGCATTAATCATTTGTCTTAGGGTGTCCAATTGCATGTTTGAGATCCTAGATAACTCTATTGATTTTTTTTTCAATCTATTTCCAAAAATTCTTTTGTCTTCTTCAATTATGGCCTTGTCTTCTATAGCTTTCTTCTTTTGCTCTGTCACCTCACATAGCAATATTTTTTGTGATTCTTGCTCCAACTTGAGATTTCTGATCTCCTCAACTTGTGCTCTATTCCTATCCATGAGTTTTTCAATTACTGCATATAATTCATAGGAGTTACCATCTGCAAATAACTTTTTGGTGTCAATATCTTTGTATTGGGTGTCATTTTCTTCTATAGAAATCTCTTTCCTTCTCTTTAGGGAACTTCTCAAGGCATCTCTGGCTTCATTCAATTGTTATAGCAAGAAATGTATCTCAATCTCCTGATTCTCAATGGTCTTTCCCAAATTGTAAACCTCCATCTCAAGATCTTTTCTCTAAGATGTAAGGCTTCTCCTAATGAGAACTCTATCTCTATTACCAATTTTTGGAAATACAAATGGGAAATGTATACTTTTGGGGGGGGAGTGAATTAGAAGTACTAATCTCTAACCAATAAAACTTTTAAATTCAAAGCAATGCATACATAAACATATTGAAATAACATGTAAAGTAAATGGATCCACATAAAAACTTGACACCAGATATGATTACCTAGAAACCCTCCAATGAGAAGGTAAAACTGAGGTGGGGATGACACCCACAATTCTTCACTACTGTAGTAATAAAGTTCACCTATTGAGGTTACATCACTTGACCATTCTCATGATCTACCTTGTGAAAGGCCTGCCCTGTTAAAGGCTTACAAAGGATTGTTATATCCTACCTTGCTAAAGGATTTTAACACCCTGTTAAAAGTGTGTTTGGCTAAAAGACTTTAGAATAGTCACTTGAAATTTCACCTTGTTAAAGGATTTCACAATGACTGTTAAGTCAACCTTAATAGAAAGGATTTCATTCTACTAATATAGTTGTTAGAAAGTATAGTAGAATGTTTTATTTGATACACTTAAAATATGGTAATGTTGATTTCAAATCTCAGTTTAGTCCCTCTTAATCCTTTCTGATCTTATATGAAATTGGTATAACCTTCATCCTCTATTTTGATAACTGATTTTGCAATTCCATCCTTGTTCTAAGTCACCTTGAATGTATACTAATCAATTCGCCACTTTCACTTCCTTCAAATCTTCACTAGTATCATCTCCTTGCATGCATTCTCTAATGCTCTCTCTCACACACTTGAATTATGGGGCTTCATCTCCCTTTAAAAAGACTTTGGTGGCTTAGGTTTATGTATGAATCTACGATTGAGATTCAATCATTTTTACCACTCAAATCCTTCCATTTTTCTTATTGATTTCATATTGATCATACAGGGAATCCAAATAGATTCAATCTTATCTTCAAAGCTTCGAGATCTATCCATATGTTAGCTCAAAAATGGTTTACATAGTATTTTGTGCCATCAGAAACAACTTGGTCAATTTTGTGTTACTCAACACTTGTTAATATTGATGCTCATAGATAGTACAATTCTGTCTAGCTCAACACTTGAACTTAATCGACATCTACTATTCACTCAACACTTGAAACTTGCTCGGCTCTAGCTATTTGCTCAACACTTACTATTTACTCAACACACGAGTGACTCGACACTTATTGCAACTCAACATCTATACATATTATACTCAACATATGTTACTAGCTCGACATGTACTTAGTAAATTTCTTAAGTGTGTTGACACTCAATTATCAAAACCAATATGAGATCAACAATATTAAGGGATCCTCATGTCTCTTTCTACACACTAGGACCCCTCATGACCCATTTCTATATATTACAACCAACAAGTCTTTGGAAACACTTTTTTTTCAAATGGAGGATATACACCCATTAGATTTGCAATAAATTTATATCTAGAGAGAGAGGAATAATAAGGGTAAGTAGGGAGAGAGAGAAAATTAAGTGTATGGGTATAAGGGGGAGGGGGGGGGGGAGAGAGAGAGAGAGAGAGAGAGAGAGCGAGAGAGAGAGCGAGAGAGAGAGAGAGAGAGAGATCAAAAACAAAAAATTGTAATAAAAAGTAATGGTCTAATTTAGATATCAAGGATCACTCTACTTCATAAATCAAGAAGGAACACATAATCTTAGATATCTTACCTCAATTGATGTCATCAGTTCTAAAGCTTTATACCAACTAGATTTCCTTGTCCTTTTATTGTACCTACATGAAAATAGAAATCTAAAGTTCAATAATAAGCTCTATAGGCACCTTAAAAAAGAAGGGATACTGAAACACAACTTAACATGATCTTATAAAAATATATAGGAGGGATGAAAATATATAAATAATTATAGTCTTGAAAAACCATATCTGAGGTAGGGAGGGATGAGAAAAGTAGGGCCAAAGACATCCCAACTATTCAAACCACTTATGAGAGTTAACATAGTGGAAATAAAACACCAACTAACAACATACTCAGGAGATAGAGGAACGAATGCCTTTATATATTAATTAAATAATCAATTCCATGCCCAACTATAAGGCCATTTGGTTTACAACCACATTACAATCAGATATCCAAAAAGATCAAACTTTATAAATCAACCTGCTTCTGCTCTTCCTATCTTCTTATTCCTAACTTCCTTCCCCTAAGACTCTACCAAAAACCCCTTTCAATACATGCACGGCCACAAGTTGTCCTATTGCAAATACCAACAATTAGGTCCTAATAATAAATGCTAAAATAGTCCACATGTCAACTCTCAACAATCACCTATCACTAAATTAAATGCAAATGTCATCTCTAACAAGAAACCACACATAGAGAACTCAAAAAATGAAGGACCAAGAAAAATGCAACAACTCGGTGAACTTAGTAACCAAATGAAACTTGGCATCCGATAAGCTTGGTAGCCAAAGGAACTAAACACCCAAATGAACTCAAAAACCAAAGGATAACTCAACAACAACTATGAAATGAAAAAACATAAAGAACTTGACAACCACTACAAAACTTGGCAATGCGAGACATTGTAACTTGGCATCAACGAGGAAAGAAAAAAAAATAGGATAGTAATGCAACCTAGGATGCTCGTACACTAGACAACCAAGGTTGAATAGAATGATTCTCTTGAATCATTGGGGTGTCACAAACTGAGATGGATCCAACTCAAATTGAAAAATCCATGTAGCATCTTCAACTAGTCCATTCTTCCACTTTACATAATACTCAATAATATTTTCTTCTTGCGCTCTTACCAAATTTTTGATCCAATACTTGTTCAACTTCTTCAAACTAATTCTTGAGATAATCATCTGATATAACAACTTCATCATCTGACTCATGATATTGGTACAAATCAACAACATTGAATATATGAGATATATCCATGTCATCAGGTAACTCAACTTGATAAGACTTACCATTGTCAAAATTCTCAAGATCTTACAAGGTCCAAACTTCTTTATCTTCAACTTACTATATATTCCAATAGGAAATTTTCCTTTCTTCAAATGAACCATCACCTCATCACCAACTTCAAAAATATGATGTATACTAGACTTATCAATATTCTCCTTATACTTTAGATTACTTTGTTCCAAATTTAGCTTCACTTCCTTATGCAAAGACTTCATAAAATCAAAAAACTCTTCTCCTGCATCACTTCTCTTCTCTTCACCAACAATATCCCTTAAATCTAATACTCCTCTAGGATTCATCCTAGTAACAATCCCAAAAGGTGTCTTTCCTATGCTCCTATTCATAGAATTATTATATGCAAACTCAACTTGAGCTAATACCTTCTCCAAATTATGTGATTCATTTCCAACTAAGCATATTAACAAATTGTTGAAGCTTCTATTCAAAACATCTATCTATCCATTTTTGTGTGGATGGAATGTAGAACTAAACTTCAACTCAGTACCCATCTTCTTCCACTAAGTCTTCCAAAAGTAACCAACAAACTTACTATCTTTATCAGAAATAATACTTTTTGGTAATCCATGCAATCTCACAATCTCTTTTAAGAATATCTTAGCAACATGCTTGACATCTGATGTCTTCTTACAAGGTATGAAATGAGCCACTTAGGAAATATATCCATAACAACAAATATAGAATCATACCCCTTTACTGTCTTAGGCAATCTAAGAACAAAATCTATACTAATGTCACTCCAAGGTTTCTCATGAACAAAAATAGGTGTATAGAATCTAGTATTTTGAGTCACTCCTTTTGCAACTTGACAAACTCCACAACTCTTTACAAACTTCTAAACATCCTTATAAAGCTGAGGCTAGTAATACTTTTCTTTCAACAAATTTAATGCCTTATCAATTCCAAAATGTCCAACCAATCCACCACTATGCTTTTCCTTAATCAGATTCAATCTTATAGAACTCTTAGTAATACACAACTAAATACCCTTAAACAACATACCTTATTTAATAAAATACTCATCAAACTTACTTGGTTAATCTATCAAATAAGGTGCTCTACACTCTCTTCACATCTTAGAAAAATTAGGATCAATATCATACAACTCCTTCATCTCATCAAAACCAAGAACTTCAACCTTCATGTTAGTCAATAAAGAACATCTTCTACTTAATGCATCAACAACTTGGTTAGTGACTCCATTTTTATGCTTAATCACAAATATAAAACTCTATAAGTAGTCAACCCACTTCATATATCTTTGATTTAACTTATGTTGACTTTCCAAGTACTATAAATCTTTATGTTACATATGCAACACAAACTCCTTAGGAATCAAATAATGTCTCCACTTCTTCAAGGCTTGAACAATAGCATAAAAATCTTGATCATATAAAAAATACCTCCTTTTAGCATCATTCAATTTCTCACTAAAGAAAGCAACAAGTTTACCCTCTTGAATTAATACAACTCTTATTGCACCACCACTTGCATTACATTCAACTTGAAATACCTTATTGAAATCACACAAAGCTAATACAAGAATCCCAACAACCTTTTTTTTTAAAGTCTCAAAACTATTATCAGCTCCATGTGTCCACTTGAATTCCTTTTTATCTCCTCTCATTGTCTTAGTTATAGCATTACAAACATAACTAAAATTCCTTATAAACTTCTTGCAGAAACTAGCCAAACCATGAAATGATCTTACCTCACCCACATTCTTAGGTGTAGGCCATTGCAAAATTTCTTTAACCTTCTTAGGATTATTTTCAAACCATCAGCTAAAATCCCAAATACACAATCTCCTCTTGCATAAAAGAACACTTATTCAGATTAATCATAAACTTCTCCTCTTTCAATCTCTATGATACTTGTCTAACATGCTCAAGATGTTCTTCCTTAGTCTTACTGATGATTAGAATATCATTCAAATAAATAATCAAAAACTTACCTAAGAATATTTTTAGAACTTCATTCATCAACCTCATGAAAGTACTAGGTGCATTAGTCAAACCAAAAGGCATTACCAACCATTCATACAAACCATCTTTTGTCTTGAAAAAAGTCTTCCATTCATCACTTTCTTTGATTCTAATACAATGATAGCCACTCTTCAAATCAATCTTGGTAAAATACTTTGCTCCACTTAAAAAATCCATCATGTCATCCATCCTTGGCATAGGAAACCTATATTTCACTATGATCTTGTTAATAGCTAAGGAATTAGTACACATTCTCCATTCTTCTTAGGTGTTAATATAGAAGATACAAAACATGGACTCAAATTTTCTCTAATCAAACCTTTCTCCAACAAATCATGCACTTGTTTGTTAAGTTCTTCATTCTTAGTAGGTTTTAATCTATATTGTGCTATATTCATAAAACTAGCTCTAGGAATCAGATCCATGCAATGACCTATACTTCTTATTGGTGGTAAACCATCAGGCATATCCTCTACAACAATATCTTTATACTCATTCAATAATTCTATAATTTCCACTAGTACTCGATCAATACTACCAGCTTCTACTATCATGCAGTTACCACTGAGTGGCACTAGGTTAGCACTATTTTCTTATACTTGGTTGCTATTGGCACAAATCCATCTCCTAGGGATTATAGCAAAGAATATTTGATTCTTCTTTATTTCCTTTTTAAATTTCTTTCCATTAACCATGCAAATCCTCATAGTAGTACAATTAACCTCATCTAGACTTTCAATCAATATTTTATTTTTCTCATTCGCCCAAAGAGTATATTGATTCAATCTTCCATCATGTATAGCTTATTTATCGTATTGCAAAGGTCTACCCAAAAAAATATCACAACAACTCATAGGCATAATATCACACAGAACTTCATCAAAATAATATCTAATCTTGAATTTCACAACACATTGTTCACTTACCAATATCTTATGCTCATCTTTGATCCATGAAACATGATAAGATTTAGGATGATGAAACCTCTGCGACTAAAAATTTGTAACCAATTCTTCTAATGCCAAATTTGTATAACTTCCACTATCAGTGGCCACCTTGCAACATTTTCTAGCCATCTTACATCTGGTCTTGAAAAGACTTCTCCTTAGGATAGGTTCTTCATCACTTACTGTATTACATAAGGTTCTTCTCACCATTATAGTTTCTCTAGCCTCAGGTCCACTAGGTGAACACTCAGTGTCTCCTTGAACCACAACATTTCTATTACCTTGCCCACTTTTGGAGGATTTACACTCAAAAGATCTATGCCCTTCTTTATCACACCTAAAATAATTACCACAAAAACCACCTCTAGAATAAGAATCACCTCTTCCTTGGTAAGATCCAGTACCTCCTCAATAATAATCATCGCCTTTCCACTCAATCTTACCTTTATCATAATTATTTCATTTAGATTTATCCTTATCTTGCATAGAACTATCATATTTACCACCTTCTCCATAAGATCTACTTCTACCTCTTTGGAATTTACCAACTCCACCTCTTTTTCTTTGTTTATGCTTCTTTTTCAAGATCTCCTAAAATTTCAAGGCATATTGTTATGTGTCCTCCACACTTTCCAATTTCATAGAACTTATCTCATCTTGACTTATAGATCTCAATCCATTTATGTACCTTGTAATTTTCTCAACATCATCATCCACTTGTCTAGATCTGATGTCCAATCTATAGAATTCTTTAGTATACTCCTTCACAGTCATGTCCCATGGTCTCAAATTTTTCATCTTTCTCAACAAGCCAACTTGATAATTAGTAGGAAGGAACTTTTTCTTTACCTTATTCACCATCTTTGGCCAAGCACTAATCTTCTCCTTTCCTCTCCTTTGTTTATCAATTTGAAAATTCTCCCACCATAGTGATACATGTCCTTTCAACCTTGTAACTACAATCTTCACCATGCTATTATTAGGAGTGTTTTCATAGTCAAAGAACTTTTTCATATTAGAGATCCAATCCAACACAATATTGGTATCTAATTTTCCATCACAAGGAACAACTTCTAAAGAAAGTTTTGATTTTTCCCTAGACAACACTCTCAACAACCTTGCCTCATCTTGATCTTCTTTAGGTTTTGGATTAGGGTTTGGTGTTATTGCTTCATCATCACTCACATCAAAAAGATGCACTCCTCTTCTCTGGGCTATCTCTACAATATCTAACATGGCTGAAATCTATCTTAATGTATCCAAAACAACATTGTCAACATTTCCTCTACCTCAAACCACCTTTACAATTAGGTTCTGACAAGATCATAACCCTCTGTAAGTTATAGGTCAAATCTGCAGATTTGAAACCCTACAACCCAAATTTACTTAGGGTTCTACAAGATCTAATCTCCTCAAGGATGAACCTCAAGCTCTAATATCACCTAACATAGGGAGGGATGAGAAAACCAGTGCCAAAGGCAATCACATCTATTTAGACCACCTATGAGAGTTAATAAAGCAGAAGACAAACACCAAATAAAAACATACTCAGGAGATAAAGGAACAAATTCCTTCATATATTCATCAAATAATCAGTTACATGCCCAACTATAAGGCTTTATGGGTTACATTAAAATTAGATTCAATCAAAAAGATCAAACTTCACAAATCAGCTTGCTTTTGCTCTTCCTATCTTCTTATTCCTAACTTCCTTCCCCTAAGTCCCTACCAAAGACCCCTTTAAATATATGCATGGCCACAAGTTAGCATGTTGCAAATATCAATTATTAGGTCCTCATAATAAATGCTAAAACAAGCCATAGGTTGGCTCTCAGCAAACACCTATCACTAAATTAAATGTAAAGGTCAACTCCAACAAGAAACCACACACATGTAACTCGGCAAATGAAGGACCAAGAAAAATGCAACAACTAAACAAACTCAATAGCACTCAACAACCAAATGAAACTCAAAATCCAACAAGCTTGGTAGCCAAAAGAACTTGACACCAAAACAAACTCTACAACCAAAAGATAACTCAACAACCAAAGGATAACTCGATAGTAACTATGAACTCAAAAAACATAAAGAATTTGATAACACCACAAAGCTCAAAAATGCAAGACATTGAAACTTGACATCAACTAGGAAAGAAAAACATGTAGGATAGCAATGCAACTCAAGATGCTCTTGTATCAATATCAAACCTAACTTGATTCAAGAATTTTATTTCTATCAACTTGATACCTCTGTCCATCTCTACCAGTCTATTATTTTTCTTGTTCTTTCCACTATAAAGAATTTTGTGAATTAGGATTCAATGATTGTACAAAAGCTTTTTGATAAATCCAAAAGAAATATTTATTTCATAGAAATAATAATATTTACGAAAAAAAACACTAATGAAAAAACCAAATACCTCATTAAGAGCATCGTGATATAACTACATACTTAAACCCAAATAAAGTTACACATATATTTTTTATAATGGAAGCACACTTATGTATACAAGTGACAAAATTATTTCAACATACAAAATTAAGTGTACCACATAGTATTATGATGGATATATTTCCATGCCCTCAAAATCTAGCGGTGGTGGCATATTGACAGGGTCTGATGATTCTTAGATTTTTGAGACAGGGAAGACCTAGTTAACATTCACCTTGGTTGCATTAAAAAATGGTATGTCTAAAAATTATGATGAAGTTGGCACCTACAACTACTAGGCTTCCAAGGAAAAGTTGTGATAAAGATGGGACCTGTACCTACTAGACTATGATGGAAAACTTGTGATGAAATTGGCACCTACAACTACTAGACTTTCATGGAAAACTTGTGATGAAGATGACATCTACAACTAATAGTATCATGGAAAAATTGTGATGAAGATGATGCCTCCAACTACTAGAATATAATGGAAAAATAATGATGAAGATGACACCTATAACTACTAGAATGTCATGGAAAACTTATAATGAAGTTGGCACCTAAAACTACTAGACTATCATGGAACACGTGTGATGAAGCTATCCCTTCTCTCAATTTTAGTCCCTTCTTCCTCCTATTCAATATACACAAAAAATCATCAATGGATTTTCCTACATGATAAAAATCAAAGATATAGTTGACTAAAATCAAACAATGTACCTTATAGCTCTCATAGATAGTCTCTATCATTTCTTCACAAGATGATTTATCTTCTAGTTTAGCCACAAAAATCTCTCTCTTATATCCTGACCTTACATTGTATCACTACATTGCAATTAGGTCTACCTTGCAAGGGTTTATATTTGGATGAACAACAAATTGAATGATTCCTAGATCCATAGTCTAAGTTCTAGAAGCTAAACTTTACTTGATAGAATTGACATTTGAATCTTTATATAACACCCACTATGCATCATCCCTCTACTACACTTGTTTTGTGGTGGGATTTGGGTAGTTTTTGGTAATACACATGTTTTCCTTACAATATTTCTTCTCATTACTCTCACAATATTCTTAAGTAGACAATGTAGTGATTGATAAATTTGATGGTTCTAATGTGTCCCATATTTTTTTGGGTAGTTTCTTCTTTAATAGGGACTAATTATGCCTCTAAAAAATTGACTTTACTTTTATACAGATATACCATGATCATGTTATTGCTAGTATAGTTTTACTAGGAGTAATGCAATCACATTATGTCTAGTATGAAAATTTACTCTTGCCAAGCATAATATGATTATGTTTTGTTAACGAAAAAGTGTGATCACATTTAGGCTTGGTATTAGGCCTATTAAACCACCCAATGGTATAATGTGCTTTGCACATTAAATAATTTATTATTGAGAAAAGGGAACTAATTTTGAAAAAGGATAAGTTTGAGAGTAAAAACTCCAACTACAACAACAACAAAGACAAAAGAAAACCTTGGAACAAAAAAAGACATGTGGTGAATGATGGTGTTTTAGACATATCTAAGCCTAAGGAAACAATATTCAACTTGACTAATGGAATTCAAGAAACAAGAAAAAAGAGGCTCTAAGACTTGACGAGGCATATTAATGTCTCAAATTTGCTAGTTTTTATATAGTTTGAACTTACTCTTTGAGCATTGTGAAAAGCATTTCCAACATATTTGTTTTAAATATCTTGTGAACTTATGCTAGGTACAGCTAGAACCTATTAAACTTATGGATAGTGGATATGATATACCTTGCTTAATATTATACATAATGTGTAGTATTTCATATAAATATTTTAAGCTATGTTCTAATATTTGAATAAAAGTAGAAATTTTGTTGTGCATATGTTCTGAATGTTTCTAATTTGTAGGGAAGTGGCACAAAGAGTGCTGATTACTATATTAAAGGAGGAAGTAATGAAGACCATTAATGGAAAGAGAAGTGTAGGTCAGTTCTGAATGATAAGCCACGTCTGCAAGGAGAGTAGTTGTTTAGAAAAACTAGGAAGACTTGACTCATTTCTATAATCTATTATTCTATATCTTAATCAATGTTTTATGTCATGGTTGACATTTTGCCTTCTTTTCTGGTGATGTTTGTTCGTAGTTTTTATGTTATGTTTGTAATAAGTATCCAATCCTCTATATATAATGAAGAGGGGATCATCTAAGGGGAGAGATGAAAACTTAACGAAACATTACTAGTTTGAGATTTAGAAATTTCTCTTTTCTATTCTTCATGAATTATTCAGTCATTTAATCAAAGAAAAATTCTAATGAGAGAGTGATTTTGGAATACCTATTGTGTCCTTAGTTAGTTGAAGCCAACCAAGGGGGCCCACTTGGGAGGTGGAATAGATATAGGTAGAGTAGACTCATTTCTTAAAATTTCCTATTTTAAGATAGATTTATTATATTAGTCCTGCAACATAGTTACTATGAAAGTTCCTGCAGTACTTGTCAAAAATGATTACAGTGGATGTTTGAATTGTTAACTAGTTTAGAATTCCTTTTTTGAAGTTTTTACAGTTATTTGTTGTTAGTTTAAGTGTGTTTACTATTCTATATTATTAATATATATCCCTTTGATGCATTTTACTTTACTACAACATAGGTGTTGATACTCTTTAAGGAACTTATTGTACATATCGTTTTGACCCATTTCAAGTCCTATGTGCTCGAGTTGACAATTCAAGTGTATTTTTTATGACAGAGTAGATAGTTCTCAAAAATGGACATAGTACCCTTGAGAGAGGAATAATGGTGTGATTATCTTGATCTATTATGGAACTGTGCATTTTTGGCACTATTTCTAGGGATGGTGTCAAACTAGGAACCTTTATGAGTCCTTTATTTTTGGATTAGTTTGCTAGTTCTAAACCACAAAACTGTAGGCTTGATTAATAAGTCACCAATTCAATTTCATGCATTGAAGAAGGAGACAACAAGATGAATAAGGGAGATTTCTTCCACGGGAGCCTGTTAATATGAACAAAGAAATTGAAGAAGAAGCTGAGTTGCCTTTTTCAGATTCAAGCCCTCTTTTTCCTACATAATTGTCCTCAAGAGCAGAACCCCTAGATACATGTGGTCTTCAAACTTTTGCTGAAGTTTTGGATAGATTCCTTGATAGTACTATTCTAACTCCACCAGTTGTTAACCATCCAATACCCAATGCTCCTTTTCAGAAGCAACCCCATAATCAAATACCTCCAATAATGGCACAACCTACGTTTCCATTTCCTCTCCCAAGCCTCGTATCCAATGCTAATCTCAAAAATATACCTCCAAATTCTCTTCCAAAGTTTTATGGCCTTGTAATTGAAGATCTTGATACTTTCTTGTTTGAGTTTGAAATACTTTTTCATAGCTTTGACTACAACACTGATGACCATAAGCTCAAGTTGTTTCCAGCAACACTGAAAGAATCAACTTTATGATGGTTCATGGGCTTTGGAGCCAATGCAGTAGGTACTTGGGATGAAATGAAAACTTTTTTTTTGGAAAAATACAAAGAGTATTGCAAATCAAATGATTCTAGAGGAGATGATATCTTTAGAATATCACAAAAGGAGGATGAAACATTGGAAGACTATGTTTCACATTTCTTGTATACACTACAGAAGAACCCGCAACATGTACTATCAAAGGATTCACAAAAGCTAGTCTTCTTGAGAGGGGTGAATGATAATTATCTAGAGGTACTAGACCTAATGGCTAGTGGTGATGTATATTAATCTTCTTGGGATGACCTTAAGAAAATTTGTCTTAACTACTCAAGGTCAACTATGAAGAAAGGAAGGAGACACTGGACTACAACTACTAAAGGAATCAATAAGGGTATTTCAAAGCTCAACATATCTAATCTGCTCTTAGATTTTAAGAAAGATATCATAAATTATGTTTCTACACATCTCAACACAATGACTGTAAAGAAGAAGCATGCAGAAGCTAAAGTGCAATTAGCTAAGTATTGTCTACACTGCCAGAAGTAGAAGAAAGATTGCGAATGCAAATTGGTCACTAATGTGGAAAACCAACATCTTCCAACTAATTACATTAAGCTAGATGGAGAGGATGAACAATTATTCTTCATTGCTCAATGCCAACCATGTGCCCAATACTAGGGTATGCCTCAGGACCCTTTACAAAATTCAAATATATATGGTAATCAATGGCAAAACCATAGTACCCAAGGTCCTCCCTAGTTTAGTCAACCTAATTGGAATAATGCTTGGCAAAATAATCCACAAAACCTCAATGGTCACAATATTCCCAAATTTCTAGCCAACCCAACAAAATAATCAATAGCAGAACCATCACAACCAATGGCAACCACCCCAAGGAATTGTTAGCCTATAAACCAATGGAGAGGACCTCAACAATGGCCTAATCAAAATACTGGTAATCTACAATTACCATAATTACCACCTCTAATCCAACAACCCACATTAATGACACCACCTAAAAGTTTTGGACCTCAAAAGAAAACTTAGTTACCTACAAAACCTTAGCCAAATCCAAATAGCTAGCAACTGCAAAAAAATATGTATACTGCCAATGCTAAAAAATATCCTACTTATACTCTAAATGTTGTAGATATATATTTGAGATCTGGTACAACCCTACCAGTGCCTAAATTGCCTCTCATAACTGAAATACCAGATACTCCTACAACATTAGAACTTGCAACTTTTAAGCCACAAGTGGTTGACCTAACCAATATAACTAGCTCAACTTGAACTCAAACAACAGTTGAACCTCCTTTTCCAAAATAAATCATACAAAGTAGACCTGCACAAATAAAGGAACAATCCTTTGACATCTTTAATCAGTTAAAGAACACACATGTCCAAATACCCTTATTCCAAGCTATTAAAGATGTTCCTATTTATAGCAAAGCCATTAGAGAAGCTTGTCTAAAAAATCCTGGGAGGAAGAAAAAGGATCTAACTATAGTCCACGTTGTAGGACAATTCACTAACATCATGTTAGGAAAGTTGATCATCCCTAAATATTTTGATCCAAGAAGTCTAGTTGTGAATGTGATTATAAATGGACAGTCTGTTAAAAAGCTTTAATAGAGCTTGGTGCTGCTATAAATATCATGACTAAGGATACTATGAAAAAGCTGAATATAGAAGGATTAAGGGCTACCCCAACAATTCTAAAACTTGAAAATAGTTCTATTGTCAATCCTAATGGGATGATACAAGACATAGTAGTAACCCTAGACTCTTTAGAGTACCCTATAGATTTCATGATCCTATCTCCAAAAATCAATTTATTTGGTACCCTATCATTTAATGATTACCATGGTTAGCTATAGTTGATGCAAATATAAGTTTTAGGTTAGGGAGTATGACTATATCTAGTGGATAGACAAGAAAGAAATTTGCTCTATATCCTCCAACACAACCACAACTAGATTTAAGTACATCTATAAGGCTAGATTTAGGGGATGGAGAAGAAGAATTAAACTCTATAGCATAGCTTATGATGTTACATAAATAGTCTTTTTTTAAGCTATAGGAAGAGGATTCAGTAATTCAGAGTATTCTTAACAATACTTGTGTGGTAGAAAAAGGTGTATCTGACAATTCTATCTTAGAATTAACTACAAATGAGGAGTGTAATGAGAGTTTTTTTCTACTCAAGGAGCCAGACATTATCCATCAAATCTTACCATGTGAACTAGATACAAGTCCAATCTTTGAAGCTACTATAGTTGATCTTACAACTACTCTTGAGTTGTCAAAAGGTCATAATCTCTATTTCAATCCCAAATTGTCTTCTACACAAATGAAACAGTTAACAGAGCTTCTTCAAAAACATGAAAAGGATTTTGCATGGAACTATGGGGATACAAAAGGGTTGAGTCCTACATTATGCACTCATAGAATATACATCAATGAAGGGTACCTACCACTCTATCAACCCCAGAGAAGGATTAATCCAACCCTCAAAGAAATAGTTAAAACTAAATTGCAGAAATTGCTTGATGCTAGTTATATATATCCTATATCTAATAGTAGATGGGTTTCACTCTGATCATAGTGCCTAAAAAGGGAGGAAAATGGTGGATTGTGTAGGTTACAAAGAATTGAATAAAGAAACTAAAAAAGATCACTTTCCTTTACCATTCATTTATCAAGTTTCAGACAATCTGACTTGTAAGAAATATTTTTCTTTTCTAGATGGGTTCAGTGGTTATAATCAAATAAGTATAGCTCTTGAAGATCAAGATGAAGCCACATTTACATGCCCATGGGGTACTTTTTCATATTTTTTCTTGCCATTTGGCTTGTGTAATGCCCCTACAACATTTCAATGAGTAGTGATCATCATTTTTGTTGATATATCGCATGATTGCATGGAAATATACATGGATGATTTCACAACATTTGGAATCACCTTTGAATAAGCCTTGATGAATCTTGAAAAGGTTCTTGTCTAATGCAAAGAACATAGTCTATCACTCAACAGTGAGAAATGTTTCATGCTCATGCAGGAAAGAGTGGTGCTTGGTCATTTTATATCAGCTACAAGAATAAAAGTGGAACTAGCTAAGATAGAGGTAATTCTAACACTGCCCATACCTACAAAACTAAAATATGTAAGATCTTTGTTAGGTCATGCTGGATATTATAGACATTTCATAAAAGATTTTACAAAAATAGCTAGTCCTATGTATACACTATTGACTAAGGAAGTTGAATTCATTTGGACACCTAAATGTAATGAAGCATTCCTGTAGCTTAAGAAACTCCTCACTCTGGCACCAGTTTTATAGGGACTCGATTGGTCAATTCCATTTCATATCCATACTGATGCATCAGATTATGTTGTAGGAGCTGTAGTAGGACCAAAGCCTGCTAATCTTGAAAATGATATCTACTATATTAGTAAAAGCATTCATGGACCTAAACTAAATTACATAGTAACTAAAAAGGAACCTTTAGCTATAGTATATGCATTGAACAAATTCAGACATTATGTAATTGGATATCCTATTTTTGTTCATATTGATTAGTCACCTATAAGGTACTTGATGAACAAACTGGCTATAACTAGTAGATTAGCAAGATGGCTCTTGTTGTTATAGGAGTTTGATATTACCATTATTGATAAGCTAGAAAAATCCAATATAGTTGCTGATTATTTTTCTAAATTGACTATTACTGATGAAGATCCAACTCCAACTAAAGATATCTTTCCAAATGAACACTTGTTCCATAAAACAACTCATACACCATGGTATGTAGACATAGCTAATTATCTTGCTGCAAATAGAATGCCCCAACATTTCTCTCAAAAAGAAAGGAGGAAGCTAATATAGAAAATTTTTCATTATTCCTAGATAGATAACAATCTCTTCTATGCTGGACCAGATCGGGTTATGAGGAGATGTGTTAGGGAAGATGAGATATATGATATACTACATGCTTGTCATGATGAACCATGTGGAGGCCATTTTTTAGGAAAAATAACAGCATTGAAAGTACTTACAACTTGATATTATTGGCCAACCTTATATAAGGATGCAATGAATTATACAACCAATTGTGACAAATGCCAAAGGATGGGCTGACCAACCACAACTGATGAAATGCCATGTAATCCATAGATTTTAGTAACACCTTTTGACAATTTTGGTATGGACTTCATAGGTTCTATTGACCCACCATAAAGTGGTAAATCCTACATCTTAGTATGTGCATATTATGCACCCAAATGGGTGGAAGTTAGAGCAATGAAAAATGCAAGAGATGAGAAGTAGCAAAATTCCCATATGAAGAAATATTCACTCATTATGGAGTCCCCAGAGAACTTGTTACATATCAAGGAGCCCAATTCACATCAAACTTGATCACTGAGGTTATGAAAGAATACAACATAAGGCACCATAAATCTAGTCCCTATCACCCTCAAGAAAATGGGCAAGCTGAGGTCACTAATAGAGAAATTGAACCCATTTTAACTAAGATAGTGCACATACACAAGAAGGATTGGGCCACTAGTTTAATTGAAGCTATTTGCACATACAGGACCACATGGAAGACAACAACTTGATTCACTCAATTTGATATTTTCTATGGTAAATTACCCATGTTTCCTATTGAATTTGAGCATAAAATACTATGCACTACTCTAGAGTTGAACATCAGTCTTCCTGCATCACAAGAAGAGAGACGTCCACTTGAACTCGTTGGATGAAATAAGAAAGAAAAATTTGGAAAGAATAGAATTTACTCAAAAAATGAAAGAAATGGAATGACACACATATTCATAATAAATAATTCAAAGTAGGAGATTGGGCTCTCCTATACGATTCTCGCTTCAAAGAAAATCTAGGGAAGTTGCAGACTCGATGGTTAGGGCCTTATGAAATTCAATATGTATTTGACAATGGGGTAGTGCAACTAACAACAATTGATCCTATCCAATTCAAGTTACTTGTAAATGGCCATAGGTTGTACCTCTATCATAAACCATAGACCAAGGATGAGTTCCTATAGTAGTTGCAACCAACCAATTTACCAACTCATACGAACATAGTTCCTACAACAGAAGGTGAAAACCTTCTTCCTATAAACATTCCATGAAAAAATTTCATGAAACCCTCATAATAAAACCTCATTTAATATGAGGTCAATTCTGTCATTCACTTTTCTCTTTCTTCATATCAACTCATCTCATTTCTCTATCTACCATCCACTCACACTCTACATCACCTACAAATTCTATTTTGACTATTTTCAATAAATTATACCATCAACACCTTTTCTATGATCATCAGTCTTGGCCACCTCATCAATCTGCATGGGGGCATACACTCTTAAATTTTTAGGCATAACAATTTCTTTACTCTTTATTAATTTTTATTATATAGGTTTTGATATTTATAACTAATACTACATTCTATGTATCATATAAGTCTTAAGCTAGTTTCTCATTCCTATACCAAAATTTTTAAAGTGTGGACACTTGTCAAATTTTAGTGGGGGGCCGAGAAAGTGTATTAATTTCCAAATTTCATCTCCATATTATCCAAACTCATGTCCATGTTATAGACTATACTTTGGTGGTAGTCTAATATTTTTCATTAATTTATCTTTCTATATCTCGGGAAGATCACCTGCCTTTGGCATGATTCAAAGGACTAAGAGTTATAACTCAGTTAAACTTTGATGTCCATCATAATTAATGCATCATTATTTTACATGCCAAACACAATGAAGTCTTGTTAAGAAAAGTGGTAACAAATTTTTTCATAAAGGTCCGTTCGAAATTTAGATAAGAGGGAATTTGCAGAGGTGAAAAGTGAAAAAACTTATTAGAGTGGTGAGCACAGAGGAAATCAAAGCAGGACATTTTGAGATGGGGGGACAGTTAAAGAGCTATGATCAAGTCATTCATATTTTTTTACCCTTGGATGTTGAAGTTGATGGTCTACTATTCCAAAAAAAGAATTTTTTTCCTAAAGTATGTATGAAAATTAGTTATGTCTATACATTTTGTAGATTAGGGTTTCATTTTTACCATTTTTTGAATTCTGTGTTTACCCTAGTTGTGCCTTGATATCTGTGTTGATTGAATTTTATTAAATTCTCAAGGTTTTTCACTAACATAGTTCCTAGAATGTTCTAAGTGCCTTGAAACACTAGGTTTGTTTTGATTTTTTTGAAAGGGTTTTCAAAAAATTGAGTTCTTTTATCTCTTATGGTCTAACACTGTTCCTTTTTCCTATAAGATCAGGATGGTTTTTATCTTTATTCTTTGGTGCTACATTCCTTCTTCCCATGTATAGGAACAATTGAGAGTTTGTATTATGGTTTTACGGTTGTGTACCATGTAATAATGAAACTGTAAATTTTTAAGTTATGGTCTCATTCACAACCTTTGAGTGTAGATGCGTAAGGAGGCTTTCATATTTCTTAAAAGTAGGTTTTACGATTATATAGTGATGAGCTAGCCTATATGAATGAAAGCCTCTCTTTGAAGTATCTTTGGCTATATGTTCCTCATGTTGGATTATGAGCATAAGATGTTTCTTTTTTAATTTTAAAAAGAAATCATATTTCATTACTTTATAGGGGTATGAGTACCAAGTGGAGTGGACGAACGAAAAGGTTGAATTGTTTGTTTTGCATTCTTACATTTGTGATTTTGTGTAAGAAAGTAAGGTTCATAATGGTGTAAAGAAATTTTTCAAAGGGGTTTTGAATGATGCTTATGGTTATACGCATAACAAGAGCTCATATGAGCATAGCAATGTTTTATTTCTTCTACATTCTCATGCTGACTGGTTTGTAGACAACCATAAAAGATTTTATAAAGAATGATTTTTTGTGTGGGACATGGTCGATTTCCACTTGGGTCCTAAAAAGAATGAATTAAATTGTGACATGTCATATGTGTTAGGTGGGTCTAGCCCATGTAGAGGATAACACAAGTGACTCATTTTTCATGTGCTTAAATCAATGATGGATGTTATTTCTGAGTTTTAATCTGGATTATTAATCTTTTAATTGAAATGTTTCCCTTACATTCTTACGTTTATAAATTTTATTGTGAAAATGTAAGGGTATTTGATGTTGTTATCTATGGTTATGTGATAAGAAGGCTTATATGAGCGTAATGAAATCATAGACAAACTTAAATTCATACGCATAAGCATGATGGCATGAGGGTTGTGAAGGCGTGGTAATGAAAAGTAAGATCTATGTGTTTATGATGGCTTAAGGCTCATAAAAGTGTAAAAGAAGTTGTGTTTTCATTGGCAAGATGCATAGAAGTATAAAGATAAGTTGAGAAGGCTTGAGTTTTTACAATTGGAGAGCCTCGTATGGGTGTAAAATAGCTTGTAACACAATGCTACAAGATGGTTTACATTTCCACATTTGAAGATATTAGAAGTGTTATTAGATAGGCATAAGGGTTTGATATTTTCTTCTCTAGGGTTACAAAGATTCAAGGGTTTTGATCCAGCATAGAAGCAAAAGACTGAATTATGAAAAGGTTCAGCTAAGGTGTCATGATAGTTAAGATTAAAAGGACAAGTCATCTACAACCAAGTAAAATGAAAACCGATAAGTACTTGAGGGTGATATGACATGGTTGACATTATTTTGCTAACACCTTATAGGGAAAATCTTAAAGGCTCATGCATGCAGGATTTATTGAAGCTAACAGATCACATAAAGAAAGCATAAAGAATTTTTTTCAATTTTATTTTCAAAATATTTTTCATTTTCAAGAGCTCGTATTTTATGTTCTAAAGTTTTTAGTATCTATAGTTTTTTTGATTTTATGTGCTAGTGTTCTAGAAGTTTGGGGTATGGATTTTTAGATGACAATGATAGACATGGAGGTTGAGGAGATTCCTATTGATGAGAGGGAAGAAAAGTAGAAAAAGAAAAGGAAGATGTTGTGGAGGTAATTGCTGAGGGAAAGAAGAAATAGGGGAAGGCTAAAGCTAAGAAGAAAACAAGGTTTAGGAAACCAAACAAATATGTTGAGGAGTGGATTAAAATTCTCCTTAGGTCATCCAATGCAATTTCTACTAACAACCATATATTCAAGGACCCTTACTTCTTGTGCAGAGATGCAACTTGTCCCAAAACTGATGGGTTTAATTTGTTCATGTATTTCTATCTTACCAGAACCCTAAAGGTGCCCATATGTAATCCTTCAAACAAGAACATGTCAAAGTTAATATGAACTTGGAAGTATTTCTTGATTTGGAAGAAATAAAACTCATTATTTGTGATGCTACCTCACATTCCTTTCAATGTCAAAAAGGTAGGGTAGATACCAAGAAAAGTAGAGGATCATTTGCTACTCAGCAAGTTAAAAGGTTATTTCAAAAACACTGTATATGGATTACATAAAGTTCTAGGAATTGATGGTGTAGAGGATTGTGTATATGGTGCATTATTTTTTATGGCATGTGATATACAAGATCCCTTTCACAATAGGGAGTATGATTATGTAAGGTACATCATTGACAACACATATCATCAAATTATGAATGCCAAGAAGGGAGAAGTGGGTAATTTCAAGTTCCATCACTACTTACTACTTATGCATTTGACCCTATACAAGAACATTGGCTATATTAGTCAATATTTAATTGATTAGACATCTAATGAATTTGGTGAGTTTATTGTTCAATTATGGACCCGTATTTGGCACAATTTTTATTATTATTCAAATGCTATTGTATTTTTCAATAAATTTAGTGTTGTGATTATGAGGATGATATATCATACTTTTTTTATGGTTTCCTCCATCTTGAGAACACTACTTAGACCTTCCCATTTAGATGACAATATAAAATTGGATCACAATTGGGGTGACATATTTTTTTTGAAGAATATACCCTAATGAGGGTTTATGAATGCCCTAAGCCACCCCATTTTCTACCTAAGTATTTACCTCCTAGGTTAGCCATTATTGAGTTCTTTTGGCAATTTTTGTTAATGAATAGAGAGATGATTCCTACTTTCCTACATAAACTTACATTTGTGTGTAGATGTTTTAAAGTAGGAGATTTTTTGATTGGGAAGAATGCTTTTGAGGAGCTTAGTGAATATCTAGGTAAGTATAAATTTGCTACTAGACCATATAGAGTATATGACCTTGATAATTATGTGATAAATGAAGTTAAAACCATTAGGGATTATATAATACCTCCTAGCAAGCCCATCCCTATGGAAGACTTAATTATAAGTATAGTAGTGATAGGGGAGTCTGAGGTGTTATTGAGGAAATATTATGAAATCAAAAGGGTAGAGGATGCTTTGAAGTGAACTAGCCTAGATTTCAAGGGTTTTTACACAAAGGTCCCATACCCCAAGAATTTGAGAAAAATGATAGAAAATTTTGATAATATCATGGCTTAGATACTAGATGAGCCCATAGGGGATGAAGCAATAGTGAATCTAGAATCCCCTGAGCCCAATGTTCAATTAGAGGTAGAAGTTGAGGAGGAGGAGAAACCTTCATCATCAACATGGGTAGCCAAGGTTAATAAGAGGCATAAAATAATGCACATCCTAGAGAGAGTGGTGAATAGAGCCTTTTAGGTCATACTAGGAAATGATCAATATTTTATTGATATTAGGCAAAATTACTTACATGAGAGGACAACATAGGCAGGTAGAGGATCTACTAATTTGTAACATCCAACCTCTAGATTGGATTACAGGCTTATTCAATCTAAGAAATTTATGGAAGATGATGATTTTATCAAATCATTAGAATTAACATTTTTTCTATATAAGGTCAAATAGAATGAGCTCACTTTGAGCCTTATGCCAAGAGAAGATCCTGACAAGACCAAGGAACTAGTTGAAAAACTATTGGCATATGATCTAGACAGTGAGATAATGACACTTTCAGAGGCTAGGGAGTTAGTATAGAGAAGTGGCATGATTTTAGTTTTAGGCTAGGATATTGAAAGGGCCTTTATACTTGACTAGATTAGAAGGCAAGATAAGACAATTAGTTATGAGGCTACTAGTAGTGATGACTTGAAAAAAGGGTCAAGTATTAATATAGATACTAAGACCCTAGCTTTCTAGAGCATTTCCCTCGATACTAATAAACCAAAAATGATGGATATGAAAGAAACTACTCAAGGTAATATGATTGCCAGGACAATAGAAAACATCACACAGGCAAGGAAGTCTCCAACATGATAAAGCATTTTTCTTACATGAATGAAGCTAAGATGGAGCAAATTGAGGATAGACTTTCTATTGCCAACAATGAATAGTTGGATATTAGGAAATTATATGAGGAAGATCTTAAGACAAGCTATGTGTAGAAACAAAGAATAGAAGAGTTGGAAGGCAAAGTTCAAAGCCTAGAATAGGAGATTTTATCTTTACAAGACCAACTTAAAGCTGCAATAGAGGCAAAGCCCACACAAAAAAATATGGAAGAAATTAGGTCCACTATTGAAGTGGAAATTTAAAGAGATGATATACCCATAGGGGTAATAGTGCAACAATCAATGGTCAATTTGAAGGGTAAAATCCCTAAATCTGATGGTGCATTGAAAAGAGGTGCAATGCAGAGCATGCTAAATCACAAGATAGGCATCTTGAAGAGAATCTCTCAAGATGCATATAGTGCATTCACTAATTTGTAAGCTATTGAACAGGTATGCAAAGAAGCAATAGCCTAGCTAGACCCAATTTTCTAGCAATGGGGGCCATACATGCAATTTTTTGATAGATTGATACCTCTATTAGCCAAAAAGCGAAACCTTAAAAATAAGGTCATTACAGTTAAAGAGGGCATGGAAAAAGAAGTGGATTTGTTAGGTTTCTTTTCTAGAAAATTGGCAATTATTTAGAGTAGGATGAAAGTGTTGATTGATGGTTTTTATTCTTTAATTATTTCTTTTCTTAATTCTGATAACCAAACAAAGGATTGTAGTGAATGGTCTAACTCTTTTGACCTTATTGTAAATTTTCCAAAAGTGGCATCAATTTTTCAAGGTGATACTAATGAGTTTTCTTTCAATGAACTCATAGATACTCTGTTTAAAATTGAAAATGAAATGAACAAGTTCATAACAAAGGGGAAAGCAACTATAGATGCTAGGTGGCATACATTTTTTGGTGAGTTAGTAACAATTAAAGCATGCAAATGGCCAACTAAAAGGGAAATCATTGTCTAGGAGGCAGTCACAAAAATTAAGGCTTTACCAATAGAAGGTAGTTAAAGATGAAGAATCAAATTGAAAAAAAAGACAAATTGAAGATTTGATCTTTCCAACTATCAACTTTGTAACTATTTTTGTTTTGGTGTTGAGAGTGCAAATATTTTTTGAAAAGTTGTTTGTTACATCTTTGTACTCCATTTTGTTAGAGACATATATTGGTCACAATTGCCCTTTGCTTGTTATAACTCATGTCTATATAAGTGATTTTTCAAGGCATTGTGATGGTCCATGAACTTTGTAATTTTTCCTTGTTCAAAAGTATTGTCGATCCATTTGGGTGTAGTTTCTTAGAGTTTACTTTCAAGTTTTGTATTCTCTAACATTTTCATGTCACTGACAAAATTGACAAGATATTTTAAGTTTCTCTAAGTTTATATTGGTTATTGTATCAGTCTTCTCAAAGGGATAATACAAAAGGGTAATTACATTATATCTATGTTGTCAATATCTATCTCCATTTTATGAGTTTGTTTACTTTGAGATCAATTATATAAGGTTTAATTGGTTGAATGCAATTTGGATGGGTTGTATAGTGATTCTATTTTTTTTTTTTTGTTTCAAGGAATTAAGGAAGTGCTTTAGTGAATTAGTAGAGTCTATGAGTTTATAAAAGGGATATGTCATAAGAATGGGAATTGGTGATTACAAATGATAAAATTCATCTACAAGTTACTTGAATTAGATTTTCTGCTAATAGTTGACTCTATGTAATAATGGATAAGGTACTGGTTAAATAAGTTAGAGATATTGAAATAAATTTTGCTACATACATTCCTTTTTTAATTCAAATTTAAGTCAATCAAATATTATATAAAGTGTACAAGGGTGGTCATCATCTATCTGTGGCAATTTATGGGTTATTGTTAGCTGCTATAACTCCATTTCATTTCACATATATCATAGAAATTGGACCACATCTACTCTTTCTAGGGATTAAGGGTAAGATTCAAGAAGTTAATATAATCCCTAAGGTACTCCCACCTTGGTTTTGTAGACCCAGAAGTGTAGGAAGCATTATGCTTTGTGCGGTTCACCCAGAGACATAGTTTATTATACTAACCATGAGCATTGGCGTCCTCTAGGTATCATATTTTTTTTTTTCTATTGGTAAAATAATAATTTTTATATCAGTAGCAAACAAAATTGGTGACTCTGCTGGGAAAACTATACAATACATGCTTATGTGTAACCTTTGCTATAGTATCTTTGGTGGCATTAGTGTTCAAGTTTGTCAAATTCCTTAGCAAGATACTTGTGGTTTTAGTGGAATTTTCTGGTGATAAACCTTGAGAATTTAAAAGAAACAAGCAAATCCCCACACCAAAGGTGTACACTAACATGTACAATCCCTGCAAAGTGTCTTGTGTATCAATTAAGGGTTGTAGTCCCAGGATAATTGTGATTGGTTTCTCTTTGTGTGTCAAATTCATTCATATCATCCCATGATATTTTCCTTGGGCTAACAAGTTATTGCATTATATTTTTCCAATAGGTGGGTGGCAACTCAAAAGGTTTTAGCCAATGTCAAGATTGAGAAAATATTTGTTTCAAGTTATGGAAAATATGAAGAACACACGAGAAAATGTGATGAAAAACCTAGGAATTAAATTGCAAACTAATCTCCCTCCTAAGGGAAGATAGAATTGCACTCTGAAATGGTCCCAAATGCAAAGAGGAAACCATTTCCAAGAGAAAGTAACAAGGGGAGATAACATTCACCTATCTGCTAATGAATAAGATTCCTCTTGCAGAGGTTCTAGATCTCATCTAGGATTGTTTGATGATGATTTATTTAGCACTTTTGAAGTAATATGTCAAGAGAAGGGTATCTAGCCACATGCACTTAATTTGGATGCTAGAAATAGTAATGATATTTTTTAGCATACTAGGAACACTTTCATGTTAGACTATTTTCCTAAAAGACTAAGAAATCTTCTAGTTCTAAGTTTACCATTCCTGATCCTGAGGAGAATGATATTTTGAGGATGTGTCTTGGTAAGCAAGAAGCCATAGATATGAAATTTCAAAAGGAAAGGGAAGAGAAAATAATGAAAGATTTTGAGGAGAAGCAAACATTACTTAGAGGAATTGCTACTTTAAAAAAGAAAAATGAGTTAGTAGCCATTGCTTGGTCACCTGAAATTGTAGGTCAAGTTGAGCAACTTAGGACACAAGAACAAAAGTTGTTAGAAAGTCAAGATAAAAACCAAGAGGGTCTTGTGGTCTAATAGGTTAGAAGTTATAAGACTTTAGAAGCTAAAAAAAATAAAGTAAGAGATGTAGAGCATGTTGTTGATGCTAAGGATAAGGGAAAACAAAAGGAAGTCGGTATTAGGATTAAGAAACTAGCAAAGATCATTCAGATCCATGATTCTATGTCACCTTCTAATATTGAGTTGGAGAGGAAGAGGAAGGAGAGGGATGCTTTAGCTAAGAAATTTGAAATTGCAGAGAATGAAACAACCATAGCTGAGATGAATAATAAGATTAAATTCCTGGAAAATGCTAGGAAGCAATTTGCAGTTATACCTAAAGATGATATAAATGATGGATCAAATAATGCAAATCAAAATATTGCTAAGGTGCCTTCTTCTTTCTTGTCTTCTTCTTCATAGAAAATAGACCTAAATAAGTCAGCTACTAATGCTAGTATCGATAACACTTTGAATAAAAAGAAAGGAAATATTGCCAATAACCCTAAGATTGACCTGCAAAGGAGACCCATTTAGTTAGAGGGTTATAGGCAGATATGTTTTGATGAGATCCATGAATTCCCTAACCCCATTCCACAAGAAATGAGGAAAAGGTTGCCTAATTTTTCTTGGAATAATGCTATCACTTTTGAGGATCATTTGAGGAATTTTATTGACATGATGAGTGACTATGAGGTTGAGGCTAAGGATGTCATCATGAAATTGTTTGTTCAATCATTAACTAAAGATGCTATAGAATGGTTCAAGAGGCTTCCTAAATTATCTATTGTACATTGGAAAGATATTGAATATTTTTTTAAGGAACAATATGGTCATAAACAGAACCCGAGTTATATCGTAGGCATGTTTAACAACATTAAGAAGTTACATAATGAGTTTGTCACTAACTTCAACACTAGATTTCAGAAGAGGATGTATAAGCTAATGTAGACCATGTGAGTTGATGAAAATATATGTATGATTACTTACTTAAATTCTTTTGATGGTAAAATGATATTCAAGCTTAGGGATAAGGAACCTAGGACCTTAAGAGATGCTTTCAGAATTGCTATAAATATAGAAAATAATTTGAGAATCTCAAGATGGCTAGAAAGAGAAAGAGATGACCGTAGATTGTATGGGAGCAAGGGAAATAGGAAGGAAGAACACAAGTCTATAGGTGGTAAAAAGAAAGAGCCTAGTGAAATGAATCAAGTTTTAAATGCCATAAAAGGTTTAAATCTTCCTCAGGTTAAGAATGATAAAAATCCCACTGAAAACAAGATCCCTTATCAATCCAATTTTAGTAGATAGAATAGATTATAGAATTTCCCTTATAATACCACTTGGAAAGATGGTTAGCCTAATGTTTCCCCTACCAAGAATATAAATAATAAAGTCACTCCTGACCCCTTATCTAGAAATATTGTAAATGTGGTAGATGATCCTAAGTTTACTATTAAACATACATTGTGTTTTGTTTGTCAACTGCCTAATGCTCCTGAACATTGTGCAGTAGCTTTGTCATTTTCTCAAAATTAGACTAAGGTAGAAGAACAATAGAAACATGAGGAAAATAGTGATGATGTAGGATGCAACATTTTTGAGTCACATTATGATTATTTTGACTATGAGGATTATGATAGGCATGTAACTGAGCAAAGGGAGTTTTAGAATGACGTGCAACAACAGGTATTTTCTAATGAAAGTGATGTTGAGGATAATGTGTGTAACATGGCATCTACCAGAGAGGAGGTGATAAAAAGGTTTTTCTTAAGAAAAAGGAAGTTGTGAAGCCTAAAGAGATCCCTACTTTAAAGGTCAAAGTTACTAGCAATAAGTGGGAACCAAAGAAGATGGGTAGTCCCAAGGGTCCTAAGCTTCAAAATAATGTTCTTGAGAAGTTGGAGGAGATGATATCAAAGGTGATCATTGTAAATGACAAGAATCATCAAGGTGTTGTAACTATTTCTAATAAACATAATGAGAAAAAATTTATGATTATTGGTGTCCCCTCTAATTCTTCTATAGATATGCTTGCTATTCATCACAGATCACTATCAAGGTCCCTTTGTCTGAATTATTAAGGATCCCTGAACACCAAAATAAAGCCATAGCATGGGTCGGAGGTGTTGATGAAAAAGTAAAATCTAATTGTAATGATAGTCATATTCTTAAGGAAAGTAGTAAAGAAAGGGTAAAAGACAAAGAAACTGAAGTAGTTGTGTCTCAAATTCCCCAAATGTTTTTCGATAATTCTATAAACTAACATTTAGGAAGTATTGAACCATTTTTCTTGAGTATGCTTATAAATGGTAAGACATTAAAAAATTGCATGATTGATTATGGTGCTTCCAATACTATTATGTGTTTTGAAATAATGAAGGAATTGGGCCTAAAGGTTGATACTACTTAGGGAAGGTGCTATGCTATGGATAAAAGAGAAGTGATTGTCATAGGTACTATTACTACTTTTCCATATAAGTTGACAACTTATCATAGCAAAGAACTCACTATGAGTGTAGTGGTTGTTGATATTCCACCTCAATATGGCATGTTGTTATCTAGAAAGTGGAGTGCTACCATGGGTGGGAGTTTACAATGTGATCTGTCATTTGCCACTTTCCAAATTGATGGGAATTTAGTGAGAGTAAATAGAGAACTAAAGAGTGTATATATGATTGAAGAAGAAATAAAAGATGACGTGAAAAACTTTGTTGATACAGATGTTAATTCATTATGAGCCAAGGTTATGATTTTGAAGAAAAATAAGCATAAATCATAGATAGAAGTAGAAGCTGAGACAAGGATAGAAAAGGGTGATTTATGGTTGATGGTGCCT
Source organism: Cupressus sempervirens (assembly GCA_028749045.1). Classification (NCBI taxonomy): domain Eukaryota; kingdom Viridiplantae; phylum Streptophyta; class Pinopsida; order Cupressales; family Cupressaceae; genus Cupressus; species Cupressus sempervirens. The sequence goes on from CM053789.1 coordinate 740,127,486, forward strand.
ACTACAAAGATGGATCTAGTGAAGGTATTTTATTGGTTTCTCCTGCAGGGGTAACATACAAGTTCTCTTTTATATTGAGTTTCCCTTGTACTAATAATATAGCAGAGTATGAGGCTTTGTTGTTAGGACTCAGATTAGCCCATAAGCATGGGACAAAATGCTTACATGTCATATGGGAATCTGATTTGGTTGTGTCTTAGGTAAGAAATGTTTATGTGTCAAAAAATAAAAGATTAAAATAATACATAAATGTTGTATGGGATATGATTGAATATTTTGATGCATTTGGGATAGTTTGGAAAGATAGGACTAACAAAAAAATGGCTGATTTGTTGGAAAACATAGCAATAAAGCCTGATGATATTACTTTTTCTGGTATATCCAAAGTTAAAATCTAGACTAGGCCCTTTGTCCCTGACAATGTCTAAAATTGGCAAGTATTTGAAGATGATAAAGATATTTTGAGGATTTTAAATTGTGAAAACATGTTGTCAGGTTGGGAGATTGATTGTACAACTTATGTAGAAAACATAGACATAAGAGATACTATTTTTAGATAGGAGGTTGTACAATTAAAAACAAACAAAATTCCAAAGGGACTAGTTGTCTTAGAAAACATTTTTGACAATCAAGATAGATCCCAAATGGATACTAAGGAATATAATGCTAAAGATCTAGAGGAGATAAATTTGGAAAATGAAGTGGCACCTAAGAAGGTGTATATGGTAAGAAATTATCCCCTAAAGTAAGATATGGTTTAATTGGTTTGTTAAGAAAATACAGACATGTTTGCATGGTCATATGATGATCTTAAGGCTCATAGAGAAGATTTATTTCAGCATGAAATCCTACTGAAACTAGATGCTAAACCTTTTAGATAGAAATAGAGGTCAATTAATCCAACTCTTGCCTCCAAAATGCAAGAGGAACTAGTGAAGTTGAGAGATGTAGGGATCATAAAACCTATTAGACATTCATCATGGGTGTCTAACTTAGTTCCTATCAGAAAAAAGAATAGAGACATAAGGTTTTGTGTTGACTTTAGGAACCTCAATGTATCTTGATTAAAGGATAATTATGGTTTACCAAATATGGAGGCAATGCTATAAAAGGTCATTGGTTCTGAGCTTATGTCCATGATGGATGGATTTTCAAGTTACAATCAAGTAGTTGTTAAAAAATTAGAGCAATTTAAAATTGCTTTTACTACTTCATGGGGTACTTATGTGTATGTCAGGATGCCTTTTGGGCTTGCTAATGTTGGGGCTACTTTTCAACATGCAATGGATGTGGCTTTTGCTAATATTATTGATAAATTCTTGGTTGTTTATCAAGATGATTTAACTACTTATTCCAAAGATGAGAATGATCACTGCATGCATTTAGAAAAAGTATTTATCAGAGCCCTTAAGTATGGTATTTCTTTGAATCCTATAAAATGTAACTTTTTTATTACTAAGGGTAAACTGCTAGGGCATTTATTTGGTAAACATGGAGTGAGGATTGACCCTGAAAGGGTAGAGGCAATAGATACAATTCAAAAGCCTAAAAGTGTTAAAGGAATTCAATCATTTTTTGGGAAAATCAACTTTCTTAGAAGATCTATGACTAATTTTGTAGAAATTAGTAGAACCATATCAAAAATGTTAAAAAAGAGATCTAAAATAAAGTGAGATGGAGAGCCTAGCTTGGCATTCCAAAAAATTAAGCAAGCTATTAAGGATGCACCTATTCTTAGGGAACTTAATTATGATAAACCTATAAATTTATTTTATTTTGCTTCATTCCATACAATTGTTGTAGTACTATTACAAAAAAAAATGAAGAAGGTTATGAACAACCTATTGCATTTTTTAGAAAATTATGCAAGCAATAGAACTAAAGTATGATATAAATGAGAAACAAATATATTCACTGGTGAAAACAGTAAAGGCTTTCAGGTGTTATCTGATGGGAGTAATTGTTATTACATTTGTCCCTACTACTATTGTTAAGGACATATTTTCACAATAAGAGTTGGTAGAAGATGTAGATGGATTAATAGAATACAAGAATTTAATATTGATATTCAAATCACCAAATTGGTAGAATGCAAGGGTTGGCCAAATTGATGATGGAAGCTAATTTAGAAGCAAACCAAATTAACTAGTGTAATGAGTTAGGGAAAATCTTTGTGATATGGACACCTTTGATTGGTATAAGGGTGTAATTTTTTATTTGCAAAATATGAAGTCCCCACCAGGATTAACAAACAACCAAAAAAGATCCCTAAAATTGTAGGCTATAAGGTATTTTATAGTACATGGACAATTATGGTGGAGGAATATGGAAGGAGTACTTTTGAAGTGTGTAGATGAATTTGAGTCTAAGAAAATTTTAAGAGATATGCATGAAGGTGTGTGTGGAGCTCATTACATGGATAAGACCACAGCTCACAACATCCTCAGATTTAGCTTTTGATACTCTTTAAAGATGCCCATGAGTTTGTTAAAACATGTGATGCTTGTCAGAGATTTAGTGGAAAGATGAATTTTTTTGGAAATCTACCATTAAGACCTATTGAAGTACAAACACCTTTTCAATAATTGGGAATTGATTTCATTGGTGAAATTCCCAACAAGTCTAGTGGTAGAAATTCATGGATTCTCGTAGCTACTAATTATTTTACTAAGTGGGTTGAAGCAATTCCTACTAAGAATGCAACAAGTAAAGTGGTGATTAATTTCATTTTGAATAATATCATAACTAGGTTTGGATGCCCATAGAATATTGTAACTAATAATGCTATGTGCTTCAAGTCTTCAGAATATAAAGAATTTTGCAGGAAATATGGCATTATAGAGTACAAATCCTCACCTTACCATCCCCAAGTGAATGGTCAAGTAGAATCAAGCAATAAGAGTATATTGAAAATTATCAAAAGGATTCTAGGAGAGAATAAGAAGGCCTAGGATTCAAAACTACCATTAGTTTTGTGGGCTGATAGGGTTACAGTGAAAAAGGCCATTGGATGTCCTCCTTTTGATTTAGTTTATGGCATATAGGCTAGACTTCCATAGAACAATTTAAATGATATGTATTAATTTGTTCAAATTTATGAAGATGATATTATTTATGAAATGCAACTTAGGATGGATGATATCCTACAACTGGATGGAGCAAGAAGAGATTCCTTTATTTAGAATACAAAGTTGCAGTCACAAATGAAACATTTGTATGACAAGAGGGCCACTAAGAGAAAATTTGAAATAGGTGATATGGTACTGATGTGGAATTATAGGATGGAGGATAAAGGCAAGAACGATAATTTTGACCCTATTTGGCTTGGCCCATATGACATTTATGACAAAAATGGTGAAGATTCATATTGTCTAAAGGATCTAACTGGAAGTTTTCTTGAATCACCTATTCATGAACAATTCTTGAAGAGGTATTTTTCTTAAAATATCTATGTTTCCATGAGCAGTAGTCTAGGGTTTTTTCTTGTGCATTTTATAAATCCTTTGTGTCTTTAGTATAGCCCTTGTACATAGTTCTTTTCTAGTGTGGTTTCTCTCTTAGAAGTTGTCATTCTCTATCAAGTATGTGGTCTACTCTACCAAAGATTCTAAATTCTTGCATAGACACAAGTTGTCTATCATCCCTAGATGAGCCATTGATGGTTTGATTTTCCAAAAGAAAGATTTTTTTTCCTAAAATATGTATGAAAATTAGATAGTTCTATACATTCTACAAATTAGGGTTTCATTTTTACTATCTTTTGAATTTTGTGTTTACCCTAGTTGTGCCCTGATATCTATGTTGATTGAATTTTATTAAATTCTCAAGGTTTTTCACTAACATAGTTCCTAGAATGTTCTAAGCATCTTGAAACCCTAGGTTTGTTTTGATTTTTTTGAAAGGGTTTTCAAAAAATTGAGTTCTTTTATCTCTTACGGTCTTACAGTGTTCCTTTTTCCCATAAGATTGGGTTGGTTTTTATCTTTATTCTTCAGTGCTACATCCCTTTTTCCTGCATATAGGCATAATTGAGAGTTTTGCTTATGGGTTTGCGATTGTGTATCACGTAACAGTGTAACAATAAAGTTTTGAGTTTACAGTCTCACGCTAAACCTTTGAGTGTAGATGCATAAGGAGGCTTTCAAATTTCTTAAAAGTAAATTTTATGGTTATACAATGATGAGCTAGCCCATATGAACGAAATTATCACTTTGAAGTATCTTTGGCTATGTGTTCCTCATGTTAGCGTATGAGTGTAAGATTTTTTTTTTTAAGCAATTCTATTTCATTGCTTTATGGCGTATAATGAGTACCAGGCAGAGTGGACAGGCAAAAAGGTTGAATTTTTTGTTTTGCATTTTTACATTTGGGCTTTTGGTGTAAGAATGCAAGGCTCGTAATGGTGTAAATAATTTTTTCAAAGGAATGTTGAATGATGCTTACGATTATAGGCATAATAGGAGCTCGTATGAGAGTAGCAATATTTTATTTCTTCTATGTGCTCACACTGATTTCGTTTGCAAAAAATCATAAAGAATTTTAAAGAATGATTTGTCATGTGGGACTTGGTCAGTTGCAACTTGGGCCCTAAAAAGAATGAATTAAATTGTGACACGTTAGATGTGTCAGGTGGGTCTATCCCATGTAGAGGATAACTTAAGTGACTCATTTTGCATGTACTTAAATCAATGGTGGATGTCATTTTTGAGTTTTAATCTAGACTACTGATCTTTTAACTAAAATGTTTCCCTTACATTATTTCATTTATAAAGTGTACCATGAAAATGTAAGGGTATTTGATTTTTTTATCCATGATTATGTGATAAGAAGGCTCGTATGAGCGTAATGAAATCTTAGACAGACTTAGAGCCATACACTTAGGCATGAAGGCATGAGGGCTATGAAAAGTGAGATCTACATGTTTATGATGGCTTAAGGCTTGTAAAAGCATAAAAGAAGCTATATATTTTCATTGGCAAGATGCATAGAAGCATAAATATAAGTTGAGAAGGCTTGAGTTTTTATGATTGGGGAGCTTCGTATGGGCACAAAATAGTGTATGAGGTAATGCTACGAGATGGTTTACATTTCTACATTTGAATATTTTAGTAGTGTTACCAGATAGCCATAAGGGATTGATATTTGATTCTCTTGGATTACAAAGATTAGAGGGTTTTGACCCAACATAGAAGTGGAAGACTAAATTGTGAAAAGGTTTAGCTGAGGTGTCGTGATAGTTAATATTAAAAGGACAAGTTGTTCGCAACTAAGTAAAATGGAAAGTGAAATTACTTGAGGGTAATATTACATGGTTGATATTCTTTTTCTGATGCCTTATAGGGAAAATCTTAAAGGCTCACACATGGAGGATTTATTGAAGCTGGAAGATCACCTAAAGAAAGCATAAAATATTTTTATTTTATTTTTTTTCAAAATATTTGTCATTTTCAAGGGCTTGTGTTTTCTATTCTAAAGTTTTTAGTATCCATAGTTTTTGTGATTTTCTATGGTAGTGTTCTAGAAGTTTAGGGTTTGGATTTTTAGATGACAATGGTAGACATGGAGGTTGAGAAGATTCCTATTGATGAGAGGGAAGAAGACATAGAAGAAGAAGAGGAAGATTTTATGGAGGTAATTGCTAAGGGAAAGAAGAAAAAGGGGAAGGCTAAAGTCGAGAAGAAAACTAGGGTTAGGAAACCAAACAAATATGATGAGGAGTGGATTAAAATTCTCCCTGGGTCATCCAATGTAATTTTTGCTAATGAAAATGTATTCAAGGAACCTTCTTGTGTAGAGAAGTAACTTGTCCCAAAATTGATGGGTTTGATTTGTTCATGTGTTTCTATCTTAACACAACCCTAAAGGTGCCCATATGTAACCCTTAGAACAGGAACATGGAAAAGTTAATATTCCTAGAAGCATTTCTCAAAGTGGATTTGGTGAAGGCTTTAATAAATTCATATAATCTAACCACCAAATCATTTCACAGACACAATGGGAGCATCTTGTGTACAACTGACATGACTTCTTTCATAGAAGCTTTTGGTTTGGAGGGGCATATGGATGTACCTATTGATATTGAGGATTTCTAGGGAAATTTTGGAAGGAATAAAACTCATTATCTAAATAATGTGATGCTGCCTCATATTGCTTTCAATGTCAAAAATGTAGGGTAGATACCAAGAAAAGTAGAGGATCATTTGCTACTCAGCAAGTTCAAAGGTTATTTCAAAAACACTATATATGGATTACACAAAGTTCCAGGAAGTGGTGTAGAGGATTGTGTAATGGTGCATTATTTTGATGGCATGTGATATACAAGATCCCTTTCACAATAGGGAGTATGATTATTTAGGGTACATCATTGAGAACATGCATCATTAGATTATGAATGCCAAGAAAGGAGAGGTGGGAAATTTCAAGTTCCATTACTACTCACTGCTTATGCATTTGATCCTATACAAGAATATTAGCTATATCAGTCAAGATTTCATTGATTAGACATCTAATGAATTTGGTGAGTTGCCTATTCAATTATGGACCCATATTTGACATAAAAAAAATTCAAATTCAAATTCTATTGTATTTTTCAATCAATTCAATAATGTGATTATGAGGATGGTAGATCATACCTTTTTTAGGACTCCCTCCATCTTCAGAACACTATTTATACCTTCCCATTTAGATGACAATATAAAAATGGATCGTAATTGGGGTAAAATATTTTCTTTTAAAGAATGTACCCTAATGAGGGTTGATGCATACCCTTAGCCACCCCATTTTCTACCTAAGTATTTACCTCCTATGTTAGCCATTATTGGGTTCTTCTAGAAATTTTTGTTAATGAATAGAGAGATGATTCTTGCTTCCCTACATAAACCTACATTTGTGTTAGATGTTTTAATGTAGGAGATCTTTTTATTGGGAAGAATTCTTTTGAGGATCCAAGTGAATATCTAGGTCAGTATAAATTTGCTACTGGACCATATAGAGTATATGACCCAGATAATTATGTGACAAATGAAGTTAAAGCTATTAGGGGTTATATTCTACCTCCTAGCAAGCCCATCCTTGTGGAAGACTTAATTGCAAATATAGTTGTGACAGGGGAGTTTGAGGAGTTATTGAGGAAATATTATGAAATCAAAAGGGTAGAGGATGCTTTGAAGAGAACTAGCCTAGATTTAAAGGGTTTTTACATAGAGGTCCCATACCCTAGGAATTTGAGAAAAATGATAGAAAAATTTTGATAACATCATGGCTCAGATGGAAAATGAGCCTATAGGGGATGAAGCAACAATGAATCTAGAATCCCCTGAGCCCAATTTTCAATTAGAGGTAGAAGTTGAGGAGGAGGAGCAACCTTCATCTTCAATGTGGGTAGCCAAGGGTAACAAGAGGTAGAAAACAATGCACATCCCAAAGAGGGTGGTGAATAGAGCCTTTCAGGTCATATTGGGAAATGATCAATATTTTATTGATATTAGGAAAAATTACTTACATGAGAGGGAAATAGAGGCAGGTAGAGCCTCTATTGATTTGCAACTTATAGCCTCTAGATTGGATGATAGGCTTATTCAATCTAAGAAATCTACAAAAGATGATGATTTTATCAAATCATTAGAATTTAAAAGTTTTCTATATAAGGTCAAATAGAATGAGATCACTTTGAGCCTTATGCTAGGAGAGGATCCTAAGAAGACCAAGGAACTAGTAGAGAAACTACTGGCACATGATCCAGATAGTGAGACAATGACCCCTATACGGGCTAGGGAGTTAGTACAGAGAAGTGGCATGATTTTAGTGCCTGGCTAGGATATTGAAAGGACCTTTCTACTTGACTAGATTAGAAGGTGAGACAAGGCAATTAGTTATGAGGCCACTAGTAGTGATGGCTTGAAAAAAGGGTCAAGTTTTAATATAGATACTAAGACCCTAGCTATCTAGAGCATTGCCCCTAATACTAATAAAGCAAGAATGATGAATGTGGAAGAAAGTGCTCAAGGTAATATGATTACTTGGACACTAGACAACGCCACACACAAGGAAGTCTCCAACATGATAAATCATTTTTCTTACATGAATGAAGCTAAGATGGAGCAGATTGAGGATAGGTTTGCTACTACCTACAATGAATGCTTAGATATTAGGAAATTATATGAGGAAGAGCTTAAGACAAGCTATGTGGAGAAAAAAAGAATAGAAGAGTTGAAAGGAAAAGTTCAATACCTAGAAGAGTATATTTTATCGTTACAAGACCAACTTAAAGTTGCAACAAAAGTAGAGCCTACATAGGGAAATGCAAAAGAAATCAGGTCCAATGCTGAAGTTGAAATTTAGATAGATGATATACCCATAGGGGTAATAGTGCAAAAACCAATGGTCAATTTGGAGGGCGATATCCCTAAATTTGATGGTGCATTGAAAAGAGGTGTAATGCAGAGCATGTTGAATCACAAGATAGGCATCTTGAAGAGAATCTCTCAAGATGCATAGAATGCATTCACTAATTTGCAAGTTGCTAAACATGTGTGCAAAGTAGTAGCTTGGCTATACCTAGTTTTCTAGCAATGGGGGCCATACATGCAATTTTTTGATAGATTGATACATCTATTGGCCAAAAAGCCAGACCTTCCTGATAAGGTCATTACAATTAAAGAGGGCATGGACAAAGTAGTAGATTTGTTAGGTTTCTTTTTTGGAATATTAATAGTTATTTAGAGTAAAATGAAAGTGTTGATTGATGGTTTTTATTCTTTAATTCTTTCTGTTCTTAATTTTGATAACCAAACAAACGATTGGAGTGAATGGTCTAACTCTTTTGACCTTATTGTAAATTTGCCACAAATTCATCAATTTCTGAAGGTGATACTAATGATTTTGCTTTCAATGAACTCATAGATACTATGTTTAAAATTGAAAATGAAATAAACAAGTTCATAATAGAGAGGAAAGAAACTACAGATACTAGGTGGCATAAATTTGTTGGTGAGTCAGTAACAATTAAAGCATGTGAATTGCCAACTAAAATGGAAATCATTATCTGGGAGGCAATCACATAAATTAAGGCTTTACCAATAGGAGGCAATTAAAGATGAAGAATAAAATTGAAAAAAAGGACAAATTGAAGATTTGATCTTTCCAACTGTCAACCTTGTAATTGTTTTTGTTTTGGTATGAAGATTGCAAATATTGTTTGAAAATTTGTTTGTTGCATCTTTGTACTCCATTTTGTTAGACACCTGTCAATCACAATTGCACTTTACTTGTTGCAACTCATGCCTATATAAGTGAGTTTTCAAGGAATTGTGATGGTCCATGAACTTTTTAATTTTTCCTTATTCAAAAGTACAATTGGTCCATTTGTGTGTAGTTTCTTAGAGTTTACTTTCAAGTTTTGTATTCTCTAAAATTTTCATGTCAATGACATAATCAATAGGATTTTTTAAGTTTCATTGAGTTTCTATTGGTTCTTGTATCAGTCTTATCAAAGGGATAATACATAATGGTACCTACATTATATCTATGTTGTCAATCTCTGTCTCCATTTATGACTTTTTTTACTTTGATATCAATTAAATAAGGTTTAATTGGTTGAATACAATCTAGATGGGTTGTATATTGATTCTATTGTTGCTTTTTTATTTAAGGAATTAAGGAAGTGCTTCAATGAATCAATAGGGTCTGTGAGTTTATAAAATGGATATGTCATAAGAATGGGAATTGGTGATTACAACTAATAAAATTCATCTACAAGTTATTCAAATTAGATTTTCTGCTAATAGTTGACTTTATGTAATAATGGATAAGGCACTGGTTAAATAATTTAGAGACAAATTGAAATAAATTCTGCTACATACATTCCTTTTTTAATTCAAATTTAGGTCAATCAAATATTGTATCAAGTGTACAAGGGTGGTCATCATCTATCTATAGGAATTTATGGGTTATTTAGCTACTATAGCTCATTTTTGTTTCACATATATCAGAGAAATTGGACCACATTTACTCTTTCTAGGGATTAAGGGTAAGAGTCATGATGTTAATTGAATCCCTAAGGTGCTCCCACCTTGGTTTTGCTCCATATCCAGAATTGGCAACCCACATTATCAGGTATTTAACTTGTGAAGGCAGGTTCTCAAACTTGCATGCCCATCATTTTAAATTACTCAGTTGCATAAGGCATAACATGCAATTTAATGTCCCCAATTTCCTTTAAAACATGTTGTGCGTTAGTTTTGAAGAAACTAAAAAAGGAAAGACAAATTATGTTTCCCACCATGCCCTCATTAAACTTCTAGTTGAAAGATCTCTTAGGGATTCTTCCCCTATATCATGGTCAAAATTTGTTGAATTCAAGACCTTACAGCCGTAGGCCAAGCTTGTTCCTCAAAATTTAGGAAATGAGGAAGAAATCACAGAGCCAAGTCAAAATTTGGCTGAAATGGAAAAGGAACCCTCTCTTGATAAGCCTGTTGAACCTATTTCAGAGGATGTTATACCTTGTTCTTCTAAAAATAAGGGAAAATGTAAGATTGGTAAAGAAAGCCATAATCTTGAAAAGGAAGCCCAATACCTCTCTATTAAAGTACCTAAAATAAAAAGGTCTATTCTTGCAACAACCATTCCTACAGCATCTACTCCAACCACATCTAAACCAAAGTGGACTCACAAAATGGTCAAAGTTAAAGAGATTCCTATGTGTAGAAGCCCTCATATGCAAGGTCAAGCATCTCCAGTTTCCATTGAAATTAAAATGCCCAAATTTCAAAGTCTCACATAGAATTAGTAGTTGAAAATATCCTAGATGATTCTTGTGTGCAATTAGAAACACAAAATGTGGAAACACATGAAAATGAGCTTGATAATGAGATACCACAAGAGAATTAGGAAATGTGTAAATCAAACCCATTACTATTCTAGAAAAAACCCCTAGTAATGATCAACCTACCATGCTACCAGTCCCTGAATATTCCAATGTTTCTTTTATACCCTTTAAATCCTCCTGGTACACTCAATATTTCTTGTGAGTTGCCAAAGAACAAAAGATGAAATCTAAGGCTCAAAAAAAATTGTCATCTCCAATTTAGTTGATATTGTTTGGTCTACACAATCATTTTATTTTCCAAAAGTCATTGTGGAGGCAAGAAAGAAACTAAATGAAGAGGGAAATATTTGACAAAGATGAGGAAATTGAATCATTGAAGAAACAACTTGAAAAATACAAACACTAGATAAATAAAGCCTTAAAGTTAGCTGATTAGGTAATGGCTTGTAGACCACCCCCAAAGGTGTATGCTATTTGTTTGAAGGAACATTTTTTGTTATTTCAGTTGATGATGACAATGGGAGATATTGGTTGTGAATTTAAAAATGCTTGAGATTTTTATAATGTGTATCAGATTTTTCCTTCATGGCAAAAGAATTTGTTGTTTGAGCTCTACTTGCATAATTGCATAATTCCACATGAGATAGAGTGGAATCATCTACTTTACATAGGGGATGTTCACCTAAGAGCTCTAATGTCCTAGATGTACAATGAAAATAATTATGATAGGCAGTTGGATACTTATAGAGATCTTGAAAAGTCTGAACCATTACCACTTTGGGCTAAATCCCATAACCCTTATGACCTTTTGAGAGATTGGTTCAGATTAACTTGTGGGAAACCAAAACTAGAAATCAGAGAGAAAGTGTTTGAAGAAAGGGAAAAAAAATATAGAGAATACCAAAAACTTCCAAATTTCACACAAAAAAGAGCAATTGTAGGGCTTAGAAATCAATGGAGTCAATTGCCAAAACCTTTCAAAAAGGCTAAACCAAACAACCCTATCAATTTTGAGGCAGCAGTTAATAGAGTTCCTAAATATATGCAACTAGACAGACAAATAAGAAAAGAGCTATGGATGCCACTAAATTTTCAACCTCCTACCCTTCTATAGCCTCTATATGAAAATAATGCTACTAGATTAGACCCATTTGTTGAAGAACACTTGGGTGAGCATTGGAGATGAACTAAAGGATATTTCTACACCCTTAGAAGTGGGAAATAGGGGAAGACTACAATGGGAGATTTCAAAGCCATGGCAAAGAAGTACAATGCTTGAGGACAAGCATTTGCATAGTGGGGGGCAGATGATGAGGCATATTAATGTCTCAAATTTTATATTTTTTATATAGTTTGAACTTACTCTTTGAGCCTTGTGAAAAACATTCCCAACATATTTATTTAAATATCTTGAGAACTTATGTCAGGTATGGCTGGAACTTATTAAACTTATGGATACTGGATATGATATACCTTGCTTAATATTATATATAACGTGCAGTATTTCATATAAATATTTTAAGCTATGTTCTAATATTTAAATAAAAGTAGAAATTTTGTTGTGCATATGTTCCAAATGTTTCTAATTTTTAGGGAAGTCGTGAAAAGAGTGGTGATTACAATATTAAAGGAGGAAGTAATGAAGATCATTCATGGAAAAAGAAGCACAAGTCAATTCTGAGTGATAAACTGCATCTACAAGGATAGTAATTGTTCAAAAAAAACCAGGAAGACCCGACTCCCTATATTTCCTGTGAGCTGTTATTATGTTGCTTAATCAATGTTTTATGTCATGGTTGACATTCTGCCTTCTTTTCTAGTGATGTTTGTTCACAAATTTTATGTTATGTTTGTAATAAGAATCCAATCCTCTATATATAATGAAGAGGGGATCATCTAAGGGGGGAGATGAAAACTTAGTGAAACATTACTAGTTTGAGATTCAAAAGTTTCTCTTTTCTATTCTTCATGAATTATTTAGTCATGTAATCAAAGAAGAATGCTAATGAGAGAATGATTTTGGAATACCTACTGTATTCTTAGTTAGTTGAAGATAACCAAGGGTGCCCACTTGGGAGGTGGAATAGATTTAGGTAGAGTAGATTCATTTCTTGCAATCTCCTATTTTAAGATATATTTACTATATTAGTCCTACAACATAGTTACTATGAAAGTTCTTGCAACACTTGTGGAAAATGATCATAGTGGATGTTTGAATTGTTAACTAGTTTAGAATTCCTTTTCTAAAGTTTTTACAATTATTTTTTGTTAGTTTAAATGTGTTTACTATTCTATATCAGTAGTATAGATCCCTTTCATGCATTTTACTTTCCTGCAACATAGGTGTTGAGACTTTTTAAGGAACTTAGTGCACACATCATGTTGACCCATTTCAAGTCCTATGTCCTTGGGTTGACAATTCAAGTGTATTTTTCATGATGGAATAAATAGTTCTAAGAAATGGTTATAGTACCCTTGAGAGAGGTATAATGGTGTGATTATCTTGATCTATTATGGAACTATGCAATACTAATGAATCTAACAAAATTAATGATTCTAGAGGAAAACCTGCATGGATATTGAAACCTAAATGCAACTTTAAACCCTTCAAAGAATTATATGAGGTGGTGCTAAGATTATCACATTGCTAGATAATTATAGGCCATATGAACCTAATGTAAAAACAAAATGGTGGAATGATGATCATGATTGTGATTTCCATAGAAATAAATGTCATTAGATAGAAAAATGCATGAAAATGAAAAACCTCATTGATGATAAGAAGTTTTGAGTTGATGGGTTCATGAATGGTACTAATCACATAGTTTTCACTAAGCCTCTATGTAAATATGATAAGGGATAATTATATGAGAAGAATTATTAAGATGATAAGGTCAAAACTACACATTCATAGACAATGATAATGTTATACACAAGCTTGTACTTGTTGATGAGAGAATACACATGGTTAGACCTAAATGTGACAAATAAATCTATGAATAATAATTGATGAGCTAACTAAGGTTATCTTAAGAGGCATTGGTTCTCTTCTACATGATCATGCACTCATGACATTGAGACTAGAAGCACAGAAGAGAAGAGATCTTTGATCATTCATAGAGGTATTGATTCACCTTGATATCGTGATAACTTGAATGCTATTACTTGAAGTCAACCAAAGGTCATACTTAATGGTCGTAATTATTCCAAGAATTAAACATCTAACAAAATAGGAACCTTATCTAAACAAGCATCTACTTCTTCCAAGTCAAGTTACAACCTTGTGACCAATTGAAAAGAGCACCCACTCAAATTTCTATATTTGAGTTACTAGATCTATCACTTACTCATAAAAAAAACTTAGAAAAAACATCACATGACACTAATTTCCCTAAAGATATTGACACAGTATATTCCAAACCATGGTCAACCATATCATCACTCCTCACTATCTCACTTATAAAATCTTTCTAGGAAGACCATGGATTCATGATATGCAAGAAGTACCTTCAACTTATCATCAATGCATCAAATTCCCTAAAATAGTATTTAAGTCTCTAATTCTTGGGGATATTTCTATGTCTATTAATACTCTCACTAAATACTTGGTACCATAAAATAGAGATTCTAAAGAAAAAAAATACACTTGTTCAATGTGAGAAGAAATTTAAAATATTGAATATTGGGATGAGAGAGTATTAGTTGGATTCTACTGCCACTCTTCTTGTTTCTCCACATTCCTATGTTTAACCTTCATAAGAAATGAAACCATTAGCTTCTTCTATGAAGGTTTCTTTTGTTCAGTCCTCACTACTATTAGAATACAAGAATGAGGATAGGGTTGTTAGAGATTGGATCTATAGAGATCAACCTCTTGAAGAGGTCACATTCACTACTAGAATATCCCTTAAAAATTATGGAAAATGATATGAATTCCTTTATAAGATGGGGTATCCAGGTCATGTGTCTCTATGTGACAAAAAGAACACTCTTTTAGAATCTTTAGTCATATTAATGGATTCATATGTAGGGTTTGGGATTCTCTAATGCTGATAAAAAACCAATCTTTGATCAAGATCTTGATAGCACATATGGATCTAAAGAAGAAACTCTACCTATCAATACTATCACTCAAGAGGATGAAGACTTCATGCCTTCTAATTCTATGATTTGGAATGAAAATGAAACACCACTTTATCATAGTGCTGAAGTTTCTACATCTTGCCAAAATAAGAATTAAGATGTTGAGGACCCTAATAGAGAGATAATTCAAAGGAATACTACACACTTTATAGAAAGGAACTATAGTACAAAATCACATGAATACAACTAGAATTCATTTTCATATAAGTATGTGGATTTATAGGTTGATGTAATACATAGGTATGCAAAACAAATTGAGGTAGTAGATGAGTCACCCATAGAACTTGATGAATCATATCTGCATATCACTCTTGTTGATGACATTCATCACACTAGGGGACTAATTGATTTAGGTATGTTTGAGGGGGACCTTATATACTCAAATTTACTTGTTAGAAGAGATTATTCCTACCACATAACCACTTTAGAAACTTCCACGTCACTCTCCTTAAACATCCAAACCTTCTTGATTGGTCACAACAAAATCAACAGCCTTAGCTCATCAGTTTCCAAAAAATATTATGAAATTGTATGCTACCTAAATGCTATTGAGGTTGTAGTTTCTTCCACTAATGAACCTACTAAAAACATAAATTAATTTGACATCAAGTATCTTAGTCAAAAAATTAAAAATTAAAATGAAATTAAATAAGCATTTTGATGGAAAAAGCCATTTTGTGGTGGAGTTAGAATCTAAAATAGTAAAAAGAATAAAATAAATATCCAAGCGGGGAAACCTCCCTAAGGCACTCAAGGGTGAGATACTTGGTAGTTTTTCCTAGATATTTCTAAGAAAAATCATCAATCTTAATAGAGCCAACTCAACTAGTTAATATTGGGATAGAGGAGACTCTACATATCATTCACCTAGCTTAGTCATTATCCAAAGAAGAGAAGAAGTAGTTCACAAATTTATTTGTAGTTTAAAATATTAACTTTTTTAGACATATTTAGACATCTGAGGGCTTGACTATAATCATATTATGCATCACTTATCTATTTCTCTTGGTGTAAAAATTATTAAGGAAAAATTGAGACAAATGCATCCACCTGTAGCTCTCCTAGTCAAAGAAGAATTAGAAAAACTTCTTCATGCTAGAATCTTACCACCTATTGATGACAGAGAATGGATTTAAAATATTTTACCTATCTCAAAATATTCTAATTCCATTTGAGTATGCACTAAATTACAAGATCTAAATAAAGCTTTCCCTAAACATGATTTTCCACTACCAAACATTGACATGATAGAGGACTATGAAATGTACTCCATAATGGATAGATTCTTAGGTTATAATGAAATCAAAATAGCTCCTAAAGATCAAGAAAATGCATGTTTCACTGCACACATGGAACCTTTTTATTTAATGTCATTCTTTTTGGAATTAAAAATTATGGAGTTACATACCAATTAGCTATGGCCACTATTTTTTATGACATGATGTGTAAAACTATGAAAGATTATGTGGATGATACCTTGGAAAAAGATGAGAAAATAAATACTCATCTTGAAGGTTTCGGTTTGATCCTAGATTAGATGGAATAGTTCAATCTTAAATTAAATCCAAATAAATATGCACTTGATGTCACCTCAAGAAATTACTTGGTTATACCATTTAAGATAAATAAATTGTGGTTGACCATGAAAAGGTTCAAGGTGTAATGGATATGTCTCCTCCCAAAAATATTTTAAAAATGAGAAGTCTGCATGAACATATCTAATCCATCATGAGGTTCATATCTCAACTTGCTAATAGAGCACAACCTTTTAAGAAAAAGATGCACAAAGGAGCTACTTTCATATGGAATGAATACTTTGAAAAGAGGATAAATTAGATCAAAGCATATTTGGATAATCCTCCTATTCTAATGACTCTATTCCATAGGAAACCATTCATATTATACATCTTAGCTACAACAGCATCTCTTGGGGCATTATTAGCATGACAGGATGAGTTTGGAAAAGAAAGAGCCATATACTATATCAAAAAAATACTTGTGGGTTATTATATTAACTACAATAATATTGAGAAATGAAGGATTTGGTAAGAAAAAATCCACAAATCTCATAGAACACCTTCATGCGAAAACCTGTCACAAAGAAGAAAAAGACAAGAGAAGGCAAGGGTTTAGCTTTGAAATATGCAACAATATATTGTCAGACAAAAAGAATGAGTAGAATATACAATCGATTAATCCTTATAGAAGGAGATCATAAAACCTAAAAGGGAAATCCTAAGAGGTAAATGACATTTAATAATTAATATTTGATTATTAAATGGAAATGCATGTGCATAAAGTGAAATCTTAAGTAGAGAATAAAGGTAATTTAATAAATGTAATTAAATCAATCCTTTACTCTAACAACCCCCTTAGGATGAGAAACAATGCACCTACAAATAATGCATGAAAAAGAAAGGAAAATACAATGTTGAAAGCATAAGTAGGTCTTTAAAAAATGGCTTGATGAGGTACCCAACACAATCAAATCTGAAAAATGGAGAAATGGAGAAAAAACCTACTCCAGAAAGAGATAGAAGAATGCTAAAACAAAAAGAAGGAAGGAAGGACTCATCACTAAGACCCCCCAAGGAAAAATTATTTCACCCCAAGTATAGAACATCGCTAAAGATACCACAAGGATGCAAAATTTTTAGTGAAGATGTCTGCAACTTTCTTAGCTTTGGGAATATACTCCAAGCTAAGAAAGTCATCCTGAATCAAATGCCTAATGAAGTGCATATGAAGTTCAATGTGCTTGGTCCATTGATGCTCAAATAGGTTGTGGAAAATGTATATAGAACTTTAATTATCACACCAAATAAAAGTGGGACCATCAGGGGGAAATCCAAACTCCTTCATTAACTCTCAAAGCCATAAAACCTCCTAACTAGCTAGCATAGCTGCCCTATAATCTTCCTCTATCAATAATAATGCATGAGCATGCTGCTTCTTGTAAGACTAGGTGATAGTACCAGAACCAAGACAAAAAATCAAACCATAAGTAGACCTCTAATCATCAATATCACTAGCCCAATTTGAGTTTGTATAACCAACAATGTGAGGATCGCTAATGTATAGTGAATGTCATAATACATGTAGCACCCAAAATATACCTCAAAATACATTTGGTAGATTACCAATGACTCTCATGTGGATCATGTGATAATCTAGAGACAAGGCCAATCATAAAGGAGACATTAGGATGTGCGCATGTTGGGTACAACAAATTATCCACAAGCTATCTATATAAAGTGGAATTCATTGTAGGAGTAGAACAAGTAGTAGATAAAAAAATACTTGATTGAGAAGGTATGGAATAAATCTTGAAATCAAGCATGATAAATATTTAAATCATGTCAAGAGAATACTTCTACTAGAATATGGGTATCCCATCTAAAGAATGAACAACATGTAGGCCCAAAAAATAGTGTAGAAGTCCAAGGTTGTTCATTGTCTCTCAAAGCTCACTAAACACTTTGAATCATAGAGGGTGAGCTACTTGTAATAATGACATCATCAACATATAGAAAAAGTATCAATAGATTAGACCCATGAAGCTGAATGTACACTATATGATCAAAATGATAACATGTGAAGTGTGATGCAAGCAAAAAGGAATCCATCTTCTCATACCAAGCCCTATTGAAAACAATTGATTAATTTTGTATTATCTTTGATGTTACACAAAATTTCATATCATTTCTAGTCACTATTTTTCGATTTCACTTGGACATTGAAGATAGTTTCCTATGTCTGCCAATCATTCTAGAGTTTGCCAATTTCAGAAGATAGTGTCTATTGAGTTCACTCGGGTGACAAAGAGAAGTTTGTAGAAGTTGAGTGTTAACTGAGCTTACTCGATCAATAAAGGAAAATTTGGATGGAACCAATATCAACTAAGCTCACTCAGTTACCAAAGGAACTTTGTGAATATGTATTGTTAACCAAATTCACTTGGTTAACATAGAAAAATCATTGTTGAGTTAGTATCTATTGAGCAGGGTTGGCTAACGAAGGATTTTCTTGTTTTGGCATATTAAGTTCATTTATTTTGTTTGTTGGTTCTAGCCAATTGAGAAGATCAATACTAAGTATTCTAAGTTGTATTCAAGCTGACATGACATTGTGTAAGATATAAATATAAGGTCAAATTGAGGATTGAATATGTGTAACACAATAGAAGATTCAAAGATGCTTAGAGGAAGCGAATTGGAAGGATAAGAAAATTATCGTTGTTGAGCTGCAAAGATACATTTGATTAGAAGAGATCAAGTATACAAGCCAGAATTGAGATCTATAATCAAAAATTTAGTTGCATCATAAATTAGGTCATCTCATTATTACTTTCTAACCACTATAGCCATGATCTAAAATCTCTTAACAGAGTTGGCTTAACAACTATTTGTAAATCCTCTAACAAGGTGGTATTTCAAAATTTAATTGTCTAAAGACCTCTAAAAAGGCCACTCCTAATAGGGGATTAAATCCTCTAACAAGTTGATACCTAATAGTGTTTTTTTTAACCTTTTACAGGGTTGGCTCCTAACAAGGTTCATTTTAGAAGAGTGAAAAATAGTAACTAGTTGCAATTGATGGTTTTTCCCAAATTGGGTTTTCACATTAAATATTGGTGTCAATTGTGTTTAAGATAGTTCCTTTATATATTTTCAACTAATTTAAAGTAAGATTAATCATAGATAATATCTTAAGATTTTCATGATAAGAATTTTTTGAGTTATTTCAACATCTGTCGATTTACAACATTTGCTAGTGTAAACCGAGTGGGTGTGTCTTTGTCGAGTTACAACAGAATATAGTTCAATTAAAATTTGATTTTTATTGACATCTAAGGGATCTAAGCTTTAATTTTGTAGTGACTAATTCACCCCTCCCCTCTTAGTTACTCCTCTTATATTTCCAACAAGCCCAAGGGGCTTGTTTGAGACCATACAAGGACTGCCAAAGTCTACACACCATAGAAGATTCTTGCACAAAACCCCAAGGTTTCTCCATATAGATCTCCTCATGTAGGTCTTCATACAAAAAATAACTCATCATTTCCATCTAAAATACTGTCCATCCTTGAGAAGATGCAAGAGAGAGGACAAGGAGAATAAACATCATCTTGGCAATAGGAGAAAAGGTCTTAGAGTAATCAATACCCACCACCCATGAAAAGACCTTTGCAACAAGATATGCCTTCTACCTATCAATAGAACAATATATATCACACTTGATATGGTACAACTACCTCCACTAAACCAACTTTATTCCTTTCAGAAGAGGACATAGAACCCAAGTGTGGTTCTTCATCAAAGAAGAGTACTCCTCATCGATAGTCCTATCCCAATCTGAGTGTTTTGACTCCTATGGAAAGCTCTATGGATCATCTAAAATTACATGACTCAAAAATCCTATACTAGATGCCTAAGTATGAGTGTGATGAGAATCTAAATGATCTCCTACCATAGGTAAAGCCTTATCAATAGTATCACAAACCTAGTTGGGCACTCATAGAACATCAAGGGAAGGAGGGGAAGGTGAATCATCATCAAAATCTTTCTTAGAGGATAAAGAAACCTATAGATAATAAGATGAAGTAGTAGGAAATGAGGGATAGGTTGGTGATAGAGGCTTTGTTGGAGGATAACACTAGTCAAAGTAGACATCTCGCTAAAATAAGAACTCTCTAGAATCAAGATCAAACAACCTATACACCTTCACATCCTCACATTAGCCAAAAAATATGAGTGGTAAACTCTTCCTCTCCATGGATTTCCACTGATAATATGGAATAAAATCCCATGCCTCACTAACAAAAATAAAAATTGTAGAAACATTAGGCTTGACATGAATCTAAGCCTCCTCAGGAGTCAAATATTGCAATGCCTTGCGAGGCATCTGATTCTAAATATGGTTGGCACAATTGATAGCCTCATCCCAAAAAGGACTCATATCTTGAGACTATATCATACAATTGGCCATCTCCTGTAATGTTCTATTTCTTCTCTTAGCAACCTCATTTTGCTAAGGGATATGAGGAGCTATGAATCACTGATGTAAACCATGCTTAGTGCAAAAATATTTTAAATAATGATTTGCATATTCCTGACCATTGTTAGTACGTATATGCTTGACAAAAAGACCTAACTAATTCTCTATAAATGTCTTACAGATTTGAAATGAGTCAAAGATATCAGACTTGTACTTCAAAAAGTACACCTATGTGCATTTAGAGAAGTCATCTATGAAGGTATACACATATCAAGTACCTAAAAAGATGGAGTGGAGTATGAAATAAGATCACTATGTATCAACTTCAATAGTGCCCTAGCACATGTGGATCTACCTATTAGAAAAGGATCTCTATGATGTTTTCCAAGTGCACAACCTTGAAAAATACCATCAATACAAGAGATCTAAGGTAGCTCATCCACTAGCTCTTGTGTACTCATCTGCTATAGATATTTATAGTTGACATGGACAAAGTTCTCATGCAAAAATTTTCTCACTATGTCTATATAAGAAAAAAGATAAAAACATGTACAATAAAAGATCTTCAATCCATCAAAATGATAAAAGTGAGACTATAATCCACACTCCTAGCAGAAAAAACCAAATTAGGATCACGGAGGTCTTAGATAACCACATCATGTTGTGAGAAATCAACTATCTCACTAGAGCTAGAATGAAAATTCTGATAGATAGACAAGATGTTCATAGAAATGTATAAAACCAATAGAAAATCCTATAGAGAACAACCCTCTAAAGAGATAGTGTCAAAACCTAAAATTAAAGTTGTGTAGAGTCACCAATTACAAACTGTGTAGTAACACTCTAAGCAAGTGAGACCTAACCAAATTAGGTTAGTGTTTCATATGTATGAATCACCTCAATCAATGATCCAAGTAGAAAGAGAAGATAGAAATTGTGTATAAAGATCATGTTCTTTCCATGAAGGAGGAGGTAGTAGATTTAGAGAATAAATTCTATGCTTTTGCATGGCCTCCTCTAAAGCTTGAAGATGTTTCCAACACCTAGAAACTAGATGTCCTTCCTTGCCAAAGAAATTGCAAGGATCACCTATAAACTTCTTAGTCTTGGAGGAAGGCTCACTAGACTTAGAAGGTTTACCCTTGAGAGTGGATTTTTGTGTATCTAATCTAGGAGATGGCTTGGAAAAGATCTCATTGCCAGCTGAATTTGTTCTAGGATTTAGTTTCTACTTCAGCTTCCTTGTAGATGTTTGAGTAACCAATCCATGGTTCTTTGATGCTGTTAGAGAGTCCAACTATGTAAGCTTTGCCTAATCTCTAGTCAACCAATAAAAAAATAACTAAAATATGGGCATGGTAAATCTAAGACCCAAAGGATCCATAATGGAATGGAAGGTAGAAGAGAAAATCTAAAAGTTTCCTTGAAGCTTTGATAGAATCAAGTGGATGCACTCTGTATCATTCTTGTTGTTCGCATAACCCTATAAGAAAGACCTTTAAATCTCATTGGAAACTCCTCAATGGAGGGAAAAGAATTAGGTATAAGGGATGTACGCTCTATGATGTAGGAGCATCCTCCATGTAAGAGAAATCTTGCATCACTCAAAAATATTTTATTTTTCAGTCTTTTCTACTTTAATAAGGACTAGTAGATCGGGTGGTTACTATTTATGGGAACTTTCTATTTTTAGTAAGTTAGTCATAGGAGCTCAAAATATTCTCATTTTCTACATGAAGGTTCATTTAAGAGTTGTAAGCCTACCATAAAAATCTCATTGCTCTAGCTTAAGTATCAGAGAAGTTATTGTGGATTTTTGGTGGTAAAATTTGTAGAAAAATTTTTAGGCTCACCGTTGGAGGCCTCAGAGTGCCTAGATGAGGTCTGAAAACTCGATGGAAGGGTGCTTGCATTATTTCAAGCCTATAGATCAAGAGCTAGCATTTTTCAAAAAGTGGTTATAATAGCCAATTGAAGCAATGGTTCATGAGTTATGGCTTTTCAAAGTTGGACTACCTGAAATATCTAAAATAATTGTCAAAGATGTATTTGGCCAACTCTATATGTATTGTTAGTCTATCAGCCCTAGGCATTAATTTTCATTATTTAGAACCTTCCCTAGTGGCATAAAATTTCCTATTTAAGAAAGGCCTTAACATTGTCTAGAAGAGCTCTAAGTGATAGCTTGTAGCTTGTCTTGCAAATTATTGTAATGAAGGTGCCCATGTGGGTTAGCATATTATACTTGTGAATTCTATAATTCCACATTTGCGGTGCAAATAAGAAGTCCATTTATTGTTCTCGCATTTTTGTGTTTCTTTGTTTTCTACTATGTTTTATGGTATTAAGTGGAGCACCCTTCATCAAGTGGTATCAGAGCTAGAGTTCTTGAGTGCGTGGATAGATCAATGACTATGAGGTAGTTCACACCAAGACCGTGGTTTGGGCTGAGTGTGTAGATAGATCACAAATTATGAGGCAATTTGCACTAGGGTTTCAATAGAAGTGCAAAAATTCCTCCACAAAGAGAGCATGGTGGAAGAGTCAAAGGTGTTACACCTAAGAATTTTAGAACCCTCCAAAGGAAAATACAAGCTATGCAAGAACAGATTCGCAGAGGAATGAATCTTGCCATAGGAAATGATGAAAGTGAGGATGAAAGAGAAGAAGGAAATGTGGACCCAGATGTAGTAGAGGAAGTTCTTAACCTAGAGAAGTCGAAGCTTTTTAGGGCCATTTCCAGTATTGGAAAAAGACCAATGTTTGATGTTCCCACATTTTTGGGAAATCTCAACCCAAAGGAATTGATCGATTGGATCAATGAATTGGAAGAGTACTTTGAATATGAAGATATTGAAGATCTAGATAGGGTAAATTTTTTGAAGGCCAAATTGAAGGGTCATGCAAAGATTTGGTGGCAGGATATCCAGCTAGATTGAAATAAAAGAGGAAAGGGAAAAATCACTAGATGGGATCAAATGATAGCTAAACTAAAGTGGCAATTCATTCTCATGGATTATGAGCTTGATTTGTTGAAGAAGATGCAAGGGTTGAAGCAAGCAAGAAAATCTATTAAAGAGTATACTAAAGAGTTCTACCAAGTTCTCATTAGAACTGACCATGCAGAAGCTAATAAGGAGAAAGTTGTCTATTAGCTTAATGGGTTATGACCAAGCATTCAAGATGAGATGAGTCTTGTTTGAGTGACCAATATTGAGGAGGCATACTCATTTTCCCTAAGAGTTGAGGAGAAACTAAACAAGAAGTTTGATAACAAGAATAATAGAAGAGGTCATGGTGGAAGATTTGATGGATGATCTGTTAAAGGCTATAATGATGACCAGAAGAACAAGGATGAGGCTAGAAGTAGTAGTCAAAATTAAAGAGTAAACAATTCCAATCATTTCCATGATTAGAACAATAAATATTAGAGAGGAAGAGGTAGAGGACAAGGATCTAGAAGAGGAGGCTTCTGTGGGAAATGTCTTCACTGTAGAAAGGAAGGGCATAGAGAATTTGAATGTTCCTAGTGCCAAGGAAGGATAGATCAAAGAACAAAAGGCCAGGCTAGAGTTGCACATGTTGATGAAGATGTTGGATCATCACATTCTAAATATTTTAAAAGAGGAGAAGTCCTAGTTAATAGAAGAGTCCTATTGAGTGGTGAGAATGAACCTGATCAAAGAAGGAGCTTGTTTCACACAAGGTGCAGATGTGAAGATAAGTGTTGTAATGTGATCATTGATGGTGGAAGTATTAAAAAACTATTTTCAGAAATGATGATCACCAAGTTGAAGCTAAAGAGGTAGAAACACCCACATCTATATTGTATTACTTGGGTATAAGATGACCACAAGGTCATGGTCAATGAGCAATGCTCAGTGAAGTTCAAGATTAGAAGCGACCATGATGAGGTACTATGTGATATCATACCTATGGACATATGTCATATGCTTCTAGGTAGGCTATGGTAGTTTGATAGACATGTTGTACATGATGGGTGAGAAAATACCTACACTCTGACCAAGGATGGAGTGAAATATAAGTTGAAGCCATTGAAGGAGAAAGAAGAAAAGGTATGTAGTGCTACCAAAATATATTTTTTATGGAAAAAAATTTCTCAGAGGTATAAAAGGTGAGCATATGTGTTTTTCTATAATTCCAAAAGATAGTAAAGAAGAAGCAGAGGATGTACTTGTAGAAGTTGTAGATATGTTGGGAGAGTTTTTTGATATTGTATCAGATAATGTACCTGATGGATTGCCCCTAGTGAGGAAGATTAGTCACCAGATGGATTTGGTTCTAGGAGCTAGTTTTCCAAACAAGGTAGTGGATAGAATGACACCAATAGAAAGTGAAGAGTTGAACACGCAAGTTCATGAGTTGTTATAGAAGAGGTTGATTTGAGAGAGTTTGAGTCCATGTGCTGTACCAACAATATTGGCACCAAAGAAGAATAGAGAATGGAGGATGTGCATAGATTCTCGTGCTATCAACAAGATCACAATCAAGTACAAACTTTTTTTGCCAAGGATGGATGATATTATGGGTTGTTTGAGTGGAGCTAAGTATTTCAAAAAGATAGATCTAAAGAGTGGGTACCATTAGATTCATATCACAGAAGGTGATGATTGGAATACTTCTTTCAAGACCAAAGAAGGATTGTACGAGTGGTTTGGAATTCCTTTTGGGCTAACCAATGTACCAAGCACTTTCATGAGGCTCATGAATGAGGTACTGAAGGAATTTCTAAGTAATTTTGTCATTGTTTACCTAGATAATATTTTGATATTTAGTAAGACATTGGAAGTGCATTTGATCCATATTCGTAAGGTGTTTGATAGGTTGAGGGAAGAAAAGTTGACGATAAACCTAAAGAAGTGTAGTTTTGTAAAGGAGTTGGTGTACGTAAGATTTTTAGTCTCAGCCAAAGGTCTAAAAATGGACCTGAAGAAAGTGAAGGCTATCCTTGAATAGCCTACTCTAAGGAGTGCGATAGACATAAGATATTTTCATGGTTTGGCTAGTTTTTACAAAAATTTCAAAAGAGGTTTTAGCAATATTTGTGGACCTTTGATTGAAACAATGAGAGGGGATAAGAAATCATTTAAGTGGACTGTAGGAGTAGATAAAAATTTTAATCTTTTGAAATAGAAAGTTACTGAGCAACCTATTTTAGAATTTCTTGATTTTAACAAGGTGTTTCAAGCATACTGTGATGGTAGTGGTACTACAATAGGAGTTGTTATGAGGCAAGAAGGCATGTAGACCTATTGCTTATTTTAGTGAGTAGTTGAATTTATAAAAGAAAATATTCTATTATGATCAAGAATTTTATGATATAGTTCAAGCATTGAAGAAGTGGAGACATTATCTTCTTCCTAAGGAGTTTTTTTGTATACTGATCATCAAGCTTTACAATATTTAAATAGTCAAGGAAAATTGAACCAAAGGCATTTGAAGTGGGTTGAGTTTTTCTGGAGCTCTACATTTGTTTTGAAACACAAGATTGGGAAGTCTAACAAAGTTCTAGATGCTCTTAGTAGAAGATAACTTTTGCTGATAGAAATGCAGATAGAGGTGGTTGGGTTCAAGGAACTTAGTACTTTGTATCTAGATGATGCTGATCTTGATGAAGCATGGAAGGATTGTATAAAACGTATTACACTTGACAGGATAAAGTGGTTGGATTTCATGATCTAGGATAGTATGTTGTTCAAAGGAAGCCAGTTGGGCATTCCACAAAGTTCAACGAGAGAAATCTTATCAAGGAGAAGCATAGTGGAGGATTGGCTAGACATTTTGGTAGAGATAAAACCAAAACTTTGGTTGCTAAGAATTATTATTTCCCTTAGATGCAATAAGATGTGAAGAAATTTGTACAAAGTTGTAGAGTATGTCATATGGTGAAAGCAGTGAAACAAAATATAGGGTTGTATCAGCCATTACCTATACTAGAGAAGCCATGGGAGGATGTTAGCATGGATTTTATTCTTCGATTACAAAGGACATAGTGTAGGGATGATTCAATATTTGTGGTAGTTGACAAGTTTTCAAAGATGAAACATTTTATTCTTTGCAAGAAGACTAGTGATGCTATTCATGTGGCAAAGTTATCTTTTAGGGAAGTGGTGAGACTACATGGTCTGCCAAAGAGTATAGTTTTAGATCGAGATACCAAATTTGTTGAATATTTTTGGTATAAACTATGGAAGAAGTTGAAGATAGATTTGAAGTTCAGTTCATCACATCATCGACAGACTATTGGACAAACACAAGTTATGAATCATAGTTTGGGAAAATTGTTGAGATGTTTTGTTGGAGACAAGCCAAAAGGATGGGATCTGATTTTACCATAGGAAAAAATTTCATATAATAATTCTATCAATAGGAGTACTGCTAAATCACTATTCCAAATAGTATATGGGAGTAGTCCTAGAAATGCTTCTGAATTATGACAGTTAGATAAAGGAGAGATAAGTAGTGTTGAAGTAGATGAATTTGGTGAACATTTGAAGAACATCCATGAGGAGGTGAGGAAGAATATCATAAAGATGAATACACAATATAAGGCTAAGGAATATGTGAAAAGGAGGTATAAGGAATTTTAGATTGGAGATGAAGTCATGGTTCATTTGAGAAAGGAGCATTTTCTAGTGGGTACATATAATAAGCTAAAGATGAAGAAGTTTGGACTATACAAGATAGTGAAAAGAAATGATTCTATAAATGCTTATGAAGTAGAGTTGCTGAATTGAATATTTCACCAGTATTTAATATTTCATATTTGATAGAGTATTATGAAGGAGGTGATGGAGATGAAGTTGTAGAAGTGCAATGGAGTATTCTAGCAACATTTTGGCTACAAAGGAGGTTGAGGAGATACTGGACAGTCATGTTGGAAAAAGAACAAGGAATAAAACTTATGAGGAATACTTGATCAAATGCAAAGGGAGTCCAATAGAGGATTCATCATGGCTAGCAAGGGAGGAGGTCTTGAGATGTGATGAAGTCACTTCTCAAATTACCCTGGGTGTCTGATGCAAGAGCATCCTGGGTGTAAGAGCAATCTTGCATCACCCAATTTTTTTTATTTTCAGTCTTTTCTATTTTAATAAGGACTAGTAGACAGGGTGGTTACTATTTATGGGAACTTTCTATTTTTAGTAATTTTATCATACATGTTTGGAATGTTATCATTTTCTACATGAAGGTTCATTTTAGAGTTGAAGCCTACCATAAAAATCTCATTGCTCCAAATTAAGTATTAGAGAAGTTCTTGAGGATTTTTGGTGGAAAAATTTATAGAAAAATCTTTAGGCTCACCATTGAGGGACTTAGATTGCTTGGATGAGGTTCAAAAACTCGACAGAAGGGCACTTGCACAATTCTAAGCCTATAGATCAGAAGCTAGCATTTCCAAAAAGTGGTTATAATAGCCAACCAAAGCAATGGTTTGTGAGTTATGGCCCTCCAAAGTTGGGCTACCTAAAATGTCTAAAATAATTGTCAAAAATGTATTTGGATGACTCTATATGTATTGTTAGGGTCTATCAACCTTAGGTATTAAGTTTCATTATCTAGAACCTTCTTGAGTGGCATAAAATTGCCTATTTAAGAAAGGCCCAAACATTGTCTAGAAGAGCTTTGGGTGATATTATGTATCTTGTCTTATAAATTATTGTAATGAAGGCACCCATGTGGGTTAGCATATTGGACTTGTGAATTTTTTATTTTTGCATTTGCAGCACAAGTAAGAATTCCATATTTTGTTTTCACATTTTTTGTTGTTTCTTTATTTTCTGTTATGGTTTATGGTATTAAGAGGAGCACCCTTCACCAATCTATGTCAATCTAAAGTGCTCTGAACTCATTGATGGTACAAAATAAGTTCTTTAACTTAGCCCAAATCTCGTGAGGAGTATCATATCCATCAAGATAAAATTGCAAGTTGTCTATAACACTCAAATGAATTAAAGCCATGGCCTCGTCTATAGTATTCATGTGCTTCAACATCTGATAGGAACTCTGGAAAACTAGCTACACTTCATCTAAACAAGACTACAAACCCATTTAGTGGACAAGCCATGTCATGGAGGTTGTCCAAGTGTGATAATTATGTGGGTTTAGAGGAAGTAGACAAGAAGAGGTCTTGACCATTTTTTAAGAAGGTACTTATTTTGATATTTTTCTAGTTTACTAATGTAAATGAGAGAAAGAAGAATAAAAAACACCCCCTACAATGCAAAAGACTAAACCCAAACAAGTAGAAAGAAAGCTTATACAATGAGAAAAAAAACATAATCAGTTCAATATCATGTATACCTTTGAAAAAAATATAACAACAATATTAGAGAATATAGAAAGAGGTCAAATGAGCTTTACAATGCTTCTTCTAGATCAAAAATTAGCTTTGGGGCACATGAAAAGGTCATACAACCCTAGTAGGAAAAACAATTTTGCCTCAGAATTGTCTAGTCTCCAAAAATGAAGTGTTGTATATGGAAATAAGGGTTTTGATGTTCTCTGAATGCAATTGTGATGTCCTTTTGTACTCAAAGTGCTATGAATTTCAAAGAACCCATATTTCCATAAAAGAATACCAAAATATGCTATATCTGATCCAACAAACCCTTGTCCTTTCTTTCTTCAATAAACTCGAACAAGTTGCAATAGATTTGGCTCTAATACCACAAAGGATTTTCTAAGACCAAATCCACAGATCTCCTAGAACGTCTGCATGTAAGAATTTATCACAAAGAAGAAAAAGACAAGAGAAGGAAAGGATTGTTGTAAATTTGACTAGGTCACAAGTATGATGTTGTCTTTTATGGAAACATATAATCAGGTTTAAGTTAGAAAGCCTTGAAGATAAAGTTTTGAGATGTAAACTTAGAAAATTGTGTATGTGCCACATAATAGATTTGTCAACACATGAATATTTTTGGTTAGCATAGTTCAAAGAAGCAATTCTAGCACATGTACACTTACCTAGAGGAAGGACACAATGGCATGATGATGTGTGCAATAGTAGAGGATAGTATAGAAAGTACAAACATAGATATTTTTGTTTTTTGGTAACAAAATTGAGCCGAAAGAATGTAGTAAAGATAAAGAATTAAGTATTTTGGGTTAAATAATTTTTTTAAAAAATCAAAATAATTACTTAA
Source organism: Cupressus sempervirens (assembly GCA_028749045.1). Taxonomy (NCBI): domain Eukaryota; kingdom Viridiplantae; phylum Streptophyta; class Pinopsida; order Cupressales; family Cupressaceae; genus Cupressus; species Cupressus sempervirens. Next base: position 740,157,624 of record CM053789.1, read on the forward strand.
CTAATTAGGGATGACATCCTAGATGTTAAACCTAAGTTAACAAGAATCACTTTTGTATTTTTCCAAGTCTGTAAAGAGATGAAGGCTGATAGCTAGAGAAATAAGGTATAAATGATAATTCTGGAATGCAATTTTTTGTGTGAAGTATCTATAATATAAAAGCTATTGTAATTGATGAAATTTTTTATGTATGATTAGATCAATGTGAATTGTGATCAAGTTTTGTGAAGAGAAGAAAAGGAAAATATTAGATATTGAAGATATCAATAGTTTGTGAAGAGGATTTTATATTAACTCTTTGTACTGAATATCCATTGTATATTACATTTTTGGGTTGTGGGTTCATCTTGCATATATTTGTAAATGATAATAACAACTCCTAATAGGGTTGAGGATTATAATAAAGCCTAGTCCTCTAAAAATGATTGAGACACTATACATATGTAATAGACTCCTAACAAGGTCAATATCTTTCACAAGATACTTTTGATTAGTGGATCATTTTGTGGGTACCATCCCCACTAGGGTTTTCCCTTGGCTAGGGTTTCCCTAGTTTAAAAAAATGGTGTTATGAGTTACTTTATTTTATGGGTATGCTTGATTTTCAACATAGTTAGTTTACTTTCTTATGCAAGTTATAAAGTTATTAATGTCCAATTTTGGGCAAATGTTTGTCAAATACTGATTTTCCCCCCTCTTAGTATTTCCTATTTCTAACAAGGGTTTGTCTTTGAAATATGAATGAATATATTTTACTCATTCTTTTTGTTTGATAATGTCTTCTTCACATTTCAGAGCCAAACCCTTGCCTTCAGTTGTCTTTTGCTTCTCTATGATAGGTTCTTGTGTGTAAGTGTTTTGTAGGATCTATGGATTTGTTCTTACCAAATCCTTCATCCACAAAAGAATACCAAAAAAATAAATATCTAATCCAAAAAAACCTTTTTCCTACTCTCTTTAATAAACCCAACAGCTCCGACTTTGATACCATGAAGGATTTGATAAGAACAGATCCACATATCTCGTAGAACACCTACATGCAAGAATCTATCATAGAGAAGAAAAACACAAGAGAAGGCAAGGGCTTGGCTTTGAAATATGAAAGAATATATTATGAGACAAAAAGAATGAGTAAAATATACAATGGATCAATCCTTATAGAAGGATACCATAAAACCTAAAAGGGAAACCCTAAGAGGTAAATGACATTTATTAATTAACATTTAATTATTAAATAGAAATGCATGTTCATAAAGAAAAATATTGAGTAGGGATTAAAGGTATTTTAATAAATATAATTAAATTTATCCTTTCCTCTAACAATAAATATCATCTTACATTAGTTCTTGTGTCTCATAAACATAGACATTATATGATAGCTCATATTGTACAACTTGTTTCTAATATATATCCACTAGATACCTATTAAAAAAACTTCCCTTATTGATCAATTAGAAAAATGGATGATGATTCTTTCTAAGTTTGACATTTATTACATAGATCATAATGAAATCAAATGACAATCCATTGTTGATAAGCTAGTTGACTTATCTCTACAAAACAATGCACTAATGTAGATTAACTTTCTTAACTCTTCATCATGTACATGACTGAACATACCTAGAAGATATTCTTTGATGGTTCATATACAAAAATGGTTCTAGTGTTGGAGTTCTCTTCAATAATCCTCAAGGATACACTTTACTAAAATCCTACAAGTTGTTTTTTCCTTGAACCAATAATATATTTTAGTATCAACCTCTTACTAATGAGACCAAGCTATTCTTTGAATGGAGGATTACTAAGTTACATTTCTTTAGAGATTCTTAGTTTTTCATCAATAAAGAAAATAATGACTATCAAACTAAGATAAAAAATTAGTACCTTATATGAAGATGATTGGTGATCTTTTGAACTACTTCACCTTTGTTACATTTCAAAAAATTCATGGAGTTGAGATTAAAGTGGATGATGCCATGGATATGTTGGCTTCTATCCTTCAATTACATGAACATGAGTCAATATATGAGTTCTTGGTGGAAGAAATAGTCTATCCTACATATAACTCCCCTTATAATCATATTATTTTCACTATCATTGGTTATAATTCCTCTTGCTACACTAACATCTATTCCTACCTTTATAACCAAATCATCTAGGATAACCTCATTAACAATGAAAGAAGAAAAAATATCCATAATTCCTCTCTCTATAGCCTCATCTCTGGTGACTTTTTTAGGAGGGTTTTATATAGAATTTTTCTTAGGCTCTTAGAGAGAAAAATATAGATGCATGTTAGCCAAAGTACACAAGGGTGTATCTGGGTCTCACTCTAATGGTCTTTTGGTAGCTCAAACACTACTTAGGGTTCATTACTAATCACCTACTATGTAGACACATATTGTTTTATTTTTCTAATCTTGTAAGAAGTGTTAGATGCATGGTAACTTTATCTAAGCTCTTGCAAGGGAGCTCATACCTCTTGTCTCACATTGGACTTTTCAGTAGTGGGTTTTTGATCTAGTAGGCTAAAATATATCCCAACTCATTAGGAGGACATAAGTTCATCATCATTGCCACTAAGTACTTTACTAAGAGGGTTGAGGTTGTCTCATTTTTAGTTTCTATAGGAAAACAAGTATCACAATTCATCCTAAACTATATCATCTATCGATACAGTGTGACATTCTCTGTAGTTATTGATAATAGAGGTCAATTTAAGGAAAAAAATTCAAAATTTTTATGTAAGAATTTCAATATTTAGAAATATTGGTCCTCTATCTAATACCCTTAAGGAAATGGACATGATGAAGGAAAAAAAAAACTCTTCTCAAAATCTTACATAGATCTGTTGGTAAATTTGGTATGGACCATCATCTTTAAACTAATCCCACTTTGTGGGCTTATAGAACAAGCTTTCACACACCTATGGGAGCTACTCATTTCAAACTTGTCCATGGGGATGATGTTGACTTTCCTATTGAGGTTGAGATACCATCTCTTTCTACCTCCCTAAGAGGACTTATTACAAATGAGGACTATCACATATCCCACATACAAAAGCTAAAACTACCAGATGAATGTGCACAAGATTCTTTTGGTCACATGAGATTCTACCTAAAATCAATGTCTAAGAGCTACAATAAGAAAGTGTATCATTGAGCTTTTAAGATTGGTGACTTTGTCTTGAGAGAGAACCCTAAAAATTAATAGAATAAAAAATAGAAGCAAAGTTTCAACCTAAGTGGTCGGGTCTTTATATCATTACTACTTTTAGAACTAGTTCATATCAACTCTCAACACTAGAGGGATACCAAGTCCCCAAGCCTATCAATATTCTCCATCTCAAGAAGCTCTACATGTGATTCTCTTTGCATCCAAAGATCTTTTTCATAGATTATGATCCTAAAAATATTTTAAAAATCAAATATGCTTATAAAAAATAAAAAATAAGTCTAAAAAAAATGATCATCTTAGTGAAAACCTAACAATAGGTGCTTTTAAGTACCAAAAAATTAGAAAATATCAAATACAAAAAAGCATAAAAATTTCTGAAAAATAAATACTACTAGGTGGTAAAAACTTGGAAATAGGTTCTACTTGAGACCTTTCCACTTTCATCTATAAGATCATGGCTTTGGCCATGAACCACTTGACATCCATAATGCACTTGTCTCCTTGGTCTAGAACAAGTCTTCATCTCAGTCTAGGGGTCACGAAGTGTGTCATCTTTGGTCTCTATGATGCATTGGTATTTTCTTTACATCACCCAAATAGCATTTCACAATACTTTCATCTTGACATCAAGTGTTTTTAAACACTTGTTAGATAGTCTAATTTGAGCCAACAATTTGTTACTATTCTAGGATTGTGCAATATATCTCACTTGTAGGCACGAGTCCTAGAGAGAGAGTAAATGATTATTTTATTTTTCACATCAAACTTAAACTAAAATGACTAATACATTCTTGATAATTTTCTTTATGTGCTACTTGTTATTGATAATTTTAATTGATGTTAAATTCTTAGCCTCTCTAGGGTGTTTCTTGATTGAAGGAGTGGGAGGAATGGGGCATATTTTCTTTTTTTTTGACTAGTGGGTGTATTTTTGATGATCCTACATGCTCTTAGTGCATTGAGTCTCTATAATAAGTGCCTCCTCTTGATTGGAACACTACATATACCTCAACATGATTCATTTGAACACTTCAATGATTTGGAATTATGTATTTGACAATTACATCATTTTTTTCCAAGATCATTCTTATATCCATTTTGACATCCGTGTCTTGATGCAAGCATAATCTTCCCAAATTAACTTGGAATCTAGAAGTGAGTTATCTTGACCTCTATGGATTTGATGCTTATGTTAGGTTTCTACATCCTATTTGATATAGATCATATTCATATCTTCATAGTTGTGCTTGCACTAGTGATAGTTGTATGATCTTACAATGTCCCTTAATAAGGCTCAATGATAAAAATAGGGAACTATCTAACTAACCCTTACAAATTTCACTTTTCATTCTCATCCTAGCTTGCATTTTGTATTTGAGTAAGGAGGGAGTCTCCATCATCACCAAACAAGTTTTAATTATTATCTTCTTATAGTCAATTGTGCTTTATCATCATATTTAATATTCTTCCCTCTTGAGCATGTCTTTATCTTCCAATCATTTCCTTCTATCCTATCATCAAAAGGGTTAATCATATCATCTTATCTAGTATTATCCAAAATTCTAATTTTTTAAACCTTGAAGTTCATACATTACATTAGAGAATCACATCTATGAGAGTATCAAACACACACACACACACACACATCATGGTACTCGAAAGATGAGATAGTATACATCAACATCACATGAGCATCAAATGGAAAGTGTTGAAAGTAAAGACATATTGGTGATACAAGCATAATAAAAATAAACAAGTACACAATACATAAGCCAAATCTAGTACCTTATATATATACATATATGTATATATTTATGTATGTATATATCAAATGCAAAGTAAAATGAAATCAACATCTAGATCAATGTCACAAACTTGAATGGCTCAAAGTATAATCTATGAATTAAGGGCTCTTGACTACCTTCCATCCTACTATGTAGGAGGAGGAAGGGGATTTTTTTGTGTCATTTTAAAGATTTGCACCATGACCTTTGATCTACCCACACATTGAGACTAGTTAGGTACTCTCTGACCCTCTAGAACTACATCAATGTATGTCACATTGTAGCATGCTTCCCTAGAACCATAATGTTTTGCATCTTGGTGAGTTTTATCCCTCTCATATGCAAGGCCCTATATCTACACCCACTCATATATGAAATATTTATCCCTAACTAAAATATTAATATGAGCCTACTTTAGCTTGGCCTCTAGTACTGTGATCTTCTTTGTAGAGGATCTCCCATCATCCTTAGACCACTTGGGTGCTCTCTAATCCTACAACTAAGTCTTTCTCTAGCCTCTATCCAACCCTTTTCTCCTAACCAACCTCCCTCCCTTAGGCTCATCCACCTTTATATTAGATTCCATACCCACTAAGTCTAAGGTACTATGCTCCCATCTTCTTTGCATCTATGGGCTCAACTAGCTATTGGAAAGGGTACCACTCTTGGTCCCACCACTTTTACTATTGTTTCTAATTACTCTATCCCCATCATCTTAGGCATCAGCCCCATCATATCCATCCCATATTCCTTCTATTTTCTCCACCATCTCTATTAAATTGGTAAATCTAGGGTAGGGATCCTGGCTCAACCATCACCAATACTCAAGGGTTATCCCCACATGTGAAACATTAAGACATAAGTCCCATTCTACATGTTGTAACTCCTAGTTCCCCTAAAGGAAAAAATAATACCTAAGCATATACCCTATGCTAATACCTCTTTGTTAATACCTTTATACTAGCCAAACTTCTTTCACACCTTGCTAATATAAATCTCTTGACAAGTCCATAATACCTTCCTAGTAATGGTCTAGTATAAAATAGCTCTTACCTGACACCCTCCCACTATTCACACACTACTCATAGGGTCACCATACCACCTTTATGATATCATCTAACAGACATCTCTAGAAAGGTGTGTAACCAAGCCAAGTTCATTGAATATATCCTCTGTATCTATAAATGTAGGGATGGCCCTTACCCCAAGATATACTTTTGGGTGGGTCAAAATGATATTCTCCTACACCCATGCCTATGTAATAATGAACCTAGCTAACCAAGTCTTCTCCTCCCTATAAACTATGTTGTGCAACTCTTGTTACTTGTCACAAATAATGAAAGAGCCCTATGCCATGTGATAAGGGTGCAATAATAGATCCATAACTAACTGACTGCATCCACATTGGATTCCCTTCTAGCTATAATTTACCTCAACAAAACATCTAATAAGTGAACATAATATTCAAGTGACATGTTAATCATCACTATAACACTCCATTATCTATTCCAACATGATGATTTGGTCTAATATGATCTCATCATGGAGGGCTCAACACATCATTGCTATACCCTCTGTAGGAGTCAAGTTAAAGTATACAAGTGCATTACAAATTATTGATAATATCAATATATGTCTTCATAGATATATCATAAAAGAGAAGTAAAAAGGACAACATCAACAAGGTACTCAATGGATATCTACTGCATGGAATATTGTATAGCATGTGATAGATATCCTCCAGTGTAATGGTTATCTCTCTTGGGGAACTGAAATGTTTTATGCTTGAAGTAAAGTTTCTTAGCCAAAATGGTCAGAAGACCATGGTTTGATTGGATATAGGGAGAATATAATAGAGATCAAAGGGCCATAGAATCTAATTTTTTTGTATCCTCATCATAAAATTGACACACTAATCTTAGGCCTACTAGATAGGGGCACCTTAGATTAGGGCCCAAAAACCTCTTCTACATTAAACAAAAGCATGAAAACACCAAAATTATGTCAGAATGCATTATTGATTTACCCAAAAAAATGTAAATTCATCAAGGAACCACTCAAGATAGTTAAAATTTCAAGCTGGTTAGTTTGAAAAGAATCTAAGATATCAAATTTTCTTCGAGCAATAAAGTACATGCTAAACTATTATCATATGATATTTTTCTCTGTACCATACAATCAAACTCATTCTTTCAATATTTTGTATGGTTAGTATGATACATGGGAGTGTTTCATATGATTTTGTGAAAAGAAGAGTTGAAATAAAGCTATTCAATATTAAATATCATACGAAAAAAAATCTTAAATTCATACAACATTCTTTATCATATGGAAAATAAATTTCCTAAGCTAGAAAACATGAAAAATTTGACAAACGGATGCAAGAACAAGATTGGTTTTTGATCACATATCGATGCAATGTAATCTTGAGGCCGATAGTGCATTTGACTCAACTCAAATTGATGATCTTTCACTATGACTTGCATTTCACTCTCAAATGTGCTTTGAGCTCACTATAAGACACATGTATAAATGATTTGAAAATGACCCTTTTGGACCCCTTATATAGCATTTTGACGTAATATTCAAATATCTTAGATTTATGTGAGAATTGAAACCTAACCTAATTTTGACATCTTGGATCTATTTTTTGGGGTTCAAATCAAAACTTAGAATCATCTTGATCATCAAAATTGTAACTTAAGATTTTCTTTCTTTTCTACACAGTTGACTGACCCTTTTGTGGTGAAATTTTTACATCTTTTGAGGAAAACATAATTTCATTTTTTTTTTTTTTTGTATATTTATACCTCTTCATCTTCTCTTATTAATCATTTCATTATATTTCTTCATTTGTTTTGTAAATTCTCGTGTTTGGGCATTTTCATCAAATTTGGGCACATTCTCATCTCTTGGTGGTCAAACTCAGTCCTATGCTTTTTGAATCACTCATCATTCATCATGGACCTTATATTATCTCAATTTGATCAAATAAATCTTACTTCTACATCTCCTCTATATCATTTTTATATAATCCCAATGGGTAAGAAATAATCTATAATTGATCTTATAATGTAAAAAATTGATTATGTTGTGGTATAGATCACTAGGGGCATCCAAACTTCATTGCTTCACAACAAGTTTAAATCCTTTAACCTTTCTAATATGTATACATGTGATATAATACATTCTCTCTTGGACATATCACTATCATTTCATCACATTAGTTCTAGCATTGTCTTACCAACATTGACCTAATGTTTAATTTCATCACATCACAAGAAATTGTGCATTCAGGATTAGAAACCTTTCTGCACTTCATTCGACTAGGTTTAGATTCATGTCTCTTATTAACTATCACCATGATTTTTTGAATCAATGATCTTACTAAAAAAACTTATACATTGGCTCAAATAGGGACAAATGAAATCACCCAATTTTGGTCTACTAAAATATAAGCCCCTTTTGAGAAGTTTAATTCTCTATGCTAGACTATAGTATACACTCAATTTTCATAATTTTTTTATTTTTAAATCCTTGATCAAATCATCACATAATCATTTATTTGATTTTATACTATGGTTTGGCCATCTTATCCTAATTTTTAGTTGATTAAAAGAACATTCTTCCTTTTATTTAAATAAAAATCCCCTTTGTTCTATGTGTGCACATGAAAAGGAGTTTTATAATTTGAAAATAAAAATAAAAGTAAGTGGTCTAAAACTTGAATGGACACTTTTAAAGTTGAGTGGAATCTCTCTAATTTTTAAAAATGTCTTTGCCACTTTATTGTTACCACTCATATTTTTACACTAAACCTCTACCACTCATACTTTGCTACTTAATCTCATCCATCCCTTTTTTCTCTTGACAATCTCTTCCACATGATTCAATTAAAGAACAAATCTCCACCATTTCTTTTTCCTTTTAATCTCTAGCTATCTAAATCTCTTAAAAATGAGGCTCTCTCCTCATTCTCTCATAACCTTATGTCTTCATACTAATATTGTGCTACCATTTTGACTCCTTGAGCACTTGATCACTCACTTTCACTCTTACACTCTTGTATCCTAGAATAGCATTTCATTTCATTACACTTAGCTTGGCTCACATAACTTAAATAGGAGGATTGTAATCTTCATCTTGTTAGCTTGGTTTACTTTCCTTGTACTTGCATACCATAGAATTTTAGTCTTAAATTTTAATTCTAGTTACCTTGCATTTGTTAGAAATAGGAATTATTGGGAGGGGGGTACAAACTTTAGTCACCAATTGGATATTATTTATTACTTTGAACCACACATAATAAAGTAATAAAGTAATGCTAAACAATAACAATAATCATGCACAAAGATAACTCATAACACCATATTTTGTTAACTAGGGAAAACCTAATGGGGATGATACCCACTAGATAATATATAGATATATAAGTTCCTTGTTAGAGGATGGACCTTGTTAGGAGTCAATGAGAATATCTAGTATAGAGATTCCCTATTAGGAGACTTTGAATTAGGTTGTTAGGAGATTCCAACCTTGTTAGGAGTTTTAGTATAGTAGATGCAAGATGAGCCCACTGCCCAAACATGCACTTCAATTACAAGAAGAGCTCACTACCCAAACAAGTAATCATACTTCTGGAATATAGATACTACAAATTCTTTCTTAACTGATCTTCTACTCTTAATCTCAATCTTGGATCACAAAAGCATTACAAAACTTTTCATATATCACTTTCACAAAAGTTCACATACAATTTCTCAACAGAAAATATCACAACTTCTCCATTTTAATTTGCAAGATGTCTATTGCATAAATACCATGCCTTTAAACAAATTGTTGCTAGGTTATCTAAGACCATAATACATGTTTCTATCTTAGAGTAAACACCTAGGATGTTTTCCCTAATTGGTCAAGTAATTATTTTGTAAATAAAATAATTCCTTTCCTTTAATTTTGCTATCGTGTTTCACTAGTAAAACACAAATATCTCTTTTTTGTATAGCCCATACTAACTTCCAAGGTTATAAACATCACCATCAACATGTATACTATCTCTAGCTAACTTCACTAGTCATAATATGACATTAGTAACAAGTTACATTCAAAACAATACACTATTGTAAACCAAATTCATACTTAGACATTTTATGTGTACCTAAAGCTAAGTATCTTTATTTATGAAGTTTCCTATAGGCATGTACATCATGTGTTGCCATAAATGAAAAAAATTATATATCTTCATTAGGAAATTATTAAAATTCTCCCCCATTGGCATTGATGGAAACAAAATAGGGAAAATCAGCTAAGTATCAAAAACTTGTTAAAAACAATATAGTAACATTACATTAATCATCTACTACATCTTGTCCATCTTACATATGCTCCCCCTTACAATATGATTTCATACTCTACAATTTTATCTTCTCCCTTTTACCTTATTTACAATTTTTTAATGCACTTCTCCCCCTTTGACATCAATGACAAAGGTTAGAATGTCAAAAACTATGAAAAATTGCTACCAAAAATGTTATTCTTCTGCCTTAAGCTAATAGTATCTTCATGCAATCATAAAAATTTGACTTAAGATTGTTCATACCTTTAGCCCATGTATCCTTGGTTGATTCAATAGAGGTGACAATTTCACATAGGGCATATGATGCAATCTCAATTGCATTAAGGTTTGAATATAAAAAGTTAGAATAAGTGTCCTTGGCCTTGACACATTCCTCCAACTATTTCTCAATAATAGATATTTTTAGAGCAATAGACTCTAAAATCTGAAAATCTTTTCAAAATTTGTTCCTTCCAAAGTTCCAGTTTCTTGATATCAAAATGAATACTAGCCACTTGTCCTTCAAAATCATCAATTTTACTAGAATGATGTTGTATTTGGCCAAATAAAGCCTCTAGCTCAGTCATCTTTCCTTCAATTTGACTATCAAGATCCTTGGTCAACTTGTGATATAGGGTACACTTAATGTACAATACCTCTCCATCCTGTTGATACTTCCAAAGTTCCTCGATACAAGTATCAAGACTTATCAAATTGTTCTTGATGTTTTGAAAAATGGTACTAAACAAGTTAGCATCATGTGAGATCTGTGCCTTAGATTCTACAACATTCAAAAAAATTGTGAATTCCTCATCAAAAGATTTTAGCACTGCCTATCTCCTTTGTTCAAGATTTGCCTTAGTATGCTAGATTACCAAAGTACTATGTAATTTTCCAGTAAGCTTCATCAAGGTTCTTTGTAGGCTTTTCACTGTTATGTTCTTTTCAATAAGTTTTGACAAAGATGAGACCGATTCAGTTTGATCATCATCATCAGTTGTCAGGCTAGCAAGTGAAAGTGGAGTAGATTAACTAGAAGGTTTAGTGTCATCTTCCCTTTACTTCTTTTTAACTACCTCTTTGACTCTTCTTCTTTTTCTTCTCTTTCTTCCCTTTCTTTTTCTCTCTTTTCTTCCTCCTCTAATCTATTCTTCTTGTCTTCCTTTTTTTTCCTTTTCATTTCTTCTTCAAACAATCTTTTATTTTCTTCATTTACTTTTATTTTCATCTCATCGTCAAGCAATTTTTTCTTGGTCTCTTCTATTTTCCTCTTTTCTTCCTCTAATAACTTCTTCTCTTCTTTAATTTGCTTCAATTGTTCTTCAATATCCTTAGCATGATATTCAGTCTTTTTTGAACTCTCAAAATGGTTTGTATCATCAATGTTAATGGTAACATTGGTCTCATCTATCTGCATTGTGTCACCACTTAGTGACACTTTCGAGGTTTTGGGTGCTAGTAAAGATGTTGCCTTGGACTCTATCAACATCAGATTTATGGCTGCCATAGTTTCACTTCTTAACTTATCTTTTTCACCCACGATAAACATAAATGGTCTTAATTTGTTTCTCAAGTAAGGTGCTAGATTATTCAACAATCTCTTGACTTCTTCTTTTTCATCAATCTTTCATATATTTCTTATCATAAACTTTTGAATTTTTAAGTCCTTTTCTTAAGCTGGTGCCTTCTTCTTAATAAGTCTGACATAGACTATCTGGTTTACTGTGCCTTCAATATCTCTGAGCTTTAGATTATTAGCTATTATGTATCTCATAGTAGAGACATAAATCTGATCTTTCTCAAAATTATTATGCAAGTCATAAAATTTGTTCATTTGCACAAGGTTTCCTTCATTAGAAATGGCTAAATTAATCTTCTCTATCTTCAACTTCTAGGGTTGTCGAGCTTTTCCTGCTGATTTCTTAGAAGTAGTTACCTTCTCTGTCTATTTAGCTTCTTGTTCTTGTTCTTCTTCTTCACTAGACTCAACAATTTTCAGCAATGGCTTTTTTCTCTTTCCTGGTCTAGTGGCCACTTGCTTGACCCTTTTTGTCTTAGTGGTCACAACTTCCACTAATCTCTCTAATTTCCTCTTTGATTCACTTGGCCGCACATATGATACTACTGCATAAGGAATGCTCTATTTTGAAGATGTCTCTTCAATAGATACTAAAAAAGGTTGCACATTCAATATACCTTGTTTCATAGTCTGCCTAATTTCCTGTGACTCACTCTCAATCATACCAGCCTCTGATAAAGATTTATTCATTATTGTCTCTATCTTCTTGTGAGATGCTTTCTCCAAAGATTCCTGAAGAGCTGATTGGGTAATCTCATCATAAGTTCCAAATCTATACTCATCTTGGTCCTTCTTAGAATTCAACAATAAATCAATTTATCCAACTGTTGTATCATCACTTATCTCACAACCTAAGGGATCAAGGAATGTTTCCCAAGGTTCTACTACTTGAATATAAGAAAAATTTGTATCAACCATAACACAAATATCTTCTTTAAATCTGTCTACAATTGTATGTACAATTCTAAATCTCTCTCTCATCTCATTCTAAAATGTTTTCATTATTAGATTCCCACTATCCAAGATTTTATTTGTTGGATGTCATCTACACACTTCTATGATCTTCTCCATTATACATCTATCACTACTCGTAATCTTTGTGACTGAAAAATATGGAAATCTTTAAAGTACATTAAAAAAAATGATTGATTAGTGACTAAAAATCTAAACACACCATTCTTGGTCCTTTTGATTTTCTCTAGGTTCTCAAGAAGTTGCATTCTTAGTATTTCACTAAGATTAACTTGTTCCTTCTCAACACATATCTTGTAGGCTGCATAGATGAATCTAGATAGTAATTCATCGATCTTAGAACTTGCACATAAGGAGTAGGCAATGATTCTACTCAGGATTCTACATCAACTTTTATCTTAACCAATGTCTTGCCTATAGATACATTGCCTTGTTTACTAAGAATAGTTACCTCATGTATAACGTCAGCTAAAATATCAACTACACTATCTTTCATCCACAATTTTCCATCATGTATTCTACTTAGTATGATCTGTGTCCACTCATCTATGTCCAATTCTTAGTAGAAATGATATTTGAACGAGTCTAGTTCCTTTAAATGTTCAAATTTGGACTTCATGGTCATATCGTGATTAAAGACTAATTCCATATCTTTATTCATATGATCACCCCCAATAGATTCAAAATTGTTGTTAAGATAACTTCCTACATCTTCCAAATAAACTACATTGTTCAGTGTAATGGATAATGACAAACTATGGTTTCCTTCTACAGGTTTCACAAAAACAACCTTTAATTTTGGTCTCTCATCATTCTCAACATTATGAACTACTGACATATCCATAGTTCTAAAAAAATTTAACTTTTATCAAATAAATTATGTGAATAAATGATAAAATAATTTTTTCAAAAATAGGGTTTTCTTCTAAATCGCCTTATCAAGTCGCTTCTGAGTGCTCTATGCTTTGGATGTGATTGCAATGAAGTGGTAATCAAGTCTTTACTCCATTTTATTCCTTCAACTCAAACTTGCATTAATTGTGTACTTCACAAATATGAAAAAGGTGTCTATTATATCTGAAATCAAATATTTTCTCAAGATCTTTTATCTAATCTTCAGATGCTACCCAAGGTTTACTATAGCTTCCTTCTATCATGACAATGTTCCTAAGACACTAGTCGTTTACAGGATCACTTGTTCATGTTGTTGTATTTTAGGGGTTTTTTTGAATCAACATCATTAATCAAATGATCTTTACTTTTTATGTTGAAGAGTTATAATGGAATGCCCTCATTCAGCTTATGAGGTTCCTAGATCTACATTTAGCTACTATAGATTGATGTTATTTCATGAGTTATCAGGAGAAATAAGGGTTTTAACCACTTCATAATAGATTCAGTATATGCTTTGATAACTGGTACCATATAGAGAATCTATAAGTCTACCTGCCTAGGTTTTGTAGAGCCTGAAGAAGAAGAAGGGTCATGCCTTATAGTTGGCATGGTGTCTGAATGGGCATGTTGAAAATGGGAGTTAGCTGCCCCTAGATTTGTTTCGTTCTCATCAGGGTAATTGAAAATCGGTAACATTTTCAAACACCAACAAAATGGCAACTATGTTGGGGACTGTATTGAATTAGATTTAAGACAAACCTTGAGAATTTAAAAGAAGAGATTCAATACAACAGAAGAAGTGCATAAAGAATTTGTAGTAGTAGGTTATCTGATGTGTTTTCCAAGTCTCTTACTCAAATATCATGCACCCCAGTTGAGCTTTATTCATGATCAGTAGTAGGTTGTAAAATTGGATGAAAATTGTATTCTATGACTGTCATAGGTCTATCTTCAATCAATTCAGTTTGCAAGTACTGTTGAGAAAATTTTAGAGTCAAGAATTCATTTATAAAGTTTAAATTCTTTTCAAGATGTTAGTGATCTGCAAGTTTCTCCTACATTGAAGGTCTAGTTCAGATTTGTCAAGTAACAAATTATGTTTTATTTCTCACAAAGTGTGAGTGGTGACTCTCAAATCTCTGTACCAGTTTGTTCCTAGTTGATTTCATTGCAAAATTTTGAAGGACTTTCTGTTGTATGGGCAGATCTAAGACTATTGATAGATCTTGGAAAGGAAGTTTTAAATTCTTGATAAGTTTTAAAGTGTTGTTTGAAATCTGCTGTTATAAGGAATTTAAATGTAAAAAATGAATCACAACAGTGATTATTATTTTCCTCTTGCAAAGAGGTGGCGACTCTACAAAGTTGATCAGTGGTGTAAAGAATTTCAGTCTTACACTTGTGCCAAATCAGCAGATCAAAGTTCAGCATCAGCACTTGAGGTATTTTGATTTTGATGCTTCTTTTCATGAAGATCAAGTGTTTTAAAAGGGTTGCCTCTATTTAGTGGTTTTTAGCACTAGGATAAAGAGGTAGAAATTTCATTCTCAAAATGGATTCAGATTGTAGATCTAATAATACTCTAGCAAGCTATGAAGAGGTACATCAAAATTTGTTTATGTTGTATGGAAAGCTTCATAGTCAAGTCATTTCTTCTATCCAAAGGAATGTGGGAAGTGTAGATGACTTAGATGCAATTCAAGTTGGAAATCTTAGAGCTTCCCATTTCAGAAAGACCCAGTGAATTATCATGGGCTTTTGTGTTTTTATTAGTCTTCATGCTTGATTCAGTACATTGGACAGCGAAAGAAAGATTTGAAAAGATCCAATACTTTGAGAGAGTATTTAGAGAATGGGAAGGCTATTTAGAAAAGAATGGTTATTGTATTGTTGAAATCGAAAATGTTGATAGTCATAGTGAAAGTGATGAGTCCTATGACAATATGTTTGAGAATGAAAAGAGTTATAATAGTAGTCTTGAAATATCTTCTTGCAATGAAGTTGAATGTAGCGAAGCATCTAATGTCCAGATGTGGTGCAGGAGAGAGGATGTATATTTTGAAAGTACTACTAATTGTTCAGATATTATGACTAATGGTGTCACTGTTATAAGTTCTTTAGATTATCTGAGAAATAATTGCAATCAAGATGAAGAAGTTTGTGAAAGAGATCTGCTAAATACAAATGAGGTCTCAGCCTTGTTGCAACATGAGTTTGAAAGGTATATGTCAATGTTTGATTCAACTTCGCCTTTATTAGTGCATGCATCTCATAAGGATGATGTAAGGTATGATGTATACCCCTATGTTTGTTCTCCTGCATACCAACATTGTTATTCTTTTGAAGACTTTTAGCATAAGCATGAAGATTTGTTTGAAGAAATGAAGACCGGTAGAGATGTATTTACTACTGTCATGAGTGATGTTAAATCGGATCTATGTTATAGAGATGATAATGAGAGGTTGTTGATATCTTTTGATTATGAGTTAACATTTAATGAAGAAGTTCCTATGATTAATGTTACTAATGATGATGAGAGATCAGTTGGTTTTTTATCTAATCCAGATGGAGTATATGACAGTAATCTGTAGTTACTTGAGATGAGATTTGATGATTCATGCAATAAAGTGAATACTGAAAATGGTACACATGAATCTATAGTTAAATCTTCTCTACAGGTTGGTGAGTCTTATGCTAGTGAGTTTGACGCATTCACAAGTATCTCTAGCAATTTCTTTGATAAGAATATTGATGCCAGTAGAGTTCCTACTAATGAAAATTTTAATGAAGATTCTTTTCATATGTCTGATGAACCTTTGTTTGAAGACTATGGTGATAATTTTTTAGTAAGTTTCAAATCTGATTTGATATGTGATGACATGATACATGAAGTTGATTTAGATCCATTGTATTTTTTGAAGCCGGAGGCACAAGGTGAGTTGCAAGCCTTTAATACATGCAACTTGGTGAATGATGTAGAATATGAAGTGTTTGTGTTTCCGATTAACATGCATGAATCATCATTGGATTTTGATTCTCAGTTCAATTTTTGTAGTCATGAGCATGCTGATGCTTTTTCTTATAGTGATCATGAAGATAAAATGGTCTTTGAATTTTATATGCACTATGAGAATGAAGGAAGTTGTTTTGTTTTGCCAAGTAATTTGTTTTAGTATGCTGAT
Organism: Cupressus sempervirens; assembly: GCA_028749045.1. Classification (NCBI taxonomy): domain Eukaryota; kingdom Viridiplantae; phylum Streptophyta; class Pinopsida; order Cupressales; family Cupressaceae; genus Cupressus; species Cupressus sempervirens. Next base: position 740,174,547 of record CM053789.1, read on the forward strand.
CTGATTGGTGAAACAAATGATAATGAGAATTTCAGTTTACCTCGAGAGAATGTAAATGAAAATAAGGTTTATGACAGAGGTAAGGAGTTCTGAAACTTTCCAATGGCCCGAGGCCATCACTTGTACATAGTAGAGTAGTTTCCCTGTTTTCAATAAAGCTGTTCGAGAAAGTTTTACTGTTCAGGTGTGTGGTATGCTTCTTCCAGAGATCTGAAATCTTGTCATGCCCATAAGGGGCATGCATCCCTAGACAGAGCCACTATTGGCGCTCAAAATTGCAGCCCTGATTTTGAGCACTATTAAGAAATTAAGCCCTATGAAAGCTTTCTGATGCATATGTACCTAGTTGTACCCGACTGCCAGTCTAAAGCCTAAAAGGTGTTTAATGTTTCTAACAACCTATTTTCAGCTTGTCTAAGTGTTCCATGAAGTTAAATCATCATTCCGAGTCATTTGGCGAAGTCTTGCTTTCAGAAATTGTCAATCTTGCATTTTACAAGTGTCAAACAGCAATAAGAAGCCCTATTTACGCCTTAATATTTTGCACCCAGATTTGCATCATGACTTGCCACTCTGGGAGTATCTAGTATCCATACCTAAAACCTATGTTTCAAATTTTGAATCATTTCGAATTTGTTTGACTAGGTTTTGAATCCCTCAAAGTCGGTCAGTTACTGTTTTCATGCTTTTGCACTTTGCACCTAATTCTGGGAAGCCCTGTTTGACATGATATAACTTTGACCCAATTGACCCAAATCTTGAAATTCCTTTTGCATTATATTGTAGACATCAGAGACTTGTTATGTTTCAATTTTTAAGTCTTGATGAATCTGTTTGATATGTTTTTGAACACGATTCCAAACGCAATTTGTAACCTTTTACCGGTGTCAGCATTTGCAGATTTATCAGGACCTCTGTTCGAGACGTTATAACATGAGATTCATGATTGCCTAGATCAAATGGTTTATTTCCTTATGTTCTACTCTAAAAATAGTCCAAGTGTGTCAGTTTGTAAGTCGTGACGAATCTGTTTGCACACTTTTCCAGGCCAATTCCATTTGCTAAAATCACCTTTCAGTCAATGTTCCTAGTTGCAAAATTCTGAGTAGCCTACTTTGAACGTCTGCCATTTGCACCCAGTTATTCTTCATGAGCCTAAATCGTATATCCATAATGTCCTCGTGATAGAGAACTAATGTCTCAGTTTTCGTTTCTCCATGTGCTCATTTGCCCATTTTTCAAGGCCAAATTCGAACCCAGTTTGTTATTTTCTAACGTGTTTACTTGCAGGTATTTCTGAGAAGGCAACTTTGATAGTCGATATCTTTTGACCTTGAATTTTTCGTGAGATGAGATTTAACATGTTGCAAGAGTGTGGAGCAAAGAATCAGTGGGTAAGGTTTCAGAGCCTGGTTAGTTGTCCAGGTCAGTTTTTAAAGCCAGGCAACAGGCCTCCAGACACAAGTTTCACAATGTTGCGAAAATGATTTAAAATAGGTTTCAATAGTCAATCAGTGATCAAATTTGACTCCAGTTAGTTCAAGAAGGTCAGTGGATCAGTTTGGAAGTCGGGTGTTTGAAAATGAAAATTTTTTTAGCCAAACCCACTCTGGGGCCTGACTAATTCCATCAGGTCGAACAAGTTAAAGCATGTGAATGAGATGAAAACCAAGAAGATTCTTTGTCAAGTATCAAAAAATGGTTTGACTACATGTGAGAGGTATCTAAACTGTTGCCTAAAATTGATTGACGACTATTATAAGGAAGGTAAACAATAAGAGGTATGGTAAAACTAGATACAGTTTGACAAATCTATTAGCTTAGCTAAATAATACTGTTACACTCATGGATAGGCCTCATGGGCAGCATGCTATCGTTTTAGCAAAGGATGCTTACAAATTTGACAGCATACAGGAGTGCTTTTAGCAGCAGAGAGCAAGAGGATTTGGGCTGCATCAATCCTACGTCCTATTCAAATTTGAATGATTTTCCTGTTGAGAGTACATTCCTAGAAGATGATGTTTCAAATTATTTTGGGAATTATGGATCGGTACATGATGTGAAAATCCCCTACCAATAAAATTGGATGTTTGGATTTGTAACATATGTTTACACTCAGACAGCGAAAGTGGTCTTAGCCAAAGAAAATCATCACTATGTTTGTGATGCCGAGGTTCTCATTAAACCTTATAAAGAGAAAAGCAAGAAATTTATAGAGAATATTCAAAATACTTCTCATCTCACATTCTCGATCGATCTTAAGGAATACGATTCGCATCTAGGTTGTAGACTAGTTGAGAGCCCGAAAGTGTCTAAGAAAATAGATGGAGGAGCAAGAGCAAGTTCTGGAGCTATAGATTCTACATTTGCCTAATTTGCATCTAGAAGATACCAGCGTCCAAGGCAGAAAATGAAGACCACAACTAGCAAATGCAGAACAAAGTGGCAAATCTCACACAAAATGAAAGAGCTACAAACTAAAATAGAGACTCCCACCTTAACAAAGGATTCGAAGATGCATGAAGACAAATTCATAGCAGGTTTGGCCTCACGTAAGAGTAGAGATCAGCACACAGCATGAAAAATATAAAAGCCGCCCTGCAGTTGCATACCTAGCGTCTTTAATGAAAAGGCAGATATTTACAGCTAGAATTGTAAGACAAATTCGGCAGTGGAAATCTCAAATATAATCATTCCCTTGTGTCTACATTTTCTTCAATTTCCTATGACTCTCTGCTTAAGTTACAGCGTATCAAATTTATATGTGCCCAATGCCACCGCTACAATAACAAAGAACTTTCATTGACAATGTTTATAGTGCCTTTCTGTAGCAAGCTTCTGCATGACAACTTATGATTCTGACATTTTACTCAAACATTTTGGATCATTATTTTCTAATGTCACATAAATATAGGTCACTTCCTAAGAGCCAAATTCTATCCAGCTATACTTCCGAGTTCAAACCATAAATACACAAAAAATCTCACTGTTGACTCTAAATTGTACCAATTCCATCAATGGATTGCACTGGAATGCAAAGACCTTATAGATAATGTTTCACCAGATTGAATATCCTTAGACAAGTGATTCCCAGAACATATTAGTCTTCTACGTCGCCTATAAAAATACTTAAAAGACTTTATGCAACTCAGATACCCATCACCATTTCCTCTGTAACACTCACTACTAAGACTGTGAGAATTACTATCCACATTTTCTGTGAGGGAAGCTTCACATTTTGACCTTCATTTGAGAAATTGATGTCTACTGAATAGACATGCACTTGCTTTGAAGGTGCATTTAAAAAGCAAAAAATAGGAAGCCGTCATCAAGCCACAACAAGAAGAGAATCGGCCAGTGAGAAGACACTCACATGGGTGTAAAAAGGCCCAATGTGGAGGGGTGGATGCAGATCATGCTAATCAATAGGAACCCGCAGGCAGAAGAGCCACCTTGAAAAGCTTTCATGTGCAGAAGACATTGGAAGAGTCCAGCCAAATGAAGGGAACCCCAAGCCGTTGCAAGCATAGAAGGTGGCAGCAGGGCATTAGTTAAAGTGACTAATAACAAGCCAAAGCACAGATCATGTAAGTAACAAAAAAAGCCATATAAAGAGGGAGGCATCTCATAGCAAGAGCCACACAGAAGAAAGGAGATGCAGCAGCATAGAACAGAGGAGAAAGAATTCTCAGCCTTTATCCCACATTCTTCTGAGGCTTGTCTTTCTTATATTTTAAATACAATGACACACAGAAAGAGTATTGTTTTAAGGACACACACACTTTTGGGGCTGACCCATCTTGTGGAAGGGCCCATCGGCTCATGAGTCATAGTTTTGACTTAATCCACTTGCTCATGTGGGAGCGTAAGGAAAACTACAAAGGTCTCCAAGAATATGCTCAAGCGCATGAGCGTAAGATGATTTTAAAGCATGCCCAATCTTACGCTCAACTCACATGAGCAGAGGATGATATGTGAAGGCTTCCTGATGCTAGGAGAAAGCAAGCGTCCCTATGGACGTAAACAAAATTTTTGAGACCTTCGGTAATACGATTGCTCGAATGGGCATAAAGAAAATTTGCCCCATGTGAGCGTGAAGGTAAAATGAGAAGATCTCGATGCTACGAAAAATATGAAAACGTATGCACATAAAGCAAATTCTCAAGGTGCACAGTGATACAAGGAAGCTGATGATATGAATTTTAAAAAGGATTAATTAATATATTAATATATTAATTATAAATTTCAAGATGGGTCCGATCAAATAGGAATCTGCCATGTGTTGTCATAGGAATGGAGGAATAAAAAGAGTTGAATATAACATCAAATTGTTTTCAACGCATGATTTGTTCATGTGAAAAATTTGAATAAATTTAAAAAGTTTATATGTTTCCACTATGTAAATTTTTTAATTTTTTAATTTTAATGTCTGATCATGTCTCAAAACCCTAAATTTCAAATGGCCATAACAGGGGCATTTTTTGTCCGAATCAGGAACTTCAATATACCGTTAGAACCGAAAGAATCCAAATTTTCTGAATACGGAGTCAGATTATGCACAGGTCTTCACTAGTTCAGTATATAAACAGATTTTCAATTTTTAGAGGCATTCTCAATGGAATGAGCAGAATTCAGCATGGAGTGTCAGAATTAGTTGGGGGATGTATGTTGATGTTTGCTGAAGCTTAAAATGAATTTTGGAGATGTTTTTCCCTTTCTTGAGTTCATTTTTAGCAAATTTTCACCGTTCCAGATTAGGAATCAAATTAGTTAATTGTTCAAATCAGATATTTTAGATATTTTTGTGCTGGTAGAGGCCTAATGATTGAAGATTTGATTCATCAGTTGAGGGGAGAGATGAGAGAGTTGTTTTAACCTGTTGAGAAGGTTTTCCAAGTGGACACTTGTCAATTACAGATCAGATCCGAGAATCAACTCTTCTCCTATATCTTTCTTTTCTTTCTCTATAGGGGTTCCAGTTTTTTGGACTGTGAAACCATTGTCAGTAGGAAATTTACAGTCATTCTATGAGACCACTTCTTTGGATCCAGAACTGTGATTCCACCTCCATTCTTTAGCATATTTCTCTCATGTGAGCAGCAAGTGTAAAGATAATATAGATGGTTCAGACATGTTAGGTGTTTTTATGTTTTGATTGCATGCTTTTAAATGTATGGTTTCAAGGAAATTAATACAAAGGAACAGGAATTTCATTAGTTTCTTTCTGATTCGCATCTCCCTTATTAGTGATCTTCAATGTTTTACAATATCTAAACAAAGAGTTTAGGTTGTATTTGCAGCTCCTTAAGGTCGTATGTTAGTTCATTGTTGTTTATAACCCAAGAGGTTATGTAAATGCTTTAGAGAATCAACAGGATTGCAGGTTTGTTGATGGGCATATCATATAAGAATGAGGTTCAGATTGAGCATAGATGTCCATTTACAAGTTAGATGGATAGATCGGATATCTGAAGATACACATATGTCTCATATATTCATATGTATGCATTTGATTCATGGATTTGCCCAATAGATAAGACACTGGTCGTTTACAGGATCACTTGTTCATGTTGCTGCACTTTAGGGGTTTTGTTGAATCAACATCATTAATCAAATGATCTTTACTTTTTATGTTGAAGAGCTATAATGGAATGCCCTCACTCAACTTATGAGGTTCCTAGATCTGCATTTAGCTTCTATTGATTGATGTTATTTCATGAGTTATCAGGAGAAATAAGGGTTTTATCTGCTTCATAATAGATTTAGTGTATGCTTTGATAACTGGTACCATATAAAGAATCTATAGGTCTACCCGCCTAGGTTTTGCAGAGCCTGAAGAAGAAGAAGGGTCATGCCTTATAGTTGGCCTGGTGTCTGAATGGGCATGGTTAAAATGGGAGTTAGCTGCCCCTAGATGTGTTTCATTCTGATCAGGGTAATTGAAAATCGGTAACATTTTCAAACACCAACAGTTTTCATCTTCTGCTACAGAATTAACTTCCTCTATAATAATAGTAACTGTTAATTCCTTCATAAATAGTTTAGATAAGATCCAAATGACAAGTGACCTTAGATATAGTCTAAACTTATCTTGATACACCTTTTCCCAACTTCACTACCCATACTTCACTCTCTGAGTGAAGTTACAAATTTTGGTGCTATGAACAAGCTTAATTCAACTTAATTGAACCAAAAATTACTGACTTTGATCTTCATTTCTCATCATCTTATATCTTTTCTTTTGAGAAATATAATCCTTTTACAAATGCCTCATTGAGTTCTTCTCGAAGTTTACTAACTACATTTCTTTTTTCCTCATTGTCTTTGTTAGCTTTAGAGTTCCTTTCATGGTTCCTTCTACCATTTTTGAATTTTCTTCCATCATTCCTTTTGTTTCCAAAGTTTCTTCCATTGTTCCTTCTATCTCCAAAGTTTTTGTCCATTCTGCAATACTTTGCTATATGTCCAAAGTTGTTACATAACCGACATGCTAGAGTTTTGCTTCTAGGATTCTATTGATCATCTGGTGCATGACAATTCTGAGCAATGTGTCCAAATTTGTTACACTTATAACACATGATCTATCTTCTTTCTTCATAAGGTCTTACTTCTCTTGATGTCCTTTCATTAGATCTTCTTTTATCTTAAGAGTTTTTTGGCTCCTAATTTAACAGAATTTGAGTCACCAAGTATGCAAGGCAAGAATGCATCTATGGATAGCTATCTCCAATAATGGACACAATTCACCAAGAACCTGGGCCAACTATAAGGCTACACTCCTTATTCACTTCAAGCTCTACAAAACCTAGGTGAGTGAACCTCTTAAGATCTGATTATGTGACTAGTGCAATGAGCATAATCAAGATCTAGGAAAATAGATGAAACCCCTAAATCTTCTATACTTAACCAGTAAATCACAAGCATGAAATAGCTAATATCATGACTCATGAAAATAGTAAGCTAAGTGAGGGTTAGGCTTTGAATAAATTTCAATAGAAAAGGGAAAAGATGATTTAATATGTTGATAACAACAAGACCTAGGTATGAGCAAGAAAATTGAATGATCCTGTAGCTTATCAGTGCCTTATCTCTTGGGCAATTACATGAATCACAACCATATATCTCCTTGAAATCTTTGACATAACTCCTACATCAAGATCCCTAATCTATCTTTCACCTTGTGAATAAACATCTGTATCAAAATGAATCTCATACTGGACCTATCCCATCATGAAATTTGCAAACCTTGTGATAAACATCAAGCAATTACATGGATCTTTATTCCATCAGCAATATACTTTAATCACATACATTCTTAAACATAATGCAACCTAGTTTATGCTCTTTATTCACAAACTAGAAAAGATTACAATTCCACAAATAGGAGACAAGATCCAAAATGAATGTAAACCCTTTTCTTTACTTAATTCATTCTCTTTGAAAAAAAATACATGAAAGATGTATAGAATTGATTCACAAATCACCTAACAAACAAGAACTATCTACACAAAACTTAATGCTGCTCATTACAAGAGAAATCATTGAAAGGAATGGTATCACAACAATGAGCCATTTTTTCTCCAAAACTGAAACCAACCCCTACAATGGATAAAAGAAAGAAAGATAAAGAGGAGAATGAATTCTTGGATCTGTTGTGAAGATGACATGTGTCCACTTGGAAAAACTCTCCTAAAAGTGAAAATAATCTCTCTAATCTCTCTCTGCAATTACATATCAAATTCACAACCATTTTTGCTCTCAAAAGAAAAAATATATCTCAAATAGTTGATGGAACAACATAACTAATTTGGTAGGAAATAACAATTTTTGAGAAGTTCTATAAAAAAGTATGCAAATTGAAATACTTGAGGCAAAACACATGATTATGTATCGAATTTTGAACAAAATGAGCCACAAAGCATATCAAGTGCATCTTAACTAAATTCTCCAACTAAAAACATGAAAAACCTATCAAAAGCCATGGATTTTGAAATAATTACAAATCCCCTTGTAGCATGCAATAGTGAAAACCTATGTAAAAACCAACTCCAAAAATGGATATCTCATCTTTTGCTGATTCCAACGGTATATTGGAGTCTATATTTCAAATAAAAATTGGGCCTTTGGTACACATTTAAAAATTAGGCTCCCAGTTCTAGTTTTGCATTTTGAAATTCAAAATTTTTGAAAAAAAAAAAAAAATCACTATAGGTTTTCCTTGAATTATAATGTAAATTTTTGAAGTAATTAATAAAATATCAAAAGAAAATATTTTATTAATTTTCTAACTTTTCCCTAAGTCCACTCGGGCCTTGATGTGTGCCACGTGGCATACTTTAATTGGACCAACCACAACACCTCATCACCACATGTCCATCTTTGATTTTCCTATGCCACCACATCACATGCTAACAAGACCATCCACATCAACATTGTCCTAGGCCCACTACCACGTGCCACCCGAGTGTTTGCCCACATTACTTATCTGTCGAGCAACTTTCCCAAGCAAGGAAGTGCCCACCATAGGATGCACCTTGTGGCACAATCTTGTACCTCTAACTTTTTCTTTGCCACATCATCACATGTGTTGGTTTGTTTAAAATTTCTTTGTCTTCATCTCTAGCTAGCCGATGTGCATGGTGGGTCCCTCCACAAGCCACGACTTCTCTACCTTTTAAAAAGGCATTGTGTTATAGACATCAAACATATTGTGTAGAGGAGTATTTAAATGCATAAAAATTCCACCCCACAACCAATGTGGGATAAAGAAAATAAAATTGTTTTTACATGTTTTTCCATGTGACTTCATCCTTTATGTCACGAATTTCCTCCATTTTTCTTTTAACTTGCGGCTATCTCCCCTTCACTTGTCATGTCTTTGCCTCTTCCTTTCAATGCCATCCCTACTCTTGTCGTCTCCTCACTCTTCATTGGTGGCTTCTTTAATCTGCCACCCTCTTGCCTAAGTTGCCCCTATGCAAGAAACTTCCTCTACCCCGTGCACAATGACCTCTCTCAGATTGGTAGAGATGTGTGATGCATTCCAAGGAAAACAAGCAACGTAAGCCAAAAAAGGTTGCTTCAAATGTTCTATCACAAATATTAACTCCTCCACACTCGGTAGTTTTCTTCTCCAACTAATATGCCTCCCTTGCACTATCAATGTCTTGCTTTACCTCTTATTCACGCTATAGCATCAAGCATAGATGCTCTGAATGGACTCACTAGCAGCTCCTTCCCTTCCTCCTGCATGAAACTATACATTAACATGGGGCTCCTCTATTCAATGCCATGGATGCTTTGCTGCTTCTTTAAACAATGATGTAAAGCTCTATTTTAACCACCATGTAGACTCCTATAGCCTATTGTGGACTTCCTCTTACATGCTTGCTTTATATAGTGGGTTTCCATTGATTGCTGTTTGAAAGCTGATTGTGCGCATCAATTTCCACCAATGGCTCATGTGTGTTGTTACATGTGAATAGTACTAGCATATTTTATATGGAAATTACATGAATATCAGTAGCTTATCATAGTTCAAATGTGCCATAGGTAGAGTCCTTTCTGATAAAAGAGGAAGTGGGTCAATTTCCTACCCCGGGTAAAATGGAAATGACATTTGTTCCTATCCATGAAAACTAGTGCAAACCCCCTAATGTCATGGGCAATATATTCTTTCTCTAGGTCTTTGCTAACATGGGCTATTTTGCAAAGACTCATCATGGGCATTGCCATAGATTGTAGCCCCACCACCAATCACATTCTTCCTTGGACTAAAATCTATTCCTCTTCACATACTATGGAAATCTATTTTGATGGTGCCTTTTTTTTAAAGTGTCATCGTTGTGACTCAAAAAATGATCTCTTGAAAGGGAACTGCCATATAGCCTTTTGTGTTTATTGTTTTTTAGATTCAACCATTGCTTTGCGAACAAAATGAATTGCATTCTTGGATTCTAAAATTGAGAGAAGCACTGAATCTCATAGAAATTAAAAATCATTATGACATCCCTTGAGAAAAATTGAAAAACTGAGACTCCTCTGGGATGCCATAACACTCAAGCTCATCTGATGGACTCGGTCAGGCCATAAAGTGGGTCCAGCTAAAAAAACAATCATTTTCCAACAACTGATGCTGCAAACTAATCCATTGATCATTTCAAATCATCTAAAATCAAATTTGAACACAAATTCACCACTAAAAACTTTAGAATATTTTCACACTACTGTGAATTCTGTGTCAGGAGGCCTGTTGCCCAACTTTAAAAACTAATTTAAACACCTAGTTGGGCTTTGAAATTCTAGATATCTTATCTCTCTGAAAAATTCAATAGGCCTACCAAATCTCATCACATGATGACATCAGGGTCAAAAGATATCAACTTCCAAAGTTGGTCACTTAAAATCACTTGCAAATAAACATGTCAGAAAACCACAAAGTGGATTCAAATTTGACTTTGAAAGCTACACAAATAGGGACTTGAGGTTCTAAAAACTGGGGCATTGGTAGACATTAATATAGAGAATATAAACCTCCAATTTGGACTCATGATGAATGACTGGGAAAATTTGGCAAAGGTCTAAAGTTGGCTACCTAGATTTGCAGGACAGTGAAGATCAATAGAAAAGTGTTTTTTTGCAAATGGAATGACCCTGGGAAAATTTGCAGATGGATTCATCAAGATTTGAAAATTAGCACAATTAAAGTATTTTTGTAGTAGAACATAGTGGTACAATCCATTTGATGTCACCTGTCATAGATTTTGAGATGACAAATCTGCACTTCTTGACACCAGTAAAAAGTCAAAAATTGCATTTGGAATCACGTTTGAAAACTGATCAAATGGATTTTTCATAAGCTCAAAATTGAAACATAGTAAGCCTCTAACCCCTAAAATGCAACACAAAAGGAATTTCATCATTTTAGTCAACTGAGCCAAAATTATAATAGGTCAAACAGGGCCTTCCAGAATTCTGAACAATTCACATCAGCATGACAACAATAAATGACCAACTTTGACGGATTCAAAACCTAGTCAAAAAAATTTGAAATAACTCAAAATTTGAAACATAGGGTTTTTAGTATGGATACTAAATACTCTCAAATTCGTGAGTCATGAAACATTAATTGGTGTGAGATATTCACATGCAAACAAGGCCTCCTGTCGTTGTTTGATACTTAAAGCAAAAATGTAGATTTGACAAATGCTCAAAATGGGACTTCACATAATAGCTCAGGATGTCAATTTATCATCATGGGATGCATAGACATATTGAATGCAAGGTGTTAGAAACATTAAACACTTCTTAGGCCTCAAATGGATAGCCGAGTATGCATGCATCGAAAAGCATTTAAGGGCTTGATTTTCTCAATGGTACTCAAAATTAGGGCTTCGATTTTGAATCCAAATAGGGTTAGTATTTCTATACATTCTACTATTCCTTCTATCATTATCATATTTATGTTTCCTACAATCAATTGCTTTATGACCCATACTATGACAATTATGACTAAAAAAATCCTTAACATGATTAAATGACTTATTTACAATACAATCTCTTTTCATATGACCTATTTCACTACATGAAAAACACTTACCTCTAAATTCATACCTAGTTCCCTTAGGATATTCCACTTGCTTTGGTTCATCCATAATCTCAACTTCCTTATCTTGTTCAACTTGTTTAAGTTTAGTAGAAGATTGACTAGATTCAATCTTATCATTAGATTTATCTTTTTCTTTTGGATCTGATCTAATCTTAGGTTTCTTTGTAGGCATGTTAAATAGATAACCAAGACTAGTCTTATCATATGTAGATCTCTGTATTGACATAGAATCATCAAGATTTTCTTTGCTAGAATAAATCTTCTCAAGATGTTTCTTGCACTGAGTTAATTCACCTTTCACAATAGTATTGTACTTATGAAGTTCTTCATGATCTTTTTTAAATGTTTCAAATTTAGATGTCTTCTTTGTTAGACTTGCTCTAAGATTTGTATTATTAGTCTTCAAATCAAATTCAACTTTGCTAGGATCACTCCTCAAGGTTAACTTCAGATTGGTAATCTTCAATTCATGCTTCAAGATCTTATACTCTATCTTTAGCTTGAAATAATCATCATCACTAGTTTCATATTTAGTAGATTCAAGCTTGGATTTGAGATGTTCAATCTTGTCTTTCAATTGTTCAATATATACTTTGGAGTCTTCATATCTATCTTTTATCTTATCTCTTTCTTCTATAAGGAGATCAATTTGTTCAAGTTCTTCTTCAAGGCTCTTCATCAATTGTTCCATATCCATAGGGATCTTACTCAAGTTGTTAAGCCTCTTTAGAGAAACTATGCTCTAATACCAATTGTTAGAAATAGGAATTACTAAGAGGGGGGTGAATCAGTAATTTACAAACTTTAGTCGCCAACTGGATATTATTTGTTACTTTGAACCATACATAAGAAAGTAATAAATTAATGTTGAACAATAACGGTAATCATGCATAAGGATAACTCATAACACCATATTTTGTTAACTAGGGAAACCCTGGCCAAGGGAAAACCCTGGTGGTGATGATACCCAATAGATAATATATTGATATATAAGTTTCTTGTTAGAGGATGGACCCTGTTAGGAGTTAACGAAAAAATCTAGTATAGAGAGTCCTTATTAGGAGACTTTGAATCCCTATTAGGAGTTGTAGTACAACAGAAGCAAGATGAACCCATGGCCCAAATTTGCACTTCCAATTACAAGAAGAGTTCACTACCCAAACAAGTAATCAAACTTCTGGAATATAGATTCTGTAACTTATTTCTTGACCGATCTTATGATCTTCTACTTGATCTTAGATCAAAAAATATGTAATGCCCCACCAAGGGATCCAAAGAATTAATCTAAATTTTTACTAAGTTTGCCAAACAATTTTTTTTTCCCACATGAAAGATAAACAATCCACATGATAGCGGAAGCAATAGTAAAAATTCAAATGAAAGTAAACATAACATACATAACAGGTTACATTCTTTAAGGATCCCTTAACGTTGAATCACATCTAACATAACTAATTATCTAACATCACATCCTTATGAAATAACAATGATACATCCAACAATATACAAGTGTTCTTTTAGTAATTACATTTTAGATTGCTCAATCATCCTCTGTACATGTCACAGGGTATGAAAGGCTTGAAATAATAAACATTCATGTAAATAAAGTACATCATCATCTAATAGCAATCCATGATGCAATAACATAAATGAAACCATAAACAATACATGAGACATCATCATAGAAGATATAAACATCCATCATAAAAGATAGCCATGATCATAAAACACATCTAATCTAAATGCATGGTTCCTCCCAACCGTAAATAGCATCATTAGACCATCGTGGATCCTAGCCATCCCTTCATGTGTAACATTCTAAATCACCGAAGAGATCATCGGTATTAACATAGTAGGAATGTCACACCTAAAAACATACTACATCATATGCAAAAAATAAACATAAGATAACATCATCTAACATATGCAAATCAGCAATGTGAGGATACATATCAGTAAATACATCCCTCATAGGGTATATCATCTATCATAATGATTCAAGAACAGAATGAAGATAAATACCAATCAAGAATGTTCGAGCCACGGTGTCTCAAATGGATCTCAAATGATAAGAGTGGAAAAATGCTACCACCCGACCGCGTGGAACCTAAGTGGTCCACTCCCACCATGCTAAGGAGATAATCTCAAGTCCCAAATAGGATATCAAAAATTACATAGCAAAGATACTCTCTAAGTCTAGGAATCCTAAAAGTATACTAACTCAAAGGTTCCAATCACAAAATCGACATCTACTTCCCAAACGCACACAATGACATGTAGGAAACCTACTATGCAAGCGGGAAAGTGTCATTGCATATATCATGTAGAAGTTACCCTAGTAGTTAGCTAAACTCCACAGGTCCCTACTGATCCTCATGCAGCCACTAGTATCCTCTCATACTGCTAAGGTGTACTATAGAATGCAAGGTCACAATCAAGCGTTCTCTCTACTCTCATCCTAGTCTGTACAAGCACTTGAGGCATGGGCGAGAACATCAACAATTATCTTTTTAGGTTCATTTAATCTCCATTTAGTGTAAATGTTATCACTTATTAACAAAACTTACAATGAGTTACCCTAGAAACCACTTAGGGTCTCGGCTACCATTGCAAGCCATTTCCCGACACTACAAGTAGATAACCTACCCTAAGCTCATGGAATCATAAAATCACCCCAGTCCTATACAAGCGACTGGAAAGAAATACTAAAAGATAATCCACAATAAGAATCATCAAATATCCACAATAAAAGCATCAAATCTCCATGATAAAAAAAACATCAAATCTCCATGAGCAACTAAAAAACATCCATAGATAATCATGACCACAACAGTTCTTTATTGGCAACTGAAGCATCACTGATAATCAAAAGTATCCATTGGTTCTCAATAACCAAAATATATCTCAAAATCATACTGATCGAAGACTCCAAAATGGTTGAGTCAAAACATGTCACAACATGACATCATCAAGAAATAAATCAACATTTTAGTCCCATCATGGCGAGTGGAAAATAATCCAAGGATAACTAATCGATGACTCAAAAATGGTTAAGTCAAGTGTCTCATACGTAAGAATAACATTCAATAAATACAAGCATTTCATAGAGCATTCCATCACATAACCATGGTTGTGTTTATAAAGATCGTAATCAAAAGACATCATCATGCCATCACATCTCATAACCCTCGAGCCTCTGGTAACAACTTAAGACTAGTCAGCACTAGTCAACCCAAAAACCCAAAACAAGAAGCATATAGAATACACAATGCAAACACATATTTTGGTTTACTAAAATCACATAGTTGAATTAAGTGTAGAGGTTTTCTGTTTCTATTTGCAAGTATACTTCAAGTGTATAGGATTTATCATTTGACCTACAAGTCAACCCATTTGTTCCCTCGATAGCATTATTCTTTCCATTATTTAAAATTACATTCTAAGAATAGGTTAAGGATAATTATTTACTCATTAAACTAATCTTCTTTGACCCTTAACTAAGTTAAATCATTCACTTCATTTGCTAAGATCCATGTTACTAATTGAATAACTCTTCCTTATCGTTAATTCAACTTTTCAACATAATCAAAGGATCATTATTCGTTTAAACTATAAGAAAGTCAATTACTAGTCTTCAAATAAGAAGATTATAACTTTATTAAAAATATCAATTAAATCAATCAATTAACATAGGTACACAATCCATGAATTTTTAACATTCTAATAGTTTTCAACTTTTCAACATAATCAAAGGATCATTATTCATTTAAACTATAAGAAAGTCAGTTACTAGTCTTCGAATAAGAAGATTATAACTTTATTAAAAATATCAATTAAATCAATCAATTAACATAGGTACACAATCCATGAATTTTTAACATTCTAATAGTTCTCAATTAAATATTACTAAGTCTCACCACTAAAATATCTAAGGTCATTATTCAAATCATTAGAATAAGACTTATCAACTTTGATGTAAATACATAAAAACTTCACTAAAATAATTGACATTAGCATATCAATTAAAACTCTATACATAACTTAATTATTAATTAAATTTAATCAACTCTAATTAATTAATTTAATTAATAATTGCATATCCCAATCAACGACCCAATGAATATCAGTTGATTAATAACTAACTATAATTTGTAAGTTAAAAGTCAATTATAATCTAAATCTCTAATATTAATAGTTCAATAATGACTCGTTATTATTTAATAACAAGTTATATTGGAAAATCTTATTACTAAATCTATAATGACCACATTCGTTATTCTTTCAATGAATACTAACATTTTCTTATCAAATTTGTATTATCGATAATCATTTACTAAAATAATAATGATTGGTTACTAAACAAAATTAAACCCAAACCCAAACAATCGAACTTTAAAATGATAAATATAATTTAATAATATTTATCATTGATTTATTTCCATCACCAAACTAAATAATTAATACATTTAAATTATTCTTAGATTAACATATTTAATACCTATATAAATATATATATATAATATTAAATAATTATATATAATTATTAATAATCTTAATAATATAATAATTATTATAAACACAAAATACTATTAACTAATCATATATCAAAATCGAATTACACAATCATATATAACATATAATACACTTACCTTATTCATACGAGCGCATTTGAATGAAAAGTCGTGCGATCTACGGGTCGCAGGTCCCCTGCGAACTTGCAGACTTGTGCAATATGACGCCACTGGAAATAAAGGGAATGGGGGTGTGGTGGGTATAAACCCCGCCACCCCAAATCTTTATATATATATATATATATATATATATATATATATATATATTTTTTTTTTTTTTTTTTTTTTTTTTTTTTTTTTTTTTTTTTTGTTATATAACATTTTTAATAAAATATTTTCTCAGTGCATTGCGATAATGTTTTCACATAACGTTTTTGACTAAGGCAATATTAAAACAAAAATAGCGTTTAAATAATTTTATATGTGTGTGTGTGTGTGTGTGTGTGTGTGTGTGTGTGTGTGTGTGTGTGTGTTATTATATATATTTACATATATCTATATATATATATATATATATATATATATACGCAAATTGTCAATCAGCACTATATATATATACATATGTGTGTGTGTGTGTGTGTGTGTGTGTGTGTGTGTGTGTGTGTGTGTATATGTATGTATGTATGTATATATGTATATATGTATGTATGTATGTATGTATGAAATGTATGCAGATTTGTACATATATGTATATTTTAAAATGAGACATATACATAATTTAAAAGGGCTACCAATTTTAAGAACTTTCCTATAAAATATTTGTCTCTAAATTTATCCAATAATTCCTCTAATGGATTTGGCTATAAATTTTGAAACTATTTTCAAATCTATTTCTCAATTTGATTCTAATTCGAACCCAAACCCGATTTGGATCTAATTTCTTTTCATGAATGGAAGCTAGGGTTTTCTAATGTTTTCTTTGCAACCAAATAACATACATATCCAGATTCTAATTCAAATTGCAGATTCAATCACAGAGAATATTTAGACACATATAACAGTCACGAAGAAGACAGGAAGAGAAAGAGTGCAAATAGAATAAGCAAAAATCACAAGTGCACCTGGACACTGATGCTAATTTGCCATGCCTCAAAAGTCCATAGAAAATCCCATCCTTCTCCAACATTCGCAATTCCTCCAAGATCCAAGCCAACCGAAATTCCCACGTGACTAGAAGTGCTTGAAGAAGCATAGGAGCATGTAGAAACATATGTAGAAGCATATGAGCTTCTCAAATGCATGTAAGCTTTGAAGCTTGTCCAAACACACTAGGAGAGCCTCTATTTAAAGGCCTCTAAGATGCATCTAGAATGTGTCTAGAAAGAACTAGAAGATAAGCATGACAACTAAACATGAGTCTTCTCCAACCTTCTAGATGAGTCATAAGGTTGTAGACACCATGTGCCCAAATAATATGCTAACTCCTAAGTGTAGACAACTTGTGCATTCTTAGACTGCAAACTATTGTGTTGTCTACATGACAACTCTCGAGAATT
This sequence comes from Cupressus sempervirens, assembly GCA_028749045.1. NCBI lineage: Eukaryota > Viridiplantae > Streptophyta > Pinopsida > Cupressales > Cupressaceae > Cupressus > Cupressus sempervirens. The sequence goes on from CM053789.1 coordinate 740,192,222, forward strand.
TGCAAACTCCTATTTGAGAAAATATTAAAATAATGCACATTAATTAATGTAATATTTACTTTATTCATTTATTTATTATTTTTAAATCTCATGCACTAACTTTAATATCTCCACTTGTTTTATCTTAATATATTTATATTTTAATCACATGTACACATCATGCAATCTATAATCTTCTAATAATTTTAATATCTTTTCCACTTTTAAATTTCATTTTCGAAACTTAATTGCTAAAATAGTTATTAACTTAAATAAATATTATCACATTCCATCTTTGAAATTATAACTTTTATCTTCAAATTTAATTATTTTATTTAATTAATTTCTCAATTAATTAAATAAAATAAATATTAAAATATCATATTAATTTTTCATTAAATTAAACCATTAATTAAATCTTTTAATTAGGCTTAATTAATAGAAAATACACTAAAGACTCATAAAATAAAATAGAAAACCCACCATAGCAAAACATATACAAAATCAAACCAAAAGGGTTAATATCACGAATTACGTCATCTGACGCATTCGGAGGGTACTCAACTCAGATACTTGTCTTAATTTTCAATTAGGACAAATGGCTTAAAGGGCTAGGATTTGGACTTGAGAATTTATCTCCCCTCTCTTACCATTGAGATAATGCGATAGGGTACGCTCATCTTGGCAATTCAGAGAAATCGATACCTAGTACCTCCAACCTGCATAAAAACTATGCATGTACAAGCACAATATATACTAAACTAAATAGGCAATGGCAGGAAGTGGTGCATCGTGTAGATTCCAAATAGCAGGTAACTACGACTCCCTTCCTTAACCACATCAGACATGCCATACATAAAGAAAACAAATGCACACACCATACACATGCAAGTATGGGGTGAGTATCCATAAGAAAACACATATAATAAACTAGCTAACCAATCATCATCAATAACTGAAATCATAATATATACATGACATGTAAAGTCTAAGTGTTCTTATCACATATCAACTGAATCCATAACACAATATGTGATAGTCTCAAAACAATGCTGCTAACCATCAACATAAAACCAACTCTCAAAGAGTTCGACAATGATAACAAAAATGCGACCTAGGGGTAGGCACTACAAAATATCTTTACAAAACTTCACGTATATCACTTTCAGAAAAGTTCACATACAATTTCTCAACACAAAATATCACAAGTTCTCCATTTTAATTTGCAAGATGTTCCTTGCATAAATACCATGCTTTTACACAAATTTATGCTAGGTCAGCTAAGACGATAATACACTTTTCCAACTTAGAGTAAACATCTAGGATGTCGGCCCTAATTGGTCAAGTAATTATTTTGTAAATAAAATAATTCCTTTCCTTTAATTTTGCTATCTTGTTTCATTAGTAAAACATGAATATCTATTTTTTTGTATAGTCCATACCAACTTCTAAGGTTATACACATCATCATAAACATGTATACTATATCCATCTAACTAATATAACATTAGTAGCAAGTTACATACAAAACAATACGCTGCTTTAAATCAAATTCATACTTAGACAATTTTCTATGTGCTAAAAGATAAGTATCCTTATTTCCAAGGTTTCCTATAAGCATGTACATCATGTGTTTCTATAAATGACAACAATTACATATCTTCATTAGCCAATTTTCAATAACATTACATTTTCATTTGAAGTTCTTAGATATTACAATTCTTTCTCTTATTCCTTGAATCTTCCATTCTATGGTGCATCTTGCAAGGGTCTCCATCTTTGGGTTCATTTGAGATCCACCATTACATCAATTCAAATCTTGCACATCATAGATAGGAATCTATATGTCACCTCTCAAGTCTCTCTTTTCATGAGTAATTTTTTATAGAAGTGCACTAATATTTTAGCATATACATGTCACTTATAATAATGAGAAATACTGAACAATGAAATTTATCTCAAGGTAGTGTGGAAAAAACTTTCTTCAAGCATACCAAAAGAACATTATTTCCAAATTGACACCTATAATTTACACTAAGAATTTTTAAATCTAAATAAAAATATACTTGTGATAAGCATGTAAGGTTCACTTTGAAAAATAAATGTAATGCTAAAAAGGAAAGTTTCTCAACAAAGATTATGAAATTTTAGCATTTAGGATTTGTTTTGAGATAGAAATATATGTTTTAAGCCCAAATTGAAAGAATTTTTCCTTGTTTAATTATTTTAGGAATTTGAGATTGGATTTAGTTCATTTTAGAACAAAACTAAAATATTTGATTTTTCACCTTTAAAATTTTAAATTTTTAAAAGACCATATCCAAAATATGAGGTGTTTTTTTCACATAAAAGGTTAGTTCTAATCCTTAGAGAAATGGTGATTTGATTTTATGTTTAATAATCATTAAAAATCTATTAGACAAAGTGATCTCATTGGCTAGATGACCTACAAAGCATTTCCACAGACCTATAAAGCATTCTCACCCAACCTGCAAGAATTCTCACACATTCATTTTATGTGCATTCCCATGGGTTTAACTTACAATCCTATAGGTTTTCAAAAAAAATAATACAAGGACTTGTGGGATTTTTGCAAGGATAGAGCATAATATATTCCCATATACTATTTGAAAGATGAATATGATATAAATCAAAGGGAAACAAATCGAGATGTCTCCTTCTATAGGTTCACATACCTATACATTGAGATGACACTCCTGCTAACTCTCCCCTTGATCCTACTTGTGGATGTTTTTTTCATTATGTAAATTCTAGAAACAAGAATGAAATTTCCCAAGGCTCTTCTTTAGCTTTATAAATTGCAAACACAAAAAATGACCTTGTAAAACACTCAAACACAAAGAATTTTTTTGTTTTTTTGAAAGATAAAAAACATGCCAAAATGTAAGTAATAAAATACATTGTAAAGGAATATTAAGCACGATAAATATTCAACAATTCAAGATTATAATAAACTTATGAATAGAACTTCAAAATGCAACTAAAAAAAGAGAATGCAAACCTAACTCCTTCAAGTAACTCCAAATAAAGAAGATATGTTCAATGATGGAGGAATGTGCACTCAAGATGCTTTAAACTTTAATGGTATGTGATATGATCTATTGGAAATATAAGAGTAACTGAGAGAGGAGGGGTGAAAGAGTTGCTACAAAAACAAATCCCAGATCCCTTAGATGTCAATACAAATCAAAATTTTGATTAAACTATATTCTGCTGTAACTTGCTAAACACACATGCACATGGTTTACACTAGAAAATGTTGGGACTCGGCAAACATTGAAATAACCTAACAACTGCTTAACATGAAAATATTAAGTTATTATCTTTGATTAGCCTTAAGTATTTAACTTACTTGAAAATACATAAAATAAATAACATGAACACAATTGACACCACGATTTAGCATAGAAACTCAATATGGGAAAAACCAGCAATTGCAACTAGTCACTGATTTTCCCTCTTCTAAAGTGAGCCCTCTTAGGAGCCAACCCTATTAAAGGTTACAAAATACACTGTTAGGTGTGACCCTATTAGGAGCCAACCTTGTGAAAGGTTACAAAACACACTGTTAGGTGTGACCCTATTAGAGGATTTGATCACCCTATTAGGAGTGGCCTTGTTAGAAGTCTTTAGACAATTCAGTATAGAAATGCCACCTTGATAGAGGATTTACAAATAGCTATTAAGCCAACTCAATTAAGAGATTCAGATCACTACTACAATGGTTAGAAAGTAACAATGAGATGACCTAATATCTTATGCAACTAAAAATTTTATTATAGATCTCAATTCTAGCTTATATACTTGATCCTTCCTGATCGAATGTATCTTTGCAACTCAACAAGGATATTCTGCTTATCCTTCTAATTCACTTCCTCTAAGCATCTTCAAATCTTCTGTTATATTCCACACATTCAATCCTCAATTTGACCTTATATTTATATCTTACACAATGTCAAGTTGGATTGAATATAACTTAGAATACTTAATATTTGTCTCCTTAGTTAGCTAGAACCAACACACAAATCAATTGAACTCAATATGCCAAAAAAAGAAAGTCCTTCGTTAGCTGACCCTGCTCAGTAGACACTAACTCAAAAATGATTTTCCTATGTTAACGAAGTGAATTTGGTTAACACTTGATATTCACAAAGTTCCTTTGCTAACCGAGTAATCTTAGTTAACATTGGTTCCATCCAACATTTACTTCATTAATCGAGTGAGCTTGATTAACACTCAACTTCTACAAACTTGTCTTTGTGGCCCCAGTGAACTTGGTAGACACTGTCTTCTGAACTTGAAAAACTTTGGAATACTCAACGAACATAGGAAATTTTCTTCAATGCTCGAGTGAGCTTGACATACATTAACTGGCAATGATATGACATTTTTTTGTAACATCAAAGTCAATACACAATTAATCAACTATTTTCAACAATCTCCTTCTCTGGCATTGATGGCAACACAACATGTCATAATAAATGAAATTTTAGAGAAAGAATAAATTTAGGAACATATCCTTAGTTTCATTTTGATTCTCATCCATTAGAACTCCCTCTGCCTTTAGTTTCTCCCTCTCTTAGTGAAACTCTATTTTCAACATCTTCTTCTCATAGCAAAATTTCCTTCTTTTTACAAACCCTACCCATGAGTTTATTTTCTAAGTTCAAGCTTTTATAATAAGGATTTCAATCTTGTTTCGTTAATGGCCACTGAAGTGACTAAACTACCATAAGGATTTTATAATTATAATATAGAAATGAAAATGGGTGAGAAGAACTGAGTAAAAAAGCTCAAAATTTGCAGTAAAACCTAAAAAAGACATTTGTAATCTCAAAACTCATCCCAAGTTCCATGAACCTAAAGAGTAAATACTCTTTGTTATTTTTTAAATAATGTTGATTTTTTGCATTTTCCTTACTATTATAAATAGGGAATATTGAGAGGGGGTTAATGTTGGGATTAAAGATAGAGTAACTGAGAGGGGGGGGGTGAATCAGTTACTCACAAAAATTAATCCACAGATCCCTTAGATGTCTTAAAGATCTAGTTACGGTTGATACTCAGTAAAAAAATGTTGTAACTCGATAAATTAAACTATTACTTATCTTCAAGCATTCATGCATGTAACTGAAAACAAAAATGAACACAAGAGACACCAGATTTAACGTGAAAACCCAATACCAATTTTTCACTCTTCTGAAGTGAGCCCTATTAGGAGCCAACATTGTTAAAGGTTACAATACACACTATTAGGTGTGACCCTATTAGAGGATTTAATCACCTTGTTAGGAGTGGCCTTGCTAGAGGTCTTTAGAACAATTCAACCGAACTGTCATATGTTAGAGGATTTACAAAATGGATGTTAAACCAACTTTATTAAGAGATTTGAAATCACTGCTACAATGGTTAGAAAGCAACAATGAATTGACCTGAACAAGATGCAACTGAATTTGTTGACTACAGGTCTCTATTCAGCATCATTAGATCCTCCTTGATCAAATATAGCTTTGCTACTCCTCAATGATCTCTGATCAACCTTCAAATTCGCTACCACAATAATCAGTCCTCATATTATGTTAATTCCACACACACTTCCACTTCACTTAAAATTTACAACTTGACCTCTTAATTATACCATTTAGATTGTCAAGTCGGCCTATTTGCATGTTACATTTACTAATAAACCATACATCATTCGGATACAAATATTACTCTAAACAAATAAATGTTATTTCATAAAACAATGAAATCCTTTACTAGTTGACCCTGCTTGGTAAATACTGCTTCCAGAAATTTCCTAAGTTAACCTTCTTGACTTGGTTAACATTGCAATATTTGTAAAATCCTTTGGCTACCAAGTTTACTCGGTAAGAACTGAATTCATTCATGAGAGCTCAGTAAGAACTGCTTCTGCCACATTTCCTTTGATGATCGAGTGAGCTCAGTAAGAACTATTTTTGGCACATTTCCTTTGATGACTGAGTGAGCTCGGTAAGAACTGTTTCTACCACATTTCCTTTGATGACCAAGTGAGCTCGGTAAGAACTGCTTCTTTGCCTTGCTGACCTTCTGAGCTTGGTAGACTCTATCTGATGACTAATATGACATTTTTGTGACATCAAAGACAACACACAATTGAACAATTGTATCCAATAGTTAATTAGTATTCCAATACTTTTTTTCCTAATCATGGATTTCAAATATAAACCATAAGCATGCATAAAATAGTAACATAAAAAGAAACTCATAACATCCAACAAAGAAACTTATCATGCCATATTTTTTTAACTTTGGAAACCCTATCCAAGGGAAATCCCTTGTCTGGATGGTATCCACAAAATGATACATTAATCAAAAGGACCTTGTAAAAGGTTTTAACCCTATTAGGATTTTGTTACATTCATATAGTGTATCTTTCCTTTTTAGAGTACTTGACCTTGTTAGAGGCATCAACCCTATTAATATTTTTATTACAAAATTGAGCTCATAAATCTACAACAATATACAACTTTACAAGTAGTGTAGAGAAAATATTGAAAGTCTAACTATATTGATATCTCAAATCTCAAATTATTATAATCATAAATTTAATTAACAATGAAATATTTACAAAGTGAAGATACAAGTGACTTATTAGATTCTAATTTTTATCCATTCAATCATAGGTCTATGACTAAATGTTCATGATCATACAATATATTCAAACCAATTATACACACACACTCACTCGCTCACTAAAACAGGGGGTTCACTTACCAAAATACTCCTTACAAAGATAAAATAGGAGAGGCACTACATCTTAGAATCTTTAACTTCACTAGGTATTTCTTACTTACCAATAGCTTATTTGTTACTCTCAGAATGGTTTTGACATTCGAGTGCCAACACACTTAACCACTTTCTACAACATGAGCCGAGTCAAAAAATCCAACAGGTGTCAAGTGATCTTCAAGTGCCGAGCAGCCTTTAGGTGCTAAGTGAAAATCATGTGCTGAGTGACTTTAGGTGTCGAGCATGATACAAGGGCCAAGTAATATTTAGGTGCCAAGTCATAGATGATGCCGATCAGGATAAAATTACTACAGCAGCCGAGTGAGCTAGTCTCTTATATGTGTCGAGCATCAGGAAATAGTAAGTGTCGAGTAACACATAATGTACATATGAGTTTGTAACTTCACTAATTTAGATGTAAACTATTTTTATGGCCGACATTGAAGGATCTAGAAGGATCAAACAGATAAGATTGAATCTTTTGTATTTCCTATGCAATCTACATGCAGCCAATAAGAAAAATGGAGAAGGCATGCAACCAATAATAAAAGTGCAAGGAATGAGTGGGAAATAGGGATTCAATATGGATCGTAGATCCACATCTAACTCTAAGTCTTTGAATGTCTTTATAAGGAAGACAAAATCTAATTATATCTGAGATGGATGGTGGAGTGTATGGAAAAACTATAGTGGAGTTTAGAGTGAAGAGTAAAAAGACTTAGAGGAAAAGAGCAACAATTAAATATTCAGTTGATCAGAACTAAGAAAGGAATATGAATAGATATTAGATTTCATAGAATCAAGATCAGAGAAAGAAGATCAAGTGCCTGAATTCAGTAATCAAGAATTGTAAGCTATCAGGTTTATTATACCTAATACTCTCTAGCAATTGTATTAGAAAGGAAATCCTATGTCAATAGGTTAGCTTAACTGCTAGGTTGTAGATCCTTTGAAGAGGTGATTAAATCCTTTAACAGGGTAACACTTCATGTAAAGTGTTTGTAAATCCTTTAATCGAGTCACTATTGACACAATGTAAAGCCTTTAACAAGGCAGGCCTTTAACAGGGCAGACCATCAGAAGTGGTCAAACATTATTGTTGTAGTGATTTTGTGGGTATCATCCCCACCCCAGTTTTACCTTCTTATTCCTGGAGGGTTTCTGGGTTACCAAAATCTCAAATGTTATGTGGTGATGCATATTTGTTTCTCATGATTGCTTAATGTTTATATGCATGCATGTTCATTTCAATTATATATTATTAAGGGTTTTAAAATAGGCTAAAAGCTAGTACTTCTAATTCGCCCCCCCCCCCCCCCCCCCCCCTCTCAAAAGCATTCTTTCCATTGAGACATTCCAACATTATTATCATCATTATCTATGCAATATGATAGGATTTGAGGTGCTTTAACCTCTACAACTTTAACTTTTCCACCAACTCCCTAGATGCTAGGTTATTTGAACTAGCACTATCTATGATCACTTTGCAATATTTTCCTTTCATTTTGTATCTTTTTTTGAAAAAACTAATCCTTAGAAATGATTCTTGATCCATTTCATCATGGCCTAGGAATCTCCGCATATTCCATCTATTGGTTGTTTCAATCATTCAGTAAAGCCTTCTTCCACATAAGTAGATCTACCTTTATTTTTACATCATCTTTCTTGAATTCCCTTCAGTGAATTCAAATTCTCAATTTCCTCTTCCACACTAAGAATAGGTTCCTTTCAATACTCTTATTTCATCTAGCTATTATATCTAGTTGATTCACTACCTCTATGAAAATTTCTTTCATCTCTTCTATATGATTTTCTTCTTTGAACTCTATATTTCTTTTTTCTAATTCCCATAAGACCTCCCCCTCCTATAAATATTTTTCCTCTTTGAAATCATCCACCTCTTCTTCTTTTTTCTTGTCTTTTGTTCAATTTCTTTCCACCCTTTAGGGTTTAGTGATAATATTTATCTATATTCTATAATTTGAATAAACTAATCTTATTTTGAATTGAAACCCTTGAGCTATTCAAATATATTACAACCCTTTCAAATTCATCATTGGTACAATTGGATATGATGTCTAATCTATTAAATTCCTTGCTATACACTTTCACACCAAGATCAAATTCTTCTTTAAGTGTTGTAACTTCTTTAAAAAATATTTTTTAATCTACAAGTAAGAACTTGGACTTCAATTTATTCAACATCCTATCCCATGACTTTATTTTCTCCTTACATATAATTTCCCTATCAATATAGAAATGATCCCACTATAAAGATGAATGACCTATTAACTTTTTATAGGAATGCTTAACCTTATTATCTTCATTAGTATCCTCAAATTCAAAGTAATCTTCCATCTCTATGAAATAATCAAGGAAATCATTAGAATACCAAGTGCATTTAAATGAGGTTTTTTGTTTACTCTAGTTATGACTCTTAGAAGTCTTTCAACTCCATGATCAAGCTTAGGTTTTTTTTCCTCTTCAAATTCTTCTTCATCTTTAGTAATATCATAAATATGGAGACACTTTCTCTAGGTCATTTCCACAACTTATACCCTAGATTAGTAAGTGCACCAAGTTGTGGTACCAAAAGGGTGGTATAAGTGGCCATTTTTTTCAAAAATCAACAATTTCTAAACTTCAACAAAAATTTGAAGATAGTTACGCTCAAAATTTTAAGATATGACAAAAACAAAAGTAGTAGTCCTTTGAATCTAGTTTCTAAACTACTTTTTTTTTTCAAAATGGTTTAGTTTTAGGTCCTCAAAAAAGAGGACCATAGAAAGTGGTACTATTTTTTTAGAAAAAATATAATATATTACAAACTATGGCCCCACTAAAATCTTTAAAAAAATTTAAAATTATTTATTTATTATGGTCAAAAGTTACCTAGCACCGTGTAGTTTATCCTAGATTTTTCAGATAATTTTATAATGTGCATTTTTTAATGAATTTTGTAAGTGGACACTGTGGACATCCAAAAATTGTCAAAGACCTAAATGACACAATTCTGATCAATCAGTGCAAATTAAAGAGAAAATCAAAAGAAACATAACAGACTTTCAAATCAAAAATCACATTAAGTCATTAATCATCTATCAAATCGACAAGACCTAAATCAACTTTAAAAGAAGAGAAAAATAATTTAAATTCATAAAATGAAATTCAAAAAGGGAGGAAGAAAGAGACAAAGTGTTGACAATAAATAAGGCATTTATTAAAACAACAAAATCATTTATCCTTACAAAAGGGAAAATCTCCTTTTTTCCATTTTAAAGGAATTAGAAATATCCTCAATTATCCTCAAAATCAAATCTGTTGGACTCTTCCTCCTGGCCTCTTATGAGCTATTTTCAATTTCACCTTCACCCATCAATCAAAGGTGAAAATCATGATTCTTACCCCAATCCCTTATGAAATCCTATAAATAGGAGCCCGAAATCCAAGAGGTAAAGGACCCAAGTTTTAGGTATCTACACTATAGGCACATTTTGATTCATCATTTTAGTATTAGCATTTTAGCAAGTTCATAGCATTTTAGTATTGCTTTTATGTTATTTAGCATCATTTATTGCATGTTAGCTTGTTGCATATCCATTTTGATTGCATATAATCTACATTATAGTTATAGATCTTGTGTGCATTCTTATAGATCTACATTTTTAGCATACTCCCATTCTAGAACTATCACTAAGATGCTGGTCTAAGAGCTATTTTAGCAGTTGTAGTTAGGGAAACATGAGACATGCATAGAGATTATATTTTGATGATGATATCTTGGGTTTAGTTTAGTTTATCATCAGTCTATTTGCATTCTACACTAAAGTTTCATGAATACATGTTCACACCTTGTACAAAATGGTGCCCATCGTGGGCCTCAACTAAATGCCTCTCTATTTTCAAATTTTTTAGTCTAATCTTTCATTTCTAGTGTAGATCTATGTTTCTTTCTATTCTCTTGTGCAGATCTGATCAAATACAGGTTCTACAATGTTCGGGAGGCCTCACATTAGCGAGAACAATGTTCCAAAGTCTTTTTCGAGTGCACAAGGGCCGGATCTGAATCTTCTAACTCTTTTGTGCTCTATTTTAATGATTCTAATAGATATTCTAATGCTTTTAAACTCTATTTTAATGCATTTAATCTTTCTAAAGTGCATTTAAATGGTTCTACAATGTAATTAAATCTTTCTGCAGTGCTTTTGAAGTTTTTTGTGATGCATTTGCATATTTTTGTAACACATTTGATCATTTATGAAGTGCATATAAAGCATCTTAGAGCACATTTTATTTTCTTATAGCACATTTGCTAGATTAAATAGTGCATATGATGCTTTATATAATGCATATGAGTATTTCTATTGTGCATCTAGTAAAATTTATAGTTTCCTGAATCTAACTGCTAGATCTAAATCTCATTTTCTTACAAGCCCCTTTTGATTTAACAAAAAGCTTCTAGATTGTAGACAATGTGTGATAGGAATGAAGACCCGCCTAAAAGTGCCTAGCCTTTGCTAGCTCTGAATCAAGTAAGTGGACTTTAGCTTTTGTCAATACAAAGTGTGGCATTTCAAAGTTCCAAACATAGCTTAATAGAAGCATTCAATCTCATTCATCCAAAACAGAAGTAAGCTTATGCTCTCAACTCCTTCGAGTTGATTAGAATGCCTGACCTTCTATAAAGATCAATTATAATTGAATAAGGAAAAGAATCCACATATAGTGTAACTAGGAGTCCCTCTATCTTCAATAGTATAAGGGTTGGTAATTAAACCTTTGTGTCTGTTGTGTTTGGGAAGCCAAAATAGTAGGCATATGCTCTCACTCTCCTCAAGTGATCAAATTCCCAAACCTATTTTTGACTTCCATTTCTCATTTTTCACTAGGTAGGATTATCTATCCATAAAAAGGCTACCTCTCAAGTTGCCTTAGCAAGGCCAGTGAGAGGGATTTCCTCCCAATCTTGCATTCTTAATTGAATGCAAGTCACCCATCTTTATAATATAGCCTTCCTCAAGTAGTCCCATGAGGGATTGCAGCAAACCTCCTTAACATTGGTGGGAAGCTCTCTGTCACAGGAGAGGTAAATCTGAACATAGTTGGTTAAACACTAAGACCCACTAGTCATCAACTTTAGACAACCTTGTTGGGAAGCCATTCTCTTCCATTTTCTAAGTGCATGTGATTTTTCATTTTGTTTTGGTCTTACTTCTATTATGCTTGTAAGTGTTTTAAAACTTAATAATGAACACTAGTGTAGATTACAATCCTTCCAAAAAGACAAACTTCAAACGAGTATCGAGAAACCAAGTCTAAAATGAAAACATTGTTGAATAATTCTGAAAGTAGTGCATATACTACATAAAACACCACTTTTGAACACTCTTGTAATGCTTATGATCTATCTGTTATAACACATATTCCTATCAAATAGTGCATCTAAGCCTTTAAACAGTGCATTTGCCTAGCGGAACAGCACATCTAAACCATGAAATAGTGCATATGGCAACTATCTTTGTTATAACACATATTCCTATCAAATAGTGCATCTAAGCCTTTAAATAGTGCATTTTCCTAGTGGAACAACACATATAAACCATGAAATAGCACATATGACAACTCAAATAGCACATATGAGCATTAAAATAGCGCATATGATCAATTAAACAGCGTATCTGATCATTCTTGTGAGGCATCTGAGCAAAAACATAAAATAGAGGCCATTTGCATACATAATAATTGCAAGCAAACAACAAATTTGGATACCCTTTTCCTTGTTGGTATTCTACAAAGTCTGAGAAATTCCATATTTGACCAAAAACATCTGTTGAAACAAGTAGAGCTACAAACATCATTATCCACCCAACAGTTACCATCGCTTGCTTTTACACATCAAGCTAGAAATGTTTGGAAACAATCCATCCCTTACCTAACTTTGCAAAAGTGAAACTCATCATATCAACATTAGTAAACACCTTGTTCAATCTATCTTGTTACTATAGACAAATTGCAGTCAACAAAAACTCTCACATTCCAAAAATTCCTAAGAACTAAAGGAATCCAACTCATGTTTCATGCCACTGCATAAAATTGGTATAGCTACAAAACCAAAGTGATCGCCTATATGAATGAGTGCTAGAATAGCGAACAGAACCATCAAGCTCACAAAACCTCTAAATCTCCTCGAGCCTGCTACAACAATAGATAGCCCATAGAATGTAGCTATCCACAAGTCACCCCTGTTCAATAGAAACTCAGAATCCATGGCCACAATGGGTTCATCTAATGTATGGGATGAAAAAAGTATTGAAACGAAGATCCAAGATTTCCAACAAAATCCTAAGCTTGTTGACATCATGGACAAGATACTCAAGAAACATAAGGAATGTTATATACTAGCATTAGCACAATAAGATGCAAAATTACCATCTAATTTTGATGTGACCAACTTGAAATGAGACAAAGAAGAGTCACCCCTAGATGTTTTCATGCAAAAGTTACAAGACCTACAAATGGAAATGGAAAGAATGAAGAAAGGAAAAACACAACCTGCAAAATTTAGCCTCGAGAAGGTGTGTCCTCTCCCCTTTGATAAGAACATGACCTTCATGACTTTCACACAAAATGTACAAATACCAACAAAATGGATCCCACACACACCATGGATCAGGTGAGTATCTTTTTCATCATGCCACTAGGTGTTGTAGAACAAGATTTAGTGTGTAAAGAACATTAGCAATAAAGAAAACATTCACAAACATAAAACTATATTCCCCATATAAGATTAGACAAAAGCAGGTGTAAGAGAGTGCAAACTAAGAGCAAGATCACTCCAAAAGCCTCCTTGATGTTGTAGATGCATCCTTTGATGTAGATGTATGCTCAATAATATTGCTCAAACTTCAAATGGATGGATGGGGTGAGTGAAACAAGGTTTCAACAATGGAGTCATGGAGTGATTTTGTCATTATAATTGTATTTTGGTAGTTTATGAGCTCTCAAAATAGAATTATAACTTTGCATGGAAGGTGGTTGATTTTAGTGTAGGGAGAGGGTTCAATTTATAGGCCAAGGGCTTGAGGGATGGAGGGCTAAGATGCAAGGAGAGATGAAAGTTGTAATTTCCCCATTTTAGCAGTTGACTAAGTGTGTGTGTGTGTTAGCCTTGTTCTACATGGTCCCAAGGGCTAACGAAGGGTTTAATGGGATCCTTGAGTGTTTTGGCCTAGTCATTTCCAGTTTGGGCCAAAATCAATTTGATTTACTCATTTTAAGGCATACTTACTATTTTTAGTAAGTCGACAGGACACAGTGCAGGTCAATTTTGGTGATTGGATTTGATACTCCTCGATGAGAGCTTTTCGATGAGCTATCACTTGCATTATTCGGAGTCCGATTGCTAATACATTTTAATGCCTGAAGTTTTATTAAAGTAACGTCTAATTTAATTGTAAAATATTAAAGTGTTACTTTAATATTTATTTTATGGGGATGTGTACCCAAGGGAGACATAAGGGGTATTTTAATATATGTTTTATATACTACACATATTTTATCCCACATTGCCCATATGAGTTGAGCAGACCCTTGGAAATAGAATAAAAGGAAGCATTTGTGGCTTCATTAGCGAGGTTGAATATGAGAAGAAATTGGTATGTGAGTTGCAACTCTGTTCTTGGCATTTGAGGATGTCTATCCTCTCTTGTAACATTCTAGATGTCATTCCCTTGGGGTTTGGCCTTTGGAATTCTTTGTTATTGGCTTCTTTATCAGGCAATTTAGTTGCATTTCCAGCTACAGATAGATTTGGTATTTTGCTCATATCTTCTTCACAACTTTTTTGACGCTTATGCCACTTTGAGGGAATGATACTACGAAGGTAGTGGACTGATTGAAGGACAAAGCACTGTAGCAGCAAGTTTGAATGCATGGGCTGGAGTATTATGTCAATACTGCTGAAGTAATTAGTGAATTGATAAATCTGCCATGTATTTGGTTTTATGAATTCTGAAAATAACATTTTATTAGCAGCAGTTCATTTCCACTTTGCATATTATTGTAGTTTTCTTTCTTGTTTATGTTGTATGATACCAATTCCATGCACAAAACACAACAAACAAATAAACATTTGATTTTCAGAGTTATAAGGGGTTTAAAACATTAAATGGAGAAATAAGAGGTTGAATGCAAATTGTTTGACAAAATTCCTTTCAGCAAATTGGTTTAGTTTTTTTTGGACATCCAGGGGTGCCCATTTCAGTGGTATCAGAGCTATAAGTCTCGCCATCCTGTGGAGGTCTTATAGGGAATTTGGAATAGTCAGATAGAGGGAAAAGTGTTTGACAAAATGTCAAAACACTAAAATCAGAAATTAAAAAAAAACACAGGCTAAGCATTTATGTTTGAGCATGCGATAGGGGCCTTATAATTTTCGTGATACTAGAGCAAGAAAAATTAGGATTTCAAACTTGCAGCACAAACAGTCTAGTACATCTATGCAGGGGGACATTGAATCCAACCATACAGACACAGAGGAGATATTATTTGATCAGGACAACAATATGGGTGATCGAGATGATAGGAATACAGGATTAGGCGGAGGCGGGAAGGCTGGTCCAAATCAGGGGGACGTAATGTTCAGACAATTACTGGAATCATTAGAGTAGGGGTAGCATATGCAGCAGGAGCAGAATAGGTGAATGGACATGATGTTGCAACTCATGGCTAGACAGATGGGTGTCAATATTAATCCAGGTGATGCCAACAACAGAAACAATAACAATGAGGGAAATAATAACAATGGGGGAAACAATAACCATGGAGGCCAAGGCAACAAAAATGGTCCTGAGAATAACATTAATGGTAATAATGGACATGGCAACAATGGGAATGAGGCTGATAACTTTAGACACATTTCACGCCCAGTGCGGACTGTGAGCTCGAGACCTCTTCTACCCATCTTCCCACCCAAAGATCCAGTTCAACCAGTAAACAAACCACAAATTATCGAGTTATAGGATCAGTTCAGGAGGATCAGTTCAGATTACATCCTATGAGGAATTCACCGAAACATTGATTGAGAGATTTGACACTAGGGATCTTGAGTTACATTTCAAGGAGCTAGCATAGTTAAAATAGTCAAGTTTTGTGGATTCTTACATTGTCGAGTTTCAACACTTATCTTTACTTGTTACTGATATCTCTCCTAGGAGATTGGTGGTGTTATTTTGTGATGGTCTTGCTGATCCATTATGAGGTTGGGTGAATGGACATCATCCACTCACCTTAGCTGAAGCAACTAAAAAGGAACGAGATTTAGCCCCTTCAGTATACAAAGGAAAAAACCATTCAATAGATTCTTCTTATCGCAAGGACAAAGACAAAAAAATGTTTCAGAAAGAGTATAGCAAACCCAAAGAAGGATCAAAAGGACTAGACAATGAAACCTTGAATGAACTTCAAAAGAAGAAGTTGTGCTTCCATTGTAGAGAGCCTTGGGACTTATAAATTTTCTCTCAAGGCTAAGGCAAATCAAATGGAGTATTTTTCAGCAGAAGAGTCAAAGTCAGAGGGGGAGGATCAGCACTCCGATTCAGATGAGGGTAACACTATAGAGGAGAGAAGCATTCCTAAGGATGATAGATCATTGGCACGCTTGACAGGGGACCAAAAGGAAATCACATTTAAGGTCAGGGGTACTATCCAGGGATAGAAAGTGATATCTCTTATTAACACTGGGGCTACACATAACTTCATAGATGCACAGTTGGTGGCCAGGAGAGGGTTACAGATAGAGGAGCATGATGGGTTTAGAGTCATGGTGGCTAACGGTGATAAATTATTATGCACTCAGAAGATATCTAATCTTCACATCAGGTTTGGAGATGGCTATGAGTTGGAGGATGAGTTCTATGTTGTGGACATGGGAGATTATGATGTCATCATCGACATGACATGGATGGCTTCACTAGTTGAGTTCACACTCAACTTAGCGAAATTGGAGATGAGATTCCAGCATGAGGGAAAAATTGTGGTACTTAGAGGACTTTTAGATGGAGGTTGCAGAGTAGTGTCCTTGAGGAGAATGCAGAGACTTTTTCATCATGATGACATAGAGTGGGCGGTAGAGTGCTACATTATGCCAACTTCACCAGAGCCACAAGAAAAGAATCAACCACCAGATATCCAGAAGATACTTGATAGACACGCTAAAGTATTTAGTGATATTCCTCATGGGGTTCCTCCTGATAGAGGGATGGAACATGTTATTGAGATCGAGGGAGCCAAACCAATTATGATTAGTCCCTATCATCATCCTAAGAAACACAAGGATGAGATAGAGAAGGCGATTAAGGATTTGTTGGAGATGGGGCATATCAGGCCCAATAAGAGCCCCTTTGCTTCAGCAGTAGTATTGGTAAAGAAGAAGGATGGGATGATGCACATGTGCATCGATTATAGGGCACTAAATAAGAAAACAATTAAAAACAGGTATCCCATTCCTAAGATTGACGAGTTGATTGATGAGTTGCATGGGGCATGCTTCTTCACCAAAATTGATTTGCGATCTAGATACCATCAGATCAGGATGAGAGCAAAGGTGGTGCAGAGGCACCTAAATTTCAAGAAGACAAAGATATAAAAGCTAGAGAAGCCATTTGTAATAAGTTGTCAAAGGAGGTCTTAATATGATAAATAATGTAAAAATGTTTATTTAATTGGTGAATGGATCTATTGACATCCATCTAAATTCATTTGAGTCATAATGTTGGTCTAGGTTGGGTTTGTATGAAAGTTGTAATGTAAAAATGCATAAAATGCATAAAATGTTGTCAAAAATGCAAAAGGGTTAAAGGAATGTAATGGGTTGGTTTAAAGGGTGGTTTGGAAGTTATAACCAACCAAAAAATCTATAAAACTGTATGTAAGGTCGAACCAAAGCATGGAGGAAAGGAAGTGATACATTTTGAAACAAATTTGGTAATATCTTAAGTTGTTATTTTGATTGGTTTTCAGTTTTAGTGTTGGTTCCAGGTCTTGTACGACCATGTACAGCCTGGAAACCATGTAAATTTTGTATATTTGGATAGAGAAGTGAATAAAATTTCTTTTGGCTTTGGTTTGGATTTATTTCATTTAGAAAAGAAGTTATGAACAATGGAATCAGACATAGCAATCTGATTGTGTGAGTGAAGATTTTGTCTTTATTGGTGTATAATATCAGGGTTCTTTGTTGTAATCTTTGAGATGTTCTTGGTTCCTTGAGGGTGTAACAGCCTATTGTGAATCCCTTGAGTTGAACTAAGATTCCTGGAAGATAAATACAGAGGGCTCTGCATCAGATTGGTATCAGAGCGTGTAGATGGAAGATGATCTACACTAGGCAGTGTTGGGTTATTTTGGATTCTTGTTTTGAGGTTTGTGGTTGCAGAATGGTGCCAGTTCACTCAGCTGCAATGGGTGGACAGGAGAGGTCTACCAAAGGATCATAGGAGATGATCCAGGGCCAGAGAGGATGGTCCTTTGTGTGTTGCCAATAGACTGGGGAGAGAGGCATGATGGGACTCCCAGGTGAGGGACAAGAGGTTGTGATGCAGCATGGAGGAGTGGACTGAGGAATGAGAAGCACCATAGAGGCAACAAGCATAACTCCATTGATGGGAGTCATTAGTGAAAGAGATAGGAAAGTGGAGGAGAAACTGATCCAGTGATGATGGTGAAGAGGCAAAGGAAAAGATGAGGATTTTGATCTAATATTTTTTCTTGCAGGTTATTGATTCCATGTTTCCAAGGGACTTGGAAACTTTTCAAGTTTGGGAGTATGGTGCAGAGGCACCTAAATTTCAAGAAGACAAAGATATAAAAGCTAGAGAAGCCATTTGTAATAAGTTGTCAAAGGAGGTCTTAATATGATAAATAATGTAAAAATGTTTATTTAATTGGTGAATGGATCTATTGACATCCATCTAAATTCATTTGAGTCATAATGTTGGTCTAGGTTGGGTTTGTATGAAAGTTGTAATGTAAAAATGCATAAAATGCATAAAATGTTGTCAAAAATGCAAAAGGGTTAAAGGAATGTAATGGGTTGGTTTAAAGGGTGGTTTGGAAGTTATAACCAACCAAAAAATCTATAAAACTGTATGTAAGGTCGAACCAAAGCATGGAGGAAAGGAAGTGATACATTTTGAAACAAATTTGGTAATATCTTAAGTTGTTATTTTGATTGGTTTTCAGTTTTAGTGTTGGTTCCAGGTCTTGTACGACCATGTACAGCCTGGAAACCATGTAAATTTTGTATATTTGGATAGAGAAGTGAATAAAATTTCTTTTGGCTTTGGTTTGGATTTATTTCATTTAGAAAAGAAGTTATGAACAATGGAATCAGACATAGCAATCTGATTGTGTGAGTGAAGATTTTGTCTTTATTGGTGTATAATATCAGGGTTCTTTGTTGTAATCTTTGAGATGTTCTTGGTTCCTTGAGGGTGTACCAGCCTATTGTGAATCCCTTGAGTTGAACTAAGATTCCTGGAAGATAAATACAGAGGGCTCTGCATCAAAAGGACATTGAGAAAATAGCCTTCCGACGTCACTATGGCCACTTTGAGTTCATAGTTATGCCATTTGGTTTAACCAATGCACCCGCTACATTTTAGAGTTGTATGAACCAGGTATTCAGGAAGCAGCTGAGGAGATTTGTCTTGATCTTCTTTGATGACATCTTGGTCTTCAGTAAGACTTGGGAGGAGCACTTACATCATCTGGAGGAGGTGTTATCTATTCTAGAGAGAGAGTCATTGTATGCCAAGGAATCTAAATGTGAGTTTGGCATGACTGAGCTCCTTTACCTTGGGCATATCATTAGTGAAAATGGAGTTCGCGTTGATCCCAAAAAGATTAGAGCTATTGTAGAGTGGCCTACTCCCACAAACCTTACACAGCTTAAGGGATTCTTTGGTTTATGTAGTTTTTATAGGAGGTTTGTTAAGAGATTATGACAGATTGCTACACCTTTGATAGATCTTACCAAGAAAGGAGCCTTCGTGTGGACGAGGGCAGCACAGAGGTGTTTTGAGCATTTCAAGCAGGTAATGTCTTCATGTCCAATTCTAGCTCTATCGAATTTCACGAAGCCTTTTGAGCTTCATTGTGATGCATCAGGTGATGGGATTGGCGTAGTATTAATGCAAGAGAAGCATCCCATTGTATTCAAGAGTAGGAAGCTCCAAGGAGTTGAGAAGAGTTATTCTATCTATGACCGAGAGATGTTGGCCATAATGCATGCAGTGGCCAAATTTTCATCATATTTGGTAGGTGGACATTTTTTGATCAAGATTGATCACAACATTATTAAATACTTCATGAGCCAGCGTGATCTTAATGACCGGCAACAAAAATGGGTGACTAAATTGCAGGCTTATGACTTTGACATAGAGTTTGTCAAAGGTAAGAAAAATGTGGTGGCTGATGCCTTATCTCGGAGACCTCACTTATGTGCTCTGGCAGAGATTTTAGGAGATTGGAGAGATCGGATTATAGCAGAGTATGTCGGAGATGCTTGGGCTTCTGGATTGATTTCAGGTACCATACAGGATGATCACTATGAGGTGATAGATGGATTGATCAGAGTTCAGAACAAGGTTTATTTGATTCCATCATCACATTTGAGAGAGGCGATACTAAAGGCATTTCATGATGCACCCACAGCTGGACATCCGGGGGTCTTCAAGACCTATAGGTAGATTTGAGAGCGATTTTCATGGAAAGGGCTCAAGGATGATGTTCAGAGGTATGTCAGGGAGTGTGTGGTTTGTCAACAGAATAAGGGAGAGCACACATTTCCTGTAGGTTTATTATAGCCCTTGCCCATTCCTGATAGAAAATGGGAAAGTATTTCGATGGACTTCATCACTGGTTTACCACGAGTGCAGGGAAGAGATTGCATCTATGTGGTGGTGGACCGCTTGATGAAGTTTACTCACTTCTTTGCTATTCCATCCACTTACACAGCAGCACAGGTGGCAGATCTTTTCTTTAGAGAGATATTCAGGTTACATGGGCTACCCAGATTCATTGTCAGTGATCAAGATAGTAAGTTTATGAGTGTTATTTGGCAAGAGTTGTTTAGGTTGTGTGGTACAGATCTTACACCTAGCACTAGTTATCATCCACAAACAGATGGGAAAACAGAGATTGTGAATAAATGGGTGGAAGGATATTTGAAAAACTATGTAACTACACAACAAAAAGATTGGATCGGATGGTTGCATATGGGAGAGTATTTTTATAACACCACTTATCATATGTCCATCAAGATGACTCCTTTCATGGCACTCTATGGTTATGAAGCACCTAGCTTCATGGATTTAGTTTTGGGGGACAGTAGAGTGCCCAAAGCCAAAAACTTATTGCAGGATAGTCAGGACATCTTGAAAGTGCTCAAAGAGAATATACAACAGGCCCAAAATCAAAAAAAATTGTATGCTAATCAGCACCCAATAGAGCGTAGCTTCGAGGTAGGGGATATGGTTTACTTGAGGCTACAACCATATAGATAGTCATCACTCAAGAAGAGCGGAGCTGAAAAGTTGAAACCTAGATTTTATGGCCCCTATAGGGTGATTCATAAAGTGGGCAAAGTCTCCTATGAGCTTGAGCTTCCAGAGGGCAATCGAGTGCACAATGTGTTTCATGTGTCTAGGCTTAAGAAAGCCATTGGTCAGAATGCAGTGCCTTCTACAGATTTACCCCCTTTGGATGAGGAGGGGAAGCTTATGTTCATATCTAAGGCTATTATGGACACCAGAGAGAGGAAACTTAGAAATAGGATAGTGAACGAGTATTTGGTCAGATGGAGAGACCTACCAGAGGAAGATTCTACATGGAAAAGTGAGCAAGTTATTCAGCAGGCTGGACTGAGATTGCTTGAGGATAAGCAATTTCAAGGGGGGCAGACTGTAATGTCCCCATTTTAGCAGTTGACCAAGTGTGTGTGCATTAGCCTTGTTCTACATGGTCCTGAGGGCTAACGAAGGGTTTAATGGGATCTTGGAGTGTTTTGGCCTAGTCATTTCCACTTTGGGCCAAAACAAAGTTGATTTACTCAGTTTCAGGCATACTTACTATTTTTAGTAAGTCGACAAGACACAGTGTAGGTCAATTTTGGTGATTGGATTTGATACTCCTCGGTGAGAGCTTTCCGATGAGCTATCACTCGCATTATTCAGAGTCCGATTGCTAATACATTTTAATGCCTGAAGTTTTATTAAAGTAACATCTAATTTAATTGTAAAATATTAAAGTGTTACTTTAATATTTATTTTATGGGGATGTGTACCCAAGGGAGACATAAGGGGTATTTTAATATATGTTTTATATAGTACACATCTTTTATCCCACATTGCCCATATGAGTTGAGCAGACCCTTGGAAATAGAATAAAAGGAAGCATTTGTGGCTTCATTAGTGAGGTTGAATATGAGAAGAAATTGGTATGTGAGTTGCAGCTCCATTCTTGGCATTTGAGGACGTATATCCTCTCTTGTAACATTCTAGATGTCATTCCCTTAGGGTTTGGCTTTTGGAATTCTTTGTTATTGGCTTCATTATCAAGCAATTTAGTTGCATTTCCAGCTACAGGCAGATTTGGTATTTTGCTCATATCTTCTTCACTACTTTTCTGATGCTTATGCCGCTTTGAAGGAATGATATTACAAAGGTAGTGGACTGATTGAAGGAAAAAGCACTGTAGCAGCAAGTTCAAAAGCATGGGCTGGAGTATTATGTCAATACTGCTGAAGTAATTAGTGAGTTGATAAATCTGCCATGTATTTGGTTTTATGAATTCTGAAAATAACATTTTATTAGAAGCAGTTCATTTCCACTTTGCATATTATTGTAG
The DNA here is from genome assembly GCA_028749045.1 of Cupressus sempervirens. Classification (NCBI taxonomy): domain Eukaryota; kingdom Viridiplantae; phylum Streptophyta; class Pinopsida; order Cupressales; family Cupressaceae; genus Cupressus; species Cupressus sempervirens. The sequence goes on from CM053789.1 coordinate 740,214,901, forward strand.
TTTTCTTTCTTGTTTATGTTGTATGATACCAATTCCATACACAAAACACAACAAACAAATAAACGTTTGATTTCTGGAGTTATAAGGGGTTTAAAACATTAAACGGAGAAATAAGAGGTTGAATGCAAATTGTTTGACAAAATTCCTTTCAGCAAATTGGTTTAGTTTTTTTTGGACATCCAAGGGTGCCCATTTCAAAAGCTTAAGGAGGGCTAGGATGCACTTAAAGGGGAGCACATGGATTGTTCTTGTTTAGCACCAATAGGGAGGTGACACTTGTCATAAGGAGGATGGGTGTGAGAGGATAGGATAAGGGTTGGTCAAAGGCTTGATGAGGGTGGTTGGGTATGTAAGAGTCGTGAGTGAGGATATAAGAGCCATTTATGGCTTTGTAAGAGCATTGAAGGCTTATGGTTGGGATATTTTGGAGGGAGTTGATATTGTTGACTTTGCTTGGTTTAGGAAAGTCTTAAGCTTACTTAAGGAATGTGACAAGGTTAGGGGGGATTAGGCTTGGGTTAGGATTAGATTAAGGATGTTAGATATGTGCAAGTGGATGGCATTCATGAGGGTGGGTGAGTTAGTGGCTATGCTAGGTTAGTATGGGTGGATGGGGTGGATTAGGCTAAATGGAGGATTTAGGATAGGTTAGGGGCTATTAGATTTGAGGGTTTTATTAATTAAAGTGATTTATTTAATAAATAAGGGTTTTTGAATTAGATAAGAGAATATGATTAATTGATAAATAATAGGTTATTTGATTTATCAATTTATGACTATAGATGATTAATTAAATTAATCAGCTAGGGGATGGCAAAGGATTAATTAAATAAAAATTTAATTAATGATGCTTTTAGAGATAGCTAAATAGGATTACCAAACCGGTGTAATCAGATTTAGGTGTCTACATTTTGACCCTCTTTGACATAGTGTTGAGACAACACTATTTCAAAGAAGTTCGAATGGAGACGACACAAGGAAGATGTTTTAACAACAAGGTTGCCCCAGTCTCGAATCAGAAGAGGAGAGACTAAACTATGAGATGCCCTCTCAAGAAGGAAATAGAGAAAGAAGATGAGGCTCGACGACTTCTTGAAAAATACAAGAATTTGGGATAAGCAAGGAGACTCAGAGTGGCAAAGAGAAGGGGTTGAATTAGCTCAAATTCTCACTACGAGAGAATGATAAAGGGGAATCAGAGGCACAAGAGTAAATAAGCTTAAGACTTTCCAAGATTGGGGGGAGGATGAAGGAGTGGAGCGCTATAAAAAGGAATCTAGGAGAGGGAGAAGGATGAGGGGATTATGGAGATGTAGGGAATCCATTGAAGCGGGTTGAGCGGGGGGATACTTCAAAGAGAAGGACTACCACATAGTTGAGCGCTAGATTTGCTATAGGACTATTGGTTAATGGCCAAGTTTACCAAGAACATCAAGGCCTTTTCATCAACTATCCAGAGGACTGATGAATAGATGCAAAACAAACACGCAAGGATTGCCCCAACATCACACATGAATCCCAGAGGAAGCAGTGTGGAAGCGATATGAGGTAACCCACAAGTAGAAAAGAAAAATAAACAAAAGATGTAGAGGTGTGATTTAGCTAAAGGATGCAGTGGAAGAGCTAACCAAGATGTGTGAAGTGTGCAAGATAATGAGCAAGGATGAACTGACATGAAAGCTGGAGAGATACAATGATACTATGCTAAAGAGGATGCAAAAATTGACAGATCAAGATAGGTTACAATGGGACAAGCTTTGTTTTGTGCATGGTTTGAGAAATGGGAATGTTTTGAGGGGGGGGAGGACCAAGAGGGGTAGTCAAGCCACTGGGAGGGCTATAAAGGGCCGAAAGGGGGTGAGGAAGGTTCATTTGCACTCAGATGGATGAGAAGATATTGTTGTGAGGAGCTCTGCATTGGATATTATGATGGTGGGCCATGGGCGTCCAGAGCATCGAGTGGACATTGTGTGATGGGTATGAGTACGGAGGACACCAAATCGATCGGTAGGGCCGAAAACCTTATCTTGCTTTTGCTTTGTTTAGATTTTATTGCATTCCCACGAAAGCGAAAATGCGATCCCGGTGGGAACGCGAGCGGGATCAGCGGGATCGCGATCCTGTGATAGTAGCTTAGTCGCATAAGACTAAAATGGGTAGCAGACATTTTGAGTGAGATTGCGATCTCGGGGTAGGAGATTCTGCAGGAGCATGGGAAGATAGGTAAGATCGTGTTCTCACAAAAAGGAATGCAAGTCAGGGTGCGGGAACGCATTCCCACCAGCTAAGGATGAGAAGAGGCAAGGGCAAGAAAAGGCATGTTTCTGCCAAAAAATATTTTGACGGGAATGCCAAATGGGAGGTTGGCGGGGAAGCGTTCGCGGGAACGCAAGTCAAAGGCAGATGGTAGAAGAGTCAAAAAGGTGCAATCTGCAAGAAGATAAACTGACGGGAACGCAATTTTGTTGCTGCAAGAACGCAGCCATGAGATCGCTAGATTAAACAGGAAAACTAGGAAAGGTAAAGAAGCGAACCTGCAAGAAGATAAACTAGCAAGAACATGATTTGGTGAGCACTGCGGGATCGCGTGTTCATGAGAATGTGGGTAGGGAAACAAAATGCTGAAAAAAGGGTTGGGATGGGTAAAGGGAGGGATGGAAGATGAAAAACTAATATAAAAAGACTAATATCTGACTAGTTTTTTGGTGTGTAGTGGTCACTGAATGCTTTAGTATCACAGGAGCGAGAGCGGCAGTAATGCGTGCGGGAGGGATGTTGATGCCGAAAGACTGGGCAAGGATTGAGGCGATTGGACTAGGGTACCTAGTGAGGTTGCCCCATACATGAACTTACATGGCGATGGTCACAGCGCTATGCGAGAGATGGCATAGTGAGACGATGACATTCCACCTGCCGACAAGGGAGATGACAGTGACACTAGAGGATGTGTATCAAATATACAGATTTCTAGTACGGGGGATGCCAATCATGGTGAAGAGAGAAATGATAGCAGATGTGACCGTTTAGAGACTGATGGGGCCAAGAGTTGAGTACAAGATCCAGCGGGGATAATTTGCATTGGACGAGCATTTAGATCGGGTGGCGGTGGAGAGGAGGATCTACTTTTTTGTGTTAGGGCTGGTTTCAAGGTACATTGCCCCAGATGTAGGTGGTACAAGAGTTACACTAGCGCTGATTTCAGTGATGATGCAGATAGTGGATGCGGGGTGCCCAGCGGCATGGGGTTCTTTGATGTTGGCCGAGTTATACTGAGACCTCCACCAGATAGTGTACCAAGGTGGTAGCTGACAAGGGAGGAGCATTGGGTTCCCTACATTATTATAGGTGTGGTCTTGGGAGCACATTGTCATGTTGAGGCCGTTGGGGTGGAGAGACAGACAGGTGGAGGAGCTAGTGGCATACAGTTGGGCCAAGCCCCTGACATACCATCATACAAATTCAGTAGATTACTGGAGGGTGGCCATTGATGAGATAGAAATAGTGGTTCTTTGATGTTGGCCGAGCTATATCGAGACCTCCACCAAATATTGTACCAGGGTGGCGGTCGACAAGGGAGGAGCATTGGGTTCCCTACATTGTTATAGGTGTGGGTTTGGGAGCACATTGCCGTGTTGAGGCCATTGGGGCGGAGACACAGATAGGCAGAGGAGCCACTGGCATACACTTGGGTCGAGCCCTTGACATACCATCATACAAATTCAGTAGATTACTGGAGGGTGGTCATTAATGAGATAGCAGTAGTGGTGTGGAGGCCGTATATGAGCCTAGGACCATGGGCTGAGGGGGGAGAGCAGCTGTCGTACACTATATCATCATGTTTTGTATTTGGATGGTGGGAGTATGTAGTAGAGCAGTATAGGCCAGACAGGGCACTCTAACAGTTTGGGTGGCAGTAGGTGGCTGTAGGAGAGCCACATTGGTATCAACAGGACACACGTGAGCCAGTGTCAGTGTACGGGCCATCCTTACAATGCGAAGGGCTATTGAGAGCATGGCTAGAGTTGGAGCCATAGCAGTGGGTTTGGTTTGGGGGGTTAGTAGATGCGGGCTCTACTTAGGAGTATCGGGACACATGGGTGTGACCGAGGCCGGTGGAGAGAGCACAGGGGATGAGGGTGGCGGCGGTGGTGGGCGAGCTAGCCCAAGAAGCTCGACAAGGGTGGTATGTGGCCAGAGGATTACGGAAGTGGGCAGCAGAGGTTGCTCAGGAGGAGGAGCCAGCTTGGTAGAGGAGGAGGGTTGAGGAGAGGGGAGCTCAGCCAGAGAGGAGAGCGAGGGAGCGGTAGGAGGTGCCTGAGAGAGGAGGAGAGCAGGGGGCAAAGGAGCAGGGGTTGCAGAGGCTGGCAGGAGGAGATGTAGGGGGATCGTCTACCCAGGGAGGGGATGATGGATTAGCAGGGTGTTATGCCTCTTTATAGCAAGCTCATGAGGTCGTTACCCAGCTGCTTTGAGATACACAGCAAGAGCGAGATCAGCTCTGGGTAGAGCGTGATTAGTTTACATAGGAGCGAGATGTAGCGCAAGGGCAGGTAGATAGGGTAGGGCTTGAGGTGGGAAAAATGCAGATGGAGCTAGGGCAGATGGAGGGTAGGCTGGAGGTGGTGATCCTAGAGAGGCAGGCAGTGCAAGGGAGGTTGGATGCACTGGTGGCGGAGGTGGCGATGTTGAGAGCGCAGGTAGTAGTGGGAGGGGGCCTAGATGAGCTAAGGAGACTACGGGCCGAGGTGGAGGATCTAAGGGAGAGGGTTGGATTTTATTGGGGTAGGTATCATGCAGCTGTGCCAGCATCTTGGATTGAGCATTATAGGCAACTGACTCGGTTAGGTATAGTAGGGACACATACAAAGATGCAGGGTGGAGGGGACAGTGGATGGAGCACTGGGGGCTCACAGAGGATAGGCAGGTCTCAGCACATAGGGCATAGTCATAGGATAGGACATAGCTAGAGGCGAGACATAGGGATGGGGAGGGATGAGGCAGAGAGCTCTGGGACAAGAGGGGGATTGATGAGGCCACCACCTCCACCACTAGCAGTGCCAGGGGTTGGGAGGGAGGCAGATCAGTGACTAGTGATAGGTCAGATTTTTTTCATATGATGAGTATTTTGTATAGAGCGGCCATTTTTGGGATACATGGAGATTTTTTGTGCGGGCTCAGACCCGTTTGTATGATATGGACATTTGTACATGGATGGACTATTATTCTTTCATTCTTTCATTGATATATAGATATGATGATTCTGGTGTTATATGTGTTATGAACTAGTGATGTTACGTATAGTGTTTTGATACATGCTAGATAAATAGTGATGTTTTGCAGATATTGCTGACGATTGGTGATGCAAGATGATATATGCTATATTTTTATGATTGTGCTAATACTTTGTGATGCAGGATGTGATTTTTGATGACATTGTGTACAAGATACAAATTGATTGTGATGTGATTTTAGCTATGATAGTGTAGATATGATGTGTTTTTAATCTATGATATCAAAGATGTGGTGTGATCCTTGATGACATGATTTTCTTTATGATGTTTGTAGATGTGATGATGATGAGATTTCCTATAGTATGATAGGTTTTTGATATGATGCTGATGATGTGATGTTGCTCTATGATAGATGTGATGTGATCCTGGAAAATTGATTGCTTTGGAGAGTATTTGATATGATGTTGTATGATGATAAATACAAACTATAAATGTAAAATTAATCATCGACTAAAGGATAAGCAACAGATTTATGATACAAAAAATGAATATAATGTCATGAAACTGAAGATATGTTAACAAAAACTAAAAATAGATCAAAGATTAAAACAAATAAATTGATAAAATAAAATGAAAATACACAAAATGAAGTACAACTCTTAAGGATGAACATTAATGCTAAAATAAAAACTAACCTGATGAGAAAGGATGATAATGCTAAAAATGAAGCACAATCTAATGATGAATGACTATGCTAAAATGAACAATAATCTAATGATGAATGACTATGCTAAACTGAACCCTAAGAGAGAACAGTGAATTTATGATACACTAAAAGAACACAAACTAAAAGGTACATCTATGATTTATGATAATCCCATGAGAATAGCATAAAAAGATCGAGCATAATGATATTTCGTGATATGATAAAGGATACAGTGCTGATAAGATAACATATGAGATTGTTAGGAGATGCAAGACAAACAATGATGGTGGAATAAGATAACCAATGTTTTGACTTATGATAGCGTTCTATGATATGGAGAGTGATCATAGGAGATACTGACTCTAAGGAGAATAATGTTGGAAAAAGAGTAACCAAAAAACTCGTAGCCAGAAGGATAGCAGAGATTTGAGAGCTAGGATAGTAATTTATGATAGGGATCACATCATGATGAGAGTAAATAAGATTGCATGTTTGAGGCTTTGAATCAAATGATTCTGAGGATGTAAAAAGTGATAGTTCAAGGGAGATGGGTGATGACAAGGAGGATGATACCAGGGTTTCTAAAAAAAATGAGATGTAGGGGAAACTTGATCATGGGGTACTTCGTAAGGAAGTACCACTATGTAGTTTAAACACTTAATTTGATATAGGATTGTTAGGGATCTGCCAAGGTTACTAAGAACATCAAGGCCTTTTTCCCAAAAATTCCATAGGACTGACTCAAATAGGCACGCATCATGAGTCTTGGAGAGATCAGTGTTTGGAATAATGTTAGATGATCCACAAGAAAATGAGATTACCCAAGTGCATCATGTTTTATCGAAAGATGAAAACATGTTTGAAATATGCAAGGATAATATCAACTGACTCTCAATCAACGAAAGATTGTGATCGAAACCAACCTCCTTAGGTGCTCCAATCAAAACACACCATGATATGAAATGATCATGGTGATCTTGAGGAAACAACAAAAGGTACGTGGAAACAATCAACCAAAAGGAGAAACAATAAAAGATTCTACAAAGTGAAAAAAGAAACATTTGCCAAAGAGATCAACTGATGAGCTATTAATGGGTTGCAAACAAGACCTGGATAGTATGTACAAGTGAGACTAGTTAAGGACATGGGAACTCGAGACTAGATAGCAAAACATAGTAGGTATATGCGTGATGGGGGAAAGCTCAGCATGAGGAGATAGCATTGTTAGAATACATGGTTTTGTTGAGGTGGGTTTATGTAAAGTGCGATTTATATACAGGGGTCTAGATACTACTATATTCATATAGGTACGGTATATGGGAGACAAGGGTTAGTGTAGGGGGTATGAGACACATGTTTACATGGGTAGTATATGTTACATATGGTAAGGATAAAAGGCATGTGATAGGGTAGATCTAGGAGAGTACAATGGTAGGTTACATCAAGTATGGTACACGGGATGCTATAAATGAGATGGGGTGTGACACAGTGTGAAGTGCTAGAGGATGATGTTTGTGAAGTATGGTGAATAATGATAGGGAACACCTTAAAAAAGCGGGTGGGAGTAGTGGCAGGATATGGAGGGGCGATAAAGGGGTGTTTGTCAATAATAGATAATGGAAGAGCTGTAGTACACCTGTGCCTATTTTCTAGGTTTTCACGAGGGACCTATCCAAGGTGCTTGAATTGCCAAGTTTTCACCATTAGACACTTGATTTTATGCCTTTTTCTTTCCTTGATTTTCAAATTTTATCCTTAGGCATAGAATTTCTTGAGGTGAATAATGTTGGTAGGATCATTTAGGACTTCACCTTCAAGGGTAGATAACTGGTAGGCTCCTGAGCCGAAGGATGTCGTGACCACAGAAGGACCAAGCCAGGTGGGCTCGAACTTGCCCTTCTTTTCTTTGTTGGCTTGAACCTTCATATTCTCTTTAAGGACCATGTCACCTTCTTGAAAATTGCACGAATGGACTTTCCTATTGAAATTGTGTTTGAGGCGACTTTGATAGACCATGAGATGGTCGTAGGCCTGTTGCCTTCTTTCATCAAGTAGATCAAGTTGAGTAATTCGGGCCACTCTATATTCCTCATCAGATATCTGTCCTCGGAGAGAAATGTGGAGTGATGGGAGTTCAACCTCAATAGGCAAGACTGCTTCAGCACCATAGACCAAGGAGTATGGATTTGTACCGGTGGCTGTACAGAATGAAGTGTGGTATGCCCATAGGGTAGGATTAGTTTGCAAATGTTAATCACAACCAGAGTCATTGACAACTTTCTTGAGGTTTGAGGAGGGTTTTATTAGTTGCCTCAGCCTGACCATTACCTTGTGGGAAATATAGGCTACAAAAGCAGTGATGTATGCGAAGGGAAGTGCACAATTCCTCCATATTTAGATTTTCAAAATTACCTTCGTGGTCTATGAAAATGGTAGCGGGGATGCCAAAGTGATAGATAATATGATATAATATAAACTTGGACACCTAAACTCCCATGGTAGTAACAAGGGGGACTGCTTCGACCCACTTAGTGACATAATCAGTGGCGATGATTATCCACTTGTGCCCTTCTAAAGAAAGTGGCGCAATAAGACCAACAAGATCAAATCCCCAGCAGGCAAAAGGCCATGGTGGTGTAATGGGTTGCAAGTCCTGTGTTGGAGCCTGGATTAAATTAGCATGTTGTTGACAAGGTAAACATCATTTCACAAATTCACATGCATCCTATTCTAGAGTAGGCCAATAATATCCAGCCCAAAGGATCTTCTTTGCTAGCACCATCCCGCTCATGTGAACACCACAAAGTCTAGCGTGTACCTCTTTGAGAGCCATTATAGCCTCATTTTGATCTAAACATCGAGAGAGAGTATCATGATAACCACGATGATATAGGGTTTAGGCGATGATAGTGTAACAGGAAGCTCTACGAATAAGGTTTTGGCACTGGGTTCGTGTGAGGTGAGGAGATATGATACCATTTAGTAGGTAAGCATGAATTTCGTGGTACCATGGAGATTGGGGACCAACCAAGATACATACCCATGTTGATTCGTCATTCTCATATGCGGGTTTGTACAGCTGCTCAACCAAGAATTCATATTACGTACCTTCGCGTGGCATTTCCAAGAGGGAACCAATAGTAGCCATAGCATCAGCTGCCTTATTCTGGAGTCTAGGTATCTGCATGAAGTGAATCTGAGTGAAATGCTCTATTAATTGATCAACCACATCTTTTTAAGGTAGTAGCTTGTCATCCTTGGTCTGATATTTATTTAATGCTTGTTTGATGATAAGCTGAGAGTCACCATAGACCTAAAGCTCTGTGATATTCCATTCAATGGCGATCTTGAGTCCTACCACAAGGGCCTCATACTCTAAATGTTATTGGTACACCAAAATTGTAGTTTGAAATATTTAGGTATATAATCACCTTGAGTTGTAATCAAGAGTATGCCCGCACTGGAGCCATGAGAGGTATAGGAGCCGTCAAAATATAGCTTCTAGAGTGATGGTGTTTCTATCAAACAAAGGTGTTCGTCGAAAAATTCCATGATGAGTGGGTGATCTGCAATTAAGGGTACATCAACCAAGTGATCTACAATAGCTTGACCTTTGATGGCCTTTATGTCAATATATTGAATGTCAAACTCACTGAGAAGCATAACCCATTTTGCCAGACGTTCGGTGATTACTGTGCGAGAGAGCATATATTTCAATGGATAAATCTTTGATATTAGTTTCACAGTATGACTAAACATGTAATGACACAGCTTCTGGGTGGAAAATACCACTACTAAGCATGCCTTCTCCATTGGCATGTAGTTAAGCTCATAGCCCACTAATGTTCGGTTGATGTAATAAATAGCTCTCTCCTTTCCTGCATCATCAAGCTGTGCTAGAAGAGCACCTAATGCTATGGGAGTAGCTGTGATGTATAGGATGAGCGGGCGCCCTGCAACCAGAGGAACCAAAATAGGTGGATTAGCTAAGTATTTCTTGATGAGCTCAAAATTACGCTGGCAAGCTAGGTCCCATTTGAAATTCTAATCTTTCTTAAACAAGTGAGTGAAGGGTTGACACTTATCAGCAAGTTGAGAAATGAATCATCGGACTGATTGGAGTTTTCCTTGCAAAGAACGAAGGTGCCGGAGTGTCTTAGGGGGAGCCATATCCATGATGGCTTTGACCTTTTTAAGTTCAATCTCAATACCACGCTATGACACAATGAAGCCGAGGAGCTTTCTTGAAGTAACACCGAAGACACACCTCTTTGGATTTAGCATGAGATGATATTCTGCCAGTCAGTTAAACACTTCCTTGAGGTGAGATAAGTGATCCAGAGCATTGAGAGATTTGACTAGAATATCATCTACATAATCCTCAAGTATCTTATGTATTAGGTCATGGAAGATGACCATCATTGCGCACTGATAGGTTGCCCCAACATTCTTTAACCCAAATGGCATCATATTGTAGCAGAATGTGCCCTAAGGTTTAGTAAATGCTATTTTATGTTGATCTTCCTCTGCTATACAAATCTGATTATATCCAGAGAAACCATCCATTAGTGACAAGAGTTCATGACCTGCAGTGAGATTCATAATCATGTTGATATTTGGCAATGGAAAGTCATCCTTTGGACAGGCTTTATTAAGATCCCTGAAATCAGTGCAAATCCTGATATCACTAGAGGGCTTGGTAACAGGTACCATGTTAGAAATCCATTTAGAATAATCTATTGGGTGAATGATTTTGGCCTCCAACAGCTTCTCTAGCTCTGCTTTGACTAATAAAGCCACCTTGGGGTGCATTTTTTGAAGTTTCTGTTTGACGGGTTTGGCCCCTGGATCCACTACCAAATGGTGTACAACTAGTTTGGGGATTTCATCCTCCCCCTAGAGGATGAAATCTCCATCATCAGGTGCCTCTGAGAGGTTTTCACTGTTGGATACGTCCTTTATTTTTGTTTCATTTTTTGAGTCACCCAATGGCGCTCCGGAGGAGTTTTCACCATGGGATACTTTTCTTGTATCTTTTTGCTTTTTTGTTTCTTTTTGAACTTCATTTTTATGACTAGAGATTTCCTCCTCCCCGAAGCAACCTACTGGATCCAGCTTGTAGACATATGCTGATGGTTGAGGTGGTCGTTTATGTGGCATTTCTACCCCCATGAATTTAAGAAGCGCGTGCTCGGTAGAGAACTTGTCAACATGAATGACACTTGGTTTGTCCCAATCTATGAGTTTGGGGTGAGCAAGGGGGAGGTCTATGAGGTTCAAGGATAACTGGCAGAGCACAGAGGCTCTGAGGATTATTTTGTCAAGAAAAATATTGTTGTAAGCTTTCTTTTCAACTTCCTTAGGGATGTCTTAAACCTCAACGAGAGTGTTTTGGATGTTCGTAAAGGCATGGCCTTCCGTTGTAGTGTCCCCAGTTGCGGGGAGTCCATAGCCCAAGCCTTTGGTTTTCTACCCTTGGTGTGCTTCTATAGGCTATCTCATACCTAATTCCTAGCAGCCTAAACCACCTCCTTGATAATCCCATTGCTCTGTGGCCAAGCGATGTGACCATGGATATTTTTGTTTAAAGTGATCAAGAAGTGCTATACTTTTAGGAGGTGGCTCCTTGTATAACCATGTGTCAATGTTTGGTGTATTTTCTGCTCCATCAAGGATACCTAGTGAATTCGAGAGGTAGTTTCTGGTATAGGCCCTTGATGTATTGGGTGTCCTTGAGTATGTGGGTCAAGTGGTAGAGCGCCAACAACAAAAGTATCCATGAGACTATACTCGCCACAACCTTTGTAGTTGATCTTAACTGTGGAGAGAGTGGAGGCTAAAATGGTGTTTGAATCATGGCAAGTGTCAGATGAGTTGGCCATGGTGGTGCCAATTTCAATGCTAGGACAGTGATTGGTGTATGAAGCTTCAACCGCATTGTAATAAGCAAAGGGTTTAGGATCTGCGTGGATGGTTATCTCAGTGCTATTATGCAAAAATTTGACACACTAATGATATGTGGATGGAATGGCCTTCATGGTATGAATCCATGGACAACCGAGGAGGATGTTATACAGAAGATTAAGATCAACAACATGACAAAGTGTTTCTTGAGTGACTGGGCTGACCCTGATAGGGAGCAAGATGGTTCCTTCAGTAGTATGCTCCAAATTGTCATATGCCTTGATGGTGATCACCTCATTGATGATATCTACTTCAATATATCCTACCTACTTGATCAACTTTAGAGTACATAGGTTGAGAGCTGATCCATTATCTATCATGACACGCTTAACTGTAAAGTTAGAAACCATGACAGCTATGTGGAGTGGGAGGATGTGATCAGGTTCAACTACTAGGATATTAGTGGTTTTGAAAGATAAGGCACAAGAGGCCGAAAGATGGCCAACCAAGTTGCAAAACTCAGTGGCGTTTATGTCAGAAGGGATGCGTGACTCACGAAGAGTACTATCGAGGATCTCTTGATAAAGTGGGCTTGTTTGTAAGAGATCCAGGATGGAGATCTAGGCCGGCATGTTTCCAAGGTGTTCCAGGATGTTATACTATGGCCCTAGTGAAGGTGATTCTGATGGAGATGCTCGAGATGGAGGTGGTCATGCTAATGGTGGTCTGACTTGTATGGATACAGGTGGGCCAACTATATTGAGTCATGTCCGATGGGTAGCAACTGCACACTGAGTGTCTAGGCCTTTGATGTTGATGACATTGACAAATGGTTCAACTTGGGATATGCAACCAATTAAACTACCATAGTCTAAATACACTGAGGTATAATTCTAAGACGTGTCTTGATTGTCACCTTGTTTACTCGAAGCTTTGTTAGGTTTGTTGACAGGAGGGTTTGCAGGTGTCTTTCCCGGGTTTGTGTTATGAGGAGGGAATGCATTTTGATACATCATTAATTCTGCATTAGGTGAGGGTTGTGTCCCCACTGTGATCTCCTTTGAGTCAATGAGGTCCTGTACATAATCCTTAAGCTGCATGGATTTAAGGGTAGTGTTCCCTTTGACACAATGGAATTTGCAATATTCGTTATCTTTGTACCAGGATGCTCTAGACTAATTGGGTTCTAAGGGTTGCATTTGTGGGTATCGAACAAGGTTATCTTTGGCCAATTTTTTGAAGATTGTATCAAGAGGTTCCCCCAATGGGGTATATGTTCATAGTTGCCTCTGAACATGAGGTTTACTACCTACCACCAATGTGATAGCATTAGTTTGATTATGAGGAACCTGTATTTGCTGATGAGTTTGCACGGGTGGTTGGTGGTACGGAGGAGGTTGTTGTTAATAAGTTTGTTGTTGGAAAAATGTGGTGGGAACATTGGTAGCCACTCCAACAATATGGACCTATCGAGTGTCAGTGGCACCATCCGTCACTGTGTTCTTATTCTTGTTCCAATATTGGGTTTTGTCATTGTTTGACTCACGGTCCTGGGTATTTTCCTTGTACAGTCTGATGACATTGTCCTTAATGAGACCTTGCTCGAGGCCCATTCCTTTTTCTTTGATGTCCTTGTATGTTTGCAAATAGTTCATAACCATGTGATGAGTGAGGCTAGGGTGTGCATTGTTTATGAACATCTTGACAAGATGATGCTCAGCGATGGTGCAAGAGATCCTTGTTGTGAGGATCTGCCAATGTTGTAGGTACTCTGTAAGACTTTCCCCTCCTTTTTGTTTGGTGTGGACAAGGTCCACCACAGATAATTAAGTCTCAATGAGATGGGTATACTAAGAAACAAATGCCTCAAAAAGTTTTGCAAAAGTTTTAATAGTACCTTGAGGGATACGACAGAACCACTCCAAGGCTGGTCCTACTAGGCTTTTGGGAAAGATTCGCATGAGGAACACATCACTATAAGCTACCTCTTGAGAATGCATATAGAATTCCTTAACATGTGTGACTGGATCACTTTTCCCCCTAAATTTTTCAAACTTGGGGATCTCGAAATGTTTAGGAAATGGAGTCAACGTGATAGTCTTATCAAAAGGATATAAGCAATCATTTTCAAATTTGAAAGTCTTGGTGTCTGTCCCATCCTTGAGGGCTTTGAGGGAATTTTCATTTCTTCCCATTTAGATTTTATAGGTGGAGGAGTAGGTGCCCCCGATCTAGGTGCCCCCGGTGGAGTGGATGCCATGGGTTGTTGGAATGTGGGTTGTGCATATTGTTGCATCTGCAGAGGTGGATGTGGTAGGTAACTATGAGGTTGTTGCCCTATGAGGTAGTTCCGTGTGGGTGCTTGGGCATACTGCTAGTGTGAAGGCTACGGCTGGAACGGTGGTAATGCAGATGATGCTTGTGCCATGCTCTGGGAATATATACCATGCCCAATATATGTAGGTTGCATGCCTACTTGGGAGTAGGACTGATTTGGAGTAGGTGCAAGGTAATTAATATGTGGCAAAGGGTTTATTGTAGAGAACTGCAGTGGTGGTGGATCTGGGCTATTGCCTAAAGGTGGCATGGAGAAATAGTTAGTGAGGGGTGGTAGTGAATAGCTATGTGAAGCAGTGGATGATAGTGTAGAAGGTGTGAACGTGACTATAGTGCTAGGGGGAAGACTAATGATAGGTGCCTGTGTCGCAAAAAAATTCCAAGGTCCCAAAGGAAAAGTGGCTGAAGAGCTTTGGCTAGTTACAAAGGGGTTGATAGTAATGTTTGGTGGGATGGAGGATGAGGTATTGGACCCTAATGGTGGTATTTGAGTGGCAAATGGACTAGATGTGATATGGGATGGAAACAAAAAGGTAGTGCTGCTAGGTGCAAATGGAGGATTCGGTGGATCAAAAAAATGGGTGGTGGAAGCATATGCAAAAGGTATACTTAAAGTTGGTTGAGAGGTAGTATGCACTAATGGTTGAGTGAGAGTGGGATGAGTGTTTTGTAGAATGGGAACTGGCACCTAGGTCGAGGGGATATTTGGGTCTGCTGGTTCTACCTGAGGTGGTTGCCATCCAAACAAAGGGTGAGTAGGATCTGCTATGTTGATAGGTGGTGGATGTCCAAACTCAAAGACACCAACATTGTCTCATAAGAAATTTGCCATGATGGTTTCATGATTCATGAAAGCCTCAATATCTATGGATGATCCTAGTTCTTCTAGGATTTGTGGTGGTGGTTCTGATGGTATCATGGATACCACGGAGTATAGCTAAGCTCGAGATGTGTTACCACTAAGACTAGGATCCATGCCTTTTTTTCGTGTGTGCCTACCAAAACATGTGGTGGGTGGCATGAAAGGATGCTTCTCCTAAATGCAGTGAGGGATGATACTAAGGGTGTCCAAATGATATGGTGCTAAGTGCAAGAATCTTGTGTGTTCCTAAAATATGAATGCGGGAAATGTGATGGTGATGCAAAAGGTGCGACCCTAACCTTTCGCTCAAGGTGATGTGGGACACCAAAAGCAACCTATTCCTAGCAAAGTGTTATGTTTTGAGGATGCTCAAGATGATGAGAGATGTGATGCAAAAATGTTTCTAAATGAGTGAGGAAAAAATGCTAAGATTTTAACAATGTTGGTGGAGGATTCTTCTTCAACAGGCTAAGATGAGAGGAGATCGTCTAACTTCAAATGTTTAGATGGGATAGTGCAATTCCTAGATGAGAGATTAAACCTACAAGTGTGTAAGTGTGTGTGGAAAAAGGAAGGACCTAATCAGAATGATCAATAGTAGAGTTGTCGATAAGGCTCCTATTAACACCACGTCGAAGGGTTAGGTTTTGGATTTTGTAGTCCCATTCTATTTGCAATGCTACTTTAGCTTTGTCTTTCTCAATTTGATCCAATTTTGCAATACTGGGGTTGTGGGTATGCTTCTTATGCTCTGCTTTGATTTCCTTGTAGGCTGGTATTTGAGGAAGCTTAGCCTTCTTAAACTTAGTCTTGTGATGGCTTGACATGAGAAATTTTTGAGAATTAAAAAATCACAACTGTGGGGTTCTTTGGAGGCAGTGACTACACTAAGTATGCCCTATGCTAGGATTGACCACGCTTGGCAAACATTCATTCAACAAGTAAAAGATCAAGCAATAGATAAGAACAAATAGACAGAAGTTTTGATTCCCAGAATGTGATACATGCACCAAGGAGTGTGTATGTTTTAAAAATGTTTCGATCAGTCACTTCAAAAAAATTAACATCCTAGATGGTTGTCTACAAGGTTGATAGTTGGTTCAGCTAGGAAGTCCTTGATATACCCAAGGTACGTGAGGCCCAAATCTGTAGATGAAACCAAAACGATGTCACACAGCCGAGAGGAGCAGTAACCCACTTCTCCTCTTTCACTTCTCAAGGGTATAAAATTCCTTGAGGCTTTTCCCGAGTGACAAAATCTTGATCTCAAGAGAGGTGTCTTTGGATTCACCTCCTGATCTTTATACTCTGCCAGAACACTGGAGTTGAGGTCGTCCCAAGGGGTGATGAAATCCCCAAGCAGGCCTCCTAAAATTTAAACAAGATTTTGGATCCTAATCTTATGCACCCAAGATGGCCTTGAAAGATGACAAGGGGAGAGAAGAATTGGATGATCTTAGGCTAAAAGACAGAGTTCTTTTCCAACTGACGCTTAAATTTTCTAATCTAGACCTTGCAAGCACTCATGTTTAAGATACAATGTTTATTCCAATTTTGAAGTGTCAACAAAAGAAAATGCGATCGAAGAATAAAAGCAAAAAGAAGAGTTAGGGTCAATATAAGTAAACTCACGTGCCCGGAGGCCCTCCACGTCAAGTATCAATTGATTTTTTTTTTTTGGCATTCAAGATTGAGTGTGAGTTTGTTTTAAGCCCAAAATAAAGATGTGTAAAATACGATTGTCAAGCGCGCGCCCGGAGGCCCTCCACGTCAATTGATTTTTTTGTTCAATTTTAAAGTCCAAACTTGAAGTGTGATTGATCTAATCTAGATTTGTGGACATTCATGAAATCTTATAAGTTAAGATAAATCCTCAAATAAAACTAATTAAGTAGAATTAGATTGGAACACTTAACACCTTTTTCAAGTGGACCCATCCCCATATATGGCGTTGATATTGCAACCAATGGTTAGAATGATGGGTGGTTATAAAAATGGTGAGTCCAAATGAAAACCACTTAATTTGATTTTTGTTGATTTATGTTAACTTAACAAATTTTCTAAGTGTTCAAAATTAAATTAGCTTAAGTTGCATGCGGAATTGAAAGTTTGTAGTTGTTTTTTTAAGCTCCAAAATGAAATGTTTGATTTGTGGGGTTGTTAGACATACAAGTTCATTTTTCCAATTTGTAAAGAGAAATGACAATGACTTAGACCCGACCAACAAAAACTGACAGCATTTTCACAAAGAAAATACAAGAAAACGTGTTATCGCGAGAGTATCGCTCCAACAAGCGAGTTTGCGATCCCACTGGAGTTTTTCTTCGTGAGGTTGCGTTCCTTCAGGCCTACCAAGGAGAGGGAATATGAGGAAAAATTGGTAAAAGATAAAATTAAAAAAACTAGGGAGCTTGTTTTGAACAGAGCAATCCCGCTGGTTTGTGGTTTTTACAACTTTCCCGCGACGCGGGAATGACAGTCCTGCAAAAGATAAATTTATTACAATTTTAGAGACAGTTAAAAAATAATGGCACGTTCTCGCAAGAAAGAATGATGATCTCAATTTCTCTGAGGTGCATTCTCGCTGGAGGATTCATCGACGGGGATGCAGAGAAAATTGTATGGCTGTGTGGCAGAGCTATTTTATGATGAACTATGAACTTTTTGTCACGGGTTCGCGTTCTCACCCAAGAAATAGAAGTGTTCCTGTGTCGTGGGATCGCATTCCTAGAGTCACGAGGATGCAAAAAAAGGTTTTTTTTCAAGAGTTGACTGGGTCAAAACCGCTTAGAGGGTTGTATGTGTGTTCCTGCAGCGGTCAATAGTACCCTACAAGCAAAAACCACAAGACAAAGACACAAAATTTAAAGCACAAAACGTTAGTTTCCCATGGTTAGTAAAAACATGAAAAAGTATGTGAAACTAACAAAATGGAGATTAAAATGACCCTTGCGAGGTCCCACCGAGCGTCCAAAATGTAGAACAAGATTTAGTGTGCAAAGAACATTAGCAATAAAGAAAACATTCACAAACATAAAACTATATTCCCCATATAAGATTAGACAAAAGAAAGTGTAAGAGAGTGCAAACTAAGAGCAAGATCACTCCAAAAGCCTCCTTGATGTTGTAGATGCATCCTTTGATGTAGATGTATGCTCAATAATATTGCTCAAACTTCAAATGGATGGATGGGGTGAGTGAAACAAGGTTTCAAAATGGAGTCATGGAGTGATTTTGCCATTATAATAGTATTTTGGTAGTTTATGAGCTCTCAAAATAGCATTATAACTTTGCATGGAAGTGGTTGATTTTAGTGAAGGGAGAGGGTTCAATTTATAGGCCAAGGGCTTGAGGGATGGAGGGCTAAGATGCATGGAGAGATGAAAGCTTAAGGAGGGCTAGGATGCACTTAAAGGGGAGCACATGGATTGTGCTTGTTTAGCACCAATAGGGAGGTGACACTTGTCATAAGGAGGATGGGTGTGAGAGGATAGGATAAGGATTGGTCAAAGGCTTGATGAGGATGGTTGGGTATGTAAGAGTCATGAGTGAGGATGTAAGAGCCATTTATGGCTTTGTAAGAGCATTGAAGGCTTATGGTTGGGATATTTTGGAGGGAGTTGATATTGTTGACTTTGCTTGGTTTAGGAAAGTCTTAAGCTTACTTAAGGAATGTGAAAAGGTTGGGGGGGGATTAGGCTTGGGTTAGGATTAGATTAAGGATGTTAGAGATGTGCAAGTGGATGGCATTCATGAGGGTGGGTGAGTTAGTGACTAAGCTAGGTTAGTATGGGTGGATGGGGTGGATTAGGCTATATGGAGGATTTAGGATAGGTTAGGGGCTATTAGATTTGAGGGTTTTATTAATTAAAGTGATTTATTTAATAAATGAGGGTTTTGGAATTAGATAGGAGAATAGGATTAATTGATAAATAATAGGTTATTTGATTTATCAATTTAGAACTATAGATTATCAATTAAATTAATCAGCTAGGGGATGGCAAAGGATTAATTAAATAGGAATTTAATTAATGATGCCTTTAGAGATAGCTAAATAGGATTACCAAAGTGGTGTAATCAGATTTAGGTGTCTACAAGTGTTACCATCCCTAAGTCGTACAAACTACTTTTCCCCTGCACCAACAACATAGACAAATATGAAGCTTTGGTCTTGGGTCTCAAGCTAGCTAGAATGGAAACTGACAGCACTAGAGGCTTATGGAGACTCCCAATTGATCATCAATCAAGTCATTGACACTTATCAAATCAAAGATCAAAAATTATTGCCTTATAAATATATGTTCAATACACTCAAGGCAGGTTTTGTTCACATTAATTTTGAGAAAATTCAATGTTATGGCCACCCTAGCCTCCTTACTCCAGCTCTTGGAGTAGCACGAGTGGTATCAATTCTTAGTAGAAGAGGTAGTTCAACCTGTGTTTATTCGACCTGATTCCCTTATCATTTTCCACTTAGACACTCCTGATTCCCTTTGGTATAGCCCCATCATCACTTACCTCTATGCTAATACCATTCTGTCTGACCTCTCACATAACCAAAAACAAAATTTCATTTGACAAACTTCAAGTTACACCTTGGTGGTTGATACACTGTACAGGAAAGGTCTTGATAGTATTTTATTTAGATGTCTCAAAAAGGACAAGTCTAGAGTCATTCTACAGGAAGTCCATGTAGGGATTTTTGGGTCACACCCCAATAGGTTCACACTAGCAAAGAAGATTCTTAGGATGGGTTTTTTTGGCCAACCATGGAAAAGGATTCTATTGACTATGTCAAAACCTGCAAAAAATGTCAAATCCATGGTAACCGTATTCATGCACCAACCCAAGAGCTTAACCTTTTGGCCACACCATGGCCTTTTTATCAATGGGGCTTTGATTTGGTTGGAGCAATCCATCTACCCTCTTCTGGTGGGCATAAATAGATTATCACCGCCACCAAATACTTCACCAAGTGGGTCAAAGTGACACCACTTGTTGACTCTAGGAGAAAACAAATCTCTTCTTTCATTTTAAACCATATCATTTTTCAATTTGGCATACCTCATGCCATTCTCATGGAAAATGCCATGTACTTTAAAAATCAAATAATTGATGAATTGTATGAAAAGTTTCATAGTATACACCACTCCTCATCAATTTATTACCCTCAAGGAAATGGCCAAGTAGAGGCCACCAACAAAACCATTATCTACATCCTCAAAAGAACCATCAATGATATTGGTAGAGATTGGCACTTACAATTTAACCCCACCCTCTGGGCCTACAGGACGAGTGTCAGGACACCTATAGGTGCGACACCCTCTCCTTGGTTTATGGCTATGAAGCCATTCTTCCTTTAGAAGTTGAGATCCCATCGTTGAGAGTTACTCTTTGAGATTTCCTATCAAATGAGGATTATAGAGTGGCCCATCTAGAATAGCTAGAGTTGTTAAAATAACATCAGCGTGCAGCACATAAACATCTCAAAGTGTATCAGAATAGGTTATCAAGACACTACAACAAAAAGGTCAAACCCTGTGTTTTTCAAATCGGTGACCTAATGCTCTAAGAAAACCCTAAGAACCAAGTGGCTAGAGAAAAGAAAGGAAAATGGGAGGCCAATTGGATTGGTCCTTACATTATCAAAGAGTCCTTTTGGACTGGTACCTATAGACTTTTAGATTCTGATGGCACAGACCCAGCAGAACCCATCAATAGTAGTCACCTCAAGAGATTTTATGTTTAGAGCCTTGAGAAACACATCAAAAATACCAAAAAAATTCAAAAACACTATAAAATACCAATAAAAAGAAAATTGGTACAACAGAAGTGGCAGTGTCACCCTTGTGTTGAAAAGGGGCAAGGAATAGCACCTTTGGACTTCCCTAAAAAACACAAGTCCTTCAATGCTGAAAAAAAGCCAAGACAACCCTCAAGCAACCACTTCTAGACAATTTTTTCTTGTTTGAGGCTCGTCTAGCATAGTCAAGTTAATTTCACACATACCCAATTGAGGAACACTTGGGTGTCATAGTTTTGTGGTTCTTTGGCATCAGATATAGTTTACAGCTACAAAAATAGCCAGTATGATAGTAACAAAGGGGACCACAACAAACTTAGCATAATAGGGTGTCTAATTATGTATTGGGATACCATAGACATGAATTTTAGGAAAATTAATGCACATCTCAGCTATCCACCTTGACCAACAATCACCAATGCTTATTTTAGCCCTCGTTCGACCAGTTTGATGTCCCAAACTCCTCTCATTACTCCCCTGCATCCCAAATGTCACCATCCATGCCCATGTTCCTGCATTTTGGCCTATTTTAGTCTCCTTGCCTTTTTAGGTACCTCGCATGGTCTTGGTTACCCCCGTATTCCAACAAATCTCACTCATATCCTCATTCCACTCCCAAAAAAATTCAAAAATTACATAAAATTACCAAAAAAATTCAAAAATTGCCTAAAATTACCAAAAAAAATCAAAACTTGCCTAAAATTACCAAAAAAAAAAAAATTTAATGCCTAAAATTACCAAAAAAATTCAAAAATTGTCTAAAATTACCAAAAAGAGTTCAAAAATTGTCCACATTTGACAAAAACATTCAAAAAGGGGTCATAATTGCCAAACATAGCTGTAAAAGCTTTAAAAATTAATAACACCCCAAAAACCTTGTCAATTATGCCTTACACCAACTCAAATTAACTATATAACACCTGAAGTGCCTCAAAGATATTAAGAAGTAGAGTAGTAATGTCCTAAAACATCTCCTTAGGCTTTGGAAAATTTGGCACAACATGGATAGTGCAAGAGGTACCCATGTTCCCTTCCTCTTGTCACAAGCAACAATTCCCAATGGATCATTAGTCTTATTTATGTTACAGTGACCATTATTCATCTATCCCCCTTCAACAAATATATCAATGCTATCTCGAAAGCCTAGATATCTGGCAGACTCTTTCATCCTCACTCAACTGGGGGCATAGAATAATTAAGTTTAAGTGTGAGAGTCTTGCCCCCCCTAAAATGCCTTTTTAGGCACCTCTAGTGCCTATTTAGGCCCCTCCAATGCCTTTTTAGGCCTAAAGTGCCTTTTTAGGCCCCTCTAGACTCTTTTTAGGCCCAAAGTGCCTTTTTAGGTCCCTCCAATGCCTTTTAGGCCTCAAGTGCCTTTTTCAAGTCCCAAGTATCCTTTTGGGTCCAAATGTCTTTTTCAAGGCCCTATTTCATCCCCTCAAGACCCAAGTATCCCTTTTGGGCCCCAAAATGCCTTTTTATAGGCATCAAGAATGTCTTTCTTAGCACACACTAGAGGAATATCCCAACATTGACCTTATAATCATCTTCAAAGGCAATTAATATGAAAAGTTATGCCTTACACATCACGGCTTCCTATATATTACATAACTTTGTATTCCTCTTTGATCATGATACCATGCTGACATTCTCGCCTACCCATAAATGGTTATCCCTACTCTACGGATTGTATTGTCCCCACTTTTACAAAGATTTAATCCGTTCTAAAATTTGTCACAAAACTCAAAAACATTCAAATATTTATCAAAAATCCAAAAAAATTTACATATTCCACAAAATCCAAAAACATTTACATATTCCATAAAATCCAAAAACATTTATATATTTCCACAAAATACCAAAAACAAACATGACAAGGCATTACAATCAACATTAGTTGTCCCTCTGCTTGCCATAACAACGAGCACAAACTTTTTATTCTCCTATACTAGTAACGGCAACATTACATTCAAATAGTGTCTAGCAGACCATTTATTCTGGCCTCCCTAGGGGAGGTGGCAAAATAGGGTTTCCAATCAACGGCATCTCTTCTGGCCTAGATCCAAACGAAGAAGCCCCTAGTGTTAACACCCTATGTTGCCACACCACATCCATGGGAACTGGAAACCTTCTGCCATGTAATTGTGTGTTTAGCAGCTATGTAAATTCTCTATCTACGAACTATGTCTCTTACCTATCCTCATTTAGGAATGCCTGATAATAATGCCCCATCCAATGAGTGACTTCCTAGTGTACCTTTTTCATCTGATACATTTCCACAAACACATTCTCCACCAACTTGTTCACCCCTAGTGCAGTGATTTCTCGTTGGGCCACATCTCGCTCCTACTACATTTGATCAGTTTCCATTTGTCATCATTCCATGTCTTCTTTTGCCTTGCCCAAACACTACTACAATTTCCTAACCTTCCTCTCACTTAATGCTAACTGCTCCTACAAATTCAATGCCAGGGATTTTTCTTTTGCAATTGCCTCCCTTAATGACTCTAACTATAACTATAGTAATACCAATTCATATTACATGCTCTCTAACCCTACTTGCACCATCTTTAGTGATTCCTACAATTGCTGAGCCCATGACCACTTTGCTTGAATTCTTGCATCACTTCCCTCCACTCGTGTGTGTTCCACGCACAGTTCCATTTCTAGTGACTATGTTCATGCCCACTCTACCTCCACCACAACTTGCAGCTATCTCACCTCTATTTCAACCCCATCTTCTCGTGCCTTCTCCATCAATCCTAGCAAAAATGTGACCTCCTATTCTACATTCTCCACTCAAACCCTCTCTACGGCTAATAGTTTATGTTATTCCTCCACATCTTGTGATGATTGACCTCTACCTCCAACCTCTAGCCATGCCTCATCCACATTTACACCGCTTGTTGCCCCTTCTATTGATCCCCATCTCTATGTCCCAAGGCTAATCAACTGATGTGACCCACTCATTACTTCACCTCTACTAACACCACATCCTTCAAAGTTTCTCCCATGGACTTTTCAGGAGATTTTATTTCCCCCACCTCCTCCTCTACTCTTGACATACTCTTCATCTTCTCACATGGACTATTCTCCACCTAAGTCATTGATTCATCATCTAATAACACCTGCAGTGCCGATTGTTTCATTGTCCCCAATAACATCATTAACACTGACAAGGGTATTTCTTTTGCCCTCGTTCCTACCTCTTTAGGTTGTGTTGGCCCTTCTCCTAGCTAACTTGCCTCACCTACACCCAAAATTAACACCTAGAGTTTTGATTGATCCACTAGCTCCTCAAAGGTTCACTGAAATCATTTTTCTCTTCGCCCTTGCTTCATCCATCTTCCCTAGCTAACATCACCCTACTTCTATGACTGATCTAGAGAGCCTAACATACTTTCACTTGTGTGATTCCTGCAACTTCTCAATACATCTAATAATCACATTCTACTCTTCACCTCACCTTGTTCCATTCCCATGTTATCTACTTACTTATAGCCGTCACTCACTTGAGATTTTTTCTTTACTCATCTTCCACGTATCTACTCTATGCATCCGACTGCACTAGTACTCGGTACACTTGACCCTTGGCTCTGACATTTAGCCACCCAAATTCCCACTAATGCATAGATAGAACCCACTTCTAAATCACCGCTGACACATCCCATGCTTTCTTGTCCACCTATTACAATAGTTGCTCCCTAGTAGAACTTAAAAAACTCAATGCTATTATGCACAACGAGAAGCATGCCCAGTCCACAAATAATGGTTTCCTACACTAGCATGTGCTTTTAGTACCTTGATGATGTGCTTGACTAGAGGTATCAGGATGAAGTCTTGATATTTTTATTTGTTTTTGACTATTTAACACCAATGATCCTTTGGTTTTGCACTTTAGTGGTGTCCACTTGTAAGTGTCTCCTCTCATTTGGAGAGCCATGTGTACCTCGACCAATTTTGTGTGCTATCTTTGGTGAAGTCTTCTATCTGATATGTGACTATTTGCATGCCTATTTTTTTATTCTTCTATAGCTATAGTTTTTGTTTTCCAATCATTGTCATATTTTCATGTATATTGTTTGTCTTTGTTGGTACTTCTCAGTGTGACATAGTATTCATATCACTATAGCTAAGCTAGTGGTGGTTGTACTTAGTCACTTTTTATTACACACTTTATGATGACAATTAGTTTGCAACTCTTTTAAAAAGGTGACAATTAGTTGCATTCATGTAGTTTTCATATTCATCTTGGGTTCCTTGAAAACAAATGGTTGGCACATAAATCAGGATACAATTCCCAAACATTATTCAGCAACTTCACAACTGGGTTATCAAATAATGGACAACAACATCAACATCAACATCCAAATGAGCTTTTAGCACTCAACTACCATGGACTTTTTCTCTTCACAACATCCACACCAACATTACACTTCATGAATTCACATTTTCATTCCACTCATTGAGTTATGTGGCTTTTGAATCTCAGACAATTCTAGTCACTATCCCATTTCACCTCCTCATTTGCTGCCTTGTTTGGCTTTTGAATCTCAAATAATCTTTTTTAACCACATTCCATCTCATATGATTTGTTGCATCATCTTTTCTCACACTCCATCTCCTTTCATTTTTCCATATCATCTATTCATTCAGTGGCTTTTGAATCTCAAAAGTTGGCCTTCCATTTTTAACCTCATAGCCTCTGAATCTCAAAAAAATTATTTCCTTCCATTTTTCACCTTCACTCACACTTCATTTATCACATCCCATTTTATCACATTTTCATTTATCTTTTCATCTCATTTCAACCCATCTCCATACTTGGACATTCCTTTTTTTTATTCTCATTTTACCATGTTCCATTCCATGACACTTTGCCACATACTCATGCATTTACATTCTTAAGTTCTTTACCCATCTCATCTCATTCCATATCATTACACTATAGTACCTCCCATCACACTAAGTTTCATTTCATTCCATATCATTATATTACATAACATTGGTTTCTATTTCATTACTTATCATCTTATCACATATCATCTCTTTCATTAGACATTTCATTTCATTTTGTTACTTATTCCATTCCATTTCTTTCAACAGATATTTCATTTCATCACATCTCCATTTCCTTGCCATTTCATCACATTTTTTATTCACTCACATATTTCATTTTATTTCATTACCTATTTTCCTATCATATAGCATTCGGTTCATTAGTCATTTCATCCCATTTCATTACCCATTTCCTATCATTTCATTACCCATTACATTTCATTTTATTTCATTACTCATTTCATTCCATTTCATTACTCATTCCATTACCTATCATGTTATCACATATCATTTCATTTCATGTCATTTCATTTTGTTACCTATCTCAATCCATTGCCTATTACATTTCATTACTCATTTCATTTCATTTAATTATCCATTTCATTTCATTCCATTACCTATCATGTCATCACATATCATTTCATTACCTATCTCAATCCATTACCTATTAAATTTCATTTCATTTCATTTTGTTACCTATTCCATTTCATTTCATTACCTATTTCATTTTACTTTATTTTCATTTCATATCATCAAGTCACATTGTATTTCATCATATATCATTTCTTTTCCACATTTCATCACATTTTTATCACATTTCATTTAATTATCACCCCATTTATCTCATTATGATTCATTCCATTATATTACATCACAAATCATTCTATTACATCACATTAAATCATGTTTTGTGTCATTATATTCCATTTCATTACATCCCATTACGACCAATCCATTACATCAAATTTTCTTTTACCAAATTTCATTTCATATCATTACATTCATAATACCACATCACATTTTCACTACCTCATTAATTCCATACTATCTATTCTAAATCATTATCCATATACATCAAACATTCACCTATATATACACATTTGCATCTACTACTACCATATCCATCAAATAAAAACATGCACACATAAGTCCATGATATAAAAAATGCACACATCTAAAACATCAGTAAGCTCAGATATCTCATAAAGCCACATGACAATCAAATAATCCATCAAAAGGCTAAAATCACATGAATATCAGATAAAATGCACCAACATGAACATCATATGATCATATAACATGAACGTCCATAAATCAAGGATCAACTAAGCACATCAGCATAAATGTCCAATGAACATCAAATGCACAATCATACATAATGAGTGCGGCCACAATACATAATGAACACTCATCCATGTGACAGTGTATGATATGACGGTCCCTTCTCACTGGGGGCACCTATATCCTCCCAAGGTGCCTTCTCTGTCACATCTATCCTTGGTGCCACATCGACTATCTGACTCATAGATGATCCCTCTATCCTTGGTGGTGATGTTGGCAGTAGTGGCCCTAGTGTCATCACAGCTATGAATGTTTGTAAAGTACTCAACACCTCACCCATCTGAGCCTCTATGGCACTCATCTGAGCCTCCAAATTATTCAATCCCCCTAGCCTCCCTAGTGGCAGTTATGCCTCTAGTGGTATACCTATGGCTATGCCTTTGTTAATACCTATTGTTGTCCCTGTGGCTGTGCACCTGGTGGATCTCTGATAGGACCCTATACCTGTAACCTCTAGTGCCAAACAAATTGCACATCCTCTGGCAACCTGGCCCTCACCTACTTTGCTCTAGCCCGGTCCACCCATCTATCTCACTAACTAACCATCCCCCCTCTCACCTATGCACCAACCTAGCCTCAGATACCACAAACCCTCCCTACACCCACTAGTCCCTATATTGGGCCTCATGCCACTTCCCTTTGTGGTAATACCACATCTACATAGCCTTGCCTCCCTTGTGCTCTGACCACACCTCTCATCCTACCTCTATCCTACCATCTCCCTCTACCTCTCCCTAGACCACCCTAATCATCATCATCCTCTCCCCAACTTGACGGCTCATTAATCCCTAGAATAGGCTCCATCGGATCTATGTATCTAGGGAAGGGATGCTCCCGAAACCATTGTACATAATCTCCCTCCATCCCTACATCTACCACCCCATCTCACAAGGCCCATAGCTACAGTGTGTCTATCATCTACAAGAGAGCCTCCAGATAAGCCTCATACTCTAGTATCGGCCCCCACACTACCCTCTTTGACTGAACTCAGGCATAATGTGTTGTCCCTGTGTTATGCCCTGCCACCGACCAAATTACCTCACCACCCACCTAAAACAAAATTGCTCTATCACTACCAGTATTTGGCCTAGCAAATACCTTAGGCTGAAGAAATACACCATCTCATCATCATCCTTTTCCCACAGCTCTATGAACCTGTAAGGTCTCCACACGACCTCATCAACATCATCCAAAATATGCCGCCAATACTCTGCCTTGCCCAAATGGGGCTACATGATCACACCAGCATAGGTATACATGAAGGGCATACCCTGAGGCCATTGTCACACACACGATGGATGAGTAATGGGCAAATACTCTCATGGCCATATCTATAACAAAATCACCCCTACTGATAAATGACACATTAGAATACACCATGTAATGTAAATTGTGATATAAATGGGCCAAAATATAGCTCCCCCATGCAAATCTTCATGGCTTGTCAATCATATCTTGTATCAGATGGCCCCATCTAACTAGACATCCTCACCCTCAGTGATCTGGCAATAGAAATCCCCCTATCAAACCAACCAAAATTGTTGGTAATGCATCATGCTGTAACATCTAAAACCATAATACACTATCATCACTGATGTTGTAATCCACAAAAAGTCTCAAAATGCAGCACCACTGGTCGTCTGATCATAATAAACCAAATCCCCTATGGTTAGGATCTGAAATATCCTATATACATCCTTGGGAGTCACTATCATCTCTCCCATCGGCAAATGAAAGGTTTAGTGGTCCAAGTGCCACTGCTCGACCACAGCTATCAGTAATCCCCTATTCACTCAGAACTGGGGCATCTGTAACAACTATCTCAACCCACATCTATCTATCACCTAGCATTCTCTGCCCGTCAAGTAGACTACTACCTCTAAGGGCCATGAATGTAGTCCTCGTACCATGAGCTTTTTCCCATGCACCTATTTTTCATCAAGACAAACAAAAACATCAATTTTCATCATAAAGTGATCATCAAACATCAATCTCATATTTATATCTAGCTACCTAGCTTTTGGTTCTATCTTGGACCTATTGCTCATCTTTCTCTATCCTGAGTCAGACTTACTCATCTTCCCTACTCTGTATCCTGAGCTAGGGCATCACTTATCTATTATCCAATTGATCTTACATCACTTCATGAATACTTGACTACTATTGTCTACTCATTATGACAATCCTTGGCTGATAGACCTAGAATCTAGTCTTTTGCATTATCTTACACTCAACTCAGGCCCTACACTCAATTTTCATACTAAAATAATAATTTGCACTATTTCCTAAGACAAATGTGTTGCCAAATCAATTAAATGTGTTAAAATAGGCAAATGTGCTACTTTAACATTTGAAAGTGCTCTTTTATACATCATATGCACTATAAAATGTATATACACTATTAAAAGGGTCATATGCACTATTTAACAGAGAATGAGCATTGTTTAGTGCAAAAGCATTCAAAAATCAAATATATGCGATATAAGATCACTTGTATGTGCTAAAACTCTTAAATGTGCCATTAAAACCCCTATATGCACTATTTCTTTACCCTTGCACTAATTTTCCTAAATACCTAAGGTTTTATATGTGTCGGTTCATCCTACGCATGTGCTAAAAAATTCCTTGAATGCACTAAATAAATTTAAATGCACTAAAACAACATATAAATGTGCTAAAGCCTAAAAATTACCACATTTACCCTAAAAATTCATGCAAAACTCAAAAACATAGGTAAAAATACAAAAATCTTACAAAACAGAGGATCTTGATGACTTTCCAAGGCACCATAGTCTTTTGGATGCTTGTACCAATGACCCCTTTCAAATTTTTGCTCTCGTAAAGGGACCACCATCATCACTGACTTAGAGCTCCAAATCACCAACTACAAAAGGGAAGTGTGAAAATAACAAGGGTAAAAAGTCTTTTTCCCTATTTAACTCCCCCTAAGGGGCATTTATGTCACTTTTTTACCCTATTTACCCACTATTGGCATCTTTTTGCTCACCAAAGTGAATTGGGTATTGTATCAAACCTACCTGATCATCTTTATCCATCAACTATCCAACATTTTAGAAATAAGATTGGAACCTCATTAACTTTTGCATTCCCATATTTTCTTCCAATTTCATTCCTAAGGGGGCAGTATATATTTATCAAACTAGCGCATTCAAGCTGGGTCATCAAAATTTAATGAAAAACCAAAAATAGCCTGCCCCAGCCAAAAATTTCAAATATCAAGACTACCAAAACCATGGTATCTAAACAAAAATATCGCAACACAAAATCAACACCACAATCAAATCATCAAATCAACGACAATCAAAACATTAAATCATCAACAATCAGATATCAAACCATCAATAGACAGACACCACGACAATGGAAAAATGTCAAAATATCATCGAACAGACATCCAATCATCAGAATTTGACCTAAAATTAGAGAATCAAGACAGCCTTTGAACTAATATGCTTTGCATATTAGCTCAAAGAGGGGCATTTGTAGACACCCAAAAATTGACAAAGACCTAAATCACACAATTTTGATCAATTAGTGCAAATTAAAGAGAAAATCATAAGAAACACAATAGACTTTCAAATCAAAAATCACATCAGGTCATTAATCATCTATCAAATCGACAAGAACTAAATCAACTTTAAAAGAGGAGAAAAACAATTTAAATTCATAAAATGAAATTCAAAAAGGGAGGAAGAAAAAGACAAAGTGTTGACAATAAATAAGACATTTATTAAATCAGCAAAATCATTTATCCTCACAAAAGGGAAAATCTCCCTTTCTCCATTTTAAAAGAATTAGAAATATCCTCAATTATCCTCAAAACCAAGTCTATTGGACTCTTCCTCCTGGCCTCTTATGACATATTTGTAGTTTCACCTTCACCCATCAGTCAAAGGTAAAAATCTTGATTCTTACCCCAACCCCTTCTGAAATCCTATAAATAGGAGGGAAATCCAAGAGGAAAAGGACCCAAGTTTTAGGCATCTGCACTATAGGAACATTTTGATTCATCATTTTAGCATTAGCATTTTAGCAAGTTCATAGCATTTTAGTATTTCTTTTATGTTATTTAGCATCATTTATTGCATGTTAGTTTGTTGCATATAATCTGCATTATAGTCATAGATCTTGCATTCATTCTTATAGATCTACATTTTTAGCATACTCCCATTCTAGAAATGTCACTGAGATGTTGGTTTGAAATCTATTTTAGCAATTTTAGTTAGGGAAACATGAGATGATCATAGAGATTACATTCTAATGATGATATCTTGGGTTTAGTTTAGTTTTTCATTAGTCTATTTTCATTCTACACTAAAGTTTCATGAATATATGTTCAGGTCATGTACAGACACAACCCAAAAATGTTAAATATTTGTGTTATCCTCCTAGAAATTATTGAAAACTAATCTAAAATTTTAAAAAAAATTCAAAGTGTGTAGAATAGAGTCTAGTTTCTAAAAAACTAAGTTGTGAAATTCGATGAATGGGCTAAAACCTACACCTGAATTAGTACGTGTTGGTTTTTGAGAGAAAATGGACATACATTAAAAAAAAATTATAACTAAAAGGCTTGAAATAGTATGAAATTGAAATAAATTATATGATTATATAGCTAACACATAGATCTACAATATCATGTAACCTGATTTTATTGATGCTCAACCACAAGGAAACTTGAAGGATAGCACATAAGAAAAATCAATCATTTTTTGTATGCTTGTTGCAAAACATGTCTTAGACCAATTTAGAGACTCCAAACCTTTGGTTTGGATCCCCAAGGAAAATCCAAGCCTTAAGATTGGTAGAATCTAAAGCTTTAAATAGTGTGTGTGGGCCATAGTGCACTATTTAAAGCATTTTTAAAATCAAGGCTTATAGTGTCGGCTAGTACAAAGTCACCAACTGGTGAATTTCTCTAACTATTTGTCGTAGGATCTAATTATCTACTTTGTTACCTTTGAGTGACCAGGTGAACCTTATTCCCAAGCTCACCCCATCCTATTAACCACTCAAACATTCTCAGGCATGCAAAATGGAATTGACCCCTAGAGTCACTAAATGCCATAGGGCAGCAAACTTTGATGGGGTGTATCTCAAAGCTCATGTAAAGTATGGATGCAATGCCAAGTGGTACAGGGTCATGTTGTTGACACCTACAATAACATCTCTCTCTTTTCAGAGATTGGATTATGTTTTTATTTTGTGGCCCCATCTCGAGTAATGTTGAAACTTGTAATGTTGGCCAGTACAAATTTGCCAACTAGTGAATCTATCTAACCATTCATCGTGGGATCAAACTGTATGCTTTGTTAGTTCCAAGTGGTCAATTAAACCCTAGTCCCAAACTTTTCCCATCCCGTTGACCACTCAAACATTCTTAGGCATACCAAATGGAATTGACTCTAAGGGTTACTAAATGTGATAGGGTAGTGAAATTTAATAGGGTGTACCTCAGAGCTTGTGCAAGGTATGGATGTAGCTTCTAGTGTTACATGGTCATTTTGTCAACACCTATAATAACTTGTCTCACTTTTTGGAGATTGGATACTATTTTGATTTTGTGGCCTCATCTCAGTTGATGCTGAAACTTGTAGTGTTGGCCAGTACAAAGTTGCCAATAAGTGGATTTCTCTAACTGTTTGTCATGGGACCAAACTATCTATTCCATTAGCTCTGAGTGGCTAGGTAAAACCCTAGTCCCAAGCTCATCCCATCTCATTGACCATTCAAACATTCTCAAGCACACCAAACAGAATTGACCCTGAGAATCACTAAATCCCATAGGGAAGTAATCTTTCATGGGACATATCATGGAGCTCGTACAAGGTATGGATGATATTTTAAGTGCTACAGGACCATGATGTTGACAAATATAATAACCTCTCTCTCTTTTTAGATATGGGATTATATTTTGATTTTGTAGCCCCATCTTGGGTGATGCTAAAACTTGTAGTGTTGGCTAGTACAAAGTCACCAACTAATGAATCTCTCTAACCATTTATTATGGAACCAAACTATCTACTCTGTTAGCTCCAAGTGGTTGCGTATGTTAGTCTAATTTTTTACATGATAAATTTTTCCCATTTTACGCATAAAAATTTAGAATTGAGTCCATTATTGGAGGCTAGGGCTTCTGGTTTTGGTCTTGCATTTTTTGTACCTTTTGAAAATATTTATCAAACCCTAGGTCTTATTACTTTTGAATTTATTTAGGCACGAAACCTTTTAAAATATGAATATTCCTTGTCCCACTTAAATATTTTGTGGTGCCAAGTGTCTTTTTCTTGATTTGTTCCCCACCACCCGATCTTTGTAAAATCCATGGTTGTCATGTCATCGCTATGAGAAAGTGCAAGGTTTTTTACTATAACAACATAGCGAATACCAAGAATTTGAAGGGCGGTGTCATAAAGTGGAAGTCAGTGCCAGAAAGGTATATTATTCCAGAGGAGGTTCCATCATTAATTCATGTCAAAATTCATCAGTATTAGAAAAGGATACGCATGGAACCAGTTGTAGTTGGTGTCACCTAAATTCAGATTTTTTGGCGAGTCACTATGTCGTGATCAAAAAATTTGTGCACCCTACTAGTAGCAATATGGAACCTTGCTAGAGAATGAAGAAAGTGACTGTGTGCTAGAAAATATGGCCTATTAGTAGCATGGGTTAACAAACAAACACTAGTTAAAAACCTTGAAAGTGCATCAAAGATTCATCAACATGAAAAGAACAAACATTAACTAATGCTTTCTTGGGTTTTGCAACCCTAAGCAGCTAACAAACCTAATCTTCCAGCCACCTCCACAGCTCAACAAAGGCACCCATAAGAGGCCTTGTTGGTGTGTTAAGATGGGGGTATGTTTAGTGTGCTCTCCCAAACACAACAATAAACAAATCTCTTGAGTGTGTGAGTGCAAATGTGAATGAAAATATGAATGAAAATGCACTAAGATCCTAAGCTATGTGGAATGAAGAACACTTCAAGAAATGGCTATGGAGAAAGCCATTCTTGAAAGCATTCAAGAATGAAGATGATATACAATAAAGAAAACTAACTAAGAATGTAAGCTATGGAATGGAAATGAAAATGCATGAAGAAAACTAAATGAACCATGTAAGATGCAAACTAAATCAGCTACCAAAAGATTAGCATGAATCTACAAAATCTCTATGAAAATCAAACTACAATGCAAACTCTCAATACTCAAAATGACAT
The DNA here is from genome assembly GCA_028749045.1 of Cupressus sempervirens. Taxonomy (NCBI): domain Eukaryota; kingdom Viridiplantae; phylum Streptophyta; class Pinopsida; order Cupressales; family Cupressaceae; genus Cupressus; species Cupressus sempervirens. The sequence continues at coordinate 740,249,164 of CM053789.1, forward strand.
GGTAAAAATGCAAAAATGGGAGATGCCAATGCTTGAGACAAGCCCTCTATTTATAGGCTTGAGGGGGGGCTTGGTGAGGTGGCATCCAAGTAGGTGTCACATAAGGTGACATGCAAGCCATGCAAATGGTCAAGAATTCAAAGTTTGCTCACACATGTGTGAGAAAACTTGAGAAGAAGAGTGGGAGACAAGAGTGTGTAGGCATGCCATCTCACACATGTGTGAGCACACTCTTAGGCTAATGAGGAGGATTAGGGAGATGATTAGGAATGATTAAGTGGGATTAGAGAAGAAATAGGCTTAAGAGGATGAAAATGATGGGTGTAGACTAGGCTCTAGGTTAGGCTTAAGATTAAATTAAATGAAATTTAATTTAATTATGGGTTTAGAGGAATCAATGAGATGTGAGGATTAAATAAACAAAATTTATTTAAAAAGAGGGAAAGATGGAGGATCATGTGTTAAATTAATTTAACACATTAAGGCTAGAAGTATTTAAATTAGATTTAAATACTTAAGAGAATGAACTCATTTAATTAAAATAATTTAATTAAATAAGTAGAGGAATGTGATCAATATAATTAATTACAATGTCATGGGCAATATTAAAATTAATTAATATAGTGTTTAGGGACGATTTTAAGCATCTACAGTGACAACCTTTAACATTGATGATGACTGTAGAATTCCCATGTAATACAATAAATGTGCATGTTCATTGTTCTGACAAAAGTACTAACTAGTATGATCATGATTGATAGGTGATCCTTTCCCCATCATCAGAATATAGTTTTCATTGAAGGTCACTATGTCATGACTAGGAAATCACCGCACCTCAGTGGTAGTGACATAGTGATTGACCAAATAATATAGAAGACAGTGCTCTTTTGAAATGGATGGTAACTACAAAGATCCCAAGAAAGATATTATAGAAAGTGTGCCTTTATTACTATATCAGTAGTATTGATTGTTGTTATCATGCTCAAGATTTTTCCCTAGCACTAGATTTTAAGTGATCACCGAAAGTCGCTATGTCACAACCGAAAAGGTAATGCATTGCGTCAGTAATGACATAGCAACTCATTAGGAAAACAATAATGTGGTAGCATTTCCAAAAGGTGGGTCCCAATGAATGGTTTTTCATAAATGATTCATGTAGTCCTATGACACAATGGCATCTTCCTAGAAGTGTGTATGTGCCATAATTTTCAAAACTGCTAGAGGTTGCTATGTCATGACTAGAAAATCTGTGCTCATCACCGGTAGCGATATAGTGCCCCACCCTGAAAATGAGAAAAATGGCAAGGCCTAGAAAGTGTGATGTCACAAATAATGAATAGAATATTGAGGTATGTACCAATGTGACATGACTTTTCCACATCATTAGGAATGAGGACCCACACCTAAGGCAGATGTCAAATGAACAATGATGATCATTGGATCAAGATCAAATCAACGATCATCATCAAGTCGTTATAAGAAATTATGCTCTATTTACCCATAGAAACTTGGTGACTGGGGGACCCACCATAGTTTATGTGATTGAAGTACAATTTCCTCGCCTTTAGATCAAGTAAGATCTACAGTTATCGCATAGTTGATATGGAGAAATGCTCGAAGTTTAAGGGTAGCGACACAGCGATTAAACCAAGTGGAAAGGGGATCCACCATATTTATATTAAATAATGAAATAAATATCCTCTGCTTGATCAAAATAAGATCAATGGTTTTCACTATCTCGCATAGGTAATATGCTCACTTTTTATACATATCGAGATAATGACATGGTGACACATGTCCTTGAAGACTAGTGGGTCTAGTTTGAAATGCCAATAGTGAAAGAAAGGTACATGTGGAGACTTTTCATTGGTTTGACTACCAATGTGTCAAGAAGAAGATGTGTCATCCTTATTTTTACTCCTGGATCATAGGATTTTCTGAGATCAACGGTGCAAATTTGAAAAAGGAAAGTGGTGCCACTCTGTTTTCCCTTACAGTTCATTTATGAGGTATGAAGGCTTCATGTGCAAGAAAAAAATAGAGTATATTGTAGAAGATTGCACCATTTTCATCTTATGTGAATAATATTTCAAGCTTTCTAAGTAGGCAAAATTACTAAGAACATTGTGTTAGGCTTGATTGGAACGTGAAGCAATTTCCACATTGTTCGTGAGAAGTTGCAAAATTATAGAAAAGAGGGAGCAGAAGAACCTTTTAAATCCACTCCACTTATAGAGATCCCAAATACACCACAGAGACTTGAGTATTATACAACTAAAGATTTTGAAGAGGAAAAGAGCAAGTTGTGGGCATTACATGTAGAGCTGAATGTACAGTATGAAGACAAATTAAGGAAGGCTCTCATGTATTTAGGATATAAAATTAAATGGCCACTATTTTATGATCAACTGGCAAGAGCAATAAATATATGGGATGAAATAAAAGCAAATGATGAGGCTTTGAAGCCTATTGTGAATAAGTGGGGAAAGAGAAAGAGGAGGAAAGAAATGACATTTTTGTGCTACTTTGTCATAAGGTCTTCACATGATCAACTTGAAAAAACCTATGATATTGTTAATGATCTTCTAGAATTTGATAATAATAGGTTTCACCTACAAAGAATAATAGTTGGCTACTTGAGTAAGTATAAAAGCTAGAAATTTGATTTATTCCCTCATGCCCTAGATAGAAAGAATAAATTGAAAGGTAAAGATGAATGGGCTAAAGAACTAGATGATTTATTTTGTTTGAGGATGAATAAAATCATCAATGAAACAGGGCATGCATGGTGGGCCACCACAACATAAGAAATAGTAAAACCCCAAATATTCTTTAATTCTTTGAAATAAGACTTTATTGATATTGAAAAAGAAGGTGAATATGTTATTAAGAGACAACAGGATATTTTGCAATTCAATTGGTTAGATGACACACTTTTTGACAAGTGGATGGTAGACATTGTTCTTGATGAACAGTTTGAAGAAGTTGAGACTAATAGTGATGAGGTGTAGGAAAATGAAATACAAATCATTGATACAATGACACAAGGCCAATAGGAAGAAGAAAATAAAGGTAACCAGTTAGTTTTATTGGCAGGTCTAGAGGTCCAAGATGTTGACATGGGGGTGAGGAAGAGAGAAGAGTAAAAGTAACTTTGTTAGTCCATGATGAAGATGGTGAAAACCCTTAGGTTGAGATTGATTTGCAATTGGTAGAACAAACTTCATCATTGTCTAGTTTAGTAGTTTCATGCACAAAAGATTTAGAATAATAGCAAATCAAGAAATCAATAGCACGAGAAGATATAACAGAAGGGGGACCTACCAAAAGAATATTTTGATGTATAAGTTTTTCTATTACATTCAGTTTTGTCTTTTTGTGACAATTGTATGTAAATATTTTTTGTTTAGGATAGCTACCAGTTCTCTATGCCTGAAGCTTATTGCATCTCACACTATATAAGTGAGATTCTAGGGCTAGAGAAGGGTTTGATTTCTAATGTAATTTTAGTGTTACATTAAGTATGTTTCGGTCCAGTTATTGAGAAAACTTTATGATGTATCTTCTCTACAAATTTTCTAAGAATATATTGATATCATGTGATACTTGTGTCCTTTTAGAGTCATTCTAAGTTTTGCTGCAACTATATACAATTTTCAAGGAAAATAAATACAAAATCAAGCTATCCCCATATATGTTCTTGTTGAATTTTGTCTCCTTAGTTATTACCTAGTTATTCTGATATTGTGTGAAGTAAAGCTTATCCAATTGAATGTAATTCACTTAGGTTATATGCCAATTCATTATAGCTATTGATTCAATGAATTAAGTAAAAGCTTTAATGAATTTGATGGGATTGCTATGGTAATAGAAAGGATGTATGTAAGAATGAATTACAGTAAGAATTACTTATCATATTTGTTATAATGTAATAAATCAAATCTATAAATTGTAGTAGACTCTCAATCCCAATCGAATAGGCACTAATCAAATTAATCCAGTCTACAAAAGGTAGATCATGAATAAGCATCAAGTCTACAATCAAAATCAGTTTTATTTCACTATTTGAAAGAGTTTCAAAGGTGGTCAACACTTGTTTGCATGAAACATTTTAGCTTTAGTTAGCTGCTATTGCTAGAAGTGCATGTAAATCAGAGAAGAATTGTGACTAAATCTGTTTATAAGGGGTGTATTTCATCTGAGAATCTAAAGAAATCAATAAACTATGTATGTATTGGGGAATGAAGATTTGAATCAAAATGAAACTAATATAATTCTCATGCAATAGCATTCATTCTGAGTCATCCCTTAGGTACACCTACCTTGGTTCTGTAGAGCCTAAATAGTAGAAAGCCAGTCTTCATTTTATTGAAGTTGATTCCAAATAGTTTACACACATAATTTTTGATAGGAAATAGCTAACCCTTAGATTATGTGAGTTTTATTATTTTGGTATTGAGCCTTTATTGCTCAATAGTTTTAAAACACCAACAAAATGGCGACTCTACTAGGGAACTATGTAATCTATCTGTTAGAAGTACTATGGTGTCTTTGGTCATGGTGTGTACATATTTGTCAAGTCTTTTGACAGACCTTGAGAATTTTTTGCAGAAAAAGGAAAGCTGCATATATGTATACTAATGTATACACCCTTTCTATGTGTCTTATCCTACAAGCCAGAGTTATAGTCTTATGAGTTGTGTGATTGGTTTTTTTGTATGTTGTATGTGATATATTATCTCTTGTCATTTCCTTAAAGCCAAGAGATATTTTGTTGTTACTTTCCCTAAGATTAGGGTAGCGACTCAGTCAAGGTTTTGAAGCTAGTGCTGATTTTATAAATAGTGAGTATGGCCAACAAAAGGAAAAACACAAGAGCCAATCCTGATGTACCAATGTATACTAACTTATCTCAGGGTGGTAGGAAGAATCTAAATAAGAAAAAATCAGACCCAAATCCCACTTGGAAACCAAGAGGTGGTGTATCAATTACTTCTCAATACTAGCTAGTGGTAAGGAGAGAGTCTTCCTCACTCAGTTCTAAATCAGAAACCATGAGACTTCTAGGAGGAATATTTAGTACCCCATTACCAAATGAAAGAACATATCAAGACAAGGATATGTCACTAGTAGAGAATAAATCCCTTAGACCAGATCTAATAGCTGAGATGCATCATAAGCTAGGACTTAGGAGTTCATTTGGAGATCCTTCTAATCCTACAATAGTCCCATATATAGAACTTAATCTTATAGACCTAGATGACCCTGCTGATTTGGAAGGTACTTTTGTAGATCCTAAAGAAATACAATTAGAGATAGAATTTTTGAAGAAATGGGTTGCTGAGGAAGAAGCTAGGTGCATTCATCTAGAAAAGGAGAAGGAGCAAGCCACCCTAAACACTATTATTGAGAGAGATAATCTGCGTAGAAGGATGACTGCCCTAAAAGAACAAAACAAGAAGTTAGAAGAAAGGACCTCAGTCCTTCATGCTAATGTGTTTGTAGATATAAATACTCTAAGATCTATGGTTCTAAAACAAGAAAAAATCCTAAGCTAGAAGCAAGAACTTGTCATCACTCAAGTTCAAGCATATAAGCCTGTCCAAGTGGACCCTATAGAACTTACTGTGAAAGCTATTGATAAAGGCAAAGGCAAAGCTATAGGAATTCAAATAAATGAACCCCAAGCTCTACCAAGAAAATTCATAAACCCTCCCATGTCCAAGTTGGATCTAGATTTGGAGAAGGCTAGGAAGGAGAAAGAAGATCTCAGAAAAAAACTTGAAAGGATTGAGAATGAAGCCCAAGCTGCAAAAACTAGGAGGAAAATCTAGTTCGTAGAATCTAATTATGCATTGGCTTCATGGCCAAATTTGTCTATCCTAGCTACAACTCCTATACCAACATGTGGTCCATTAATTTCAATTCGGGAAACATCTCAAGTTGCCCTGCCTTATCATACACTATAAGTACTCAAATTCATTTTGGCCAACCTCAACAATCTCAAAGTGTTGTTCTTAACCAAGCCAATATAGCAAGCACCTCTAATGTGGCTAGTTTTCAAAAGAAACCTATCTATATGGATAAATACAAACAAATTTCATTTGTAGGTATTCCTGGTGCCCCACAACCTATATCTTTTGATTTGAAATATAAAGTTGCCAAGTTCTTTGGGAATAATGTTGTTACTAGTGAAGAGCATTTAAGAGTTTTCACAGACATGCTAAATGACTTTGAGGTTGAACATGAGGATGTGGTGATGAAGTTTTTTTTTCATTCCTTGACTGATGATGCATGGGATTGGTTTAGAAGACTACCTGATGATAGCATTAGTTCATGGAGTGATTTGGAAAGTTTGTTCAAAGAACAATATGGAGATAATACTAGTGTTGGATTTATGTTGAATGTCTTCAATAACATCAAGAAAAACCCTAATGAATCTACATTTTATTTCAATGTAAGATTCCAAAAGGGTATGTACAAATTATTCCAAGTTATGAGGTTGAATGAGGATGTTTGTCTTACAACTTATTTTAATGCTTTTGATAGCAAGATGGCTTACCAGTTGAGGGATAAAGATCCCAAAACTTTGAGGGATGCTTATAAGTTGCAGTGAATATTGAAAATAATAGAAAATCATCTAGCAAGCTTGGTAGGAGAGATTATCCAAAGTTTTTCAATCCCAAGACTAACAACAAAAGGGATGTTGATAAAGCCCCTACAAGAAAGAAGAATGAAGAACCCACACTAGGCCAGGTATTGGACTTGTTAAAAAAGATGAACCCAACTAATTGCAATACTTATAAGCCAAATGTTGGTGAGAAAGCCCCAGTGAATAACAAAAATTTCAATAGACAACCCAGAATGTAGAACTATCCTTATACTACTCAATGGAAGGATGGTAAACCAATTCCTAACCAAACCCAAAATTTGAAAGACAAAAGTACACCAAATCCTTTACAAAAAAGCTCTGTTAATATGAATGATGATGTGTCATGGTGTATCATTTTTCAGTCACCTCACTCTTTAGAGTATTGTGCTATTGCTCAGTCATTTGCTTCACACTATAGTGCACAAAATGAGGAGGAGAAAGAAGAAAAAAGCCATGATGATGTAAGTTTTAATATGGTGAGCATGTGCAATGATTTTCTAGATTCTAATTTGGAAGAAACAAAAAGTGATCTTGAAGATAAGAAAATTTTTTATCAGTTACACCATCAACAAGAGTTCTCAGATAATGAAGGGTATGATAAAGATCAGATATGTGCTACATCTTCTAAATTTGGTCATGTAAACTTAAGAATGCCTTCCAAAGAGGAAATTGATAGGATCACTACAAAGATGATCTCCCAAGTACATAGCAATTACAATTTGAGAAATCAAACAGTTAACAATGATGTTTGGAAACCTTATGGTATCTTCATAAAAGATATTACACATAAGATGAAAGAAGAAGACAAGAAGGCTAATGTAGAGATAGTTAAGATTAAAGACATCAAAGCCAAGAAATGGGAACCCAAGAAGAAATTTCAATTCCAAACAAATGAAACAGCAAAAGCAATTGTGCAAGAAAAGGGATCAGGATCTCATATTGTCAAGAAAACAATAGTTCCTACTACTCAAAAGGTTCCTATTTTAGGTATGATTGTGAAACCCACTATATCTTATCCTATTGACATGATATCCATGCTATTACAAATTACTATGAAAGTGCCCTTATCTAAATTGTTTAGAATTGAAGAACATAAGAGCAAAGCTTTTTCATGGTTGGAAGGGATAGGAGATAATAACAAAAATGTAGAACAAAATGTCATTCAACAAACCCCATTGGTAGTAGAAGATAGTGGTATTATGTCTTAGATTCCCCAAATGTTCTTGGATGATTCATCAATAGCATATATAGAAGATATTGACCCATTTTTTCTCAGTTTAATTATAAAAGGGAAAACCCTAAAGAATTGCATGATAGACTCGGGAGCTTCTAACACCATCATGCCATTCAAAGTAATGGAAGCCCTAGGGTTGAAAGTAGACACTAAGCAAGGTAGATGTAGGGTTATGGATGCTAGAGGAGTTCCAGTAATAGGTACTATAAATGCTTTACCATTTAAGTTAGTTGCATACCCTGAGGTAGAGTTGACCATGTCAGTCCTTGTAGTTGATATTCCTCCACATTATGGGATGTTACTTTCTAGAAAATGGAGTGCTGCTATGGGAGGTAGTCTAAAATGTGACCTAACCTATGCCACTTTTCACATAGGAGATAAGGTTATCAAGGTAAATAGATAGCCAAGGGTCAATCATATTTTGGGGGAAGAAATTGATAAACATGCTACTTGTTTTTTAGACACTAGTGTGAATGCATTCACAGCTGAGTTGATTATCCAAGAACTTGCAAAGTTACTTGTTGTGATTGAGCATGAGGTTGAGTGTTGTTTAGAGTCACCCTTATTATGGACCATGTTCTTTGATGGGGCTTGTTCTAAAGAAGGTTTAGGGGTAGGGGTAGTCTTTGTTTCTCCAAAGAAGAATACTTTTTTATACTCCTTCACCCTAAATTTCTTATGCACCAATAATATAGCTAAATATAAAGCCTTGCTATTAGGATTGAAGGTTGCTACCCACCATGGAATTAATAAGTTACATGTAATAGGTGATTCTGAGTTGGTCATCTCGCATATAAAGGGGACATATGTATCTAAAAATAAGAGATTGAAACAATATAAGAACACTGTCTGGGATCAGATAGAATTCTTTGATGCATTTGGTATTTCATGGAGAGATAGGACTCAGAATAAGATGACTAACTTATTAGAAAATGTAACAATTAAGCCATAGGAGGTATCATTTGTAGGAATTTCATAGATTGAGGTCCACAATAGAACTTCAATACCTGATAATATTGAACATTGGCAAGTATTTGAAGATGACAAAGACATTGTCAATTTCTTATTGAATAAAGATAAGTACCATGGTCAAGAATTGGACTATAGTGATTTGGTTGAAACTATAGATGGGAAGGAAATAGTTTTTGGTCAAGAAGTCATACAATTAAAGACTAATAAAGTACCTAAAGGTCTGGTTGTTTTGGAGAACATGTTTTATAACCAAGATAGGGTAAGGCCTGGGGCTAAGGATTGTAAACCTCAAGAGCTAGAAGAGATAAATTTGGGTACTAATGAGGCCCCTAAGAAAGTTTATATTGGTCAGAGTTTGTCAACTAAAATTAGAAAGCCTTTGATTGACCTACTGAGAAAATATAGACATGTTTTTACATGGTCATATGATAGAAGATCTTTTTCAACACATTATACCATTGAAGGACAATGTAAAACCTTTTAGGCAAAAATAGAGACCAGTCAATCCCACTCTAGCCCCTAAAATGAAAGAAGAACTAATGAAGTTAAAGGATGGGAGAATAATTAAACCAATTAGACATTCTACTTGGGTCCCAAATCTAGTACTTGTCAAGAAAAAGAATGGAGACAATAGACTGTGTGTGGATTTCAAAAATCTGAACATTGCTTCCTTAAAAGATAATTATGGATTGCCAAACATGAAAGATATGTTGCAACAAGTAACTAGGTCTGAAGTTATGTCTATGATGGATGGGTTCTCAGGGTATAATCAAGTCCTGGTAAAAGAAGAAGAGCAGTCTAAAATAGCATTTATGACTCCTTGTGGAACTTATGTATATGTGAGAATGCCATTTGGATTGATTAATGCTGGTGCCACTTTCCAAAGAGCCATGGATGTGGCTTTCCATGAGTACATCAACAAGTTCATGGTTGTATATCAAGATGACTTAACAACTTATTCCAAAAAGGCTGAAGACCACTATAGGCATTTGGAGAAGATTTTTATTAAAGCATTGGAATATGGAGTATCATTAAACCCTAAGAAGTATACATTTGGGGTAATTGAAGGAAAATTATTGGGACATATAGTATCAAAGGATGGAGTGAAGATAGACCCTAAGAGAGTAGCAACCATTGATAGGGTTCTTAAATCTAAGAATGTGAAGGGAATACAGTCTTTCTTTGGGCAAGCTAACTTCCTAAGGAGATTTGTCACTAACTTTGCTAAGATTAGCAGACCTATCTGAAAAATGCTCAAGAAAGGAGCTATTATCAATTGGAATGGTGAACCTTCATACGGATTTCAAGACATGAAAACTACCATAAAGAATGCTCCAATCCTTCGAAACCCTGACTATACAAAACCAATGCACATATTTTCTTTTGCTTTTTTCCATATTGTAGCTACAGTTTTGTTGCAAAAAAAAGAGGAAGGATATGAACAACCAATTGCATTCTTTAGTAAGTCATTACAACCTACTAAACTAAAATATGAGATAAATGAGAAACAAGCATATGCTTTGGTAAAGGTTGTGAAGGCTTTTAGATGCTACCTGATAGGTGCTATTTTCATTGCATTTGTGCCTAGTGCTATTGTAAAAGACATATTTTCTCAACAAGAAGTGTCAAGGAGAAGATGTAGGTGGATCAATAGGATCCAAGAGTTTAACATTGAAATGCAAATAACAAAATTGGTAAGAGGCCAAGGTTTAGTTAAACTTATGGCTAAATCTAATTTGGATTCTGTTCAAATTAATATGGTAACAGATGACCTCATATTTGATTTATGTGACATGGGTCACTATGAGTGGTATGCTAATGTTATTCATTATCTACAACACATGGAAGCCCCATCCCATTTGACTTAGAATGAGAAGAGGAGCATTAAATTACAAGCCATCAAGTACATAATTGTCCAGGGCAGTTTATGGTGGAGAAATTTTGAGGGAGTTTTACTAAAATGTGTTGATCAAGAAGAGGAAAAAGAAATCTTGAATGAAATGCATGCTAGAGTTTGTGAAGGACCTTATATGGCCAAGACTACCATACACAAGGTAATTGTTAGTTTTAGGATCTCTACAAATGTAATAACATTGCCATTGCAATTGATGTGTTTCAATTTGCAAATTTTCTTCTCATATAAATATGAGAAGAAGGAGACATGTCTCTATAGTTAATCATCATTGGTTAGTATATTTAATATAATTAACCATCTGTATAATATATATTTATATTTATATTTATATTATTATATATATAATATAATATGTAATATATATATTATATATATAATAATATGTATGTATAAAGAATATATATCTAATGATGATTTACCATTTATAATGAATCTCATGATCATATCAATCTGACGAAACTACAATTTAACACTCCCTCTTAGTTAAGAAGGATTGATATATAACATACTATGCTCTTGAGTATAAGGAGATATCATCTCACTATGATATCCCTAGAATGGCATATCAATATGAATTCATCAACACACATATGTAAATTAACATAAGGAATTTACTTCAATACACTATGAGGCTAGAATCCTCAACACTCCCTCTTTAGCAAGGAAATTGAAATAAGCTTAACTTACACAATCAGGTGTAATCATCATTATGTTTTAAACTAAGAGAAAGAAAGAAGAGAAAACATAATGGATTTTTATGGTGTCTGGAAATTGCCCAAAGACCCATGAAGGTTATCCATGTGTCTAGCAAAATCTGGCCCAAAGAACAAGGATAACCTTAACTTCAAAACAATGGGTTTTCATGGTGTCCAGAAATTACCCAAAGACCCATGAAGGTTATCAATGTGTCTGGAAAAATCTAGCCCAAAGAACAAAGATAACACTAAATTCTTCCATTGTTTGAAGACAGATCAACTAAAATAAAGTCTTCACTTTATAATAGGATCAAAACACAAGAAAGGTCATCACCTTTCACAAGAAAAGTTGTCACTTTTCATAACACAAGCTTGCAAGCAATTTTACATTCATGAATATATTAGTTAATAAATGCATTTACAAAAAATGTCATACAAATTTTACCTCTAGAGTACACAGTTTTTAACTTTGCAAGAGGCTTGGTAAAATATCGACATGTTGCTCATATGTACTAATATAACTTAATTGGATAACATCACTGTGAACCATACCTCTTATATAGTGATAAGAAGTCTCGATATGCTTCACGTGTTCCCATGGAGATAGCTACTTAGCTTTAGTAGAACTCAAAGCAACAACTGGTTGTTTTTCAAGACTGAAGCAACAATAAACAAGAGTGCATTACAGAGAGTTTCACTTAGAACTTCTTCTCATAGAGAGGATATCATTCATGAAGGATTGCATCTCAGAATTTCTCCCTCTGAATGTCTATCCCAGGAGGTCACATCTTCTAGTTACTTCCACACAAAATTTCTTTCCCCAAGGATGCTTGTTAAACTCCCTCTAAATCTGATAGTCTTCCATCTTGATGAAAAGTCATAACTTTCTCATGATGTATGTAGAGTTAGGCCCATGAGGTAGTTACCCAAATGTATTTCTAGACTCCCTCTAATTATTAAACTTCTAACTTTATTTCTCTTCTAAGCTTGAATGTTTCCTTTAGAAGAAATGAAAGACTCCCTCTTAATAAAGAAGGATACTCATAATCTTGATCATCATGGACATTTACTTCAAGATCCTCAGTTTATCCATCTTGATCATCATAAGACTAATGAATTCTAGATCACAACTTCTTTGGAGCTACTACATAAAATTGATTTTGCACAATATGCTTAATGTACCATCCTACTTTTCCTACAAGATCATCTTTAGATACAAAGGAAAAGATCAAGAGAAATAGCTCATATAATACATATAGAATTACAAATAAGAGAGAGAGAGAGTACAAGGAGTTAAACTAATATAAGATTACTTATCTACACATGAAGATTCAAGAATTTTCTTTAGAGATTGGAACATCTCCTCTCTAAATAAGGTTCAAGTGGTAATGGAACATTGCCTATTTATTCCCCATTCAATGTAAAATTTCCACTCATTCTTATATTGTTTGAATAATTTTTAATTAAATATGAAAATTCCTTTCCAACTTTCTCTTTTGATTATTTAAGGCTCAAACATTCATTTAGCTTAACATTAGAATCAAGCACATCCTTCCATTTTCTCAATCTTGTCCACAATATACCAATATCTTGATTTAGTATGGTTGTGCCACATGAATGAATATCTTACCGTCTATGTATTCCTATCATTGGTGAATCTAGCACAACGTGGTTTACTCCCTCTCTTTCAAGGTTGTCTCAAATGAGATGTTAGGCTCCTAGTGAATCTTAATCTCCCTCTTTTTCTTTACAAGGTCGGTGTCCAAATCCTTACCTTACTCTTGCTCGATATTTGTGGTTTAGTCTCACAGCCTACTATATCAATACTAGTTGATTGATCCTTTAAATTTTATCTATTCTCCTACTCTCTATATAAAATCATATTATATCCATAGGTGAAACCATATTAGCAATAATAATTCTCGTGTCTTATTTATGCTTGATCATTTTTGACCTCCTTCTGCAAAGGCTATGGTTGCAGAGATTACATCAATGAAAAAATTAAGACCAAAGCAATCATAGAGATGAGAACCAAATAGCAGACAGACACCGATTAGAATTGCTATGTCATAATGCAATTCTTGTATTAAATTGACCCACGTTGAATTTCCTTTAGCAACAATATTAATGCCTCAATTTGGATGATCCATACACATGTCTTTTAATGTCACCAGTTTCACCAATATATAATCTAGTCTAAGATTGTATTTATTTTGTTGAATGAGATCTATCCTTATTTATTAGGCTTGATAGCTGATGTGGGCTATGTTTACTCGTAGACATGTTCCAACTATGTTCAAGTGCTATTAAATTTCCTTTCCATTTTACTTCCTTCCGTAAGACTCTCGCACACGTTAGGTCATTAATTTATATTAAAAATATATATGTTAAGAATGTGTATTCTGATCTTTGTATTACATTATGGTTTGGCCAATGGAAATGGTCCTTTTAAAATAAAATATCCATTCAAAGCCCTTTTCTTTGTTCGCTGCCATCATTGTAAACACACCCCATTCCAGCATGAAGTAGACTAAATTTTTTATTTGCAAAAATTCCCAAGCCTTGTTTCCTTTGATACGGATAGTATTCATGTATTGATTTAAGTGTCATGTGTTTAATTTAATTCTTTATCTCTATTGACTATAACAGAAGCCTCTTTTATGAATTTCTCTCATTTACTCAATGTGATTATCTTTGATATGTTATGTCATAGTGCTCATTACTTCTAATCTTTTTCCTTACTATTTTGTATCCCTTTATGCTAACTTGGATATTGCGTTGACATAATTTAAAGTTGAAACTTTGCGGCAATGATTTACAAAATTCTTATAACTTGGTTGGTACGTAGATTTACTATAGAGTATGTCCAAGTATGCAGTTCGTTAGCAGTCCACGTGGCACTTTTTTCTTTGGGTTCTTTTCTTTATGTTTTTTTCACATGTATTTTCATCGGTGGATTACACAATCTTAGTTTGTGCTCTTAAGTAATCCTCTTCATCACATGACATGTTGATTTCTTGTTTGTACAAGTCACCATCTTCTATCTTTTGCCATACCTAAATAGTTGACCATCTTATTGGGTGATTGTTTATTTGATAAACTTTAATATCCAATAGGAATTTGTTTATTTCTTCCATCATTATCAATGTTCCCTAAATCTGCTCCCGATGGGATATTTATCGGGCTCCCTTCTTAATCAGTCTTTCTTAATTTATCGTTGTTGGTTCTTAGTTTCTATTTTCTCTTTGTTTATTGGCAATTATTTTCAACTATTCGATAATATGTGTGATGATTAGCTTCCTTAGCAAATATTAATGTCCATCTTCAAATGGTATTTTCAGCACTCATTCGTCAACCGAAATCCAATCTATAGGAGACTAATGAGTAGATCAATAAAAAATGTAGAAGGCCACAAAATGGATGTGATTCCATAATGTACTCTACAATTAGTTGAGGGCACTGAAAAATTGAATTGATCCATCAATCACATCAAGTGCAACGATCTCCTCCATAAATGCACAGCCTATCTAGTTAATGCATATTGTTGATTGTTGTCACAGAGTCGATGAATGTAGCCTCTATCATGAACATGGATCTATGTGTAGGTTGCCTCATCCTTACAATTTGACAAGGGAAATGATATTAATGTGTTCCTAATATTCAAAATGATGTGTAGAGCAGATGATAGTTCCCATGATGTTCAGAGTAATTCTATGTTCTATCCACCCTTTGTTGCGAGAGACTCTCTGCCTAATTGCTCCTTCAATGTTTGGCTTATAAAAATACATCATTCAATTTATCCACTACTAAAACTTTGCTTCATTCGATAATTTCTATCATATTTTCTTATCCTTTCTCACATTTGCAGTTTGACTCTAATACCATGTTAGTTTTAGGATCTCTGCAAATGTAATAACATTGCCATTGTAATTGATGTGTTTCAATTTGTAGATTTGCTTCTCATATAGATATGAGAAGGAGAAGATATGTCTCATAAAGAGACATGTCTCTATAGTTAATCATCATTGGTTAGTATATTTAATATAATTAACCATATGTATAATATATATATAAATTATTATATATATAATATAATATGTAATATATATATTATATATATAATAATATGTATGTATAAAGAATATATATCTAATGATGATTTATCATTTATAATGAATCTCATGATTATATCAATCTGATTGAACTATAATTTAATAGTAATGAGAGCTGGATTTTGGTGGCCATCCCTTTTTAGGGATGCTTAGATCATGCTAAGGAAATGTGATGCTTGTCAAAGGTTTGCTGGAAAATTGAAATTTTTACATAATACTCCATTAAAACCAATTGAAGTTCAAGCACCTTTTCAGCAATGGGGTATGGATTTCATAGGTGAGATCTCTCCTAAATCTAGCATTGGTTATTCTTAGATTTTAGTTGCTATTGATTATTTCACAAAGTGGGTGGAGGCAGTCTCTACAAGAAATGCAACCAGTAAAGTTGCAAATAATTTTTTGTTGAATAACATTGTTTCCAGATTTAGTTGTCCTTAGAAAATTGTAACAAATAATGCAATGTGCTTTAGGTCTAAGGAGTTCATGAAATTTTGTGACAAGTTTGGAATCACAAGATCAACTTCTTCCCCTTCTCATCCACAAGGAAATGGACAGGCCGAGTCCACAAATAAGAATTTATTGAAAATAATCAAGAGAACCTTGGATGACAATAAGAAGGCCTGGGATTCCAAGTTGCAATTAGCAATATGGGTAGATAGGGTGACTATGAAGAAATCCATTGGTGTAGCCCCATTTGATACAGTATATGGAATTCAGGCAAGGATGCCACAGAATAACCTGATGAGCTTGTATAACTACATTCAAATCTATGATGAGGATATCATTGATGATATGCAAGAAAGGATAGATGAGCCTATAGGACTAGCAGAGACTAGGAGAGAAGCATCTCTCAGAAAACAAAAGTTGCAATTACAGGTTAAGACATTATATGACAAAAGGACAATAGGCAAAAAAATTGAAGATGGAGATTTAGTCCTCATATGGAATGCCAGAATTAAGGATAAAGGAAAACATGGTAAGTTTGAACCTATATGGTTAGGTCCCTATTTGATTAACAATACATGGCGAGAAGACTCTTATATCCTCAAAGATTTGTCAGACAACATTCGCGAACTAACAGTTCATGGACAGTTCTTGAAGAGGTATTTTTCCTAAAAAATACTTATTTATTCCATGAACAGTAGTCTAGGGTTTTGATGTACATTTGTAAATTATTTGATCTTTGTGTAGTCTCCTCTACATATTGTTCCCTATTGTTGTTGCTCTCTCACTTTTGTCAAGTTGCAAAGAAAGTAAAGTGTGTGGTTTGCTTAACCATAGATTCTATATTCTTGCATAGACTCGAGTAGTCTATTATCCCTAGATAGAGTCACTATTGGTCTAATTTTTTCAATGATAAATTTTTCCCATTTTAGGCATAAAAAATCAGAATTGAGTCCATTATTGGAGGCTAGGGCTTCTGGTTTTGGTCTTGCATTTTTGGTACCTTTTGAAAATCTTTGTCAAACCCTAGGTCTTGTTACTTTTGAATTTATTCGGGCGCAAAACCTTTTAAAATGTGAATATTCCTTGTCCTACTTAAATCTTTTGTGGTGCCAAGTGTCTTTTTCTAAATTTTTTCACCAATGTCTAATCTTTGTAAAATCCACAGTTGTTGCATCATTGCTATGAGAAAGTGCAAGGTTTTTTGCTATAACGACATAGCGACTGTCAGGAATTTGAAGTGTGGTGTCGTAAAGTGGAAGGTAGTGCCAAAAAGGTGTATTTTTTCAGAGGAGGTTCCATCATTAATTCATGTCAAAATCATCAGCATCAGAAAAGGACACACGTGGAACTAGTTGTAGTTGGCATCACCTGAATTTAGATTTTTTGGCGAGTCACTATGTCACGATCAAAAAATTGGTGTACCCTGCTAGTAGTGATATGGTGCCTTGCCAAAGAATGAAGAAAGCAGCAACCTTTGACATTGATAGTGACTGCAGAATTCCCATTTAATACCATAAATGTGCATGTTCATTGTTCTGACAAAAGTACTAACTAGTATGATCATGATTGACAAGTAATCTTTTCCCCGTCATCAGAATACAGTTTTCATTGGAGGTCACTATGTCATTACTAGGAAATCACCGCACCTCACCGGTAGTGACATAGTGATTGACTGGATAATATAGAAGACAGTGCTCTTTTGAAATGGATGGTAACTATGAAGATCCCAAGAAATATATTATAGAAAGTGTGCCTTTATTACTATATTAGTAGTATTGATTGTTTTTTATCATGCTCGAGATTTTTCCCCGGCAGTGGATTTTAGCTAATCACCAAAAATTGCTATGTCATGATTGGAAAGGTAATGCATTGCACCGGTAATGACATAGCAACTTGTTTGGAAAACTGTCTACTTTGTTAGCTCCAAGTGGTCGAGTAAATCCTAGTCCCAAAATTTTCTCATCCCATTGACCACTCGAATGTTCTTGATCATGCCAAATGAAATTAACCCTGAGAGTCCCTAAATGCCATAGGGCAATGATCTTTGATAGGACATATCTCGAAGCTTGTGTGAGGTATGGATGCAATTCTAGGTGCTATTGGATCATGTCGTTGACACCTATAATAACCTCTCTCTCTATTTTTGGAGATTGGATTTGGTTTTTATTTTACGGCCCTATCTCAGGTGATGTTGAAACTTGTAGTATTGGTCAGTACAAAGTCGCCAACTAGTGAATCTCTTTAACCATTTGTCGTGGGAATGAACTTTCTACTCTATTAGATCTAAGTGGTAGGATAAACTCTAGTCCTAAGCTCGTCCTATCCTTTTGACCACTCAAACATTCTCGAGCATGTCGAATAGAATTGACCCTAAGATTCACTAAATGCCATAGGGCAATGATCTTTGACAAGACATATCTCAGATCTCGTATGAGATATGGATACAATTCTAGGCAATATAGGATCATATTATTGACACTTAAAATAATCTCTCTCTCTCTTTTTGGAGATTGGATTTGGTTTTAATTTTGTAGCCCCATCTTAAGTGATGTTGAAACTTGTAGTGTTGGCCAGTACAAAATCGCCAACTAGTAAATCTCTCTAACCGTTCATCATGGGACTGAATTGTCTACTTAATTAGCTCTGAGTGGCTAATTAAACCCTAGTCCCAAGCTCATATTGTCCCATTGATTTCTCAAACATTCTCAGGCATGCCAAAAAAAATTGACCCTAAAAGTCACTAAATATTGTGTGTCGATACTTGGAAGAATGAAAAAGATACAAGAAGTTGAAGATGGCATCCTATGGTTATAAATTTGTTCTTGGGGAGACTACCTTTGGCACAAAGAATCATTTATTATCCCTCTAGTTTCTCCAAAATTGGTTTGAACTTTCATCTACATTAAAACCCCAAACTCCTCAAATCAACACTATAATTCCCTGGCTAAGTATCCAAAACTTGCCTAGGGCATCATTGGAAAATTAGCTAGCTCCATTTACAGGGCCCAAGCTTTATGATGCATTAAGTGCAATGTGTCCTCTCCCATTTCCCTCAACTCCATGATGATTCTATGGTGGGAACTCATGGGAGAGTCATTTTTGTGTGGGTTTCTTGGGTATGATCAACACACAAGGTGTTTTCATAATAATTTCTAAAACCTTAAAAGATGAATAAATAAAGGAAAATTTAATGAAGAAAAAAGTATTGTACAAACATGAACTAACTTAATCCAAGGTATAACTTCAATGTTCAATCCATTATCTCAAAATTTGTTTGCAAAATTCAAAATTTGTTAAAGGAAATGTAACAAAATGTTTGTATTCAAATTCAAGAATGAGCTTTTCCAATATCCAAACAGTAGATTTGTAGTATAACTCCCATTTGACTTCTAGAAGTCATCCTGATGGATGTAACCTTATTGATCTTTTGTTGTGAAGGGATCATGATTGTGACCATGAGTGGTCTACACCATTGAGGTGATTGGATTTATGTTTCTATATTAGTTTCTTTGATTATGCTTATGGCTGATTTATGAGATTATGATGTGATTTATCATTCACTGAGGTTTGTGCCAATGGTTACCAGGATCAATGTGGTATCATGATGTTATTCTATGATTATCCTGAGATATGTGTAGAGATTGCACTATGTACTATTATCGTGCTACATTAGACTAGGTTCCTATAGCAGTGGTTAGTCATGTTTATGATTGTGTTCGCTTATATGTTTTAAGTGCCTTTTTATGTTGGGTAAAAAACCATTATTAAATACTTAAATAATTAGAAATGAATTGTCCATGTTGGGTTCATTGGTTATGTGCTACAGATATTTACCTTGATTTCAATATCATAGATGTTAGACTACTATGTTGTTCAATTGATCATATTGTATGATGATGCCATTTTCAAATGACTTTTTGTTTTATGATGATATCTAGTTATTCAGTATTTGGGCATATCCCTGATTATGTTATGTGGTGGATTTAATGTTATGGGTATTTACTTCATTCCTTTGTTGTTATGCTTTATGTGAATGTGGGTGATGTAAATATATTATTTTAGTATAATTAAATAAATGGTTAAATTAAGTGATTTAATGAATTTATTTATTTGTCTATGTTGTTATATGAAATTGCACTTGATCATGTTGTTTAGTGTGCAGGATTTATATCCCTGGCAGTGGCACATGGAGTTAGTAATTCAACCATTCATATTTTACCAATGTCGCCCCTATATGGTTGACATGTCCTTATTTTAATTGTTTAATTAATCCTTTTGGTGATTATTAAATCCGAACTCATTTTCATTATGTGATTAGACTAGTGAGCATGTATGTGCATTTAGAGGTTCGCATTGTTACAAAGGTTGTTAAGGAAATTCAATGATTTTTGAGTTTTTGAGATTTATTTTATTTTATTTTAAATTTTTGGTAGCTTTGTCATAGATGAATTCTTATTTCTAGGAATAGCATGTTTTTTTTTGGGTCAATTCAGGGTTTAACTAGGTTGGCTAGTTAATTTTCCTAATTGATTATTCACTCGAAAAGTGAATAAGTATCCAAAAAGGAATTTAATTCCTCACTTCTCACTTTTTAATTTGAGAGTTTTGAGAGTAAACACCAAAATCTTCCTCTTGATAATTTAATTTTTTGGTCGTTGTGGGAGCTATGGGTGTGGGATCATCGCAAGATCGAGCTCATTGGATCCAGCTCAGCAAGACCTTGGATTGACATGATTTTTAGCTACTTCTGTAGGATTTTTATTTTATGGTTTAGATTCTTGTTTTGCCCCTTTTGGTTGTGAGCTAGAGCTCTTCCATTTTATTGTTTCTACTCTGTTTCAACTTATATTTTTGGTAGCCATTCGTTAGGAGACTAAGAACTAGTGTTCCCCTCCATTTCTGTATGCTAGCTCTACCTGGTTGGGCAAGTATGAGCATTTTCCTATTTTTCAAGTTGAGGGTTTGGGGTTTTGCATCATTATGCTGGTCATTTTTGCATATGAACCCTAGACCCAAATTTTATTTGATATTTGTGGCTTTTGTGCCCTAAGACCAAATGGGTTTTAATTTCAAATTTTTTGGTTTTTGAGGTTTTTCACCTTGGTTTGTGTGTTACCCAATTTTCTCAAGTTTTCTTGGCATGATGTTGGTTGTGGGCTTGGATTATTCATAAGACGTCAATCAGACCATTATTTTGCTTTTATGTTTGCATTGGGATGCATGTCACATCCATACTCCCAACGTTGTCTTCAATTGAGTGACTTTATACCTGATGTTATAGTTTCTTTTGGATGTTTGTTCTTGCTTCGTGGACTCTAAGATTTGCATAGAATCCATACTCTTGGATTGAGGCTAGTTGAGTGAGTTCATGATGTTTGGTCTTGTTGCATCATTGGGATTTTTGTAGAATCCATACTCCCAGATTGAAGTCAGTTGAGTGATTTCATGATGTATGGTTTTATTATCTTTGGGATTCATGTAGAATCCATCCTCCTAAGTTGTTTTTGGTTGAGTGATATTTTTCTTGTATTCTCATCTAATCCTTGTGCTATGATCTTTGTGATGGTGGTGCGCCACACATAAGTACATGCACGTACATTTTTTAGGTGACTTTCAGAGCTCGATCTTTTGTGGCACTTTCAGAAGTTATGATCATTGGGGTTGGGTTGGGAATATGCATGCCTATGGGCACTCATCATTGGATGAAAATGGGTAGGGTAGGGTAGCATATGGAGGGGGCTTCTATCTCACATCCCAATGACCTTGTCTCACAAGGTTGGCAAAGGAATTTGTAAGTGATTACTAAATAAAATGTGTAAGTGATAATAAAACTCAAGATAATAAAATGTATGTGTGGGGCCCTCCATTGAGGAGTTGAAACACACAATCTAAGCTTGGGCTTGTTAATGCCAAGCGACTCTCCATGATGTTAGCCCCTACTTAGTAGCCCATTGAGTGTCTGACGAGGACCTTTTGTTTATGCATTGTCTATGTTCTTGGTTTCAGTCATTATATTGTTTGGTGTGAGTGTTAGCCATGGATGTTGTGTTTTTTGTTGGATGATTACCTCCATCGTCATAGCGGAAGTGGACCTACGAGTTTCATATGCTTGGGAGGTGTAGCTACCCATACCACTACTAGGGACCGGTGTATAGAGATGGTCTTTTGTCCTAGTATGACTGTTGATGGATGTTTTCACTTGATGCTTCAGGTTTCGGAGTATGCTTTCATTGGAATGCTTGGATATCATGTTTAGATGAATCTAGTTTATTAGACACATTCCTATATTATGATGTTTAGCATATGATTAGATGATGTGAATTTTTTCATTGTCGTATCTATTACTTATTAGTTTAGCATGTTAGATTTCCTATTTGTATGATGTTTAGCATATGATAGATGATGTGGTTGATTTATTACATTATCTACTGCTTTACTTTTAGCATGTTATATTTCCTTATTCTTATGTTGTAGCATGTTTTTGTAGTGATGTCCTCATAAGATAACATTGATGATCTGGTCATTAGTTTGGGATGTTATGCGTGGGGGATGGCTAGGATCCATGATGGTCTTATGATGCTATTGATAGTTGGGAGGAAATGCGTACTTAGTTTGTTATTTTTGTACATTATGATGTTGCTTTTTTACATTGTGATATTGCTTTCAGTATGTCCTTTTTACTATTGTAGTTTTAGATGGATAGATGTTCTTCTTTCTTGTTCATGGCATCTTATTGTCTATGCACTCGAGTGTCCATTCCTCGATCTACATGGATCTGGTACTCCTGGTGTGGAGGTTTATTTTTTTGTTTTATCCTTTGTTTTGGCCCCTAAAGTAATTATTTCTTTCTCTAGGTAACCATGCATCAGCATTGGGTGATACTTTAAAGTATTGCACGTCCAAAAGAGAAGAATTGTGTGATACTAGAAAGTATCACATGCCCTTGTAAACTATATTGTATGACACTCTATTGTATCACACAACTCTTGGAGAAAGGTCGTATGATACTAGTAAAGTATCACACACCTTCTTGAGAAGTGTCACCCAAACCTTGATTGTATCACATGACTTCATTAGAAATGTTGTACGATACTAGAAATTATTGTACTATGCCAATTCAAAGTATCACCTAGATTTTGGAAAAATCTATCGGAACGGACAGCGAGCACTTTTTGGTTTAACCAAAATTTTTTCAGAGGTGTTTTGGATACCCTTTATGGTGTTCTCGAATACCTTGGAATTGGATTTTGAATTCAAGATGTTCGATTTGAATTCAGTTGTACATCTTTCATAATTTTTCATTTTTGGTTTGGTTGTGGTATTTGGAGATTTTTTGGCTAGTCAAATTGTTGGTGAATTCTTCTATTGTGATCTTTGTGATCCATGTATGATGTTTTCATGTGCATTCATACTTTTAAAAAAAATATCTTGGCTTGAATTAAATCCTTGTTCCAAGGATCTCCAGGTGGGGCATTACAATATTTATCTTCTTCCAAGTCTTATAGGACATCCCAAGGTGTGCATTCAGTTAAACCAAACATCTTTTCTTCCTTCAATGCCACAACTAAAACTTGCACAAAATATTGTGCAGCAACTTTTAAAAGTTGTTGACCACATTGCAATTTTTGCATTTTTTACTTCTATACCCTTGAAATCTTTTTCAATGGAACCAAATAGGTTCAATATAGGTGTTTAGATATAATGTGGCCCCCTATAACCAATATGCCTCTTTTTGTCCCCTAGACCCATTTGAGAAACTTCTTGACAACTTAGCAACTTTTGGCATTTGGGATCCTAATCAACCAAAATTATATTTTATGAGTTCCAAACACTTGAACAAGATACAAAATCACTATTTAAGAACTAGTTGGGTCATAAATCACTTACTAATGACTTGTACGGACTTTGACCCACTTTAACCACCTAGTGTCCCCCTAGTGTTTATTAGCTTACACATGCCTAAACAAGGCTTAGTCAAACCAACTTGATCTAAGCACACCAAAACACCACCCCAACTTGGCTAGAGTCACAACAAGCTTCAAAGCAACAACAACATAAACAAAGTCAAAACAAGGGTTGTTTGGTGTACTGCACCAAGATAATGATAGAAAAAAGAGAAGAAATGCAACAACTATAGCTATAGGAATCATAGGAAGAGCATATATAATATGTTTACATGAATGAAGCTCTCGAAGAGATGGATAAGAAAGCAATATTGATATCAAATTGTATGAATAAATTAAAAACTTTATTTCAAGTCTTCTTGTGTTTTGAAGATAAAGCATATATAAACTCTTAACATGTTTATGATGACACTAAGATTCAAGCTTAAACATTTACATAATGCAGCCAACTCAAGAGTCAAACTTCAATGTTAATTATATAACAGAAATAAGAATTCAAGTTTCATTTTTCTCATCCCAACAAAAACTCCAAATAAGTTACTCATAATCAAAATTACTCATAACTTGTATAATCTAAATATAAATTAATATCATAGCCTTATTCACATGTCAAAAGATACTATCAAATCTTATTATAATGATTCCTACCATTATTTTGGATGTAAATTACATTAAAATCAAATACATGAAATACTTAAAAAGTAAACAAGAAAAACAAGATATATATTATGATAACCAATAACGTCATACATGAACAAACCGATGCATCAAAGTTGTAAGTCTAATAATTTCATACATCAAATATATGTCATACATCAAATATAAAATGTCATATATACATCAAATGTATGTTGAATATGTCCACTAACATAAAATCTAAGATATATGTCCACTAATGCCTATACATGTGTCCATCCCTATATCTTCTCCTTCCCACGAGGGGAAGGAAACAAATCCCTAGATGTCTTTGGTCATTGCATGGAGGGAGATGATGGGGATGATGGGGTCTTCCTCACATGCTCGCTCATTCTTTTGTTTAGGCTCCTCTCTAACTAGAGCTGTTACAAACAAAGTATATATGAATCAACAATTATTATACATTGAAATCAAATATATATACATACAAAATTAATTATTTTCTTACCACCATCAAATAGTCACTATTTACATCCACCTCAAAGGCTCATAGACAACCCAGAGTAATAAGGCCCTACAAAAATTCAATCAATATAATCACTCGATCCTACTTATAAATATCATTTGAAAGTTTAATACTAACCATTATAAATAACAACTAAAACTATGAAAACTCTTTCATACCTTGATCAATGGCTCTAAACTAGCCATCATGACAGCAACTCCATGATCGATGGACTAGCAAAGATGAAGAGTCTTTGATGTCAACAACTTCAAATCATATAATTTACAATTTACATTTTCTTTATAAAATATAATATAATCAAATGAATTAAATTAACATGAAACAAATGTACCTATATAAAGCTCATATCATGCCTACACTCAGAGTCCCTTGTGAATGTTAATGGTTCTGTAGAGAACTAATGCACATACCTGTTGACTCATCGATAGGATGTAAAATGAGGCCAGGGAATATATAATAGGGTCATCAACGCTCTTACCCTGAATTTTGAACAATGTCAAGACATGTTAATTTATGAGCCATTCATTGTACATACAAAATGTGATCAAATTAGTTTATTATAATTTTAATTTACATGTGTGTCAATGTCAAATGTCTCACTCAAGAAGTCATCAGTGACTAACCCATCATCCATAGTGTCTCTAGAGTAACTGCCAAACGTGCATAAGGATCCACATTGTAATAATTTTCCTAAGGCAATAATTCAACACCAAGATCAAGAAACTCAATAGATAGCACAAGAGAGACTAATGATGATCAAATGAGAATCTCATTAATAATCAAAATGATAATGGATATCTAATGATTGGATAATTGGATTTTTGATGAATACACACTAGAAGTGCCTTGTATATAAAGACAACTAGAATGACTAGGAGTTAGCAAAGAGATAAACATTACAACTAAGCACATGTCCACCAAGAGTGGATTATCCTTCATTGAGCACAGGAGGTTGTGCGATGATGAGAGGATAAGTTTACATAGGTGTATCTCATAAAGAGATGTTGTAGACACCATGTGCTCTAATAAGTTGCTAACTCCTATGTTGTCATCAAGACAACTCATATGTTTATGCATATTCCTAAATAAACTTAAGTAAAGTATAATAATAATCAATTATTTTCACTAACACCCCCCTTAAGTGCAACTTAGGAGAATGCACTTAAGCTCACAAAGCTAAATGAAGGATGCAATGTGGGTCTCAGCTATTAGGCCACGTTAGGTACCCATGTACAAATGAAATGCTCTACATATAATGTTATGAAATGCAATGCAATCTCTCTAAAAATGGAGAAAGAGGAAAAAACTCATGGAAAAAACCTCCTCCAAAAAGAAAGATAATTACAATAAAGAAGAGAAGAGTCACGTGACCCATCTGGTGAAATATCCCCCATAAGAAAAAATACATGATGGTATCCCCCCATATTGAATAATCTCTTGCAAGGATGTCATGAAGGAAAAAAAAGTATCCAATGCCTACAAATGACATTTCTCCCTTTAGGAAGAAGATACACCAAGTATAGGTGCAAGTATACTCCCCATTGTGGATAGGAAATGGATGAGGAATCCAAATGTAGTTGCTATGGATGTTGCCTCTAAAGTATGCTCCTATGTTGACAAGTCCTTGACAAATGTGGATGCCACAAGCCAATCTAGTGGATGCCAAAAGAAGGTGGCAAATAAGCTAACATGTCCATGTATGAAAGTGAATCAAACTCTAAAGACAAGGAATCATCCTTATAGGAAGAGATGGGAAGAGAAGCAATGTAGCCTCCCCTCAATGATGAATTCACACCCATGAAAGAAGCTCCTTGATGACTGAAGAAGCTACACCATGAAAATTGAATGATGTTCCTCCTTGTAGAAAGAAATGGTGCCATATGTGTAATAGAGAATGCTCCCCAACTAGTAGGAAGAATCCGCAAAAGATATGATGTCTCAAGAAACTGGAATACAATCTCCAAAGATTGATATGTCTCCTTTGAAGTAAAAGAGTCATCCTCCAACTGCTAAAAAGAAGTGTCCACAATCATGTCTGTCTCAAAAGAAAGATCAAGTGGTTCAGGTTCATAATGTTCCCTCACAACAAGTGAAGAAGAATTCCTTTCAACAAAGAGAAGATGTATGTCATTAATAATGTCTCCCACATCTTCAATGTAAGACTCTACAAACAACACTACAATTTTTGGAAGGAATTCATCCCATGAAACTTAGATAGGAAGACATGATGTTTCTTACTACACTGAATTAGGAGCATCTGTGATTGGAATTGGATCAGTAGAAGCAATAAGAGCATTAGGAGGTATGATCTCAACTAGAGTTCTATGTACCACAACTGCAGTGACTGGAGGTAGAATGTCCTCTGGTAATGGAGGGACTCATGGATCTCCATATGCTTCCCAAAGACACATCCAAACATCATGAGGACTACTTGCCTTACTAAGAGGAGCAAAAGATTCCTTACTCGTATTGTTATACACAAAGAGAAGAAGAAGAGAAAGATGTCCCCAATTAGTATTAGGTGGAAATATCTTGAAATATAGATAAGGAAACACTTCCTTATATTCTCTTAGATGATCAATCATCAAAGCACTCCATTTTTTATAGTTCTTTTTTGTCAATTTGGAGCTTAAACCAAAGCGACACTTTTGACATGACTCCATGAGATCAAATAATGTATGCACCTCCAAAATTTTAAAAAAAATCAAAGAAACCCTACCTTAATGCATGATTTGGCACTTTATATTTAGTGTGATTACAATGGCCACTTGCCAATTTAGGGCCTAAGTGGACTTTTAATTTTGCTGGTTACAACAACAAATATGAAACTATATCAAACTCAACGAGATAAGACAAAAGACCTCTCAAGGATCTAATTAATTACAAGTGCCAAAATAGGGAAAAAAATGACCAAACTCTGAAAGTACTATGCTTACTCAGAATTACTCTAAACTGATACCAAATCTGGAAAGTAGACAAAAAATCATGTACTTTCAAAAAAAATAGTACCTAAATTTGTGTCCATATCAACCTGTATGAAGCCTCTGAAGTTGTAAAAATTAGGACTGGCAATTTTTAGAAAAAATCAGGAATAGAGATCACAAACAACTTGCACCAATGTGTAGTTCACAAAATTCTACCCCAAAACAAAAACAAAAAGTTGCTCAAAAAAGGGAGTCTGTATGAGGGAGATATCATTGTTTGAAAATCACCTCTATAATTATTTTTTTGAATCATTGTCGTCACACCTCTAAAAATCAAATGACTCTAGATTTCACCTCAGATGTCTGATTTTTATGAAACAAAAGTTGGTTTGGGGGTTTTTTGACCTTCTGAATGTAATACCAATATTTAATTTGTACTAGCAAACTCCAATCTTGACCTTAAAAAAAAAATCTCTCTAATGGCTATGTAATGAAGCTCCCATGATTCTGGTACCATGTAAGAATTTGGTATAGCTTTGATACCATGTAAGAATTTGCCTAAGGCAATAATTCAACACCAAGATCAAGAAGCTCAATAGATAACACAAGAGAGACTAATTATGATCAAATGAGAATCTCATTAATGATCAAAATGATAATGGATATCTGATGATTGGATAATTGGATATGAGATAATTGAATATCTTATGAATACACACTAGAAGTGCCTTGTATATAAAGGCAATTAGAATGACTAGGAGTCAGCAAAGAGATAAACATCATAACTAAGCACATGTCCACCAAGAGTGGATTATCCTCCATTAAGCATGGGATTTTTTGTGATGATGAGAGGATAAGTTTACATAGGTGTATCTCATAAAGAGATGTTGTAGACACCATATTCTCTAATAAGTTGCTAACTCCTATGTTGTCACCAAGACAACTCATATGTCTATGCATATTCCTAAGTAAACTTAATACACTAACACACATGATGTGCACATGTGACCATGGTGCAAAGAAGGCTCCTTCTCAACTAATGGACTGGCATAATGAATGAGGGTCTATGTCAAAGTATTGATAGTCCCTAAAGTACTGGTCTCTACGTGTTCCTTCACAACTGAATGAATAATGACATGCTCACCCTGTGGCTTAACAATAGGTTCCCTAACAGAATTAGGGTTATGATGTGCCCCCGACCACTCAAATGATGACCCCCTACCTCTACTCTGAGAATCTAAGATGTCAAAATAATTGGGGATCTCCTTGAGGACAAATTCACTATATAATTTCTTT
Source organism: Cupressus sempervirens (assembly GCA_028749045.1). Taxonomy (NCBI): domain Eukaryota; kingdom Viridiplantae; phylum Streptophyta; class Pinopsida; order Cupressales; family Cupressaceae; genus Cupressus; species Cupressus sempervirens. The sequence goes on from CM053789.1 coordinate 740,278,477, forward strand.
AAGAAATATATTGGAACCTTATGATTATTGTAGGGAGGGGCATCAAATACCATCCAACATCTATCCCAAAAATTATTTCTAATATTATCATGGATGTACCAGTCGATGGGGAACCTTCTCATTGTAGTTCTAATAGTGTCTTATTCTCCTGGCTTTTTAAACAATGCACATATGCTACCTTTCGTTGTGTTCTTTTTTTTTACATCTTTATAAGATAATTATTTTACATAATATCTTCTTTGTTCTCTCTTAACATTCCAAATATCCAACTTACCACTAATAGAAGCTACCTAGCTCATAATGGACTCAAGGGAGGATGCCAATTGTGCTCTCATAGGATTGGTTTTCCTACAAGCTTTTACCCTACCAATAATTTATTCTAATTCATTTTTCCCTCTTTCTATTTCATTCATTATATTGTCTTGGGTGCTCGGAGGAGGTCTTTCAATTGGTGGAGGTTGCGGAGGTTCTTGCTCTTGCTCACAAAAGTTTTCATTTTGATCTTGTAGAGGGTTTTCATTTTGATTTTGTGGAGGATTTTGTTGATTAGGATGGGGATTTGGTGTTTTATTATTCATATTTCTTGATAAGAAACCAATTGCATTTTAAATAAATAAACAAACTTGAAGCAAAACTTTAAAAAACATACAAAAAAATGCAAAAACAAGATTAGAAAACATACTTGATGAACACGATCTTGATCTCTGATGATGAGGAGGCATGTTAAGGAGGAGAGTGAGAAAATATTTCACCTTCTATAAAATGTGTGTGTGATGTTGGGGGCAAAGAAGGCAAGTAGCAAAATAAAACCCAAAAAATGAGATGGGTCATAGGTTGCAGCCCATAAATAAGTGTTTTAAAAAGCCTGCATGTGCTATGCTTGTGGAGCCCAAGACATAGTGTGTGTAGGCTATAGCACATGCACGCTATTGAAAATTTGAAGAAAAAAAATGTGTGTCATTTTTTTGGCACCACAACTTGGTGCATTTTCTCATTCTATGAATTATGTCTAAATGTGTACATCATGGATGGAATTGAATCTATTATTCCATGAACCATCTTGCACAAGTCCTCTACAATTATAGGTCATATCCTTTCTCTTCCACCCCACAATAATTAATCTAGGGACCCACAATAACTAAAATTAAGATTCAACTTCCACAAGAAGAAAATAAAATATTTGATACAACTCAATATAGTCATGGTAGGAAGGGCCTCAAAGAGATTTTTCCAAGTTGTGCAACAAGAGTAACACGATAGATATAATAAAGAACAACCAAGAGATTAGCAAGATCAACCTTTTATTATTAGAAATATAGTTCCAATGGACCTGCACCATGTAGTATTATATTCCAACCATATTGAAATTCCTTAGCCTCAATCTTTTCAAAGATAATCTTCTAACTAATTATTAGACTATGAATAAGTACTTAAATGTATACATCTATCTGACTAACAAATCAAGTCTAGAAGTAGTACAACTCCCAATACGAAGAAAAATTATTATAAAATATAGATCAGGACCCAACTCATATGTATATATTTTTTAAATTTGTGAAATGCATTGAGATCTAAGATAAAATTCCACAAAAGATCCAATAATAATAAGATATGCATCATATGTTAAAATCTTGGAGGAGGACCTTAGGAATATTAGTGTTAATCCTCTAATAGGTGTGCTTAAAACTATGGAAGTCACCTCCTTATACAATTTCAAGCTTGAAAAATGGTCCTTCAATTTGTTTAAGACGCTCAATTTGAAATGCAGAGCCCTTGAGGATAAAAATGAAGAGCTTCAAAATACCTGGAGGCTGAAACAACTTTGAAGGAGAGGGATGAGGTGAAGAGTCACAATGACATCCTAGTCGAAGAGTTGAAAGGAAAATTAGAGGTAATGGACAATGTAATTAAGTGTGTACTAACTAGGTGTCAAGGGTTAATGGAAGCTATTGTGGAATACTTGAATAAATTAATGGAAAACATTGATTTGGATACAACTTCGATGCTTGTTCTTGATCTTGAGGACCCAAACCCAACAAGAAAATCCTCTAGACCTGGTAAACATACGCATGCTAGTATGTGAAAGTAGTGTAAGGAAATCCCTATGTCTGACAAGAATGAGATCAAGAAAGTGGATGATAGAATTAATGTTATTCAAAAGGAGATGAGGAGAATGTTTTGGCACTTTTTTAGTCTCTAGTTTTGGTTACCCTAACCCTCTTGGTTTTCTTTTCTTTTCTTTTTTATGTTCCAATTGTTGGTTATAGGTTTTTTTTGTTGGTTTTATTTTTGGTTGTGCCTGGTCTTTTAGGCATTGTTACTTTTTAGGACTTCGATGCTTAAATATATATGTAAAACTTTTTGGGTTTTAGATCCCCTATTAAAAACCTATTTTATCCCTCAATCAAAAACAAGATATGCATCAATATACTTCACCAATCAAGAAATTCCCTTGTGATATCAAAAAACACTAACTAGTCATGAAATGGGAATCTAACAACAATGAACTGCCAATAATCTTCAATAATTAAAATTTGAACCAACAAATTAAGGTGCAAACCTAAAGGATTTTCCAAGACAATGTCAAGAATATGTCACCAAATGTGCAATACCTAAAAATCCAAAGTAGAGTGGCATTGAAAGAAACTGAGCCACTTACAAAAAGGAAATTAAAAATAATCATATTTTGATTGATGAAATATTGCCAAGAACCCAAGATGCTCCTACATCATTATCAAAAACATGATTAATTACTATATTGATTATAATTTGAATAGCTACACTTGAAGGTTAGCATATCATTATAGGTTATTTCTCTCAATACTATGACTATTTTTTTTGGTTTAAATTGTAGGTTTGGACCTCATAACTATATATTTTTAATTAAATATTAGAAGTATAGTTGGAATGGTCTTTTGGTTTCTCCTATTTATTTGGTCATTGTGAACTCTAGTGTTAATGGTTTTTTTATATGTGAGAATTTTGGGCCCTTTTCTTGTTGAATTAATTAAAATCGTATTTTATTTTCTAGTTTAGAATGCATGTTCCATATTATCCATTATATAATTTCATTTCCATTTTTTTATTTCATTTTGTAAGCAATAATGAATATTACTTTTTCTACAATGTAGGATTTTGTGATTACATCAATTGAAATAGACAAAGCGCCCTATATTTCATTGTCATCTTTAATATATATTCTTCACATAAATGCACCTATCTCAAGCATCATTTATATTCCTTGAAGTTCATTATAAAATTTTATTCTCATCTTTTCATTCCTAAATTGTCCTTATAAATTTTTATTTTCATAAATATATTTATTTTGTACTTATTTTTATAATAATTTTATCATGTTTACACTTTATTATTTTGAAACATAAATTATTATTATAATGTTATGAATATTTTCTATAATATAAGGATATTAATCTTAAGTAGTTTACTTTTATATTATATGCAGTTAAAGATTAAGAAAATTCATAATTTAGAAAACTTATTTCTTAGATACTCATATCCTCAAAGTAATTATTGTTTTACTTATGTCTAATTTAGCATTGACATACACTAAAATGGAGGAGAATATGTAGTAGTTCATTTTTAAGCCTTAATACCTCTCCCTCTTGTTTCACATTGATTTCATTGTGTTTATAATATTAATAAAGTACTTCCAAAAATAGAAAATTTAGATACATTTTCATACACTTAGGGTCCATTTGGTTCATGGAATTTAAAAAACTGGGATTTCTACAAACCTTGGTTTAGCCAAATCAAAGTTTTGCAAATCTTCATTCCATTTTTTGGGATTTTACTTGAACCGTTTGTTTCACTCGGAAGATGCATGTGAAGACACATTTTTATGCATAAGCTTGGAGTTGAAGGAAAATTTCAAAAAGTAGTCAAATCTATTGTTTTTACACTCCTTTAAAAACATAACTAGGTTTTTATTTTCAATTCCTACTTGCTAGTAGGAAGTTGGAAAACCTAGTTTTGAGGCAAAATTGGAAGTTTGATGTGCTAATTTCATTTTGCCAATTTTGAAACAAATGCAAAAAAATTCAAATCCGAATTTTGAAAAAGCCAATTCCTGTCATCTTCCAAGAACCAAATGGACCCTTAAGGATTATCTACAAGAATTAATTAATGTGCACCCATTTATATATTCTTAGGGTATTCCTCAAATATCTTCATTTATGTGTATGTGGTGTCTTTTCAAATAATTCCCAACTGGACATCATTACACACGAACGCTCACTTCATATAACATACCTTAAGGAAAACACACACACACACATATATCTACAAGTTTGAAACAACATCCAATGATGCCAATACTATAGATCTAACTTCATTCCATCTTTTACATTCTAATTCTTAACATAATTATGAAGCCTTCCCAAGGTGCAAGGGTAAAGTAAAATTCGAGAACCTACTATGCCAAACTTCATAGTTCTTCTTAGTGGAAATTATTTTCCCTTATTTAAGTAGATACATGTACAAAATTTGAATAAGTTCAAAAATAATTATTTGTTAAAGGCAAGGTCACAATTTCTATATCAAATATTGCATGGAGATATTAGGTTAGACAAATAATAGGATTAGATGAATTTGATCAAATTTTAGTTTTAATTTCTTAATTACTCTTTAATTTTTCCAAGTTTAGTTGATTTAGAGTTGTGATTAAAATAATTTGATAAAAGGAAAATACATTATGTGTTCCTTCCATGGCTGAGAGCTCTTGTTAAGGCTAAAACATTAAATAGTAATTAAACATCTCATATGCATCCAATTACATTGCTTCCTTTTTTGTATTGTTATATTTCCTTCCAATGTTTGTTAGTAGGAGATCATTTACCTTTAACAAATGTATGTGGAATATAAAAGTCAATAAATTTCAATTGGCCAAATCGAAGACGTTGCAAATTTCTATGCAAGAGAATATGCAATATAGAGGGAGGGAGAAAAATTGAAGTTTTGAAGTTACCATTTTTGGAGAAGACATTAACACTTTGTGATTTCTATTTCTATAGAAGGCATATAGAGACCACGGCATCCATAAGAAAGGTGAAAAGGAAATCTTGGAGATTGTAATGGGTATGAATGGATATTAATTTAAAGTTTTTTGCACTATGTAATTGGGTTATAAATTATTCTCAAATTGATTCGCAAATTTCAATGGGAGAGAGCACATGATAATCGAAGATATTGTAGACAAGTTAGGTGCAGGTAAACGAAGAACTATGCATTCTAATATAAAATGTAGTACATTTTAAAGAATTTTTAGTCCAGCCTATTTATAGGCTGAGACTTATGTTTTCACCTGATTTTAGGCTATTAGTTTGCCTTGAAAGCTGTGCCTTTGCAAAATATTAAACATGATTTCCAATGTTTGAAGTGTCTTTTTTTTTTTTTGAATTTTTTGAAAAGTATTTCTTTTTTCTTATTGGTTGACCCTATTTTTGCTAGGGGTTTAATTAATTTTTCATTCTGAAAATTAGAAAAAAATTGTCTAATCAACTAAAAGTTTTTTTTTAAGTAAATTTAAGTCTCCATATCTCTAGACTTTCTCTTTATATATTATATGCTATATAATATATATAACTAGTAGTATGGAGAAAGGAAAGGACTAAGAATTAAATTATAAAATTTATTATAGAAGTTAATTAAATTTTATAAATGTTATTAAATTTTATTATATACTTTATTTTATATAATAATTTTTTTGAAATATATATATATATATATAATCCCTAATCTCCTTCATTATTATAATTTTAAAATGAGATTTAAGTTTAGCATTCAAATTAGTTTTACAAGTAAAGTTAGAGTTTAGTATGGGAATTCAATTAAGATTAGATTTACTATTACGTTAGGTTAGGGTCAATAATAGAATTGCATTTAGAGATAAGCACCACAATATTTACCCATTTAATGTTTATATTGAAAAAAAAAGTTTGAGTAATTTTTTATTTTAGGAGATAGTAATGAAATACATATTATTTAAATAGATTGATAGTAAATATGCTAGAATAAATTCATAAATTATGAAGAAAATTTGAAGTCATCATATAAATGAAATTATTTAAGTCAATTGATTTAAAATAATATTGTACCTATTGATTTAAAATAAAAAAATATATGTTCAAACAACACTTTCCTCTAATTTTCTCTAATTTTCTATTTCATTATTCTATGTTCTTATATTATAAAAGAATTAAATTTTATTTTAAAACTTATAAAATTAATTTACTTGATTTACTCTTTAATAATTATTAGTTTATATTACTTTATTTTAATTTTCTTCTTATAATTATTTACAATCATTTACTTATGCCAATGTTTGTTCAATCTATTCAAACAATATTTATTTTTTTACTATTAGGCTGGACTCTTGCTGTAACACAGCTCTTGTTAAAGAAGTTAAAGAAGTTATTTCACTCCCAATGATATTGTTGACATAAATTAAATAGTGAGATTTTTTAGCACCACATAAAATTTGTTAAATTCCATTTACCTTTCTATGCTCCAACATTTTTCATGATTCTAACGTGGCCTATGGTGAGGAGATAAGTAAGCTATATTAGAGCCTCTTGCATATTTAGGATTTTAAATTCTTATGGTTGAAGATACATCGTGTATATTTATATCAAATTAGGTTTTCAATTATGGAAGGTTGATTATATCTTTTTACTATTACTCTCATTGGTAAGTTGTATGAAGGCACTACCCTTATGGTCATTGGTTTATTTTGGTATATAGCCTTTATCTATAAATGTATACCTATAAATATTTTATGAATGATGTGTTGAGTGTAATTAATTAATATATTTCTATTTCAACATATTTCGTCTTCCATAGTTCTATGAATGTCATATCTAGAAGAAAAATCACTTAAAGGATTTTGGAGAACTTACAAAAATAAAGGTTGATATTCCATTACCTATAAAAAAAATTGAGCAGTAAGAATTTATCTTAATCAAAGAGAAAAATATCAAATTGTGTATGGATAATTTTCCCTATTATGTGGAAGGCCAATTTTCTTTTATTTTTCTTTTATTATTTTGTGAAAATCTATTTATATAGAATATATTCTAAATATATTCCTACAATAATATATTGATTGGGCTAGGGAAGTGCTCTTCCCTATTATGTTATGTAAAGCATATTATGCTTTTAGTTTTTCTAGGATTGACATTATTCCTTTCATTATATTAGATGTAGTTATTTACGCCCTTACAACCAAAACATTCCATTTGATTAAGATTTTTTCTAGCACCAACAACATTAAACTCATGTCTTATTACACCAGGGTTTTCCTATCAGAACTTAACCTTGTATGTTTATTTTAGGGTTCTTGTGGTGCTTTCTAGCATGAAATTATTTTAATTTTTTTTTTGTAATCCTAGGAATTCAAAGTTGGTGGATGGTATTGTATAATCATGCTTTCAATATAATATATATGTATACCTAATGGTAGTATTTATTTTTAGGAGTTATTGGTACCCATTGTTGGAGCATTAGTTATAATATTTTCATTATGTATTATAAAATTTTATAGGTTACATTTTGTATACTTACTTTGGCGAAGGATCCAACTACTAAACTAAAATGAATTTCCTATCCACCAATTGTCTATCGTTTAGTGGAGGGAAAGTGATAAAATGGTAATGAAGTAAAACCAACAACTTTTTTCTGATATATGCAAGTAGATCTATCTCAAATTTAAAATTTACTATTGTAAACTTCTATACTAATTGTTTTAAATAGTTGTATATTAATTTTCAAGGATGTAAAAAGTGAAAAGAAAGTTGGCATTTGAATGCTAGGTCTCTACATTCAAGAATTTTTTCCTCTTATCATTGTAGACAGTTCAAACACTTTTAGATCATATTTGAAAAAATTTACATCAAGCTTTTCAAAGTAAGTTTTATTTTTTAATTTTCACTATATCCATGCTTCAAATTACAATCAATGTTTTTGGTTTTCTTCATTTTTCATTTCAACATTCTTTTATTAGTATAGATCAAATTCTTTATTTACTCAATACTAGTTATATGTAATTTTTAGCTAATATAAATTGTTTTGAAGTATTAGATAGCAACCAAAAAGATGGTGGGATAACCTCAAAGTACAAAAAGGTTGAATAATTAGTTAGAGCTTACCTCCCAATCATATACCTTATGAAAACTTTAAACTTCAAAAAATAAGAAATAACCATAGCATATTTAACAATACTATCAGTCCTTAAACTAGTATGTAGAAGAGACTGTAACATAGACCAGCAACACCAAAACAAATCATTGCTATTAGTCCCTTTAAACTTCCTAAGCCTAAAACATAAGACCATGTGGGGTACCAAGTTCATAGTTACGAGCATAAAAACAACAAAAATAAGCATCGAAACCAGGGCTAGCTGCCCTCTTCCTGCCCATGATTGTCCTCATTTTCATTAGGCATATGATTATTTGCATCCTCCCCTTCCACCTTAATCAGTTTGTCCAAGATGGTCTTTAGCCAATCCTTTGCCAGAAACCCATAGATGGATCGGGTTGTCTCGGTAGCTTTGCCCAGGTCCTTCTCCTCTTTTTTCACCTACAAAAAATAGAGGGTTGTGGCCATGGAGTGCATGACCTTGGTAGAAAAATCAACCAACATTTCAAATCTTTGGCAGATACCAGTTTGATTGTCCACCAAGTCCCTCATAGACTACTCGAGTCTTTCCATTCTTGCCTTATTGTGGCTATGTTTGCCTTTCTTCCCATTATCTTTGATGGTTTCCTTCCTTGGGGATGTGATATCTTCCCCACCACTTCTAGTTGGGGTAGCCTCTAGAGTGTTAGAGATATGGGAAGGAGTCAAAGTGTTGGGGGTAGACTTGGTGTCCTGAGACAGTCTCTTCTTTCTCCCAGGTTTGACATCACTTTCAGAAGACTCAAAGGTGGAATCATGCTTGGGGGGGACTTAAATTTATCTAGCTGGAGATGCTTATTGGTTCTCCTGGCACTCTGTGTACCCTTTCTAGTATCTGAATCCAACTCTATGAGACTAATTTTAATCTCAGGGTCAATTTTGACCTCTGGGCCAGGGGTTTTCTTGAATTTCTTGTGGCTAGGGCTAGAGCTAGGGTCCAAGGAGACTTGGGGAGTGATAGAGGCCAGAGGATTAACCAAGAACGGCAGGTTTTGGGCTAGATGTTGGATAAACAATTTATTCATAAGCCCCTGATGGACAAGGTAGAAAGTTTTACCCTCTTCATGTTTCCTCCTAGCTTTAAAAATACAATCTTCTAGCGAGTGCAATAACAGAAATGAGAAGGAAATGCAGTCAAGATTTCTAAAGTGATTCAAAATAGGGAAGTGGTAATAATAGATTACCTAAAAGTGATTCTCCAAGGTGATATTCCATATGATTGCATAGTAGATGGCATCCTAAGGCTTGGGAAGGGCTTCCCGAGAAAGCTCTTTGTGCATATGCATTGGTTCCTCCTTGAATTTGAAAAAAAAATTCAAACTAGCTTCCTCGTTAACCTTGGCCTAGGGTAAAAGCACAAACCTATGTCACCCTTTTACAAAGGAAAAGGTTAACAAAAGTACAATTGTTCACCTTCAATGACATAGAACTGGTATTATTATTTAGAATTTGAAAATGAAGTAAACTAATGAAACGTGTAGAATTGGATGAAGTTTAGGATTATAATTTTTAATAATTATTTGGAATAAGAAATTATATATTTTCTTAATTTTTAAAGATAACTTTTATTTGCTGAAAAACATTGGAAATTAGGGGTCTAGTTCCCACCACAAAACTACATGGAAATAAACTTATTTTCTTTTGATCTTAGATTATGTTATGGATAACATATCTAGCTAGAACAATCAAAACTAAAAATTGGCTTTAGACCTATATTTTCTCTTTTATAATGATTCAAATTTCAACTTATTCAAATCGATAGTTTTCATCTCCCACCACATTTTTCAAAATAAATCTATTCCAACCAAAAGAATTACTATAGATTCTAGAAGAGGAATCTCTCTCCTCTAGAACATCATGTAATTTTTAATTTTTTTAAATATAATTTAGTATTTTTTTCTTTCTCAAAGTTGACATATTCTCGAGTGTTAAAATACATACTTATAAAAAATTTTAATTATAATATACTATATCTAATTAAAACACTATGAACTCTATATGAGAATATTCTTGAGTTTGAGCTCTATAAAATGGTGTTTATATGTTATTTTAAAAAATATCATAACAAATAGTAAGAGTTATTAAAATGTCAGTTTTCTGAAATAATTGTATTTCTTTAGTAATTAGATACTAACTAGTATAAAACATGTATTTAATAGACATTTCCAATTGGAAAAGTTTGAGACCATATGTAGCTTAGCTAGAATAAATTTATCAAGATTGTATGTTTGAACAAAATTATTTTTTAGATATAAATACTCAAATTTAGTCATTCTGATAAGTCAGCCTAAAAGGCGACACAACTTTGTACTTTTACCCCCTATCTCAGATAGTTCTTTCCTTCCATAGTAAATTCTCCAACCTTTGCAATGGTTTCCACTGAGATTTCAAATCTCATTCCATTGATAGTCACCTTTCTATCCTTCCAAGTCTGGAAGAACTACATTGAGACATTCTCATCGTGCTTCACCATACCCTCCATATATGGTAAGAGGCCTCCCTCCTACAAGTAAACCATCACCACCTCACTCCACACCCACTGGTTCAATGCAATCACTAGTGCCCATGTCTTCTCCTAGTTCAACTACCAATTCTTCAGAAAGCATAGCCTTGCTGTAGGTTTGGCAGTTATCAAATATAAAATGAAAAGCCTCAACAATGAAAATGGAAAGGTAGTGAATAACCAACATTATTCTACAAGGTTTCTCGAAAAAAAAAAAATCCACCCTTTGTAGCACGTGTGAGCAATCTCTTTCCATCTGTAAATAGTCATTGCCAACTATTTTTTGTGCAAGAATTCAGGAACTTGTCACTTTGATCATTAGTAGGTCATTCTCTATATCTCACGAAATCCTCTCTCTACATTCTCTTACAATAGTAATCAATACTTATAGTAGTAAAAATATTAATTTGTATCATCATACAATATTTCCAAATAATCCCTTTATGAAGCACCTTTTCCTCATGCCCATATGGAAAAATAAAGGCTTGCCACCTATTTTGATTATTCATATGCCATTGTTGAAAGTACTCTCCCTTTCCATCGCAACTTGCATTGATGATGGCAACAATCTAATATCCTCCCATTCAACTAATATCATGACATCATTGCCAAATTTGGCTAGCTCATCTAACATGACGTTCCCTTCTCAATATATGTGAGCCACGTGGATCTCATGGTAATCTTCCATCAACCTTTAGATTTCATCGATTATGACCTTAATCGACCAATTGCATCGACCCTCCCCCTTAGCAGCCTTAATGATAAGCATAGAGTTCCCCTCAATAGAAAGCTTATTGATTCCTTGAGCTCTTGCAATTCTCAACCCCCACAAGAGTACCAGTGCTTCAGCTTCATTGTTAGATCCTCCTCCATAGTTTCCAATGTAGGCAACCACCATATTTCCCATACTGTTATGAAGGACACCTCCCATTGTTCTGCTACCCATCATGGCTAAGCCATCAAAAATTTAGTTTGAACCAAGACTTAGGGGGTGGATGCCACATTGTCTTCTTTCTAGCCAAGACTTTTGAGTTATCAAATTGTGCCACAATAGCATCAACATTCCAAGTAGATGACCATTTCATATCTAGTCCACCTGGGGGATTTGGGGGGGCTTCCAATACCATATCCCACTGCACTCTTTTAGGAGTCTGATAATCTATTGGCAACCCCCCCCCCCCCCCCCCACTAGTAGTGGTTCTTTCCCTGAAAATCCTATTGTTCCTCTCCTTCTAGATATTCCAAGTAACATTTGGGGGGATAATCGACCATAATTTTATGAGGTATGGGTGAGTAGCCAAACCGTCCCAATGAATAAATTGCTTCAATTCACTCTCCATACACCACTGGACCTCCCATAAGGCAAGGACTTCCCTCCAAACATCTATGGAAAAGGGGCAGTGGATCAGCAGGTGTGAAATAATTTCTATATCTTGGGACATAAAATGCAGTAGTTATAAAGTTGACACCCTCTACGCTAAAGGTTATCAATAGTGAGGATCAACCCACGCAAAGTTATCCACCAAAAGAAGCTTATATTTAGTAGCTCCAAGGGTGTGAGGAATTTTTCTAATCAGCCTGGGTCACCTCCCCCCACATACAATAGAGATAGGTAGACTTAATTGTGAACTCCCCTGAGGGTGTGAGTTTCCACACTAAGGATTCCTCAACTGGGGTGAGGGGGATCCTATAGGTATGAAGAAGGTTTTGTAGATCCTAATCAAGCCTCATCTCCATTGGCTCAAGGTTTTGGAAAGTAGCCCATTGTCTATCTAAAGTGATAAAGTTTCACGTTTGAGGGCCATACAATATGGTACACATTTGACACAGAGGTCAAAACTTACTATGCTTGAGGGGGTTATCATGAATCTATTGATCCTCCTAGAAGTCAATAGAATTACCATTCCCCATAATCTAGTGACACCTCATTTTTTAGGATATTTTGGGTGTTAACCACATTGTTCCAAATCTTAAAGCCTTGGGGTAGATCATGTGCCCAAGGGAATTGGTGGAGAGACAATCTTCTGAGATATTTAGGCTTTATAATATTACACCAACTACCCAGGGAGTTCACCAATTTCCAGCCAATTTTAGATAATAGGGCCTTATTCAAGTGTCCTATGCCTCTTAAATTCAAACCTCCAAGAGCTTTCGACCAATAAACTTTCTCCCACCTAACCAAATTCATTCTAGAATTCTCTTCAGTGTCAGACCATAAGAAATTATGTTGAATTTTCTCAATAATTTCTTTGAACCTACCCAAGATTTTGAAAATGGAGAGGAAATACCCTGGGATGCCCTGCAAGGAGGTGGGGAGAAGTTGGAGCTTCCCAGCATTACTCAAGATATTTCCTTTCTAGCCTGTCATCTTTTTTTGAAAGTGTTCAACTAGACTATTGCAATATTGATTGGGAACTTCCTTTATTGTAAGCGGTAGGCCAAGATAAGTATCTGGGAGGGATTCTTTTTGGTAGCCAAGAATACCTATCACCTTTTCTCTCAAATTGACAATGGTGTTAAAGATAAAGACTTTTCTTTTTTGGTAATTTATGCATTGACCAAAGACCAATGCATACTAATTTAGGGTCTCTTTCCATTCTCTGGCTTCATGTATGGAGGAGATTCTAAATAAGGAAGTATCATCCACAAACTACTGGATGATTTGTGGGGGACACTGAAAGGCAGGTTTAATGCCCTTAATTCTGCCACAGTTTGTCAAAGAAACTAAATTTCTACTTAGAACTTCCATTATAATAATAAAAAGGTAGGGAGATAAGGGATCACCTTGGCAAAGGCCTTGGGAGGAAGAGAAAAATTTGTTAGGGGCTCCATTAATGAGCACCGAAAAAGTAACAGAGGTAATAGTGTTTTTTATAATACTATTATCCTTTGCATTAAAGTCAAGTTTGGTAAGAATATCAAAGAGGAAATCACGCCTGACCTTATCATGAGCTTTGGAAATATCTAGTTTAAGTGCCATACCTAGGTTCTTATACCTCTCCATAGAGTGTATTACCTCATGGGTGGTTATAACAGCGTCAAGAATCTAGCTCCCAGGCACAAAGCCATTCTAATAGGGGCTAATGAATTTGTCTAGGAGGGGCTTGATATGATTCACCATAACCTTAGCAAGAACCTTATAAATTGTGTTGCAAAGGCTAATTGGTCTAAAGTCTTCTAGCCTCCGAGGGTCCTTTGTCTTAGGGATGAAAACAATGAAGGTCTGGTTAAGTTCCTTTAGCAGCTTTCTAGTCCTAAAAAAGTCATGTGAAATATGGATGATGTCATACTCAATAATGTCCAAAAATTCCTGGAAGAAGGTAGGAGGGAACCCATCAGGACCGAGGGCTTTATATTGATCCATACTGAAAATAGCTATTCTCACTTCCTCTTTTTTGACCTTGCACGTTATTTTCCAATTCATTTGGTCATTAATCACTAGTTGAAGCAACATTAGGATATCACTTTGTAAGTTTCTATCAACCTAGGCAACCGGGGGATTGTACATTCTTGGAAATAGGAATTGAATTTATCTTCTATCTATTTCATTTCTATGACCTCATGGTCATTATCATTTGTCAACATGTTGATAGTGTTTCTTTTTTTCCTTCTCGAGGCTGATCTATGAAAAAATGTTGTGTTTCTGCCTCCCTCCTTCAACCATTGGACCCTAAATCTTTGTTTCCAAAATACTTCCTCCCTATTCAGGAGGGTTTTCCATTTGTTCCTAACTCCCTCTCCTCCTACTACTACTCAATTTGTGCATTGTCTTGTGCAAGTTTATTTTGAAGACCTTCTAGCTTCTTTTCAGTAACCTTCTTTTCTTTGGATAAATTTTGAAATGAGGATTTTATCCGTTCTCTCACCTCCTTTCTGATTCTATCAATTTTTCTACCAATCTAGAACATGGTTGTGCCTTATACTGGATCCTTCCACCTCGTGCAATATAGTCTCTAGATTCATTATGCAAATTCCAGATGATCTCATACCTAAAAGGTCTTCGTCTAGTAGAACTTTGTGTCCAAGAGAGAAGAAGCATAGAATGATCTAAAATGGTCCTCAGATATGCCTTTAGGGAGGTGTGTTGAAGAATGTCTCATCTGGAAGAGATTAGAGCCTTGTCCAACCTAACTTGAATCAAGTTTTTCCCCAGTCTGTTATTAGACCAAGTGAATGCAGAACCCTAGAGATCAATATCTATTAGATCGTTTCTTCTCAAAAAATCCTCCAGGCCCTACATATTATCCAAAAAATCCTCCAATCCCCCCAACTTCTCCAAAGGGTATAATAGGGTGTTAAATTCACACATAGACAAAAAAAAATATCCTATCTCATGGTAGCCTCATTCTAGATAGCAAGCCTACCATTTTGATTGTTGGGGGCATAGAAATTAAAAATAGTCCAACTACCAATTTGAGCGGTGAAGTTAGTGGAAACAAAATGGGTGTTGATGGAGATATCGACACCCATAGCCTTGTCAAGATTCCACATCATAGAAATACCATCAGAAGCTCCATTAGCATTACTATAGGTATATTTAGCACCCGACTGTATATAATTAACCATTCTCAAAAAGACTTGCTCAGACATTTTCACTTCCTGCAAAAGAATCATATCAATGTTAAGTTCAATGATCCTCTATTTGATTTTGTACTACTTCCTAGGGCTATTCAACCCTCTCACATTCCAAGATATGATCTTTATCTTTTATGGTTCTGGGTTTCCTTTAGGGTTTTTTGTTTCCCTATTGCAATATCCTTTTCTATTTCCTTTTGGCAGATGTTCCTGATTGGAGGTCTCCTAATCCTCATAGTTGATCCAATATTTTCCCTATTCCCTCCTCTGATCTTTCTCTTTGGGACTATCCATTCAATTTCATTGCTAAGGAAATCAAGGCTTGCGCCCTCAGAAGTAGGGGAAAAGACTTCAACAATACTTGGAAGGGAAACCACAAGGGTTCCATTTTTGAGTGGTGAGCCAGCCCCCAAGTTGAGGGGTGGGTTGCAGTAGCTCATAACCCCCTCAGAAACCATTTCTTTGTCTAGCAAACCATCACCAAAATGTGGCTTTTTCAGGGTTTGCATGTCAATAATCTCCCCCTCTTCTTGAGTAGTAGCATCCATTAGATCATTCATCCCCTCACCTTGCACTACAACCTTCTCCTTTATAGGGGTTTTGGTGCTCTTATCAATGCAAGGGGTTCCATTTAGCTAAGGATTCCCCATTCAAGTTTTGGTGGACCCAACTAGTTTTTTCTTTTCCTATATTTTAGATATGACAACCCTTTTAGCTATTTTGAAATTTCAGCCACCTCCACACCTAGGGATGAGATCTTGTTCTTGAATTTCTCACTCTTTGGGCACTCTACAAACAGATGGCCAAAGTTGTTACATTTCTGACAAAAAGGAGTAGAATTCTCATAAACCAACGATTGCGACCAGGTTCCCCATTTAGACTTTAGATCCACCATAGTTGGTAGAGCTTTATTCATTCCCACATTCATATAGATCTTAGCAAAACCTAGTTTAATCTTTGAACCAATCATCGATTCCATTTTTATGAACTTCCCAAAGGAGCTACCAATCTATCTGAAAACACACTCATACCAAAATTCCAAGGGGAGCCCAGGCAAGCATATCCAAATCAAGGTGGATCTATAAAGGTCACTCTCTAGGTTAAAACCCAGTTTCCATTTCACTAGAATCAAGTGTTGTTTACCAAAGTTCCAAGATCTGGCCATGATCGAATCTTGGTCCTTTTCAGCCATGAACCTGAACAAGAAGAAGGACCCAGCCACCACTGAGATGGATACATAACCTATTAGTTTCCACTTTGTCGAGCACCATTTTCTGACCATATCCACCATAGGTCAAAAAGAGACAAACTTTCCAACAAGGCACAGGGTAAACCTTGAGGAAATTGAATCCACCACAAAATCAGGTAAAGAAATCAAAGGTCCACTAGGTCCTGAGGAGAACATGGGGTTTGCACCAGAACCTATAGGAGTGTTGGATCCATCAATAGCCCCCAACCAGTTTGACTTTGGGGCCTCTGTTATCATGGAACTGCTCAGGGGTTTGGGGCCCAAACAAGCATAGTCATTAGGAACGACATCAGGTTCCATCAGAAGATTAGTGTACTCCTAAAGAAGGAAATGGCCATTCTGGGATTTTGCGACTGGCTCAAAATTTGGGCAAATAGGGGCCAGTTTCAATGGGGGGATGGAGGGGGACTCCATCCCTCTGAAGAATGAGAGGGCATGGAGGTGGGAGAGGGGTGGACGACTTCAAATTTGTAGGGTATCAAAAGTTGCATAGTCAAGTTGCGGACAATGTTTGTAATGGTAAATGCATTGAATTTTCAGATTTCAATGATGAAGGTGTTGATATCAATTTTTATTGTCCAATATGAAATTTTTTTTATTTCACATCTATGACATCACAATTTAAATTTATAAATTTAGCCGTGTTCAAATAATAGGTCGTAAATTGTGAATGCATAGCTTGAGCCAACCTCACTATTTTGTAGGTTCTATGTGTTAGAGACCATAATCAAGTGATAGCAGTTGGGACAATAAATTTTTTGAATGGGGGATTAGATCTAGAAGTACCTTCCCAATATATGGTTATTATAGCATCTATCTTTGCACATGCAATTAACTAATGATTGTGAGTGCATTAGCGGGTAATAGGACATTGTGACTTCACTAACATTATCTTTATATTATTTGTAAAATATTTTATGTTAGAGTAATTTAAAAAGTATTTTCTTATTAATTAAATCATATTGATTTAATTAGTAAGTCACTTATTATCTCTAGTTTACTTAAGCTAAACTTTGGGCATATAATAATTAATTCTTTTATTAACTATTATCATGCAACCTAAGTTATTTTAAATATTTATTCACGTGCATTAATGTTGGATTGTCCCTAAGCAAACCTTTTTTCTCTTTCAAGTCTCTTCTCTTCAACATTAGTATGAAAAAATTGTTAACAATTTATTCCTAAAATATATTAATGTAATGTTGTTGTCATTGCATGGACACTTATTTAGACCGCAATAGAGAATCACTTTTAGTTGAAACAAACACTTGAATGAGGTAAATTTATATTTAATAAACTTAATTGAATCTTTAGAATCCTAATAGCATTTTTCTTTCATCTCCTTTTATAAGGATTCATCTCTTTTTTATTTATTGATTCAATTTTGATAATAGCAATCTCTCTCTTTTCTCATCAAGGATGTCTCATTTGTGGGTCTGGGAATTACAGCCTCCATAGCTTTTTCTTCTCTTTATGTGGCAGGTGTTTGCATATAGGTGATTCTTGGGATATGTGGAGTTGATCTTTCATCAACTTCAATATGGTATTAGAGCTCCAACTCTTCATGCCCCGGTTCTATTAATGAGAGGTTTTGGCTTGGCTTTCAAATATGTGCCTTTTTTTCAAATGGTTTCATCTTCAAAGATTTTTGTATTGGATCTAGGGGTCACTAATTTTTTGTGCACTTTGAGCCCAAACGGACATCATCGTTGAGCTCAGAGCACCCAAAAACCATTATTTTCATATAAACTTTGTCCAATTTGGACATGATTGAAATTTGAGGCAAAAATATATTGCTTTGAGGTTGGGCACATTTTGTGAGGCAATAATTTTGTGATTTTTCGCATAGAAATCAAAAAATTTCAATATGGAAATCAAGATATTTTGGCACAAAAATTGTGGTCTTTTGGCACACAAATCAAGATTTTTGGTACACAAATTGAGATTTTGGTATGCAAATCGAGATTTTTTGATACACAAATCAAGATACTTTTGGTATGAAATTGTCATGCTTCCCAAAGTAATTTTGGTGCTAGTGGGCACACTTTTTGAGGCATTTTGGAATAGATCCCAAGGTCGTAGTTTTTTATTATGGCTATTTTTGGTGTCAAAGTTAGGAGTTTTATTTTGCACTCTAGGAGACATATCTTGAGCATTTGATCCCCAATTTGAAAATTATTTATATCGTTGGAAAGGTCTTTGAGAGCTCTTTCCAGTGATGCTAGTTGTTTTTCCATATTATGCTCTAGGCACATTCTATTCAAATTTTTCACTTTTTTGCATTATGGTGGATATCTTGGTTGTTTCAGGTCTAGGGATCGATTTCGTTGCTTCAAATTATTTTTCATGGGTTGTATTATCTTTTATATTAGCCTTATGTCTCTTATGGTCTATTTAGACATCATTTGTATGCATTTTTTACAAACTCGCTGAGATAAAGTATCACACTATTGCATTTTGGGATCTTGCACATCTTTGTATTTTGTTGTACTCATACTACATTATAAAGTTCCTTGGGGGATTTCATGTTGGCCATGTTCACCATCTTCCTTTATCAAGTGAGTGTTCCTTCCACGACATTAGCATCATGATGTGTCAATGACATGTGCCATTATAGGTGTTTGTATTTTTTTTGCACATTTGATGTTCCTAATTCTTCTTTCTGTAGGAGATATTGCATTTAGTTTCAATTTTTATTTCTTATCTCTCATCATTAGAGGGGGGTTATGTTGGTTCTACTTCTTTCTTGGTTCAATGGAGTGAGCTATGTATTCAGTATTTGGTCCTATGTACTAGGTGGTTGCAGTGGCTAGATACCTATGCATTTCGGTGAAATGGATCATTTACCATATAGACATTCTTTCATTCCTATTTTTGGAGGCCATGAAGATACCTTCCATCTTCGATTGATCAACTCTTAAGACTTAGTCTTCTAGACCTGGTCATGTTCTATACAATGAAGGTTCTTCAAATTAGTAGTTTGGCAGTGCTTGCAGCTTCATGCTTTAGTGGTGTTCTTCATGATCATATTTTGTTCATATCTTCTGGGACATTCCCTAGTTTAGAGGCTTCTTTAGTCCTTCACTAGTTCTTTTCAACATTATTTCCATCTCTTTTTGGAGTAGGGTTCTTCCCATGTGGTTTTCTCTATTTCTCCTCTTTTCAGAGATTTAGTTGTGCTTGGGTACCTATCAGCCTTTGTTGTTGGGACCCAAGTTTACTTCTAGTAGTAGTTTCTAAGTTTTTAGGTACTCCCTAAGTTTATCTTAAGGGGGGTGCTAGAGTAATAAAGTATTTTCTTATTAATTAAATCATATTGATTTAATTATTAAGTAACTTATTATCTCTAGTATACTTAAGCTAAACTTTGGCCATATAATAATTAATTCTTTTATTAAGTATTATCATACAAGCTAGGTTTTATATGTTAGGGTTTTGATCTCCTTTTATAAGGATTGATCTCTTTGTTATTTATTGATTCACTTTCACTAATAGCAATCTCTTTTTTTGCTCATCAAGAATGTCTCATTTGTGAATTTGAGAATTTCCAACCTCCATAGCTTTTGCTTCTCTCTTTCTATGATAGGTGTTTGCATACAAGTGATTTTTGGGAGTTGTGGGGTTGATCTTTCATCAATTTCAATATTTTATTCATTCACAAGAATGTTAATTTATTTTGGCTACAATTATTATATCAATAAGAGAAAGGTACATCCATTAATACAATATTTCATTCAATATTTTCATTAGAAGGGTTTATCATTCATTTATGTATGCTTGTGTATTTCAAGTACAAATAAATAGTCATATTGTTTGCAAAATATACATTTCTTTCAAGAGTATTTGAGAATGGAATAATCATCTAATGTTGAATCCATAGGCTTTTAATGTTATGTGTAATATGTTTTGGGGGATTTCATATATGTTTTGTAGGCTTATGGAAGACTTTAAAAGAAGTTCTCATTGTAGCAACAAAAATACTATATCATAAAATGGAATAAAACTCAAAAGATTATGAATTTTTCAATTTCATATATTATATCAAGGGCTTGTCAAATTATGATTCAACTTGTTTTAGTAAAAAAATAGATCAAACTCATTACCTTAAAGTTTCCTCTAGACTGCGTCTTGATTTCTAGTTAGAATTATAGAGGTAGGGGCTAATCTTTATGATATCCCTGTAACAATAAATTTTATCCAATTTTCAAGAATGTTCATGTACAATTCTTCCTTGTTGTTCCTAAAACTATCTTTTTTTTCTTTGCTTCACCCATATTTTTGTATTGGCTAGCTTTTTATCAATTAAAATGTTGTTATTACTATACAATAACTTGCATGCAATTATGGGACTAAAGTCATGAATTATATTTCTTTTGGATTTATTTTTGTCTGAGAAATTATTCTATTTGAAACACTTTAGTTGCTTTACACCTTTACATATTTAGGAAATCTAGTTACTTCTTGTATTACATTGGAGGCTTGAGCATGCCCCTTTCCAAAATATGTGGTCTTAATGCTCATCATATGTTACAACACAACCATTATGCATCATATCTTCCAAAGTTATCCTACCTACACTTGGCAAGAACTACACTACACTGTACAAATGATTTTTTTTAGGATAAAAGTTTTTAAGAAGATTAAAGTTACAATATTGGGTTCAAGACTGCATTCAAAAAGATTAAGGAAAATATTGCCTTTACCTAAGTCTAGCTATATTATTTTATATCTAATCCCAAATTGTTGACATTTTTTCTCTGTTAATGTCAAATAAGTCCCCTTCATATCATCTTCAAAAAATGCACTTTATCATATTTTAGATTTAAAGATGTTATCTTCTTTAACTAATTTTTTTTTTGTTTTTTTAACTATTGCAGTTATGTAATCTTAGACATGATTTGTGAAGATTGTCACAAGATATCAATTAATAAATCATAATTATTCTATTTGTTTGATTTTGGACATGTATTATATATTGATTAACATAATAATTTCATATGTGGATTATTTTTGCTGCACAAAAAAAATCATATATGGGAGAGGGCTCAGTAGTTGACCATCCTAACCTTCTGCTTCTCAAAATCCTACATAGAATTTTTGAATCAATCCCATTTTTTCCAGCAACTTACATAGCAAGTTCCCTTATGATAAATAAGGTTCTAGGGCTACATCACCAACTATGTTGTCACATCAGCATACTTGTTGCCAAAGTGTCTAAAACTTTACAAAAATAGTGACATCGATCACAATGCATTAGGGATACTCATATTTATGCAGCTCATGTGGCATCACATGATTTGATCCACCTATGAGTAGTTGTCATTATCAAAAACAACTTAAGAGTCAATTATTAGTACAATATTATCAAAAAAAATGAATATTAAATCAACAAATATAGATTTTAAATTAACATTTTTTATCAAAACCATTAGAATGTGTATAGATACTAAAATACTCACACCCACAGTATTTATTTTCATTTAAAAATAAATTTTAAAAAAAAACTATCCACATTAGAAATCACATCACTACAAATGTGCCTTTTCTCAATAGACTTCATGTAGATTGAAGGTGAGATACAGGTTTGAAGCCATCTACCGTTACTTGACGAACATTCATTTTCTGCCGGTCAGACAACTAACCATGCCGTAAGAAGCTCGAAAATATTAGCAGCAACAAGCATCTCGATCAGCTTAGATTACAATAACCTAGTTAATAAATCCTGAAATTACAAACTATACTAAACAAAAATTACGAAGCCAATATCCAAATATGGGACAAATATTTACAACCCGAAGTCTAAGGGCAAGTTGAATTACCAACAAATATCCAGATATGAGCAAGCACAACCAAGTTAAAGCAGAGAACACAAACCACACAAGGATCCATCTTAAACAGAGTACTAGAAGGCTAATGTTTGGCCTACTTGTGCAGAGTCTGTCATCGGTCTAGAACCAGGGAAATGGAAGCATCGTCGCTGTGACTGAAATATGGAGGCGACTTCCAAGTACTACTGGGTCCACTAGTCATCTCCAAATAAAACAGATCCCCAAAGTCTGGTAATGGAGATTCTTCTTCAAGTATTTGGAGTACTTGTCTGATGCCAAGCCTGCCTTCTGGCTGAGGATTAGAACAGATCAAACCTAGTTTCAGCACTCTCTCCATCTCACTTCCCACATATTCCACACCAAGATTTGGGTCGGCCGCATCCATCAGACTTCCTGTGCCATGCAACTCTCTCACCCAGTCCACCATGACTATTTGAACGGATTGGAGAGAAGTATCAACAGGCCTCCTTCCACATGCAACTTCCAACATAAAAATACCGAAGCTGAAAACATCTGTGGCTGGGCTCGCCTTTCCTGTGTGTATCAGCTCCGGTGCGATGTACCCCAGCGTTCCAACCACTCGAGTGGTTTGCGACTTTTCGTTATGCTCGTATAGACGGGCAAGCCCAAAATCCCCTAACTTCCCATTCATCTCTGAGTCCAGCAATATATTGCTGGACTTAATGTCTCTATGCACTACACGTTGCTCCCATTCTTCATGAAGATACAGCAGACCCGCAGCAACATCTCTGAGGATTTTGTATCTTTGACTCCATCCTAACACAATCTTTGGGTTTCCAAATATCATCTTGTCCAGGCTCCCATTTGGCATGTAGTCATAAACTATGAATAGCTTTTTGCCCAGCCTACAAAAGCCTCTGATTTGCAAAAGATTTCGATGTTGAAGGCGACCAAGACTGGAGATCTCTGCTATGAACTCTTTCACCCCATCGTAGGTTTCTCTTAGAATACATTTCACCGCTACTTGGAGGCCATTTGTGGGAAGTAATCCTCTGTAGACCCGGCCGAAGCCTCCAGACCCTATAAGTTGGTCCTCTCGAAAGCCCTTGGTTGCAATATGTAGGTCCTTGTACTTAAGTCTGTGAGGCCAGTACTCCTCCTCCCATCCTTGGATAATATCTCTGTACCGGTTTCTCTTCAACAGAATAAGCGATGCAATGACAATAAACAGGAGGAGGAAGAGGCAAGCTGTGCTTATGCTAGCTATCAGTTTGGAGTTCGGGCTATTCAATTTTCTCTGTGCAAAGGACGGAAGGTTTGAAGCATTCAGGAATGCAGCAGATCCGTTTGTAGTGAAGCTCCAGGCAAGGATATAAGTCTCATCAAAGATAGATCCCGTGGCAGCTGAGAAACCAACATAGATTTCTTCATCAAAAATGTTGGACAGAGACATGTTTTTTATGTGCATCAGTGGTTTTTCTGGGCGATTTAATCCAGCCTCTGTTATGGTGACATTGAGCTCGGTAAGAAGATTGTCATAATCAATCCACGCTTGAAAATTCTGTCCCTTTTTAAGATCCACGTTTTGGAACTGGTTTTTACCAATCCAGTAGCCTGCAGACGTGGAGTTTACAGACTTGAGGCCGTTTAAATCCACACCAACGTGATTGTCGTTGATGTCATGAAATTCCTCATTCTTTACTGTGTCGAATTCCACTGCAAACAGATGATTGGAGGCCTTTCCCAAGTTTGAAAGATCGCTAAGCAAGCCAAGATACTCAGCTCCTATTAATCCCTGTGGAAATTTGTGGGGCGTCATTATGAACGCCAGTCCATGACCGCTTACCGAATCTGAAGGAACAACGCTAAACACAAATGTTGTGCTGAAAGACAAAGCAGAAGTGGGAGACTCGCGATCTTTCATATGCAGAGGAGGCCGATAAAAAGCACGGCCGATACTGAACTGGGATTTATGATTAAGAGAGACGGCATTCGACCGCACTGAAGCATCCCCGAACAATTGGAGGGTTGATGCATTGAATTGGTGGAAGTGAAAACTAAAATGGCCTTGTGCAATAATAAAGGGAGAAAAGAGGAAAAGAGTAATGACCAAACTCGCGCCTGCCATTTTCGAGCTCTAAGATCGACTTCGATTACCTTTTGCAACTCCAAACACACAACGAAAATTTAAACAGTTAAAATACTCCTCTTGGCCTCGGATACTCAAAGAGTGTTTTTCCTACTCACGTCTCTAATAATCCGAAAATATCTGAAGCCTAATTAATTTAATAACAAAGGGTAACATTATTGATCAAAAATAATAATTTAGCTCGCTGGACACGTAACAGCGAAGAACGTGTAGTACAAGGCAGAGTAGAATAGAAACGCAATCACAACTACCAAGGATAAATATGTGGCACGGGATGGATTATGGGTCAAAGTGATTTGGTTATGTTTGGTTAGTAATATTTGTTGATTTAATGTATTTTTTAAACAATGTTTGTATCTATAGTTATCCTATTAAAATTATTAGTGTTGATGGTGAGAGTGAGTAGATTTTTACAATCAAATAGATGATCTGTTTTTTGTTTCTAGATTTGATTTTCGTGAGTGTTTTTATATCAATATTTTGGACCATTCTCAATGATCCATCATCATGATGATAAAGAGCATAAGAAGATAAATATATCCATCATCGTAATGATGGATCGTGGAGTATGATCTAAAATGTTGATACAAAAACACTCACACAATCCAATCTAGAAAGAGAAACTGATCATCTAATGGATTTTGAAAACTCCCTCACTCTTATCATCAACATCAATAACTTTAAAGTCACAATGATTGATACTATATTGTCAAAAATTGACGTGTATTATAACAATTTTTAGAACATCCTAAATTGCTAACGAGCCATAGCCAAATGATACTGACTCATAGCACTCTAGTTTTCTCCTTATGCTTTCTAACATCTTAATGATGAAACATTGAGTATGATCTAAAACATTGATGTAGGAATTCTCACATAGTCAAATCCTAAAACAACATACAAATCAATATTGATGATTACTATCTATGATTAAATTTAAGGTACTCATAAAACTTTAGTTACAAGTAGGAGACTTGTCAAGTAAGTTTCTATTTAAGATTAGAGACGATTTGAAATTTATACATAGGATTTTGAGAAGGATGAAGTTAGGAAACCCAACTACTAAATCGTCTCCTCCATCCTTTACTGTAATAAATAGGATGCTTTGAAACTAATCAAGAATCCTATTCTCAAACAAATAACAAAGTATTTCAAAATCACATGGCACTACATTTAAGAACAAGTGATGAGCTATCATGTCAAGTTAAAATGCTTCAAAAAGAAATTCAAATGGTTTATATGCTCATGAAGTCGCTTGACAAGGTGAAATTTATTCATAGTGGGCAAATTTTTATGAAAAATTATTAAGGGAATAAATATTGGCCTAGTAGCTTTTATTAATACAATGTAAACACCATTGCAAGCTTATGTAGTTTTATAAGTATTTTGATTAATTATTTTCTTATAATTATATTAAATATTTGTTATTTCTACGAATCTTGTTGAAGTTCATCTAAAGAGATTTCATGCTCTATTAGAATATTAACTACTATTATATTTTACATCTTGAAATATAGTGAAAATTAATAGATTACATTTTATATCAAGATAAAAACTTAATATATTATAATGTCTAATACTTAAATCCATCAATTATTTGCACCTTCTAACCCCTACTTTCCATAAGAAGTTTAATTTTTCTTTCTTACTTAGAAGAACTCATCATCAATTCGCAATTTTCTAAAGAAAATTATGGATTGAAAAAATCATCAATAAAACTAATATATTTTTGAAAAAATGAAAGGTTCAATAAAAGAATTTACTTTTCTTCAAAAAGAAATGATAGATCCTCAAAGATTGTATATATGTTTCTAGAAGAGGTTTCCTAAAATTATCACTAATTGAGAGTTTTTATGTTTGCATTCTACACACTTATCATAGAAGCTCTTTGCATACCTTGAAGTATATGAAACTTAGGTATATGATAAAGTGATATCTTCTAAACATTATGTAAATTGATTGGATGAAACAAACTCATTTCATAGTGTGCTAAAAAACATCAGTGCTTACACAAAAATAATGGCTCCTCTAATGAATTCATATAAGTTACAACAATATGAAAATTGGTCTACACTTCGTGAAGAAATTCAAATATTCAACCTCTAAAAAGAGAAAGCAAAAAAAGAACAATAAATTTTACCTTTAAAAGTACCTTGCAACCTATGAAAAGATCATGCATAATTATCCCTAAGAGACAGAAATGACCTGGACCATTAATAATGATTCTTAATATCATCTCATAATGCAATATGATGACTACATTATTGCATCATATATACACATAGAAGCACGCATAAAAATAAGATAAAATAAAATAACTCATTTCTTGATTATTGATAAATGAATTAATTTTAACTTAATTTAAGTTTTCAACCAAATAAATGAGCATATTATATGTTAGTAGTTCAAATTATTTTATCTTATATATATTAATAATTACTACATACATAATAATTATGTTTTCGATTAGGAGTTAAAACAAAAAAATTTGTAGGAGACTCAAAATCCCAATAGTCATCTCAAAAAATATATTAATTTTTTTGTCAATTTAAACAATGTTGGAAAAAGAAACCATCTCCCCAGACAACCAATATCCCATCAAAAACTAGCATGTAATAGAAATTTAAAATCAAATGACAAAACTAAGTTTAAAAATAAATAAAAAGACCAAAAACCAAAAGACAAAAGAACCAACCCAGCATTAGGCTTTTTGCTTTATCTTTCCATGAAATCATAATATAAATCTTACACTTTAAAAAATTAAATTTTAATGCAAATGGAATCAAAATAAAATGTTACAATAAAAAGTAAACATGATACATGGGTATAAGTACTTGTATGTAGTTAGAAATACTGAAATAAAAGTAAAAATTGTAAACTAAATGTAACAATGTCGTGATCAAATAAGAATATTATAGATCAAATTTAAATGTTGCATTAGATGCAAAAAGACTATAGACAAAATTTAAAAAGACTATAATAAACTAAAAAACTATAAATTAAAAATAAATTATCTAGCAAAATAAAATAACATTGCAACCTTCTACAAATGTAGATCATATCTAATATAGAAATGTTGATCTCAAATACATAAATGTCACCATATGATAATAAAAGTAGTTGTACATTCAAAATAAACCAACTTATAAATAATTACCGTGTAAAAAAAAATTCAAGATCAAATTTTGTAAAACCTAACAAATAGGTTAGAAAATAGAGTTTCGGTTCTACAAGATTACTCTTTGTGTAAATAAAATAATCAATATATTTATTTTCAACTATCATAATCTTGTATTAACTTCATACATAATGAAGATTATATAGAACGATTTTACCCTTGGTTATCATGTAAAAAGTTCCTATGTTGATTTTGTCCTTGGTTATCATGTAAACATTTCTTATTTTGAATGGAATTGCATATGGATTGTGATTTATAAGATTTTTATAATATGTTTTATGAAGTTTGAGATGATTTTTTTTACAATGATAGAGGGTAAGGATGTAAATAGTTGGGTGATTTCATAAAATTTGTTTAGCAATGATTTTTTGATTTTTTTGAAATTTTATAATCACAATGACTTTAGCCCTATGATATGGAAGCAAGTCTTAGACTACACTTCTTTGACTAAGACACAAAGACTTCAAGAATTTCCACACTCTAAAGTCATTCAAGATACTATCCTTACCTCATCCTTTTTCAATATCAAAGTCTTGCATTTAATCATACTTGACATCTCCAAAGACTTGAAATATTGACACACTAAAGCCATTTAAGTCACCATCCTGAAGTCATCCTTTTTAAAAATCAAAATCTTTCATTTAACCAAACTTAGACTTCTCCAAAGCTCATTAAAGACTTTTCATTTACAATAATAAGTAATAACAAGTTTCAGATTTGTTATTGAATGGGTAGTTGATTTATTATTTATTAAAGGTTTGACAGATAAAAGCCTCGGGAAAACGTGGAAGACGGACTTAGGGGTAAATATATGACTCCTCTCCATCAACAAAGCACAACCAGACATGTTCAGGTTTTCCAATTAACAAAAGCTTTTACAAATTAGAAGCTGGGCGTGAGGAGGGGAAACAAGCAAAAACAATAGAAAGTCTGAAAGACAGAGAAAGGTAAATCTGTACAATTTGCGCTGATTCAAGAAAAAACATTCTCCTTCTATTGCATGTATATCCGTTTCAATTTTGGTTTCTATGGCCATAATTATTTTAATCTATCGGCCACCTGATCATTTTGTTTTAAGTTAGGAAAGAAAATCGAAATCTAGCTGAATCAAGACAATGGTGTGGGCATGTGCGATCCTTGTGCTTTTCCTCCTCCTTCCCTTCCTCATTGCAGACGCTCAAACAAATTTTATCTTCAACAAATTCAATGCGTCGTCCCTTGAACTGTTTGCCAATGCCTCCGTAAAGTCCAATGCCATCTCCCTTAACGGTCAATTCCAATACAGCATTGGCCGTTCTTTTTATCGATATCCCGTACGTATGAAAGATCGTGGTTCTCTGCATTCTATGTCGTCTTTCAGCACAAGTTTTGTGTTTAGCATTGTTCCTTCTTCAACTTCACATAGCGGGTTCGGTCTGGCATTTTTAATGACGCCACAAAAGTCTCCAGAGGGATTTTTAACCACACAGTACCTTGGCTTGATTAGCAACACATCGAGTATGGGAAAGGCCTCGAATCATCTGTTTGCTGTCGAGTTCTCCACTTTAAAGAACATGGAATTTCATGACATCAACGACAATCACGTTGGTGTAGATCTCAACGATCTCAGATCTGTAGAGTCTAAGGCCGCAGGCTTCTGGACCGCCAACAATCGGTTCCGAAATTTGGATCTCAAGAGTGGACAGAATATTCAGGCCTGGATTGATTATGACAATCTCCAAAAGGAGCTCAGAGTGACCATTGCAGAGGCTGGTTCGCATCGCCCGGAAACGCCATTGATATATATAAAAAATATGTCTCTGTCAAACATTGTAGAAGAAGAAATGTACGTTGGCTTCTCAGCAGCTACGGGAGTCGTTTTTGAAGAGAATTACATCCTCTGCTGGAGCTTTGCTACAAATGGAATCGCCCCGTCCCTGAATACATCCAATCTTCCATCCTTTGTACGGCGCAGAAAATCCAAGAGCTCAAACTCCAGACTGATTGTCGGTATTACGGCAGCTTGCTTTGTCGTCCTTGTGGTGGTGATAGTATCGCTTGTGTGGTTGAGGAGAAAGCAGTACAAAGATCTTATTGAAGAATGGGAGATGGAATACTGGCCTCACAGGTTCCGTTACAAAGAGCTACATATTGCAACCAAGGGCTTCAGAGAGAGACAACTTTTGGGTTCCGGAGGCTTTAGCCAGGTCTACAAAGGAGTTCTTCCCACAAGCGGCCTCCAGGTGGCTGTGAAACGCATTCTGAGAGAAACAGATGATGGGGTGAAAGACTTCATAGCAGAGATCTCCACTCTTGGTCGACTTCAGCATCGAAATCTTGTCCAGATAAGGGGCTTCTGCAGGCGAGAAAATCAACTATTTATAGTTTATGACTACATGCCGAATGGAAGCCTGGACAAGATGATATTCGGAAACCCAAAGAACGTGCTTAAATGGGGTCAGCGGTACAGAATCCTTAGGGATGTGGCTGCAGGGTTGCTGTATCTTCACGAAGAGTGGGAACAACGCGTAGTGCACAGAGACATCAAGTCCAGCAATATTCTGCTAGACTCGGAGCTCAACGGAAAGCTAGGAGATTTTGGGCTTGCCCGGTTATACGAGCATAACATAAGCTCGCAGACTACTCGCGTAGTGGGAACGCTGGGATACATCGCACCAGAGCTCATACACACAGGGAAGGCCTGCCCCGCCACAGATGTGTTCAGCTTTGGTATATTTATGTTGGAAGTTGCATGCGGAAGGAGACCCGTCGATCTGTCTCTCGAACCTCCGGAGACAATCATGGTGGATTGGGTGAGAGAGCTGCATGCCAATGGCAGTCTGATGGATGCAGCTGACCAGAACCTTAGCGGGCAATACGTTGAAGGTGAGATGGAGAGAGTGCTGAAACTGGGGCTGCAGTGTTGTAATCCTCAAGCAGAAGGCAGGCCAGGGACGAGACAAGTTCTGCAAACACTTGAAGAAGAAGCGGCAAAGCCAGATTTCGATGCATCGATTCAATTGGAGACGAGCAATACTTGGAGATCTCCTGTATGTGACAGTCGAAGCGCAGAGGCTTCCATATCTATTTCTCTTGAGGGACGATAGACTATGCGCAATAAGGTAAAACTTGTTCTCTGCCGATGCCGGTGTGTACAAGACGGATCTCTGTAACGTCTACTTTTTTCTGATGTAACCTTCTTCTTAGTGTCTGCATACACTTGCCGTTAAGGGGTCATGACATTGGCTTTTAGAATTAGCGATGCAGGTATTTGTACTGTATTTACCCTAATTTAGTATAACTTTTAATGACAGCCAATAGCAAAGAGCCAAAAAAATCAAAAGAGTCAAACATGTTTTTTTCTAGATTCAGGAAAACATAGTGATGTTTTCTTAATTTTTTGGTTGTTTTCGATTACAAAATATGAAGATCATGAAGAACAAACGCTGAAATTTTCAAAAAAATAAAATTGTATTTTCGATTTTTTTGAAATTTGGTTAACGGTGCATGTAATAGAGGATAGCCACGTCCGTCACAATTTAGTGTCATAATCCAAATTGACACGTTGTGATTTATAATTAATTAGAAAAAAAATTATGTATAGAAATTTCAGAACTCAATATACTCCCAATTCCCAATTGCAAATTGCACTTGATATTGAATGGGTATGCGAAAGAGATGTAAAGGAGTAATTAGGAAATAAATATAATCTATGTTTTCTTTGCCTTTTTTTCATAAAATTGTGTTTGATTGAACATTTAGAAAATGATATTGTTTGTACAAAAAATATATTAATAGAGAAGTAATAGCTTCATATTAACGGTTCATCCACTTACAAGAATTCAATTATAATTTATAGAAAACCTTTGAGTGAAAAAGATAATCATGTTCTATTACCAAGAAGTTCATATAGATAAAGAAAGAGGATGAGAATATGGAGAGATAAAAAGAGAAATGGATAGAGATGTGAGATGAAAATAAATTATAAATAGGGGATGGGGGCATAGAAGAAGAATAAATAGATAATTGGAAGGGATATACAAAGAAAGGGAGAGATATATTGGTAAAGAGAGATTGTGTGTGTGTGTGTGTGTGTGTGTGTGTGTGTGTGTGTGTGTGTGTGTGTGTGTGTGTGTGTGTGTGTGAGTGAGTGAGTGAGAGAGAGAGAGAGAGAGGTCTAAAATAGGTATAGGAAGACAAAGGGTATGGGGGATGGAGGAATAGAGGGAGATATGTATAGAGAAAATTAAATATGGATACTAAGGTCCAAAAATAGATAGAGGAAGACAAGGGGGAGAGATGGATGAATAGAGGGAGATATGTATAGAGGTAGAGGAGGAGAGAGGAAGATAGAGGTAGAGATGAAGATAGGGCATGAGAAGAAGAGGGAGATGAGGAGGGAGATTGGGAGAGAGAGAGAGTATTGGGTTTGAGGGGAGTGAGCAAGGTAAATATAGAAACATAAGAGGAGAGATAGGAAGACATAAAATCATGAAGATATAGAGATATTTATACAGATAGAGAGATAGATATTAGGGTATGTGCACAAAGATGGGGACCAAAAAGGAGGTATAAGATGCTATTTTTTCTGAAATCAACAAAATATTAACTTCAACAAGAAATTGAAGATAGTTAGGCTAAATATTTTAAAATTTGATAAGAACAAAATTTATAGTACTCTGGATCTAGTTTCTAAACTACTAATATTATTTTAAATGGTAGAGTTATGCAGGGATAACTTTAAGGAACCCCCCCTTCCAAAATTTATAAAATTGTGGTGAATCACATGTCATTTGGGTGAAAAAAATTAATAGTGTTGCCGAATTATGCGTCAATCAATGGATATTTGGTGGCGAATTTTTTAAAAGTTTAGACAATTTTTATAAAATAATGGCGATTATAATTTTTGTTTTTAATAAAATTATTAATACTGATGGCGAATTATGTTTTGAAATATAGATATTGGTTGGCGAATATTTTAATAACCGATACCTTTTTTATAAAAAAAATGGCGAAATTATTTTCCAAATAATTGAATTAATTTATTTGTTATGGTGAATGGTTTTCAGAAAGTTATGTTAAATGTATTATTTGAGAACTCAGACCGTCTGATGATCCAAGATCAATGGCTAAGGTTTAATTTCGGGCAACATTTCTTGAAGGAAGAAGAATAGTCGAGGTAGTCACCGGAATGTTGACACGTATCAAGGTAAGTTGTCTGTGGAGTACAATGTACTTGAAAAGAATTAAATTCCATGTCATTGATAGCGACATTCTCTCGCTAGTACAGCCACTAACCACACAAATTGTGATGTGCTAGACTAGCGACATTGTCTGCGGAGTACAGTGTACCCGAAAAGAATTAAATGCTACCACTAACCACACACCACTTCCCAAATTGTACAGCCGATTTCTGAAAATTTTTTATCGACAGTTACCAATACCATTGCAGTTTAGTTTATTAAAAAAATTAAATTTAAATTTTTAATTGAACCAATTTTTAATATAGATTTTGAAAAACTCATAAAATTAATGAAGTACAAATACTCCCATCAAAACATTGATGAAGTACTTTTAAATTGTTATCAACAAATAAACTATTTTTTTTACATATTTAAATATTTTATATTGATAGAACATATCAGTTTTAAAAGGATATTATAAAATAAAATTTATTGATCTCTTAAATTAAAAACATGTTCTATTTATAACCTCCCAACACTGAATTACTTAGTGTGAGGCTTGAAATTTGACAATCACCCCTAATTGTGAGATAAATTTTGTATTAAGTTTAATTAGTTAAATGCCTTTAATATATTTTTAATATTATACACATTTTGATATGGGTTTATAGTGTATAACTGCATGAAAGGAAAAGTAAAAATATATTTTTAATAAGAAAGGAAACATTTTAGCAAGTATTGCATATTTATTTGGTTCTCTAACTAATTTAAAATTAGAAATATTCAATTAGGTAAAAAACAAAAACAAAAATTTATAGTAAAGATATAAAATACTATCATTAAAATTTAGTCAAATGACTTTTACTTCCTAAAAATAATTAAAATGATTATTTGTTAATCTAACTAGGATTCAAATGTGTTATATGATAAAAAAAATTGTTTACAAATTTTTAAAATTTTATAATTCGCAAGTGTAACTTGAGAGCATTATATTTTTTACTTTAAATTGACAATTTATAAATTGAACTTATATTTCTAATTACTAATTAAATTAAAATTATAATGACAAATACACGCACTTGTTATTATTACCAATACAAAATGAACAAAGCTCAGATGATTGAAATGATAAACATTAATTACATGTAGATTATAGACAAAAATTTAAAATTTAAAATGAACAAAGCTCGGGTTATTTAAATGATAAACATTAATTACATATAAAATATTAATTACATGATTCAGACTACCGTCCGATGATAATATATCAACGGTTGAAGGTTTATTTCGGGACCAAATGTCCGGAATGAAGCCTCGACCTTGTTCAAGTGTCCGAAATGGTGACACGTTTCTGTCCAGCGTGTATCACTTAAGTTGCAGGAGATAGTATATTGATGATGGATCATGTAGTGTGATCTGAAACATCAATGATAAATAAACACACACAATCGAATCCAGAAAATTTAGTACTTCAGTATATTGATGTCTTGTCACTATTAATTAATTACAATTTACAATTGGCCTTTTCCATTGGCTAAGCAGCTTCGCACACATTACAATACATGCCATAGTCCACTAGCAGTAGTACTATTAGTCTTAATTACAATTGGCCTTTTCCATCGGTTAAGCAACTTCACACACATTACAGGACAATGGACGGTGTTAGTGTTTAATTAAAATTGGTCTTTTCGGCACGTACTTGCAATTATGTTCAAGATTTGAGAATATTTGCTAATTTAATGTAATTGAATTGGCACTTGGACAGAAAAAAAAAATCCCTGGCACCCTGCCCACCGAGCTTATTTATAGACGATTGAGCTACTTCTTTCATCATTGCTCATCTCATTTTTGGTAGTCGATAGGTCTGGTTTGTTTGGTGTTAGTCTGCTTAGCAGTTTGAACTTTGCAATAAAGATGGACAACCCTATTCGCCTGAGATGCACTTTGGAAGAGGAGCAGAAGGCCTTTCTAGGTTGCATTCCTGAGGAAAACCTCTTGTCAATTTGCAATGAGGTTGTTCCATGCTCTGGTGTGAAGTTTGTTATTGCTGCTGTCAAAATGGTTTTGGGGCGTGAGCTTTTGAAGAATGAGAATTGGTATCGTGTCAACAGTGACATTACGTCACAATTTCTAGCCTCCCTGCTTGACCTTGGAGAAGCAAGGGCTGAAATTGTGGTGCTCTTGAGGAAGATTTTTAAAGTAGTATATTTGGGCGATGACATTGAAATTGTCGCTCATGTAGTTTTAGGAGTGGGGATCCCTTGGGCGGGTGAAGTCCACAAGCTTCTGGAACCTGGCCATATTGTGGTCTTGCAACCATTTTTACTGGGCTTGACTGCTGGGCAGTTGCAGCACCATAGGAAATGTGCAAGAATTGGGTTGAATTCTCTTCAAAAATAGTTTTTCCTGGATGAAGTGGAAGATGGCAATCACTGGCTACAAGAATTCGCAACCATGGTCAATTTTGGTGGTTTCTAAATTCTACAACGAATAGTACAATAGTACTAGAGTCTAGGGTTTTCCCCTGATTTTGTAAATTTGTAAATTTCAAGAAATATCAATGAAATTTATAGAGTTTCAATTCCATATAAAATTGTATTTCATTGTTTTAACTTCTTATGCTTACTTATGTAACATTGCAATATTTTGCATTTTTGAATTTCCTATTGAATTGTTTATAAAAGCCTATGTGAATATAAAATATTATTTGTAATGATAATCACTAATACACTTCCCCTAGAAACAACGTTGCAGAGCAACGTAGTTCCTCCCTTAGACTTTACCTAATAGCAAAATATGTTATTATTAAAAAATTATGTGAAACTTGATTGGTTCATGATGAAAAAGGCAATGAAAAAATTCAATTTTCTTCATTAAAAATACAAAAAAAATTTCAACACCTCTATTTGTAAAATGTTATTCAAATATAGACATTTCAATCAAATATAGACATTTTAACTCTTTTAAATTGTCAATTTTCAAAAATTATTTTTTATATAGTTTAATTTCATATTTATTTTAATTTTAATTTGTATATAAGTTTAAATTAGAATTTAATTGTTTTTATTTTTACATATCTAAACCAATGCTTTTAATAAATTTTCTTTTATTTTTTATTTATATATATAAATAATAATTTTATTAGATTATACATTTATTTAACATATATAATTTTTACTATATTGATATTTTTAATTTATACTTTAAAATATATAATATTAATTTTGTATCAATTTTAATAAAGTTCAAATTATTTAGCTTAGTATATTATCAACTTTATTTATTATAAGTGTGTTTGGTTTTTTTAAAGCATAAATGTTATTTTAAAATTAATTTATGTTTTTTTTTATGCATTATATTTAACCTTAAGAATATTGTCCAGCTTCTGCAATTGAATAAAATTATCACTTGAACAAGATATATAAAACAATTTAATAATTGAAATTAATCAATTTAACTCTTTTTTTAAAAAAATTATACAATTTTATCTATATCTCATGTATAATTAGTTGATAAATATCTTTGGTATGATAAATGTTCTTTAGGATGTCATCTAATTTTAATTTAGCATGATACTATAATGTTTATTTATATATTCTTTTACTATTTTAATTAATATACATCATTGCGGTTATATAATTTAATAATATACTAACTATACTCGTAATTTAATGGGAGTGGGACCCATGACCCACAGGGCCACCACACCATTCACCGGTGTCGTTGGATGTTTATAGATCAACAACCAAAGTTGAGTTTCAGGATGAAAGGAAAAAGAAACCCTGTCATTTCAAATGCGTCCCGGAATCATGACACGTGTCACTGCTTAGTTAACACATTGACATAATCACATTCCACTTGCAGTTAACAGTGACGTTATGAATGACATTAATACATTATGACAGGTTAGGTAACACTAGTGGTCCACGATTCCACTCACATTTAAATTGAAAGTGTACTGTGTGACAAGTGTGATGACTATAGACTATAGAGTACAGATTGTACAATTTTGGCGCGTTAAGTTTCATTAATTTTGTAGTTATATGTTGTCTGTAGATTTAGAAATTAGAAAGGGGTTACAAATTACAATTTACAAAGTTACGGATTCTTAATTTCAAGGTTAAGGATTGTGGTCCGAGGAAAGCAACAAACTACAGTCTCTCAGCTCTCTGCAAAAATCAAAACTAAGGGCAATGTGAACGTGAACGGGTAAGTGTAACTACTAAAATACTAAAAATTTACGTCCCACATTTTAAATTTTACAACTTTACTGTTTATATTATATTAAAAAATTTAGTCTGTAAGGTTTTAATTTTGAATCACCCCTGTAGGCTTGTAGCTGTGTTTAAATATTTACCATGATGGGCAAAACAAAAACCAAGAATAACATGGGCAAAATAACAGAATTCCACAATATGCTTAAAACACCAGGTTTCAGTGATTTATTCCATGATATACATGATCCTGTTATTCATGGAAATAAGGGTATAATGGAGATAAGATTTGCACTTGAAAACAAGTGGAACGATCCAAATAAGGCTTCAAAATTTTGTTCATTTAACCCTAGTGTAAATGCAACTACAAGTAAAATTGCACCATGGGTAGCTGGGTCGGCACACATGGCATTACCTCAAGTATTCCCTTGCCCAGAAATTGTTATGCTCTGCGCCAAAAATTATGATGAAAATAGAAAAGCAATTGTGAATAAAATTACTCAGGAGGAAATTTTGTCCATAACTGAGAGTGAATTTGCTAGTCTATTGAACCTAGGGTTTCAACAACAACAGTCAAACTTATATATTGACCTGGGAAAGCTGGCAGATGATTATGAAAAATTAGATGCAAAACAGAGAGATTCCTATATTAGAGGAATAACAAGCGGTTGTAGGCTGAGCCCAAATCACATGCCTCCTTATGATATTGAATTTTTTGTGCCATGGGCACAGGACAGTATTTCCTTGCTAGCATTTTGTTTGGGATTGGATAGTAACAAACAAGTGGATGCCAGCATTCTTGAAATGCTTTATCATATTCATTTTAAAAAAGAACCAGTAAGATATCGTTATATTGAGCACATTGTTCGTTGCATGCAAGATCAATTACTAATGATTCAAAGAGGTTCAAAGAAGACATTTAGATCCACAACCTACTTGTGTTATCTTCTCCTAGCAAAGCATCGTGCATTATTTGAGGCAAACAAGCTTTGCAGTCAGACTCAAGGCTAAAATCCAATATATGAGTGGACACCTCAGATAAGGATGATTGATAACAGAAGGAACTACAACAATTTTGTAGACCTCTTTTTGGCACCAATGTACCATAAAATTACAGGCACTCCAATGCCTAGATTTCCTGTTACTTGTAGAAATTGCATTCAACTCGGAAGTGAACTACAATTGGCTGACTGGTACTTAATGGAAGAGTACACTGTGTTAAGGTTTTACGGTTCATGGGTATAACCCTACAAATTTCCAATACATGTAACAGAGAGGGTATTTGCATTAGAATATGTACGACAAATGGAGAGCACAGATGTACTCTTTCATGGTCAGCAAAAGAAAATGATATTTCCCTCCTTGCCATTCTCCTTTGGAGGGTTTGCATTTGAGAGAAGAGGATTCAAAGTGGCAGAAGCCTTTTTTTCAATTTTTCGATTTGATGTTGACAGTCACTGGCAGTATGATCCACTAAACATAATTGGAGCAAGGCTTAAGGGCATTGGGACTTCTGCAAGCAAATATCAACATGAAAGTATGCCTTTGATTGAAAAATTCAAAAACATGGACTCCTGTGAGGAGGTCAAAAAATAGATGGAGAAATATGTTGTTGAAAATAATATGTCAATATAGGAATTGTCATCACAAATAATGGCATTGCACAAACAGAAAGGAAAAGTGTAGGGCATGACATCGTCCAATTTCTACAAGAAAGCTGATAAACCATCTACAAAACCTATTCCAAAAGAGCTAATGAATGATTGTATAGATGTTGGATGGAGTCGAAGCAAACTTTCTCAATTTTGGGAAATGAGGAAGAATCTC
The DNA here is from genome assembly GCA_028749045.1 of Cupressus sempervirens. Lineage (NCBI taxonomy): Eukaryota > Viridiplantae > Streptophyta > Pinopsida > Cupressales > Cupressaceae > Cupressus > Cupressus sempervirens. The sequence continues at coordinate 740,317,313 of CM053789.1, forward strand.
GGTGAGCCAAAGACATCTTTAGATCTTGATGAGGTTGAAGAGGATACAACATTTGACGAATTGTGGAATAAAGAGTATCCACCTGAAGAACATCACAGTGATACTGATGATGATTACGATGACCAGGATTCTTTGAATCCTTCATCCAGTACACAAATTCAAAGAGGATTTGATGCATCCACCAAACTTCTATATAGAAAAGGGGTAGAAATTGTAGAAAAAATGGGCTACCAAGGTTATGGTGGTCTGGGTCCCAGTGGAGAAGGGGTTTGGTTACCACATCAACCACCAGCTGTAGCACCAAAACATGGTCAAAAACCAGGCCTTGGGCATGGAGATCAATCATCAACTCAGTCAATTCCATCCACATTGGATTCATCTCAGTTAATCAAATGTGTTCCTGCTTCATTTACAGTTCCACTTCCAAGCACTCAGATTCAATCTGAATCAACTGTCACTCCCACAGCTGTAGATATCATGGGTACAACTACAACTAGTGGTCTGAAAAGGACATTGTATATAGATGGAAAAAAAATTGGTCCTAGAGATCAAGAAAGTGTAAAGAAGCAGAAGGTTATGACAAGTATTAGTAGTAGTACTACTACTAGTACAACAATGCCAATGGTGACTATGAGTCCAACAATTGCCCATCCTTTAGGACAAAACCCTCAAAACAATCCACAAACCCCACTAATGGGTCTAGGTGTTGGTTATCCTCATGGTATTGGTGGAAGCTCGTACATCAAAGCAAGTTCTATTGCTATTTCACCATTCAAACATTCAATTGTCTCACAAAATCTTGATTTTCATTACAATGAATTTGTAACTAACTATGAAAAATCAAAAAACAATAATAGACAAAATAGTAAGACAATGAAGATGGAAGCAATTGCTGCAGCTCGTGTTGCAGAACCTACAACCAACAGGTTATTTCCCACATATGACCCAGATAAAGATATGATGGAATTCATGGTTGTTATGCCCCCAGCTAGAGATAACAATCCACCAGAGAGTCAGTTAGATCCATCTGAATTTCAAGTTAGCACCCTCCAAATGGATTTATCCAAAATTAAAAATGTGGACAAGATAAATGTGTCCAAAATGACCAAGTGGTCTACAGTTCAGTAATGAAGTTGGAGAGAGAGAAAGCAAAGCTTCAGGGTACAATAGATAAGTTAAAGGCAGACCTGGCAAATGTAAAGGCAAGTGAGAAAGCAGCAGTAAATAGGTGCAAAGAATTAGAGAAAAGGATAAAAAAAATCATCCTCTGGCTCTAAAGAAATAACTAAATAGCAAGAACAAATGGACGTAGAACTGAAAACTCTGAGGGAAAATTTGGAAAAAAATGGGAAAAAAACTCCAAGATGAAAAAGACTCTTCAACAAAGTTATACAGAAACTTCGAGAATGTTGCAAATGTAAACAATAAGTTAAATAAAGAATTGGAAAATGAGAGGGTAAAAACAAAACAGTGAGAAGAGAAAGCAAAAGGGTGGGAAAATAAAGCAGAGCAAATAAGAAAACATAGTGAACACCAATACTCAGAAATGAAAGAAGACCTAAAGAAGGCATATGATACTAATAAAAAATATGAAAACGGCTTGAATGACCATGTAAATAATACAGTAAAGCAAATAAAAAATTACTTCTAGGGGCAAATAAAGACTTCTACTAATAGGTTGTGTGATTGGTTCGAACTCTACGAAGCTCTTACAGATGTTTTTGGGAAGCTAAAAGAGCAACTTGAGGAGAACAAAAGATTTGGTCAGAGACAGAAAACTGCAAAGCAAATTATGGAAGAAATCAACAACACTGCTGACAAGCATTTGGCAAGCAAGAGAATTCAGGACTGCATTGGTTCAATAATAAAGGCGACCTCTGTATTTCATAAATGTCAAAAACTAACAGAAGGAGAAGAAGTTCTTTCTTTATTTGGGCCAAAGCTCGCCAAGATGAACAATAAAACAACAAAATTGATATCTCTTGGTTTACCGAGTCCTGGATGTGATTTCTCAACAATGGGTTTCATTGGAAGAGAAGTTTACAAACAAAAGTTGGAGGACCAAATAACCTCTGATTTAGGCAACCTTCCTCAAGACAGAACTCATGAAGGCATTGCAAAGTGCATCAAAACATTCGCAAATTTGTATGCACTAGTGGAACGAACATTGCTTGAAACTCGCTCTTCCAAGTATGGAATGCTGACGAGAATGCAGGTCATTTACCATAACATCAAAAAAATTTCCCTTCTAACCAAAGAAGAATGGAGCATACTACAAAAACTTATAGTCTGTATGTGAAAGTACTTTCAGTTTCAATCATCTCTATATCTTTACTATATATGAATATCTTTCATATTATCCTACATACTACAGTCTAGACTTTAGAATTGAGTTTAAAGTAACAAGTTTGAACTTTGTTTTTTGAATTGGATCAATGTTGCAGTCTTGCAGATGTTGTTGCCTATGCTAAAATTGCTAATTTACTAAACCGACCTGTCAAATGCAGAAATGTACTACTAAAGTTGTAGAGATGTTGTAGACTTGTAGATGTCTTACTGATTTAGATTTTGAGACTTCACATTAGGCAAATCGACCTGAAGTTGTTGTTGCTCCCTTGTTTCTATAAAAGAGAATTCAGGGTCATTGGCTTACAAGAATTGTACCATATTAGCTGAATATTGCAAATGAAAACCATTAATAATTATTAATTGTGGAATTGAATCTATGATTCTATCTAATTTTCATGTTTTCCAATTCAATGTATGTTGAATAAATGAATAAAATACAAAACAAAATTTCATTCAAGAATTTCAAATTCAAATATGAATGATCATTGATGACATGATATAAACTACACTCTACAGTAGTAATACTCTTTGTTCTCAAATTTTAATGATGAAACATAATAGATTCTAATTTCTTTCTTTTCTAAAATGAACATTGAATGATAGGATATCATATAGTAGTTAATAAGTTCAAAAATACCTATTGATTGCCACTGCTAATTTAGCAAAAATTTCCTAAATTTTCCAATTCATCTGTATGTCATCATCATCATCCAATTTTGGTAGTCCAGTTGCTTCATTGTTCTCTTCATTTTCATTTGTTTCTTCTTCAACTTCAAGTTCACTCCCAATCTCATGGCCAATGCCACTGCCAACTGTACTTGTCCCACTTGGAGTTGCTGTAGGAGATTGGTTAATGGTGTTGCCCAGTCCCACCCTTCTTCTTTTGCATCTTTTCTTCCAGATTTCCAATGCTTTTTGAAAAGGAAAAGTATTGACATTATACCTAGATGTGTATACCCTCAAGTATGATTCCAAATTCTTGTCTAGTTTGTTTCTTAGCTTTGATTTTAGGAAGCCCAAAGCACTGAAAACTCTCTCATCCTCCACTGAACCCAATATCATGGTTTGACATAGATCAGCAAGCTTGAAGTACTCTGAAATTTCTTCACGCAACAATGTGCTCTGTTTTAGTTCTGTCCAAAGCTTTTTTGTCGAGCCCTCTTCATGTGGGTTACGCATTAATTGATATTGATGTTTCATGGTCCTTGCAAAGGTGCCTGATTGCTGTCTAAGAAGACCCTCATCTAATATTTCGTTGATAGTCACTCCATTGAATTCTATAGATTTGCAAAATTCCTTTATCAAAATCAACAGCCTTCTACGATAATCTTCCTTATTGTTGAAGGACCAATATTGAAGAAACAGAATTGCCATGGCCTCAAGCAGTTGATCATATGGGAATCATGATATTTTTGAGAGGAAAATCTATAGGCTATGTCCCTTGCAGTAGATGCTATGGACTCGACGATCTTGGTAAACTCTTCCCTTGTAACTCTTGTAGCTCGCTTCTTTGGGCCACTGTAGTACATTGGTATCTAAAATCCCCTTACACAAACACATAAATCTCCATTTTCAATGATCTTTAAATAATTATCAGGATTGTCCAAATCTGTTAGTTTCTGCCAGTGATTAAATCTATCATCGGATAAATTTAGGTCAGTACGATAGAGACTATCGAGGGCTCGGCATGACATTTTACACAGCTAAGCATATTCTGCAATATACATGGCTCTTTGCTGGGCTTTTTTCATAATTAACCTCATTTCTTCTAGCATGGGAAGAAGAGATGCCAAAGTCAAAAGTGTCTCTATATTGCTTAACCTCCAAAGTAGGTTGCCACATCTCTGATTTTCTGCATTGTCCCAATTTTTGTACATCAGTCCAATCCAAGATTGATATTCAAAAAATACTTGATGCACTGGTCCATCCAAAGAGATCCATTTGGTATCAACATCTTTTAGAAGCTTGTTTCCATCGGTAATTCCATCAGTAAAGTGCTAAAATTCCCTAAAATGCTTGGGACTTCGACAAAAATATGCATACAACTCTCTTACTAAATCTTCAACCTTGTTTACTGAAGGAAACTTCTTCACAACTCTAAAAGCAAGATTCATCCTATGGTCCATACAGTGAATGGAAACAACATATGGTGAACAAGAAGCCTGCATCTTTGTGCAAAGACCATTCCTTTGACCTTGCATTACTGAAGCTCCATCTGCTCCAACACAGACCAACTTCTTCGCTATTGTCAATTCATCCATAGCTCCATATTCAATTAAATTGCTCTTTACTAATTGAAATAAAGTTTCTGCTGTCGCATTGTCTCTCAATTTAGCAACAGATAGTAGATGTGGTTGGCAGACATTATTCTGTATAGTATAAACATGCATGCATACCCATGACGTATTATCTATTGCCGTAACTTCATCTAAGGACAATGCATTAAAGGTTGACTCTTTTATTTTTCTTTGTACATCCTCTATTTCAACTTGCACAATACAACTTGCCCATTCCCATCCACTGTTTATCGACCAATGACTAACAGGATAGTTAGGAACTTTCAGAAAGTGTAAAAAACCACTCATTTCTGGATAGTCTGTCATTGGATGCCCTCTGCTCAAAATATAGAAAACATTACTTAATTGAATAGCTTTTCCATGTTCTTCTACTTCACTTGCTTTTGCAAAAATAGCATTGATAGAACCTTGAAGTTCACCAGGCTCCGTCTGAAATTTCTGAAACATATAATATTCTTCAGCATTCCTTTTATGTTGACATTGCTCCTTTGTTTTATATCTTACCACTTTTGTTTTCTTACCATCTACAGTTGAGGTTTCATAAATCTTACCAACATGTTTCTCTATGGTGTCTAGTTTAAGTTGCAACCACTTTTCCTTTTTATACTTCCAACTACAAATTGCACATCTAGATTCTACTGGTGGCTCACCTACAATTGGATTGTCCACGGGCTCAATGAATGGATACTTTGCTTCCCAAACAAATTTAAATCTCCTGGCCATCTCCCAATGACGATCAATCTTTTCTTTCGATTTTCCTCTCCCTTTAGTGTCACTGTTACTGTTAATTGCACCATCATCATCACCGAAGTCAATTGATTCATCCTGGTACTAGATATTCTTCTTCAAGGTCATCTTCATTAGAGATATCAGGTTTTGCAACTCCATCACCAGATTTATTAGGCTTCCCAATTTGTTGAATGGACTCTTGTGTCGGTTGAGATTGTACAGGCTCCTCTGATGATGTACCTTCCTTACTTTGACCAACACTATTGTGTCTACCCCTGCCAAAATATGAAGATATATTTTTGCAATTCATTGGCCTCTCTTGGACATCTCCACCTTCATTATTCCTACTCCTCTTCCTATTTAAATGTGACTGTGACATCTCCATCAAATTAAGGCTACAATAAAATACTATGGACTCGTAGTCATAGTCGTTCTGATTCTCTACTGATCGCAATACTATGAAGAAGGCTCCTTCTTTCGGCATGTTTCAATAATGAAACTCATGTCTTAAATAGACAACTACAAATAAATTGTTTTCATTTTGGTGAATGGGTCGACCGTTACATATGATAAGAACTAATATTTGGCGAAGCCCGCGTAATTTCAAGTAATCGAGTGGGCAAACAGGGCAAGAATTTGGGACCCCATTGTGTGTGATGCATGGCGAATTGGGTCCTAGGACAAATAAAAATTTCACATAGGAAAATGGGAATTTGGTGAATGATGATCGTCAAAAGAGACACTCAATTAATTTCGTGGTGAATACGAGTAAACATTAAAGAGAAATATGGGCGAAGAACCCGACTACCAAACTGAAATTACGTAATAATAGTGGCGAACATTACAACCACTATATGAGTATTTTATAAAATCTGGGCGAACCGATCAACTAGTATACGGTATTTTTTTTGGCCATTTTCTATAGCCCGATCCGGACATATTCGCCAATTGGCGATTAATCGCCACTAAAAAAATCCCTGGAGTTATGGCCCTCAAAAATGGAGAGTAGAAAAGTGGTCCTATTTGTATAAAGAAATATAACATATTATCTAGAGTGCTCCCACTCAAATTTTATCCTTATTTTTAAATATTTTTTATCATTGTAGTGTGAAGTCAGCTAACATCATGTAGTGTATCCCATATTTTTATATTAATTTTTTTTAATAGATATATGATTTTTAATTAATTTTTGAAATACGCATGTCCTAAAAACATGAAATTTATGTGTGCTCCCCCTAGAAATCATTAAAAACTAATTAGGATTATTACTCATTTTTTTACGTATGTATAATGGAGTCTATTTTTTGAGAAAGTAGCTTGTTTTGTCCAAAGGGTTTAGCTTAGTTAGTTGAAGTGATGAGTTCTCATTGTGGAGACCCTAGTTCAAATCCCAAAAGGGACATCTTTATGGAATTCTAAGTTTGTGACTCTTGGTCTTCTATTGGTTGTATTTGTATCATTGTAAAATGTGGATTCTAAGTTGTGACTATTGGTCTTCCAAATGTTGTTTCTAGTGTGGTTGCTCTAACGGAGTTTGAATAAGCTTGTAAATCTCATGTTGTTGCTTGAATGAGCACAATATTTGTAAATGATTTCAATATAAAAGTAGCTTGTTTCAAAATTTGATGAACCCAAAATCTCTCTCAAAAATACTACACATTAGTTTTTTTTTAAATAGAACATATTTATAAAAGAACTAGAGAGAAAAGATTAACATAATTAGAATTCAAAATAAATTATATGGTTAGATTTGCTAATAGAGAGATCTAGAATAACATGTTATTTGGTTTCATCATTGTCGAACCACATGAAATCGTAACAGAGAGTACACCACAAAAAAATATTTTTTTTGGTATGTTTTCTCAAAAAATATCTCAAACCCATTTGAATATTGTAAGCATTTGGGTTTTTTTGTTCAAGGAAAATCCAAGCCTTAGGCATTATAGTGTGTGTACCCTTATTCCCCTTCATTGGGCTTCATTTTCACTGTTGTTACATGTCTTGTATAGGTTTTGGTTGGTTCTTAGATAATGTATTATTGGGTATGGTTGGGTGTGAGCATTTTAAGAGGATATAATTTGATGTTCTTTCCCCCTTATCCATTCTATGTCAAGTACTTGGCTCTTGGTTTTATTATTTATTGATAAGGATGGAATATTATATTTTTAGATGTTATGTTTAATTTTTTTCATCATCTTCCCTTCCTTTCTTTGTGTTAGTTGTCCTTTTATTGTAGAATTGTTTTGGTGAAGGTGCTAGTTGATACTAGATTTTAATTCTTTTGGGAAGTTGGGTATGATTTTTTTGAAGTCAATGAATTGTGATGTGCTCATACCTTTCTTTGTCCTCTGCTTGTGTTGGATTTCTTCTACCCTAATAGCTTGTGCCCTATTTCTTATGTTTCCTATCGAGGCAAAGGGGACTCTTATGAAATTGGACTTCTATGTGGCTAAGAAGTGGTGTTTTCTTATGTTTTTCTCCTTCTCTTGTCTTTCCTTTTACTATTTTATTGACTTTTATTGAGATGAGGTACAATTGTACATGCATAAGTGTAATTTTGTGAGTAAGTGTGTTTGTAATCTCTTTGGGCCTTGGATAGATACATTCTCTTTACCTTGTTATTTTTCTTTAATCAATAAGGTGTCAAAAGATAAGGTTTAGGTTTGGGGGGCCTTGGTTAAACCCAATGTCCTAGGTTTTTTTTGCTTGGAAATTCCCAATGTTTCTTTTTGAAGATTAAAAGAGCCTTTTCAGAACACTTTTATTATGTTCTTTAGGGCTTCATCTTCTTATGTTTGTACATCTCCTAAGCTTTGTCTTGATTCTTTCCTATAGGTTATTTTTGTTTTGATGTTAGTGTGGCTATTAGTGATTTTGCTATATATTTTGCAACTAGTTGCTTATGGGTTTTATATCTCATCAAATATCTATTTGTAACTGATTTCAAGCCCCTTCAAACTAATTTTTGCCTAATAAAAAATAAAGGTATTTGATTTTAAAAATAATAAATCTATAAATGAAACATTGATTTTGTATATGATCTGAGTATCAATGAATAGATTCAAAAGTCAAATTGAAGTATGGACCCTGCTAAAAAAATCATGCCTTTTTTTTTTCTTGAATTTTCCCTCCCTTGTTATAATCATACATGTTGAATAGTATATAGTTTCTTTCGTTTTCCACATTGCCTATTTTTTAAAAATTATTCATAGGATAAATTATAATAGAAATTATATAGATTTGTACATTTTTACTATTTATTTTAATTATTATCAATTATAATTAGATTTAATTAAAATTATAAATGTCTAGTAATACAAATTTCAACACTTGATACAAATTTCATCAAAATAATAACTAAACACAATATTTGAGTTATCTTCTTTTTATTATTTTGATCAAATGTCCAATTTTTAATATAATTTTTCTTCTTAAGTAATTTAACACTTTATAAGTTCAAACTAGACATTTTCCTACTTTTAACTTAATCTCTTAAATATTTTTTAAAAAATAAATGATCTCTCCATTTTAAAATTAAAAATCTACAAACTATGCACTTCTTGAGGTAATTTTAGATTCATAAATACACAAATGTGGCATAATTGAAGTTGAATATAGTAACGATTTGGAACATTCGAATTAAGTGTTGAAGAATGTATATTGTCAACGTGGATGCACATTTAAGTCATATGACAATTTATTATTATTTATTAGTTAGATTTTTCTAATGGTTTCTCCCATTAAAAGAATAGTACAAAGTGTTGGGAACCACAGGAGATTGTTGGCTTTAGCCTTGTATTTGTTCACTCTTTGTTCCCTTTTTAAATGGATAGCCCACAACTGTATTGTTCTTCTGTGATTCTCATCATTCTTGTGACATTATTCTAGTTCCAATGGAAAAGGAAAAGGGTGTCATCCCTTCCACTTCCACCCGGACCTAGTGCTTGGCATATTGTAGGAAACATGTTTAAGCTGGCCAAAAGGCCTCACGAGTCTCTCACTAAGTTTTCTATGAAATACGGACCATGTTAGTTTTGTTAGCTTGGACAACTGTTTGTCCATATGCTATTATTTAGTATCTAATTGTTTTTGCTAACAAATTGGTTAGAGCAAGGACAATTATTTATTAAATAATTGACTTCTTTTAGAAGCAACTAGAAACCAATTTTGTTAGGGTTGGTAAGTTGTTTTATATCTCCACCGTCGATTGTAACTCAATCTCAGCCATTGGTTTACCAACGAGAGTAGTATAAAAGAGGGTCTAGGGGGCATTTGGAGAACAAGAACTTTGGAGAAACATTTGCAGTGTTAGCAAACAGTCTTGCAGTGTTAGCAAGGGCGCAGTGTTAGCACGAGAATAGCAGTGGGGAATATCAGCAGGATAAATTAGGAGGTTGTCGAAGTTCTGCTAGTAAGAGGCAAGGAATTTTGTATCTCTTGATTTGCTAAAGTTTAATATAATTTCTCATCTGTAGAACTGGTTTTCCCTTAGGGGTTTTTCTAGGGACAATTTGTCTGAAAATATTGTGTTCATTGTGTTGCGCATTTCTTTCCGTATTTTATAAGTGAAGTTGCAGTTGTGTTATTTTTCGATATTAGCTAGGAATTTATTTTCAGCAATATAATAATCATTTATGATAGGAGATTAATAATCAGTGACTGCAATAGTTAAATTTTTCATGTGGTATCAGAGCATTGTTAAGGGTAGAAGAGTTTTGCCCTAGGAAAGAAATTTTGATCTCTTTAGATTTATTATTGCTTTAAACCCTTGAGATGGCTTCAGCTGGTTTGAGAGATCAGGATAGATTGGATGGTGCCTCAAATTTTGGTGTCTGGAAGGCCATAATTTCTTTATTGTTGGAAGAGAATGGTATCAAGGATTATGCTACCAGTGTTGTACCTGTACCAACGGATGCAACACAGCTTGCAGCATATAGGAAGGATGATGCCAAAGTGAGGAGGATTATCCTTGATGGTGTCAAGGATCATATTGTTCCACATATCGCAGAGCTAGATACAGCGAAGAAGATGTGGGATGCCATTCTGAATCTATACCAGAATGCTACCACCAATAGGAAGTTGATTCTCAGAGAGAAGCTAAAGAATACCCAAATGAATCAGGGAGAAGACGTCACAAGTTACCTCACCAGACTCAGACTTGTCAAGGATGAGTTAGCAGCTGTTGGAGATAGCCCTAGTGATGATGAACTAGTGAGAATAGCCCTAAATGGGTTTACTAAATAATGGAGTGTCTTCATTCAAGTTGTCAGTGGACGAGATACTTTACCGAGTTGGGATCGACTATGGACTGATTTCACTCAGGAGGAGTTTAGACTAAGTCTTGTCAATGGGGCCAACAAGAGTCAGAAAAATGAGGTGGAACAAGAGAACGTTGCCCTAGCGGGTAAAGGGAAAGCAAAGAAGGGATCTAGCAAAGGATCAAATTCACAAAGTGAGAAGAAGAAGAAGGACCTTTCTAAGGTCAAGTCCTTTGGATGTCACGAGTTTGGCCACTATGTCAGTGATTGCCCAGAGAGGAAGAAGGGTAAGAAGTAGGTGGCAGCTTTAGCAAGTGTGAAAGAACTCTCCAGTAGAATGGAAGATGAGTTTTCACTCATAGCTTGTATGGTTAGCTCAACCTCACAGTGTGTTTGGTATATAGATAGTGGGGCGTCATTTCATATGACAGGAGTTAGAGAGTACTTCTCCAGTTATAAGGAGGAGGACACCAACATCCAGATTTCTATGGGAAACTTGTCCAAACTCAACCCTATTGGGAAAGGGACTATTCAGTTTCAGAGGGAGAATGGAAAGATAATTCCACTTCATGATGTGTTATATGTGTCAAGCTTAGGTATGAATTTGATTTCTGTATCTGTTCTTCAGGATAGGGGGTATAATGTACTCTTTAGAGGGACACATGTGTTAATTAAGCACAAGGATTGGAAATCACCCATAACTATTGGAGTTAGGAGTGGTCGCCTTTATAGATTGCAGTTTGATACTCCTAAGGCACTTATGAGCAACAGTAATCCTAGAGATCTTGGAGAGCTATGGCATAGGAGGATGGGCCATATTCATCATGGAGCACTTAGATTGCGTCGTGAGACCGTGACAAGTGTTCCAGAGGTGAGCACAGAGCATGACGATGTATGTAAGGGATGTGTGTTGGGGAAGTTTGTGAAAGCATCTTTTCCAAGGAGTGACACCAGATCTAAGGGTGTTCTTCATCTAGTACATTCAGATGTTTGTGGACCGATGTCAACAAAATCTCTCATAAGATATGAGTACTATGTTACTTTTATTAATGATTTATCTAGAAAGACCTGGATATACTTCTTGAAGACTAAGGATGAGGTTTTCAGTCGATTCCAAGAGTTCAAGGCTCTTGTGGAGAACTCAACAGGAAAGAAGATAAAGGTTCTTTGGTCAGACAATGGAGGCGAGTACAAAGGAAATGTCTTCCAAGAGTTCTGCAGCAGAGAAGGAATCAAGAGAGAATGGACTATTCCTTACAATCCACAGCAGAATGGAGTTGTTGAGAGGAAGAACCGTTCTATATCAGAGGTAGCAAGAGCTATGCTACATGACCAGGACATGCCTCGTTACTTATGGGCAAAGGCGTGTAATACACCAGTCTACATCCAGAATAGAGTTCCACACAAGGCGCTAGGGAAGATGACACTAGAGGAGGCTTTCACAGGGAAGAAGCCAAATGTTATTCACTTCAGGATATTCGAGAGTTTGGCATATTGCCATATTCCTAGAGATACACGTACAAAGTTATATCAGACTACAGAGAGGGGATACTTTGTTGGGTACAGTGAGACCTCAAAGGCATACAGGATTTTCATTTTGGAGACTAAAAGAATTATTGTTAGACAGGATGTCAAGTTCATGGAGGACAAGGCATTCAGGAGATCTAGAGATTTGCCAGCAGATGATCAGAGTGAGCAGCCAACAGAAGCTCCAAGACCAAGTCAAGAGCAACAAAGCTCAAGTACAGTTACTAGTACGAGTGTAGACTCAGTTAGTGAAGATTCATAGAGTATGGAGCAATAGGTGCAATAGGAAATGCATCTAGAAGACTTAGAGGTTGACATTTCATCCTCTACAGTTGGCAGCGAGAACCATGTGGTTCCAGATACACAAAGGGATACTCAGAAGTTTGTGGGAGCTCCTAGGAAGAGTACTAGATAGCGAAGACAACCAGCCAAGTTCAATGACTATGTGGCATTAGTTAATCAGTTGGTAGATAGTGAGCCTTCTAGCTATCAGGAAGCTGCAGAACATCAGGTATGGCGAGATGCTATGGTTGAGGAATATTCTTCAATAATGCAGAATGATGTGTAGGAGGTAGTACCTAGACCAACAGATAGGGCTATAGTTGGATCACGTTGGATCTACAAGATAAAGCACAGTGCAGATGGTAGCATCGAGAAATACAAGGTGAGGTTCATGGCAAAGGGGTTCTCTCAGAAGGAGGGAATAGACTATGAAGAGACATTTGCTCCAGTTGCCAGGTATACTTCTATACGAGCTGTAATCTCACTTACAGCACAGATGGGATGGCAAATCCATCAAATGGATGTCAAGACAGCATTCCTTAATGGTGAGTTGAAGGAGGAGGTATACATAGAACAACCAAAAGGCTTTGTAGCACACAGCAAAGAGACCCACGTGTGCAGATTGAAGAAAGCATTATACGGACTCAAGCAGGCTCCTAGAGCGTGGTATGAGCGCATTGATACATACTTGCAGAAAATGGGCTTTGTGAAGAGTGAAGCAAATGCTAACCTCTACTACTTGGTGGTTGGGGGTGAGATTCTCATTCTTGTTCTTTATGTGGATGACCTATTTCTTACAGGTTCACTAGGGCTCATAGTGGATTGCAAGAGGAACCTTGCAGAAGAGTTCTAGATGAAGGATTTAGGACTTATGCACTACTTTCTAGGCATGGAAGTGTGGCAAACAGATGGGGAGATTTTCCTTGGTCAAGGGAAATATTGCATTGAAATCTTGAAGAAATTCGGGATGGAGGATTGCAAAGCCATGTCTACACCCATGATCACAAATTGGAGGAAGGTAGATACATCTAAGGAGAAGGATGTAGACCCACTTGATATAGACAGTTGATTGGTTCACTTATGTATTTGGTCAACACTAGACCAGATATAGCATTTGCAGTAAACTCTCTTAGTCAGTTCATGGTTGAACCAAAGAGAATGCATTGGATAGTGGCTAAGCATGTGCTACGTTACTTGCGTGGTACAGTCGAGTATGGGATCAGATATGTTCGAGGTGAAGGTATTAGGTTGATAGGCTATACTAATGCAGATTGGGCAGGAAGTACAATAGACAAAAGGAGCACTTCAGGGTGTTGTTTCAGCTTGGGATCAGGAGTTGTATCTCGGTTCAGCAGGAAGCAGAAATCTGTGGCTCTAAGTTTAGCAGAAGCAGAATACATAGCAGCTAGCATGGCGACATGTGAAGCTATATGGCTTCAGAAGTTGTTAGTAGCCTTGTTTGGTCAGAAGGTTGAAACTACTGTGATACATTGTGACAATCAGAGTTGCATCAAGTTGTCTGAGAATCCAGTGTTTCATGATAGGTCTAAACATATAGATATCAGATATTACTTCATCAGAGATTGTGTACAAAGGGGAGTTGTTCAGCTACAATACATACCTATAGAGGAGCAGGTAGTAGACATTCTGACTAAGGCATCGGGGAAGGCAAAATTTATTTTCTTCAGAGATAAGTTAGGTGTCCTGCAGAACAGCTTCCTCGCTAAGAGGGAGTGTTAGTTTTGTTAGCTTGGACAGTTGTTTGTCCATATGTTATTATTTAGTATCTAATTGATTTTGCTAACAAATTGGTTAGAGCAAGGACAATTATTTATTAAATAATTGACTTCTTTTAGAAGCAACTAGAAACCAATTTTGTTAGGGTTGGTAAGTTGTTTTATATCTCCACCGTCGATTGTAAATCAATCTTGGCCGTTGGTTTACCAATGAGAGTAGTATAAAAGGGGGTCTAGGGGGCATTTGGAGAACAAGAAGTTTGAGAAACGTTTGCAGTGTTAGCAAACAATTTTGCAGTGTTAGCAAGGGCGCAGTGTTAGCGCGGGAATAGCAGTGGGGAATATCAGCGAGATAAATTAAGAGGTTGTCGAAGTTCTGCCAGTAAGAGGCAAAGAATTTTGTATCTCTTGATTTGCTGAAGTTTAATATAATTTCTCATATGTAGAACTGATTTTCCCTTAGGGGTTTTTCCAGGGACAATTTGTTCGAAAATATTGTGTTCATTGTGTTGCGCATTTCTTTCCATATTTTATAAGTAAAGTTGCAGTTGTGTTATTTTTCGATATTAGCTGGAAATTTATTTTCAGCAATTTAATAATCATTTATGATAGGAGATTAATAATCAGTGACTGCAATAGTTAAATTTTTCACAGACTACTCATTAGTTTCCGCCTAGGTACGAAAACAATAGTTGTGGCCTCGTCCCCTACCATGGCGAAGGCAATTCTCAAAACCCACGACCATATCTTTGTTGGGCGGACAGTCATGGAAGCAGCCAAAGTATTCTCCCACCACAAGTCCTCCTTGGTGTGGGGCGAGTATGGACCTCACTGGCGGTATCTCAGGCGAATTACAACTGTTGAACTTTTTAGCCCACAAAGAATAAAAGCCCAAGAACATCTCAGAAGACACGAGGTATTTCACACAGTTTTGTTGATTTTTGAGAGCAAGGGAAAGGCTGTAAATATTGAGCACATGGCGTTCTTCACTTTTATGAATGTGTTAGGAAAGATGATCTTCGGTAAAAGTTTGATGGATCCATACAATCCAGCTTCTTTAGGGTTGAAGGATACCATGGCGAAGACGATGAAGCTTTTTGGAAAGGCCAATTTGTCGGGCTATCATCCTCTCTCATGGTTGGTGGATCCTCAGAGTGTGTCCCGTGAGATGGCAAGGCATATGAAGAGGTTATATGACTTCATTGATGTTTTCATACAAGATAGGATTGCCATCAAAAACACGAAGCATCAGCATAACGTCGACTCCGACAAAGATTTCCTCGACGTTCTGCTCGATATGAGATCCGAGGATTTCAGTCTCTTTGATGTTAGAGCCTTGATTTTTGTAAGCACCTACGATGCAATTTGATATCTAAATTTCGTCAAATTTTCTAGGTTTCTAATTATTTCTCTATGAATATTATCTCAGGAACTACTTCTTGCCGGTACTGATTCGACCACCACTGCAGTCGAATGGGTGATGGCAGAACTCATTTGCAATCCTGAGAAAATGAAACTAGTGAAACAAGAGTTGGATGGAATAATTGGTCTCGAGCGAAAAGTGGACGGATGTGATATAGATCGATTGTTATATCTGGATGCGGTGGTGAAAGAAACATTCCGATTGCACCCAACTGCTCCTCTGCTGGTGCCTCACAAAGCTGGGAGAGATTGTGAAATCGAGGGATATGTGATACCAGTAGAAGCTCAGGTGATGGTGAACGTGTGGGCGATAGGAAGGGACCCTGCGACGTGGAAAGAACCCTTGGAATTTGTACCGGAGAGGTTTTTGGAAGGCGAGAAAAGTGAGATAGACTACAGGGGACAAAATTTCGAGCTGATTCCTTTCGGAAGTGGACGAAGAGGATGCGTGGGACTTCCTTTCGCCATCCGTATGCCTCATTGGACTCTGGCTTGTTTCCTCCATTCCTTTGAATGGACTCTTCCCCATGGAATGAGTCCCCGGCAGATGGACATGAGGGACGAGTTTGGGCTTGATCTAAAGAAAGCTTCAAATTTGATTGCTATCCCCAAACCCCGTCTCCCACGCCACGTTTACTAGTTACCCATCCTCCACTACAGACCGTGTTTTTCCACTCGCTCTTAGTGTTAAGATTTGTTTTCTTTTTCTATAAGTATTTTATTTGGTCCAGTCTACTGAGTCTAGTCTTCGTGTCTTGGCCCGTGTAGAAGATTATTAACACCTAGCCTTAAAAGGATTGGCTCTGATTCAAGGTCTTGCCGTGAGGCTGTTAAAAATTTTGTTTTTTTGAAGGTTTTTCTTCTGTGAAGCATTCAAAATAAAATAATTTGCGTTGTGCAATGTTTTCTGTCAAAGATCTTGAATTTTTCCAAGCTTGCCAAGATTTTTATTATTAATGACAAAGAGGTTCTAGATGTTGAAAATAAGTCAAAATATTATTTTTACAACTATTCAAATCATTAAATATCATGAATTTATTCAATTGGTCCGTTCGTTAACTGAAATTTAACTAGATTGAATAGTCAACCGATTTGATTATTTAGTCATTTGACTTATTTTTGAATAATAATTTGATGCCTTAGACAATTGAATTTGTTAGAACGAAATAGTTGCCTGAAAGATGGAATTACATAATTAGCATAAGGAAAATATAGCTAAGAATAATTAAAGATTATTTATTTCAGTTGGATATATGTCCATGAATTAAAAATCATATAGAATCTTTTATTCTCATTGTCTAAATTGACAGTTTGATTCTACTAGTTACCACCATCATTAGTTCAATCAACAACGATCCTCAGTTATAAATTCCAGTTAGAAACCTCTACAACTCTGCGTCTTCTTAATAATCTTCAGCCAGATTGAGGGAGACTCACTGAGATATAGGATTCAAACCATCTGTCGTTACTTGACAAACGATCATTTTTTTGTCAGTCAAACAACTGACCATGTCGTAAGAAGTTCAAAAATTTTAGCAGCAATAAGCATCTCAATCAAATTGGATTGCAATACCGAGTTAATAAATGCTTGCATTACAAGCTATACTAAACAGAAATTATTAATCCATCCAAATATGAGATGTAAATATCTACATCCCGAAGTCAAGGGCAAGATGAATCAACAAAAAGTTTATTCAGATATCAACCAACAGGTTAAAGCAGAAAAAATGCACAATACAAAGATCCATCTTATACAGAGTACTAGAAGGCTAATGTTTGACCTGGTTGTGCATAGCTTGTTGACTGTGTGAAACAGGGAAATAGAAGCATCATTGGTGTAACTGAAATATGGAGACGACTTCCAAGTATTGTTGGGTCCACTCATCTCCAAATAAAACAAATCATCAAAATCTGGTAATGAAGATTCTTCTTCAAGTATTTGCAAAACTTGTCTCATTCCAAGCCTGTCTTTTGGTTGAGGATTTGAATAGATGATTAAAAGATTGAAAGATTGCCAACCAATCCAAGATACTCAATAGCTATCAATCCATCTGGAAATCTGTGGGGCATCTTTTTAAACGTCATTCCATGACCGCTTATCGAATCTGAAGAAGGAACAATGTTGAACACAAAAGTTGTGCTAAAAGACTAAGCAGAAGTGGGAGACTCGTGATCTTTCATATGAACAGGAGGCCGATAAAAAAGCTCAGCTGATACTGAAATGGGAATGATGATTAAGAGAGGCAGCGCTCGACTGCACTGAAGCATCCCCGAATAATTACAAGGTTGATGCATTGAATTGGTTGAAATAGAAAGAAAAATGGTCATGTGAAATAATGAAGGGAAGGAAGAGGAAAATAATCAAGGGAAGGAAGTGGAAAAGAAAGATGACCAGAATTGTGCCTGTCATTTTCGAGCTGCAAGGATGAATTCGATTACTGTTGTAAAAACTCGACTCAATAGAGAGAAACAAAAAGAATGAACATTTAAAAGACTAATATCCAGTAATCTCCATAGTTTTATTTATAAAATTGTAATTAAATCTTCTAATTTCTAAACTCTATGGTTTTAAAATTAATTCCTTCACAGAATACTAAACCTCTAGATTAACTAAATACAATAATGAAACAACAATTCATAACATAAATAATTAACTTCTAAATTTACGCGTACGTGTGGTTGCAAGGTAAACTGTAGATTAGCTGAGAATCATATCCTAAATTTACTCCTACATAATTCTCCCTCAACTAAGATCTGAAGTTTAACAAACATGACACAAAGACTATTGAAGATTATTACTAGTCTAATAATTGGATGTGTTGGCAATTAACCTAAAACTATTACCCAAAATGTTCTGCATCATTATTCCTTTCATTTAAAATATTGAACCTCTGGTTCAAAGCTTATTCTTTTCATGGAAGTAGGCTTGAACAAATAATAATCTGATTATAACAACAACAACAGCAACAGCAAAATTGTGATGTGGAATTGCTATCTCTCCTAAGTTGTTGTCCATCAAAACATTTCCGAAAGAGTTTGAAATAGATAATTAAATCATCTATTTGTATCACTTGCACGTAAATCATTAGTAACAAAAATAAAGGCAATCGAATAAAAATCTTCCACGTGTTCTTGTATTATGCATTATGTCATTGAGGTATGTGTTCAATTTCATATATTGTGAGGTGGCTTCCATTTCTAAGTTCAATGTGATGTTTTTCATACGATCAATATTTTTGGGCATTGTCCTTTATACCATAATGATTCATATCTTTACTCTCATCCTCAAGAATCCTTTTTTCTCCTTAGGAAAGTGATGATCTACTCCTATTTCACCACCATTGGATTTCTCAAGATAATTCTCTAACTACTTCCAACAAGTTGTGTTCTCTAAAACCAATAACCATTCATCACATATGGGGCTCTCAAATATCTCCATCTTAGTTGTAGGTTCCTCTCCAACAGGGACCACTTCCACTACTACAACAATTTGAACCTTCTCTTGTGATTGGCTATATTCCTTCTTGTTGCAGTCTTCATTTTCTCTTTCAACATTGTTCTCTTCAATGCCTTCCCCTTTTTTAGGGTAGCACAACTCAATAGCTTCATCAAACTCAAGTGTGTCTTCATCTTTATCTCATTCATCTATTTCTCTTTGTAACTCTTGGAAGATCCCATTCAGAGGTCTTTTATCCACTAGTATTTCTACCAACTCATCAATTGATTCAATCTTTCCCTACTCTAATAATGCTGCTCCTACTCTAATCCTTGACTCAATGGATTTCCTCTTGGAGAATGGTTCTTTCCCATAACATGAATAATTATTTTTTGGATTCTTCTAACTCTTCAACACCTTTGTTGTAGACTTATTTTTCTTTGGCTTCTAATTGTTGCATGCCTTATAATCTTCTAATATGCACCATAACTCCTCCAACTTAAACTCTATTTGTTGCAACTCCTTTTTCTAGCCCTTTATCAACTTATTTCTTTGTCTTTGTCTTACTTTTTCTTCCAACTGTTTATCCTATTTTTTGCATCATGATATTGCTCCATGGTCATTTCTTCATCTCTAAGATACAATTTTAACTCTCTTCTCTTATTTCCTATGGAATTAAAAATTTATTGAATATGTATCAACATTTTTTTCTTCTATCCTTCATCTCTTCAGAGAGATCAATACAAGTTTAAAGAAGATACTTCTGCTAGTTAATACCACATATCTCCATGCATAACCAATATTCAAATGCACAATTGCAACTACTCCTTATTGTTTCTACTTTTATCATACTTTCGATTTCTATAATTCCCATAAATAGAAACTAATTAATTTTCACACAGAACCAAAACTCCTGTTGGAGTTAGCATTGAAAATGTTAGTTTAATAGTTTAGGTTGATAAAATAATTTATTTAATATAAGCTATATTTATGTTAGTTAATGGGAAGTTACATTCTCATTTATGGTTATTCACAAGAATATAGCTTATAGAGATAACATTACTCATTGTAAAAGACATCACATTGAATTGAATGCAAATAAATGCAAAATCAAATTCATCAATTTATTGTAGTTTCCATTTCCTTATTTTCATTTGATATCAGAGAAAAGCTTATCTATGTGACTATATTTTGTTTTGTTTTTCATGTTCAAGCATGGAGTAGATAGCATGAATCATAGAGAAATGGAGGTGTTCATAGTGGCATTCTAAGTGACATGATCTTCTGGTAGCAATGTGAAGAAGTGGATAAGCGTATCGCATAAGTATGGAAGTTAGGGTTTATCACATTCATTTTCTATGATTGTTAAAGATTGAATGATGCTACGGTGTAAATAAGGCTACTCAAATAATCCATTATGTATATTGTTGGTTTGGTCTAAATATTCTAAAACAAAACAATGACCAATGGTACTTAGAGGTAATGTGTGTTGGGTGGTTATCATATGAACTAAACCTCAAGCATTTAGTATTTTCTATAGAGATTGAAAGTCATGTGAATGTGACTGTCAAACATGATAGAACCAACAAAGAATTTATAAAGAAGACTAATGTGCACAATGATGATCTTGTAAAGGCAACGCTGAAAACTTTCTTCTAGTACTTTAAATTCTCCTATGTGAGTGTATCTTATAGTATAGTTTTCCCTTATCAACATGACTGATTATCTTTCATATGTTTTTTTTTTGTCTTCCCATAATTAGCAACTCAAATTAGTATATTTCCTATTGATTTTATAAATCATATTTACTGAAATAAATTCAAGGAAACAAGTATGGTGGAAGGAGGAATTAAATTTTGAAGGAGCCAAGGGAAATAAATTTATTGCGAAAGGATTCTAATTTAGAATGAGGTAACAGAAATATAATGTTTCTCTATGGTTCTTAAGACATATTTTTCTCTTAAGAAGTTTTTAGATTTATCTTGCAAAGGGTATCAGGTTTGTCCATTCAAATTTTTCTTTTATATTTATAATTAGAGTGATAAGAGTTTTTTTTGGAGGTATGGGTCTATCATTTGTTAAAATTTAGTATTTTTATCTTTGCATACATGTCAATATTTTCTTGTGTTTCCCAAACCATCTTCATCATATATGAAAGGTCTTCATAAAATCACATGATCCATCAAATGGATAAATTGTAATAAGATATTACAAAAGGGTTGAGGCGATGGACGTAGGAGGGAACCTATCATCTTAAGATAGATTCTCACTTGGAGATTATTATTACATGAGAAGCAACTATTTGTGTCCCTTTAAACTCTAGGTTTGGCATATTCATCCCTAGAGAGAAGTGGGGGATTGACTTATTTGTGTCCCTCAAGAGAAGAGTGGGATTGGAAACATGATTATCCTTCCAAGGAGTGAGGGAATGCAGGATTTGAATATGATTTGTCAAGCACTTGAGGAGGCATTAGACACACTCAAAGGAGATGTGGAATTTCATATGAAAGGCATCTCATGTGTATACATATTGGTGATGATTATTTCTATAGAAATGGACGAGTAATTAGACACACTTGAAGGAGATGTGGACTTTAAGAGGAAAGGTTTCTCATGTATAGCACAAGAGGAGACACTAGACACACTTGGAGGAGATGTAGAATTTTGGAGGAAATGTGTCTCATTATGCACGAAGATGGAAACACTTGCGTTATGAAGACAACTTTAGGTTTTGTGGTCAGGAGATCCACTAATGCAATTAGTTTGGTGTTTCTTGAGTGAAAGGGGAGAATTGGTGAAGATGCTTCATCAAAGTCTCTATAGGTTTGGGTTGAAACACTTGCAACTTTTACTCTCATTTAGATTAATGCAATAAAAGGGGGAATGTTGGATTTTACATTTAAAAAATTTACTTTTATATTTTAGGTTAATAAAATAATATACTCAATAAAAGTTAGTTTTATGTTAGTTTATGGGAAGTTACATTCCCATAGATGGTTATTCACAAGAATGGTGGCTTATAAAGTCAAAAATACTCATTGAAAAAGACATCACATTGAATCGAATGCATGTCAATGAAAATCTAAACTCATCAATCTATTGTAGTTTTTGTCTCCTTATTTTCAATGGCTACTCCCTCTAATATTTTTTATTTACTGATTCTTTATGCAAAAAATCACTAACTTCAAAATAAATATCAAGACTATAAAAAACTTATAAATAAGCATTATAGACTAATACTTAGGCATTATAGCTCCACAACTTATTTATGATCATGATCATACCAAAAATATTAGAAAATTGATTCCATTAAAAAAAAAAATCATTTCTTCTACCTTGATATACGTAACTGACTATCTTCATATTCTTCCACAAAAAAACTTATTCTACACCTTAGATAATCCTTTGCTAGTTGTGGTTGCCACCAATCTACACCACCTATTATCATTCTCTTTCCTCATTTATTGTTACTTTAATTATTTTCCTCTTCCTTTTTGAAATTCCTCCTGTAATGTGATGCTTACCAAAATATACTTCTCAAGGCTTGGAAAGTCCTCTTAATCTTAGCTACATACTTGTGTCCAGCACATTTTTTTTGTTGAATAATGACTACACAAACTCATCATGAATATCTCTCTTAGATCATATTTGTGCTCTAATACCAAGTTGATTCAAGCACTCAACTCAACACAGAGAATAAAAAAAGAAAAACATTTAAAGAATAATATCTAACAACCTCCTGCCAATAGTGGCATGTTGTGATGGTTAAGTTGTTGTGTTGTTCTCCGTGCCATCAAGGTTCAAATCTCATGGGGATGAGGTCCCTCGTTTGTGGCCTCACTGGTTCATAGCTCCAGGTCAAAGCGTTTGCCCCTCTTTAATTATATATATATATATATAACAACCTCCATTATTTTTTGTTAAGAAGGCGGGGATTGGTAGGCCCTTAAAAATTGGTACAATAGAAAACACTCTATAAAATAAAAACAAATGAAAGCTTAGCTAAGGAAACAAGCTCACAAAGCCGAGTTGTAGAGTTTTAAAAGGATCTTAGAACCTTGAAGGGTTTTCAGAAGGACCCCCAACAGTAAAGGATTTTCCTAAGGATTCCAAACCTACCAAGCCTACCAAAATCACCATGACTTCTCAACCAAAAACAACACTAAACCAGCAAGTGCCCTTTATAATTTGATAACATGCCTCACTACAACTGCAAAGAAACCAAAAATAACAATACCCATAAAGAAATAATAAGGCCACATGCTCCTAAATCTTCTAGGAATGCAATGCTCTCGTCCATTCCAAATTTAGCTTTGGAGTCTTCACTGTATAGCAATATTAGGAACTCATTAGCTGATGGTCTAACGAGACATTTTTTGTCTTTCCCTTTAATGCTTATAGTGTCCAACCCCCTTTTTACACAATTGACGGTTCTTGTCCACATATCATCCCTTATGTGTTGTCTATCAATAATTAGATTATAAAGTAAAATACTCCAAACTATCGATGCTACATCATTTTAAGATTATCTTGTTGGCTTCCCTTATAACCATTTGGCCAAATTGCATGAATTCTACAATGATTTGTAAGTTTTTAGTCCATATCAGTATTCAATTCAAGAAAAATTGCCTTGTTTGATAAATTTGTGTGAGATCAACACCGCCACACAATAATAAACATTAAAACTATTTTTTTGTAGGGAAACCGATATTCACAAGGGAGAATTGGAAACTTCCTACAGTTGCGTAGAAATACTTCCTAGTGTGACATTGAAATAGTCACGATCTAATTGAATACCATGTGAATTTTTGCCTCTATGCATGTGATAATATTTGTTACTTCCAACTACAAGAGTCTCTGTTAGGCTATCCACATCCATGCATTACAAATTATTGCCAAACTAGATTGATTCATCCTCCACAGTTTGGGATGAGGAAGTGGACATGTTACGTGGGGAGAAAAAATCATTGGAGAGATATCCTCCATTTACATTGGTTACCAATCCATTAATTTCATTTACTTGAGGACTTTATTCTTGATGCTACGACCAAAATTAGTAGGAGACCGTTGAAAATGGCTTGGTTTGTGCAATCCAAGCTTCTTATTTCTTTAGGCACGATATGTTGGTCTTTGGCATATGTTTCTTGAGGATTTAATTATTCAACCTCAAAGTTTCATACAACAAGAAACCCATTGCTTTCAACATTTACAACTACTACAATATCTTCATCGATCTTACCAATGTCTTCATCTATGTTGACTTTCACTTCTTCCCCAGAAAACTTCTTGTTTTCCTCTTCATCTTCTTCTATAGAAAAATTCTTGTTTGCCTCTTCATCTTCCTCTGTCAGGAATTTTTATGCTCTCTACAGTACTCTAACTACAACATCCTAGAACTTTGGATGCAAAATTATTTATGTCATCAAGGTTGGGACTAGAAATAGGAGAAGTCATTTTGATAATATACCAACACTGGGCATTTTATAGACTTGTCAGTCTTGTCTACTCTTGTCCTCTTCCGCAATTCTCCCATTATGACTTTCTTGTGTGTACCTTTGTGCTCAAGAATTTTATTAAGTTCAAATTTAAGAGCTTTTAAATATTCTAGTTCAGCTTCAGGCTTATTTTCTCAGTCATCCCACCAGCGTATATAGCGGATTCTCCTGCTCTTAGCAGACATAACCTCATCCTCTAACGTGCCTAAATTTCTAAAAAATCATTGATGATAAAACCAACTTCACCTTCTTCCATCTCTTCTCTAGCCTCACCTTGGCTTTGGTACCAATTATAAATATTTAAATGAGAAAATAAATGGAGTTAAACAAAAAACCAAAAAGATGAACACAATGACACAATGTTTATCATGGTTTGGCAAACATTTCTTTTGTCCACACTCTAGTAGGGAATTGTTGTATTAATCGATAAATGATACAATTTATATGGATTGCACAGTCATTTATAGAAAGCTCTTCGAATACGAAGAGACAAAAGGAATAATAGACAGTCATGTGACCGTTAGACTTCATATCCCGACACATAGAAGAGTATTTTGATTACAAAATATATTTGAACCAAAATCTCTTCTTCATACATTAGAACAAGAAGACAACAGTGAATTTCATTCTGATCTTTACATTCATAACAATTATTATTAGTTTTTTGTTTTAGCTTTCAAGGCAATGTGAATTAAATGCATTGGAAGATGAATATAGATTGCTCCATCAAACCTTTTTAGAACACGGTAAATAAATAATATAAACTATGATATCGTCCCTCTAATCAAGAAAGATCAAATATACAATGTCTCATAAATTCATTTTTCAGAAAATTAGTATATATTTTTCAACATTCTAGACTTTCTCCAATATTATGAATATTGCAAAATTGATTATGTTACATTGCTGCTCACTAATTTTTATAATAACTTTTGTGTTAAACAGTACTTATAAGAAAACTACTCTTCACAATGTATAAATTTCCATGAATAGTCATTTTAGCAAGAAAATCTACCCATGAATAGTCAGTTTAATAGGAAAAAACTACTGGTGTGGTCATCTGAAAAACTTTCAAATGATCCATTTGGAAAAGATTAAAAGTAGAAACAAACAAGGGCCATTCATGATTTGCAGGCAAAGAAGAACTACGAATTAGAGCTTCAAATCCAACTCCTATGTCAACATAACTATATTTCCCTTCTAGACAACTAGTTTATATTAAGAAAGATTTTTCTCAAAAGCACAGTATGGATAGAGTGCATATCCAAGACAAAGAGGAAACTATGATCACAGATCATTTACGTGTATTTCTAAATCTATTGTAAGACATCAAACTGGGATGTTTGGTGAGAAATTTACAGTATGTTGACTATAGCCCTTGCTAAAACATGCTATTTGTAAACTTTGAACAAGGATCATTTATACAAATTTTTGTACCATAGATTTCAGAAGCATTCATGCTCTTTTATGCCAGATTTAAATCTATATGTAACTTTGACTTAGGGTAATGTACGTGTAAATCTTTGTAAAACGTGCATCTTAACACTATTTCCAGAGGGGGTCGCAGGCATCCGAATGTGGTACTCGTTCATCCGAACCACCTACCCTTTGCAGAGGGGCATGACTGGTGTGTCCTTGAGCAAAACTCTTATTGTCCGACGCAGAAAAGCTCTCATAACTATTGAACAATGGTTGTTCTGTTGCCATAAATAGAGCAGCCAGATTGGCCTGTTGCAAGTGCATATGGAGAAGCTCTGCCTGCAAAATGGCCTTTTCTGACTGCAACTTTGATACCTGTTGCTGCAGCTGCCAAACTGCTCCTGCACATCCATACACAGGATCTCTCAGCCTTGCTCTTGCCTCATATACCATGCTGCTTACCCCATCCGCTCTCTTGTCAAATGGAATGTCCTGCAATTTTTTCAACACGTAACATGAGAAATCTATGAAAAGAGTAGCAGCCAATATGTTCCCATAGCCGATGCAAATCATTCAATAAGTTTTTTAATTGTAGATTATTGTTATTTTTACTATATAAATTTTTATCAATATTGTATATCACACTCTATTAATAATAAAAATAAATCCCCTCTATGATTTGTCATCGAGATGATAGATAACCAAAAAGAAATTAGATCATATGATTCATGACAAAGAGCCAAACAGACCAAGCTTCATGATCCATCATATGATAGAGAAAAAGTTTTTACTCTACAACTCTTTATTATCCTTGTCTAAAAACATTTCTACAAAACTGTACATACAATTTAATCCAAAAATAACAATGATTCACAATGTGTCTTCTGGAAATCTCTATGACTAATAACTGACCGACTGTATCAATATTCTTTTGCACGAGGATTTGAATTTTGAACCACTACTTCCATCAAAACTTTTTGCATCAAAGTTTTAGTTCACATTCCATAATCTATCATTGAAAAAATACATAATACAAACAGATCTTACTCCCTGACCTATTTCCAAATCCAAGACGATAGAAAGTAAAAACAGATCATACATTTTTGTTTATCATCAAGATAGAAAATAAATTTCTTACTCTATAGCTCTTTATATAAATGCTTACACACAATTTAATCCAAAAAAAAGCAGCAATTATTTACAATATGAGTCCTCAATATCTAATATAGTAATAGATAACCGTCAATGTCACAAATTTTACATCATGATTTGAGTTCCACACTAATTAAATGAGGAAAAAAAAGAGTACCTCAATCATTTTAACAATATTACTTGCTCCGAACACTCGGTGAGCGTCTGAAAATCGTTGGGGATCGTTCTGTGGAAAGAAAGGAGCGAGCACGCAGGTTTCTGTGCATCGTCTTCTTAACAGCTTACATGCTGCACAAGGAGACGACGTCTGCCGTCCATTTCCATCTGCCATCTACACAATAACTACGATTTACTACACACAAACAGAGGTGCTTGCAATGGCCGGTTATGAAGCAAAGTTACTTGAACAGCGTTGAATAAAAGAGATGGCCTCTAAACCTACTGTTCTTATCCGCATGATGTTATGCATCATAACATAGCAAGCAGATGTTTTGTACGGTGTACCTCCTCGTGTCATAAAGTCAACAAAACATCGTCAGTTAAAACGGCGCGGGAAGTTGCGAGAATTTTGTCGTTTTTTATTGGAGAGAAGTACGTTGACTTGAAATGATTTGACTCTCTCATCTGAAAGAGTGGCTTATGATGCAGCTTATAATGTCAGAAGTTTTGCATAGATGCTATTCTCGGCATAAGGTCTGAGTTTGTGAAAGAGTACCTGACATGGCATAACCTAACATCATGAAATGAGTCCCAAACTTCAATATTTCAATGACTATGCACACGTCTATTTACTCTCTGGTTGGTGAGAACGTCACAAAGCTGTCAGTTTGAAGTTTGGGAAGACCCGGGAGCCCCACGGAAACGTGTGGGATTTTCGCCGCTTGACTTGATGGGTTTTGGGCACTGAAACTCTCATCCTAATCGCCTCAATGTCAGTGCTTCAGTTTGAGTGCTCCTCCATTCATCCTCACCTAGAATACTGTTTTTCTTCCCAAGCCACATTCAGTTGGTGCATTCTAGTTGCACCATAGAGGGCGCTTTATATATCTAGATTATCCTTGACTTTAAGGGCATTATTCTTTTTCCAATTCCAAATTAATTAGAATGTATGGATTATAGATGGGAGTATATACTATAATCAATTTTTGAAAGTATTTTAGAGCTCCCATCTATGGAATTGGCTAAATCCTAAATTAAAACATAAATCTTACTAAGGGAAAGGAAGTTTAAAATTCATAGACTATTATCTTCAAAATATTTCTAAAACATTAGAATCATTTTTTACTTTTCACTAAGAAACCTTCCATAAGATCCCAACCTAAGAGTTTATTGTATATTGGAAAAGAAACATTAAAAAAATTAATAGTATGTTTCAAATTAGATTTTATTTGTTTTTATTTTCACTTATGGTAGTATTTCCATTTAGAAAAATGTAGTTCAATAGATTTTATTTGTTTTTATTTCATCATTTAAAGAGAAAAATATAGGATTTGATTCTATATCAATGGTTATAAATTTCTTCTTCTTCTTTTTTTGGCATCTTACTTGCATGTATGATTTTGCTATCTCCAACTCTCTCTTTTTTAAGGAAATGAATTTTATTGAAAAAAGAAATTTAAAAATCTTGTCTAAAATTTATTTTTAAATTGTATTTGATTTTTTTTGTTTACATTCTTTAAAGAAAAAAACATGGGATTTGTTTTGATATCAATGGCTAGAACTTTCTCTCTTTTTGTCTTTCAATTTCACAATTATAATTTTTTTTATTTACAACTTTCTATGTTCTTGCCTTTTATTACAAGTATGATTTTGTTGTCCACAATTTCCCATTTTTCGATCATTTTTTATTTTATTTTATTTTAAATCAACCATCTCTCTTTCTTATGAACTTATGAAGACATCTCTTCATCTAATATAAGTATTCTTAAAACATATATGTTAGTTATATATTGGACTAAAAGAATTTGAAATAGCACAAATCTATATGAGAAATCATAAAACCCAACATGAAAATGTTTCCACTCATAAAATTTAATTTTTGAAGAAAATAAACATGGGTTATTACAATAAAATAATTCATTATTATTATTTCATCTTGAAATTAGTTTGATTTCAAAGGTCATGTATGTAAGTTAGAAATCCTAAAACTAAATATGGACATGTTTCCATTTAGAAAATTTGGAATTGATTTGTTTTCATTCCCACTATTTCAAGAGAAAAATATGGACAACTTTACTATTATTATTTTATATTGCAACTTTATATTTTTGTTACTTTATAAGTGCAACTTTCTATTTTTTAACTTAAAAAGAACATTATTTGATTAACATTAAAGAAAAATCAAAAAATCCTACTATCTTTGTGTCTTATATCTTTATTTATTCTGTATAAATTATTATTAATGTATATATGATGGTTATATAATAATTACAACAATAGAGATTTCATACATCTAATATAGAAATCACATTTGACTAAGGAAGCATGGTTAGATATCCACACGCTTTGAAGAGTTTGAACCTCTATGAATGATCTTTTGTATCACAGGTCATTATCCTCACCAACTGTTCAAGATACAACTTTGGTGGATGACCTTTTATATTATATACCATCATCCTCATCAATTGTGTGTAATTCTATTTTATTTTATTTTATTCCTAGATTAAAGGTTGTGGCCTTGAGAAGTTTATTTTATTAATATAAAAATTTACACTTCATTCAATTGTAGGCACTAGGGAAAAAGAAAATTAAAAAAATATTATTATACCTTAGGATTTAAAGTCTGGAAATGTATACATGGGAATTTGACCATCCTGAACTAGCAACTATATGAAATACCTTTTTGGATTTCATTTACATGTCCAATTTACATAATGCAACTTTGTTGCTTGCAAAATTAATGCCTTATGGGCTAATCTTATCATAATAAAAGATTTTAGTTTTACACATTACATGAATTGTTTTGAATTTGATCCTTAGTAACTAAAACTTTTTGATTGTTTTTTCCTACTACCCTTTGATCGTCTCTTCCTTGATTCATTCCACAGGGACCAAATATCACAAGATTTAGCTATCTATTATGTGTTTGTATTTATAAGAAGTACACACTTTTCCTCCTAGTCCAAAAATGCAGTTTTGATCCCCTAAGATATATGCCAACGAATTTCTAACTTGCCTCAAAGTTGTATAAATTGAAGCACTAGTATCCAAATCCAAGCTAATTAAGCAATGTGTGAGTGCACCAAGATGGTGCACAAAAAGGAGGGTATAAGTGGACACCTTTTTTCTGAAATCAGGTAAACCTAAACTTGGATTAGACATTTGAGGGTCATCCACTAAAAATGACAAGATGTGTAAACATACAAGTTGTAGTACTCTAAATCTACTTTCCAAACTACTAAAGTTTTTACAAAATGGATAAGATTAGGTCAGTCAAACCCTATGCACACGAAAAATAGTTCCTGGTTTTTTAAGAAAACATAACATGGTTGTTTTTGTGTGCAGAACAAAAGACCAAGTTATATTTAGTATCTTGCATATCTCTTTGGTAGGATGATAGTTAAGAGTCATATCTAGAAACTTTGTGTTTTTTTTTGTAATTTTATGATGAGTAGTTATTTAATTATGAATTATTGAACTGACTGTATCTTGAAATTTTGGCACTTGTTCATGTGCTAAGCATAACTTGCATCAAAATAATCGAAAATGAAAACTTGTTTTTAAAGTGTATTGAA
The DNA here is from genome assembly GCA_028749045.1 of Cupressus sempervirens. NCBI lineage: Eukaryota > Viridiplantae > Streptophyta > Pinopsida > Cupressales > Cupressaceae > Cupressus > Cupressus sempervirens. Next base: position 740,348,149 of record CM053789.1, read on the forward strand.
TCAAGTGTAGAATAGTAATATATAATTTATTTTGGATTTGGTTAAGTATATAAAAAGTTATTTAAAAAATGGTAGACATATGTCTGTGAGGAATTTCAAGGCATTGGTAAAAGTAATTAAAGTTTACAATGTTAATGTTGTCCAAAAAAAGAAAAAATTATATGGTTAGAAAGCTAAGAAGATGTGTAAGATTATGGTGGTGATTTTAGAGATACCTACTTCACCATTAGAAAACCTGATGAAGACAAAGACGAGAATTCATCTTAGAAGATGAAAAAATGTCTAAAGGAAAAAAAATGGAGGGAAAATAGTCTCCCAAGCCTTTGGGTCATTTTCCTAGGCTATCACCAAGCCATAACTCGATCGGGTTTTCAGGATTCAAATAACCCGTTCGGGTTATGAAAATATAAAATGCATTTAGAACCCGATCGAGTTTTGCAAAACCCAATCGGGTTCTACAAAACCTGGTAGGGTTTTGTATTACTACTTCACAAGGTTAGATTGAGGGGGGGAGAGAGAGAGAGAGAGAGAGAGAGAGAGAGAGAGAGAGAGAGAGAGAGAGAGAGAGAGAGAGAGAGAGAGAGAGAGAGAGAGAGAGAGAGAGAGAGAGAGAGAGAGAGAGAGACAGACAGACAGACAGACAGACAGACAGACAGACAGACAGACAGACAGAGACAGAGAGACAGAGAGAGACAGAGAGACAAAGACAAAGAGACAAAGAGATCAGGTTATGTATTCTAACAAAAAAAGTGTCTATCATATCCCCCAATCCTTGTCTCCATCTCATCCTCTCTACATCTCTTCCTCTCTCTCATTTTTATCCTATCCCCCCCCGCCTCTCTTTCTCCTATCCCCTTCTCTCTCTCTCACTCTTTATATAGTATCCCATAATCTCTCTCTGTCCTCTCTCTCTCCTATCCCCCTCCTTCTTTCTCCTATCCCTTTCTCTCTCTCTCACTCTTTCTATCTTTTCCCAAATCTCTCTCCCTCTTCGTATCTCTCTCTCTCCCACTCCCTCTTTGTATCTCTCTCTCCCCTCTTCTCTCTCTTCCCCCTCTCTCTCTCACACATTCATATCCTCTCTCTCTCTCTCATCCCTTCTCTCTCTCACTCTTTCTATCATATCCTCTAATTCTTCTATCCATCCCATCCTCTCTCTCTTTGTCCTATCCCCTCTCTCTATCTCCATCCCATCCCCTTTCTCTCTCATTCTCTCTTTGTCCTACCCCCCCCCCCCCCACTTTTTGCAATCCCCTTCTCTCCCTCTCTCTTATTCTCTCCATCTCTCTCACTCTTTGTATCATATCCCCTAATCTCTCTCTCTCTCTCTCTCTCTCTCTCTCTCTCTCTCTCTCTCTCTCTCTCTCTCTCTCTCTCTCTCTCTCTCTCTCTCTCTCTCTCACACACACACACACACACACACATCCCCTCCTTTCTCTTTCTCCTATCCACTAATCTCTCTCTCTCCCTCTCTCTCTATCACATATCGCCTCTCTCTCATTCGTTCTCTCTACCTCTCTCACATTCTTTCTATATCATCTCTCTCTCTCCCTCCCTCTTCACATCTCTTCCTCACTCTTTCTATCATATCCCCTAATCTCTCTCTCACTATTTCTATCATCTCCCCTAATCTCTCTCTCTCCCTCTCCATATATATCTCTCTCTCCCTCTCCCCTCCCTCTTCATATCTCTCTGTCTCCCCCTCTCTTCCCCTCTCTCCCCCCCCTCCCTCTCTCTCTCTCCACCTCTCTCTCACTCTTTCTATCATATCCCCTAATCTCTCTCTCACTATTTCTATCATATCCCTAATCTCTCTCTCTCTCTCTCTCTCTCTCTCTCTCTCTCTCTCTCTCCTCTCTCTCTCTCTCTCTCTCTCTCCTCTCTCATATTCTCTAATTCTTCTCTCATCCCATCCTCTCTCTCTCATTCTCTCTTTGTCCTATCTCCTCCCTCTCTTTCTCCTATCCCCTTCTCTCCCTCTCTCTCATTCTCTCCATCTCTCTCTCACTCTTTCTATCATATCCTCTAATCTCCCATAATCTCTATCTCTCTCCTATCCTATAATCTCTCTCTCTCTCTCTCTCTCTCTCTCTCTCTCTCTCTCTCTCTCTCTCTCTCTCTCTCTCTCTCTCTCTCTCTCACACACACACACACACACACATATATTTACTCCCCCTCTTCGTATCCCTTCTACCTCTTTATCCTATCCTCACCCTCTCTCTCTCTCTTTTTCTCCATCACTCCCCTCCCTCCTTCAATCTACCTTTGTGTAGTAGTAAACCAAAACCCGATTAGGTTTTGTATAACCTGATCAGGTAATTTGTCTGTATGGACAATGCAATTAGAGCTCAATAACCCAATCAAGTTATTGAAAACTGTAAATAAAATAGCATGTCAACAATTATTATGTTGTTTCAATGGGGGTCTGGACTAGATTCTACTGTTATTCACATGTATTTTTATATTAGGTATGCAAGTTTAAGTTTTTTTGTGCTTGGAAATGCTAAATTTGATATTTTTCATGTGCCAACATCTTATTTTATTCCAATGCCACTAGCCAACTCATTAACTAGAGCAAGAGTTCGGTCTTCTTTATAAATACCCTAGCGGACAGACGAAGGAAAATTGTAGGCATATTGGGTTGTAATATTGGTTCTCTTCCACACTTATTTGGGGCTTCCTTTGGGGAACAAACCTCCTAACATCTTTTGGAATAATCTCATCGATAGATTCAACAGAAAGCTAGTGGGTTGGAAAGGCATCACCCTGAGTCAGGCAGGCAAAGTGCTTTTGATCAAATCTACTCTATAGAACTTGCCAACTTATGCTTTAAGCCTTTTCTCTATTCCTTCAAAGGTGGCTGATACTTTGGAATCCATTTAGAGGAATTTCATGTGGGCTAGTATTGATGAAAATAAGAAGTATCTGTTGGTGGCTTGGGAGACTATTTGTAGACCCAAAATGAAGGGGGGAGCTAGGGATTAGGAATTTGAAATAGTTCAACAAGGCCCTTCAAGCTAAACAGATATGGGGGATTTTCAACACCACATGGGAATGGAGGGATATTTTGAAGGACAAGTATGCAACTAATACCAATTTCAGACAATTCATTAGTAGGGACCTTGACCCAAGGGGATCGAACATCTGGAATGGCATTATGAGGATGAAGAGTAAAGTATTTGAGAAAGCAAAATGGAAATTGGGTAATGGTGAAAACATTAATTTTAGGCATGATGACTGGCTAAGACAAGGGCCATTATGGAATATAGAGCCATTCAATAAATGGGCAAACTCTTGTATCGAATGATTTGGGTGCAAATTTAGTGACTATATGGATAATAATGATTGGGTTAATCTGACTAAGATATCCTAGGAGCTAAAGCCGTTGATGGACATGGTAAGGCATATACCTTTGTGCCACAAAAAGGATGATGTAATTTGGGGGAAAACAAAGGATGGCAACTACACTGTAGCCTTTGGCTATAGACCATGCAAAACAGAGATATTACCCCTGTTTGGGCTAATGTCTGGCATCCAAGCCTTATTCCCATAATTAACATTTTTTCTGGATAATGCTCCAAAACCACATTTTGATAGTGGACAACCTCACCAAGAGGGTAAATATGATGCTCAACAAATGCATTCTGTGTAAAAATCATAGTGAGAGTGTGGATCATATCTTTATCCATTGCCACTTCACCAGAGATATCTAGACTTTTTTCCTATCTTTTTTTCAAAATGACCTTGTGTTTTCCTAACAACACTACTGATATCTTTGAACAATGGCACCATGTGGTGTATGGGGATGGGAACAAGGACTTGTGGAAATGGACTTTGCCTCATGTTTGTTGGGGAGTGTGGAAAGAGCAGAATAACAAAATTTTTAGGGAGAAAGAAACAAATGCTAAAATAGTCTTCCACAAAAACCTTAACGCTTTATTAGAAAAATACTCTACCAATAAAGGTCATAACCCTCTTCTCAGCACAAAGGATATGGATACTAATAAGAGGGAAGGTTGCAGATGGACTCTCTAGCCTAAGGGTTGGTACAAAGCAAATTTTGATGGGGTGGCCAAAGGTAACCCAAGAAAGATTGGGTGGGAGGTATCATCAGAAATGGACATGGAAAAGGGATTGATGTTGTCTCAACACCTATGGGCATGCAAACAAACCATTATGCAGAGGCAACTATGGCTCATCAAACTATCAAACTAGCTCGAGACATGGGAGTCAAAAATCTTTGGCTAAAAAGAGACTCAAAGAATATTATAAACTATCTTAATGAGAAGAATGAGCCTACATGGATGATTATGAATATCATTGAAGATTGCACTCAACACCTTAAGACTTTTGATAATACTTATGTGGCTCACGAGTACAAGGAAGTGAACCAAGTGGCTGATAGTTTGACCAACTGGGCAGTCAAGAATAATGAAGTGGTAAAGTGGATGAACGGGCATACTTTTCTGCCAAAAATCCTAGAGCTCATAGAAAGGGAAAGGATCTCAGGTAGATTGGGAATCATTAAAGGTACATAATGAAAATTTATGAGCTATGGGAAATGTGCTAAAATATGATGTGTAAGTACGACAACAATTGTTCAATTCACATTATTAATATCCTTCATATCACTTTGAGGATCGATTTTGGGCATCAAGTACACAAGGTGAAAAGGAGTTTTACAAAAATGATTAGTGTTTATGATAATCTACCTTTGAAGTTCATCAATACCAGAAGAAAATGTTGCAAAGAGGAAGAAATCGTTGTGGGGGAAAGGCATGGGAGGGAACTTGAGGATGAAGCTCAGAAGTGGCATAGACGCTCTAAGGTGTCGAGCATTTTGAAAAAAGGTGATGTTACCAGTTTCATTGAATGAATTCATGGGTGGAAACCCTCTATTACGTGAAGCATGGTTAAGAGTTGGAATGAGGGGATTGTAAAGATCAATGGAGTGGATTTCATAGTAACAGAGGTTGTTATCTCTATCGTGATAGGCATACCCATCATGGGGAAGAAATTCTATAGAGATAGAAGGATTTCTGGGCAGGCTATGGTTGAATTCACCAAAGATTTGGAGGAAAAGAAGGCCTTAGTGAAGAAAGGTACCTGCTACCTGTCGAGCTCTATTAAGCCATTATGGAGGTTTGTGCTAAGGGTTATCATCAAGTAAATTCCCCTTGACGTGAGATTTGACTGCCCTTGCACCCACCATTTCATTCTTCTTAACCATTTCAGGTATGGGGCGAAGATATCTATTCATTTTTTCCTTTACTCATCTATTAATGAGAATATTAATGACTATAAGGAGAAGCACCTAAGTAATGCAGCCTTCCATGAGGGGCTCTTGTTGTTAATCTACAATTTTTTTAAGGCAAGGTCTATGGGGAAAGAAATTAAGAATAGGAAGGTGGGGAAGAAGCTTAAAGATGAATTGGATGAGTTGGGAGAGGGCTATACTCCTTCTGAAACTGAGGACAGCCAAGAGATGCACTCAGACACAAAGGAGGATGCTACCCCACAGTACAAAATTGGTAAAAAGAGAATCAAAATGGAGAGAAAGTAGAAAAAAGAGAATATCAAACCTAAACAGGGCTCTGAGATTTCATCTGATAGGGACTACAATGAAAGGGTGGAGGGCATGGATCTAAAGGACAACAACACTGATGGAGAAGAGGAAACCAATCTCAGAGAGGAGGAGGATAAGAAGAGGATAGGTGGTAAGGGAAACATTACCATAAAAATGTCTGCCAATAGAGAGGAGGATTATGAGGGTAAGACTTTCAGGGGTTTGAAAAGAGGGAGATATTTTGAATCCAAAGAGGAAAATCAGGAGGTGGGGAAGGATAGCAATGAGGATGATAAAAAGTAGGGGTGTGGGGAAGAGCATGAGTAGGATTACAAGGAATTTGGATCTAGCCATTACAAATGCATGATTTCAGACAAAGACAGGAATGTGGTGTGGAGGAATTTTGATACTATTTCTACAGGGATGGGGATCAATAGAGAAATGATTAGAACAATGGTCAAGGAGAACAAAGAGGGAAAAATTCAAATGGAGGAGTTGATTGACCCGACCCTTATGATTTTAAGTGATATCACAAAAGAAAACCCTCAAATGGATGTGCTTAACAATGCAAAAAATAATGTTGTGGATAGCTACCGAACCACGAAATGGACTTTCCATAAAATTCAAGAACTCAAATACAAAGTGAACAGATTAGAGAGGGATAATTACAGTTTCCAGAATAGGAAAATAGAGGAGGATAAGGACATGGATAACAAAGTGGAGGAAGTGAAGAGTAGAGTTCAAACCATGGAGGGATCTATGCAAAATATTGCTGAGCAAGCTACAACATCCTCAAAGAGGAAAATGAGAACATAAAGGTGCTCATAAACAAAATTGAAGAATATAGGGTTAGCAAGGAGGATGACCATTCTCTTAACAACACCAAATATAGGTCTCCTAAGGATGGATCAAGGAAGAGAACCAGATCCAGCACAAAACCTAATATAGATTTAGCAGATATGAAAGAGGTGGTTGGAAGAAGGTCTAAGTTGGAAATTTGAGTTGCGAAAATACTCAGAGAAATTACCTGAGTAGCTCTCCTAGCTTTCGGGCCTCTCCTGGTTTTTTTTCTGCTCCCCTATTTTTGTCTAGTTTTTATCTCGTTTCCCTATGAGGGGTTGTTTCAGAATGTTTCTTTTAGTTTGTTTGATACTTTAAGCAATTTATCTATGTTTTACTTTTAGATGTGTAAGGGTTTCAGGGCTCCATTAAAACATGTTTTCCTTAATAAAAAATATCTTACTTTATGTTAGTATCTTATGATTGAGCATAAACTAATCATGTTAGTATCTTATTGTTTATTTTAATCAAGTTATTTTTTATAGGGTAATTTGCATCTACAATCATGGGAAAGAACAAGAGAGGAACGATTGAAAAATGAGAGGTAGCAAAGGCAAAAACAAGGGAGTGTATGAGGAGATTACATGAAGGTACATCATCAAATGCCTCCAGTGTAAGTGATGAAAATCTATCTATTAATATTGATGTCAAAAATGCACCTAATTTGATAAACAAAAATAGTCAACATACCCCAATTGAAATGATTATGACAAATACACTTACGTCACTTGATGCCCCTAATGTGACATCTCAAGTTGAAATGATGAATGCACATGATGTAAGTAAAATATAGAGCATGTGCGTACATCAACAACTCCTAGAATAATTCGTAGAAAGCCAAAGTTTATAATTGACATTGATGAAAATATTTTGAAGCCAATGCATGATAAAATGTCAAAAATAAATTGTAGGAGAATTGTTCGAAAGATTTGGAATAACTATTTTGAAATTTTTAATCAAAGTGGAAGATGCCAACTTGTTGAAATGGTTAAAAATCTAAAATTTAGAGAGATAATGAGAATTTTGGGGTTAAGAATATCTAAAAATAGTAGTGAAAGAACCATTGTTAGAAATATCTTTGATGCATACAAATCCATTGGTTCAAAAGCACGTACTAAAGATGCTAATACAACTTGACAGGTCCTCACATCAACCATAATGGGAAAGGAAATGACAAAAACTTGTATGGTAAGCAAAATAAGTAAATCACTAAGGATAAGTAGGAAAACGTTAGTCAAAGCCTTAGTGAGGTCAGAGAAAATTGAAAATTCTAATGAGACTTCTTTTTTCTCATTCCAAGGTAGACTCCCACATAGGGATAAAGTTATTGTTGATGCACTAAGAACGCTAATAGAAAACTTTTAGTGTGACAACACAAGGGCTTCACCAAACCAAAAAGATGTTGTCAAAAGATGAATTGGAAAAATAAACCATGAGCTACATGCAAAACATTTTTTGGATATGAATGATTATGAAATGTTTCTTCAAAGATTTTCTCAAATTAAAATCAGCCAAAGGTTTTTTGAGATGACAAAACCATTCTACGTTAAGATAAATCATACACACACTACATGTTGTTGTAGGGTTCACATTGAGTTTTCTATGCATTATGATGTTTATCATTATATATGTTGTACTTTGCATACTAATGAAATATTGCAGGAATGTGGTCTACAATTACCTCCTAAGTCATTGAGAGAATTTATTGCAAGTGTACTATGTAAACGAGATGATGGGTGCATTTATTATAAGACCATCTGTTTGAAAGGTTTTTGCCCTCAATGTGGTGGTTTGAAAAAGTTGCGTAGATGCCTCCATCTAGATAGCACACATGAAATTGGTAAGATGCTAGTTTCTCTTGGAAGTACAAATTAGTTATATATGGTCTTAAAGATGGAAAAGAATTAAAGAGGTGTGAATTAGTGAAAATTGATGTATGTGTAGCTGATTTTATGAAATTATTTCAAGAGAAAATAGTTTATGACTACATAGGTCATACACATAGAGCTACATGGTTAGATGAGAAATTCAAGTTGTGTAAGACATTTTTCCCTTGGGTACAATTGTGTCAATTGTTGACTTCACTGAAAAACTATAAACTAAAACCTCAAAATGAAGTGCAACAAATGTATTACAACTCTATACAAGTGTCAATTTTTGTACACATAGCATTTATTCATACACACAATAGCACAGAGGATGATAGAAAAATATTAAGAGAGTATCACTTCTATATTAGCAATAATCGAACTCATTCATCAAAGTTTGTCCAAGGATGGTTTAGAGTTTTCTATGACAATTCGAGGAAATAGATGAAAGATACAATCAACACATTATATGGTCAGACAATTGCACCACACAATTCAAGAATGCAAGGATGTTCTATTGGTTGAGTAGGATGCATGTGACAAGTGGAGTGCAACATTTTTAGAATTTTATTGAGGTAGGACATGGAAAGGGAGAGCATGATGGTGTTGAAGCATGTGTGAAAAGAGCCTTTAGTAGAGAGGAATTAAAGTACGAAGGTGGCACAATATTATAAAATGTTGAAACAATTGTCCAATACTGTAATTCTATGATGAGACTGGTAATACAGGTAAGTCGATGGTTTCTAGATAATTTTGGTTGATACGTGAACCTAACATTGAAATTTTTCAAGATTGTTGTACACTTACAGGATCAAGTGAGATGCATCAATTTCGAAGTTCAAACGCAGCGTCACTAGGTATTCATACTAGAAAGCTTGCATGCTTTTGCTCTTTGTGTATGCATCATTTATGGATGGATGTCAATCAAAAGAGTGGGTTGACCAATGGTCTTGTAGATCTTTGCATCTAATTGATTCATATCAACTTCCTACAACACTACAACTCAACCAGGTTAAATCATTAATAGATTTTGAGTATGTATCTAACCTAGTTGAACCAGGTACTAAGTTATCAATTTAATACTTGGTTAAAGTAGATTACTTTCAATTTTTCCATTAACTTATCCTTCTATATAATGTAGATCATGTATATGCAATTATTGCATATGAGAATAATGATGAAGGAACATATTACTTTCTATGTCGGTGTATTGAGCCCAAAAAGAAACTGGTAGTTGTAGTCATTAATGGTGAGGATATTGAGTACCCAATAGGATCCATCGTTGTGACAAGCACATGGCTTAGAAAGTAGTATATTTTTGTCCTAGGCTACCATGAATATCTATTTGAGTCAATTTTTCATGTATAATGTATTGAAATTCTGACTTTAATTTGTCTTTACAATTAAATGTAGGTACCCTATCAAGAAATCTACCACATGGTTATTTGAGGATTTTGAGACACGCAAACATATTCTTCATTACTATAACCTTATTGTTGCAAATATTCAATTGATACTATATCGTGGTAGGCCTCTTAACAAGAAGTTGTGGAAAGTACATGAATCTGATCATGAGGCAATACTTGATACAATAAGGGTTAGAGTTGATCTAGAAGGTTCCTTTGATTGATTGTGTGCTATATAGCTGAATCATTCTACATATGGTAGAATGATTTTGAAAATTTTGTATATATGTTATGCGAAATGTTGTAACTTCGCAGTAATCTACATATGTCAATGCCAAATTTTGTATATAAAAAAGAGAAGACATGTAACATGTGCATCTTTGTATGCCATATTTTGTATAAAAATGATAAGAGATGTCACATGTGCATATTTAGATGCTAAATTTTGTATATATAAAAGAGAAAACATGTAACATGTGCATATTTGTATGTCATGTATTCTTTTTTGTGGGTTTTGGACTGTGCCCTTGCTATCAAACTATGTGATGCAAGGAGGAGGTGATAACTATAATGTTCTTCACTTACTAGTACTAACAACTAGACTTCTTCCAAGCCTACCAAGCATATCATAAGCTATCCCTTAGGATTCTCCAAGGTTAGAAACTGGGTGATTGGCCTATTCCTTATGCCACCTCACCTAATCCAATGTCTCTACCTATACCTTCACCAAAACCCCAACACTAACTCTCACACCTCCACCACCTTACACTGTCAAGGACCTTTATCAACACCACACCCAATAATCTTCCAAAAGACTTAACTCATTGCCAACTAAGTTTTTTCCAAACATTCACAAGGTTTTATATCCCTTGGTGGGCTTCAAACACCAATTTCCATAAACATACCTAAGGAGGCTCTTCCTTGTAACCCTTCCTTGGGAAATAGGTAAAAAATCAAACTCTTCTTATTAAAAGTCTTCAAAATGTTGATTCTTGGGGTCCTTGTCTTGGAGTAGATGGTTATACTTTCAAACCCTTGTATTGATGAGGGTGTCCTTGTTGAATACCATGATTGGTTCCTAAACTCCAATATCTCACCTTTTCTTCACTTCCAAATAGTTCTCCAACCTCCTATGAATGAACACAATCTTCTAAACCTTTATGTAGACCATACACTAACTTCTTTCGCATTTTCTTTATTTTTAGATTGTTGATTTACTGTTAATACATGGAGCAACAACTTTCTAATTCATAGGCATCTCCATTAAAAGAAACAAGATAAGGTGTCAACTTAGCTTGCAAATGGTTCTACAACATCCTAAGAGTCTATACTAACTTTCCAATACATATGCAGCACTAATTACATCTGCCATTGTCACATTTTTTCCAAGAGTGTTGATTCACTATGATTAATCATAGCAATAAGTAATTTCCTGATTTCATGACCATATCCATAATAAGAAACAAAGGTATGGTTTCACTCATTAGATGGCAACTTCTAAAACTTGCCATCTTGCACAAAAATTGTTGGTTGCAACTTTTGACAATTTTACACTTTTTTTGCATATTTTGCATTTTATGAATTCTCATGCTTCCTAGACACCCTAAATAGGTTTAAAAGCTTATTATGACCTTTTAATACTACATTATACTCCATTTATGCCCTTGCATGGCATTTTCCCACTTTTGACTCAATATGATCCATAATGCTTAAACAAGAACTTGGTCAACATGACCTTAATAGAACATTGAACAACATGAAATGAAACAACTAATATCCTAATCTAACATGACATAAAAACCTACTAATTATGACTCTAGATTCCATGGAGATGGTTAGGGTGTCTTGCACTAAGTTATGTCACCCCTTTTTAGGCTTAAAATAGCCCTCTGATTGGCACAAGGCATGATGATGATGTCATCATGAGGTTAATAGGGTCTATGAAGAGTTAGGTTTAGGTTTTTACCATAGGTAAGGATTTTAGTTAAGTTTAATGTAGGGTCAATTTGCAACTTTTTGCAAAAATTGCAAAAGTTGCTCAACCAACTTTTTGAGCAACTTTGCAACTTTTGAGCAATTTTTTCTCTTGACATCTTTTGGTTGAATGGGTCCATCTAGGACTATTCTAGGACCCTAGTTAAGATTCCTAAGACATATTAAGTAACCTAATACCTTAATTTCCCATCCCTAACAACTTTTAACCTATTCAGCAACTTTTGGCTCATTGAGCAACTTTTGACCAACTTGGGACCTAATCAACAATTTTTGCTTTTCCTAGCAATCCACGACTACTTTGTTAGCTCAAGTTTGTTAGTTTTAGGCTAGGACCAACCTCATTTTAGACACAACATCCCTCTAACGGTATCAACAACACTGAACGAAAGCATCCCTAAGGGTCTCTAAGCACCATCGGACAACAATCTTTGATTGGGCATTTCTCTGAGCTCGTGAAAGGTATTGAAAAACTATTAGGTGCTATAGGATCATGTTATCTAGGCCTATAACAACCTATCTCAATTTTTATATATTTGACTTTTTTTGGATTTGACATATGTATCTCGCCTATTGGTAAAAGTTACAATGTTACTCAGTTAAAATGAGCAAGGTTCTGTATATTTCAAACCGTTGGTCCTAGGATCAAATCGTCTGCTATGTTAGCTCTAGTTGGTCGGGTTAAGCTTGGGATTAACCTCGTTTCAGCTACAATGTCACTCTAATGGTACTGACCACACTGAACAGAAGCATCCCTAAGGGTCTCTAAGCACCATTGGGCTATGATCTTTGATTGGGCATTTCTCTAAGCTCATGCAAGGTATTAAAAAATTGCTAAGTGTTACAAAATTGCATTATCTAGGACTACAACAACCTATCTCAATTTTTAGAGATTTGACTTTGTTTGGATTTGGCATTCATACCTCACCTATTGCCAAAAGTTGTAATGTTGCTCAGTTAAAATGAGCAAGGTTGTGTATATTTCAAACCATTAGTCCTAGGATCGAGTCACCTACTCTGTTAGCTCCAATTGGTTGGGTTTAGCCTAGGACCAACCTTGTTTCAGCCATAATGTCCCTCAGACAGTATCAACCACACTGAACGAAAGCGTCCCTTAGGGTCTCTAAGCACCATCGAGCTATGATCTTTGATTGGGCATTTCTCTAAGCTCGTGCAAGGTATTGACAAACTGTTAAGTGCTACAAGATCGTGTTATCTAGGCCTACAACAACCTATCTTAGTTTTTAGAGATTTGACTTTGTTTGGATTTGGCATATGTATCTTGCCTATTGCCAAAAGGTACAGTGTTGCTTAGTTAAAATGAGCAAGGTTGGGTATATTTCAAATCGTTGGTCCTAGAATCAAATTGTCTGCTCTGTTAGCTCTAGTTGGTAGGGTTTATCCTAGGACCAACCTTGTTTCAGCCACAACGTCCCTTCGACGGTATTGACCACACTCAATGGAAGTGTCCCTAAGGGTCTCTATGCACTATTGAGCTATGATCTTTGACGCAAATAATAAAATGATGACATATTTTTACTTTTGATGTCTTATTATACCAAAATAAGTAAGATATGATTACTTGTTATAATGAATTTGATAAACATGTTATATTTTTTATATAAAATAATGAATATTCATGTGTTTGATTAATTGCAAGAAAGTAAGTTGAAATACAAGTTTGTATGCACACATTGAACAAGTTGGATGGAAATCCAAGTTTAATGTATATCAAAATGAACAATATATTATATCATATCAATCACATAGTTACAAAAAGATGTTATGTCTCATCAGTGCAATACAAAAGTCGAATACCCAACAAATGTTGAATGTGTACATTAGAAAGGTCAAATGTGCACAATACAAATATCGAATATATACAATACAAAAGTTGAATACTCGACAAATGTCAAATGTGTACAATATAAATATCGAATGTGCATAATACAAATCTCAAATATATACAATACAAAAGTTGAATATATGTCATTGTCACATGATGACCACAACTACATATGTATATCACTATCAATATCTATGACTGTGTATAATCATCAAAATTGAGTCTCTTTGATGCAATTTGTGGCTCTCACCAGGTGTCTGCAGAAGAAAAATTAAAATACACTATCAAATATCTTATCTATAAGTAATATGAAAATAACTAGAAATTGGGTTCTAAATTGTGGATAGTTGAGTTGTTAATTACCTCATCCCTTTGTCCCACAATTGCACTGAATGATAGCAATAATGGACTCCTTCGTCAATGGGTGGGACTCCTCGCAAAATGATGAGGTAGAGTGATGATGCGAGACACAACTATTGATGAATCAATGCTCACAAGAGGTACAACTTGTATGATAAGTGATAAAATGTTAGCATTATAGAGTGGCATTAGGGATTACAAATAGAGTATTAAAAAAATACTGTAGCCTAAGCTAGATCTCCCATGCTAGTAGGAGGTACAAGTATTGATGAATCAATGCTGGTATGAGGCACAACCTGTATGATAAGTGATAAAATGTTAGCATTATAGAGTGGCATTAGGGATGACAAATAGATTAAAACAAAAAAAGTATTGCAGCCTAATCTAGATCTCCCATGCTAGCATGAGGTACAAGCATTGATGAATCAATGCTGGTATGGGGCATGGCCTGTATGGTAAGCATTAAAATGTTAGAATTGAAGAGTAGGCATTAGGTATTTCTATCACACACACAAGTAACCCAAATTGAGATCACAAAAGGGCTTGAACTAAGACTCTACATAAATACCTTTGGCCTTTGTTGTGTTTGACCCCATCTTTGACGCTCGAGAGTCCTAACAAAATAAAATGGGAAAGGATTTGCACGAATTCTCAAAGATTGTTGTAATAGGTAAAAGATAAATAACTCATGTTAATAAGACAAATTGTTGATAATTATTGTAAAACTAAAAGAGAAAAAATGGACTCATTTGTAAATGCAACTGTTTAATATGTATATAGAACAAATGCATAATATAACCTAAAATTTATGAGAAGGAAAATATGAAAGTTTACCGCTTCCATTGCCTCAACATTAGCAGTCTTGGGAGCATTCATCAACTCTACAAAAATAAAGTGTTTCTACATATATTAAACAAACAAGTCAACACGTATTCATCAATATTGAGTACATGTATATACATTCATTCATAATAAATTTGAAAATATAAACTTGACTTGTATATAATACCTTTTTCTATTTTGGTGTTCTTGCTGATTTTTCTCCTTCCCTTCAAACCTCGAGCTATGTGGAGTACCCTAAAGAAGAAACAAATATAACATAAGAGGAATCAATAGCACACATCATGAGTTCAACTCAAACCATAAACTTGATAGGTGTGCAAGCTATGATACCACATAACTCTCAAGGCCAAAGTTAATGACCAAAAATGTGGCATCATCAATTTGAGAAATTTTAGCCCCCGACAAGCCCTATAAAATAGTAAAGAGTATTGTTATAAATATGAGATAATGTTGTAAATGGCAAGAAGGCACAATAACAATAAGAAGATCATAGGAGGGCAAGAAGAAAAAAGGACTTGAAGGACAATATTGAAAGGATAGTACAAGGCCTAGAAATTATAAACAAAGAGACCGAGAAGGAAAAGAGAGATGTGAATGAACTTTTGGCACCTTGTCAAGAAATAAAAGTGGAGATTTGTGATCTCCACACTCCTACAAGACACCCTATGTGATATGGAGGTTCTTCAATGTGAATGGGTATATGGAGGATGAACTTGTGTGTGTGAAATGTGAATCATGTATCTACAAAACCAACACACTTCAATAAGATATTAGATCATAGGGTTATCACATATAATGAATTAAAATTAAGCATAAAACCCATGAAACCATATTATTGCTCTATAACTAAGGAGTGAGTATGTAAATGGAATTAATTGCTCTTAGAATTAAGACCAAATTAGTGATAATGACACCCCTAGAATGAGAGATTCAAGCTAGCATGAATGCAAGATTTAAGCTAAGATAAATGCAATTAAGCTAGCATGGAGTACAACCATGAAGCTTAGAAACATAGTAATTAAGCTAGTATTGATTTGGAATAGAAATGAAATGAATTAGAATTAGAACTGAAATGCTAGAATGCTTAATCTAATAGAGTTTCTTTGCTCTAAAGTTGCCTCCCTTAGCTCTTAGAATCCTTTATATTTATAGATTTTTGCAAGGGCTTGGGGTAGAATTGAGAATTTACCATGGTGAAGGTAAAAATGAATTAAAAATCATTTTAAGGGATTCCATTTTGAATTAAAAATTCATAAATGAAGGTCTCATTTGAATTATTTTATTCAAAATTGAGAACCTATTTTGATTAAAATAATGAGCATTTTGAATAGAATAATGATTTATGAATAGATTCCTTGAATAAAATATGATTATCCACCCATTATGAATAAAATGTGAATTTCCATCTATTATGAATAAAATATTAATTTCTATCCATTATGAATAAAATATTCATAATGGAGTTAAGGTCTCATTTTGAATATAAATTTCATTTTTGGTAATAAATGTCAACTTTCAATTTATTTTAAATGAATATTCATGTGTATTTTTCAAATGGGTTGTAATAGTTGATTTGAATTAATTCATTTTATTCTTTTATTCAATCAATTCTGTTTGAACCTTCACCGTGACATATAATTTTGCATTTAAAGGATTCACCAATTATGTATGATTACATTTGCCCCTCTTTGAATTGATGTGCAAGTAGTGCATTGATTCAAAGAATAGTTTGAATTGAAGTGCATAATAAGAATTGAGATTGGTTCCAATTTTGATTGTATGAAGATTGATTGATAAGATTTTTGGGACTATCTCCAGAACAAAGTTTAGTCCTCCAAAATTAGGGTTATGATGCTCCAATACCGGTCCATAAAATAAATGACAAGACCTATCATGAGTGATAGGATTATCCCCAAAACAAGGCTCAATCCTCAAGAGTTAGGGTTTGAATGCCCTGATACTTGTCCATCAAGCTATGATTTAAATTATCATAAGTTTGATTGAGATAATAACAAAAAGTCAATTATTTGATCGATTGATAGGATAGACAGAAGATGGTGTGAGATATAGAGAGCAAAGATGCCCCTTGAGATTCGAGATAGTCATAAGATAGATCATGGGATATCCAATTTTGAAATGAGATATGAGTAACTAGGTATGCCCCTAGTGGTGAGATACCCCTAGCAATGAGGACTTTGAGTTTAGATCAGGTTGACAGATTGAAGCAAGATTTGAAGAAAGATTTTGAAAAAAAATTTGAAGAAAGATTTTGAAGAAATGAAGAAAGATTTGTTTAAAGAATTTTGAAGCAAGATTTTGAAGAAGTGAAGAAAGATTTGATTAAAGAATTTTGAAGCAAGATTTTGAAGAAATGAAGAAAGATTTGATTGAAATATTTTGAAGCAAGATTTGAATGAAATTTTTTGAAGAAAATGTTTGAAGAAAGATTTTAAAGAAAATGTTGAAGAAAGATTTTGAAGAAAATGTTGAAGAAAGATTTTGAAGCAAGATTTGAAGTACAATTTTGAACTAAGATTCAATGATATAAGAAAATGTTGAAGAAATATTTAAAGTAGAATTTTGAAGTAAGATTCAATGATGTAATCATCTTGCCCCCTTGGGAGAAAAATAAAAAAGATGATACTTCAAAAAAAAGTGATGTAGAGTAATAGATGTGAAGATTTAGATATGATGAGTGATTCAAAAGGATGTAGAATAGATCAGAATAGATTGTAGAAAGTGTAGAGTCCATTAGGAGTGATGTGAGAGTCTATATGACTAGGTCTGACAAAGTTTAACAATGGTTGTCTCAAAGTCAAAGAATATCAAATTTTGATTTTGATCCCGAAAATGGACTCATGATTATCAAATTGAGGAGGGGATGATGAAATGTAATTAATGTTGAATATTCTACCCCTTGTTTTATCAAAGGCTATTCAAAGAGCTATAGGAGTCATATTTTAGTGCAAAGCTAAAATGAATGCAAACCTTAACTGAATGCAATCCTAGGACCCAGTCACTAAATCAGTATGGTATAATTTTTATCATTGAGCAGTAAAAAAATGATATAGTACAATCCCCACTGGTTCAACCATGGGAATATGAATACTTTATCATTCTGATCCAATATGTACATGAGAAGAAGATTATTTACAATAATTACCAATATGTACAATAATTATAAAAAAATTGCAATAAAGTAAACACCACAGTCAAAAAATAAAGAAAAAAGAAGAACAAAATAAATTAGAGGAATTAGTGTACGCTATGATGGCTGAGTATAAGCACACACCTCTAGAATTAGATGAATCAATGCCTAAAGATTTGTACAAAATTGTAGAGGATAAATGGCATTTTTGTTTACAAATGGAAAGGGAGATAAGGGAATCAACATTAGCTAGATTGTTGCCTGATTTGACTAAGGATCAAGTAACAAATGCAGTCAAGAGGCATAACAATAGATTCACTCCCAAACATAGAGCTTTTAGCATTTTACAGAATAAAATTGAGGAGGTAGTTACAAAATCCACAAGATTGTGGAAGATAGTTTATAAGAAAATAGAAGATGTGTATAATTAAGAATATAAGGCAGAAGCAAGTGTCAAGATAAAGGAGAAGAAGGCATCAAAAATCAAAGAAAAAGAAAAGGAACAAGTGGAGAAGAAGGTTGAAAAAGAAAAGGAAGATGAAAAGGCACATATAGAAGAAAAAGAGGAAGAGAAAGATACGACAGTGCAATAAGATCAAAGTGTGCAAGACACACAGGTATACCCTCCTAGTCCTCCTCATGCCACTATCACACCTACAGAGATTATCAAAATCAAGGATGTTACAGACACTTCAAGTCCAAACATCAATCCATTAAGTGCAGAGGATTTAGAAATCCTTAACCAATCAACACTGGTAGCAAAATTATGTTCAAATCCTGCATTGGTCAGTGTTGATGAATTGCAGAATCCAGTAGTCAAAACAAAAGTAGTCAAGGTGAAAACACAAAAACCACCTTCCATCATACAACCTACTGGTATTCTATTCCTTCCTCCACCACCTCCACCAAGTGTAGTCAATGACACACTTCAAATGCCAAGTACAACAGCAGGGGAAACTAAAGAAACAACTGAATAGCCAGCAAGTTCAACCCCACCTAGTGATCATCAAAAGGACATACAAGCTGAAGAAAAAGATGAGACAAGCAAGAAAGAGGAGTCTGCAATACAAACGTTGGTTGCATTACCCAAATCTGGTACTCCAACACATACTCTTCAGCAGCCAAGCACCGATAGGTTACAATTACAAATCAGGACACCAGGCTCAAGCTCATCAAAGGTAGCCAGGAAACTTCACTATGGAATTCCTGAGCTTGATGAAGAAATAAAAATTCCATATTATGAATCCAGCACTCTCACTGAAGAGAAGATCAATGAAATTCAGAGTGCATTGGACAGAAGAAGGAGACAGGAAGCACTAAGAAGAGAACACAAGCACAAGCTTACCTTGAATGAAATCAAAGACATATTCACCGAAGCTTTCTGCTTACAGTCTCTAGATGAGTCAAAACCAATTATAGAACAACTATCTGATATAGTTGACCAGGTGACTAGTGAAGACTAGGAAACAAATGCCAAACTACTGGAATGGTCTGAAAGAAAATTCCAAGGCAAGGTAAACAAGAAAATATCCGGTGATATAGCACTATCACAAGTAGAGCTGGCTAAGAAAATAGAAAAAGTCAAAATTGTACTTGGAAACATATTTTCCCTGTACAACAAGTTGTGTGACTTGTCCACATTCACACAGGATACTAGCCAGAAGATACTAAGCTTGGAGAAAAATTTGAAGATTTCTAGCATGCAACTCCCCACAAATTCAGCTCAGAGTGAGAAGCATTTTGCCCAATCACTTCACACACAAAGAGAGTTAGCTGTCTTAGCAGTAGAGGAGGCAACCACAAAAGCTAAATTGATGCAAATTCAATCCTCTATCACTCCTCATTTGGAATTACTTCACAAGGAGCGGATGAATGTAGAGACAATCCATAAGAAAGACCCCAATCTTTCTACAACTGATGGACTTGTACACCTAGCAGCAGAGATTGCCATCCAGCATAAGTCATTGGATGTTGCACTAGCGAATTGGGATGCAGCTCTGAAGGTACTCCTTGAAGTAAATAGTACATTTTTGGCCAAGTATGGCATTTCTTTATAAGACCTTTGACATAAGTGTCAAAAAGGGGGAGAATAAGTATGAAGTGAGTGTTAAGTAGAAATTAAGTATGGGGGAGTTAAGTACAGAATGAAATGGTAAGTATAATGAAAGGGGGAGATAGAAAATTTTGAAATTTTTTGACAAATCTTGTATAACATATTAGTCAGAATGCAAAAACAAGACAGAAGTCACAAAGTGTATAAGGCATAATCAACTCACAGGGAGTCATAAGGTATATTGTTATTTGTTTCTAAAAAAAAATTTTGAAGCGAATAAGAGGATGCATGAAATAATTCCAAGATCACAGGATCTTAGTTAAGTGTTTTTGCCACTCATGTCAAAGGGGGAGATTGTTGGTCTAAAGAATAATTTTGACAACTGAGTGTCAATACACTTAACCATTTTTTCACTATAAGTTCCGAGTAATATCAAGTGTCGAGTTATTCAAGTGTCGAGTAATATCAAGTGCCGAGTTATTCAATTGCCGAGTAATATAAAGTGCTGAGTAATATCAAGTGTCGAGTTATTCAAGTGCCGAGTGATATCAAGTGCCGAGTTATTCAAGTGCCGAGTAACATAAGGTGCCAAGTGATAATGTTTTGTTTAGGTGCCAAGCTATCCAGGAAACAACATGTGCCGAGCATCAGTAATGCTTCAGGAGCCGAGTAAATCAGGATATTAGCATAAGAGTTTGTAATTGCACAAATTATGATGTAAACCATTTTTGTAACCAAAATAAGGTAAATCTCGAATGATCTAGAGATAAGAACGAATCTTTTACATTTCCTATGCAATTTGCATGCAGCCAATTGGAAAATTGGAAAGGCATGCAACCAATCAGCAAAAAGGGAAGTATTGAGCAGGAAATTGAGATTCAATGTGGATCATAGATCCATATGAGTGGATATACAAGGGTGTATAAGGAAATCTATTTTCAGAATAAGGGTTATCAAATCATAAAGGATCAAGATCAGAGAAAGCAAAACAAGTGCCTGCATTCAGCAATCAAGGATTGCAAACTATCAGGTTTATAATACCTAATACTCTCTTACCATTGTATTAGAAAGGAAATCCTATGTAGATAGGTTGGCTTAACAGCTATTTGTAGATCCTTATCAAAAGGTGATTAAATCCTTTAACAGGGTGACACTTCATGTAAAGTGTTTGTAAATCCTTTAACCAGGTCACTATTGACACAATGTAAAGTCTTTAACAGGGCAGACCATCAGAAGTGATTGAACCATATTACTGCAGTGAATTTTTGTGGGTATCATCCCCACCCTAGTTTTACCTTCTTATTTCTAGAGGGTTTATGGGTTACCAAATTCCAGTGTTATGTGTTGTTGATGCATGTTTTAGTTTCATATTTTCATGATGTATTTACATGCATGCAATTTACTTTCAAATAAAAGTTTTATTGTATAAAGTATAATACTTCTGATTCACCCCCCCCCCCCCACCCCCTCTCATCAATATTCTTTCCATATATGAATATTCCAATAGTTCTTCCAAAGTTGATTCATAAGATTTTCCCAAAGGGGTGAAATCACACTTTGGTTTAGGTTCCCAAGGTTTTCCTTCGAAGATACTTCTAGATTTCTTGGGTGTTTGTGCATTGTTTTTAGATGGCTTGGATTCAACATTGTAAGAAGTTGATGGTTTGTTGTCATTGGAGGAAGGGGAATAATCTCACCAAGAGAATTTGTTCAATGATGTGTCCTCTTCTTCCTTTAGTCTTTGAAGTTGAGCGCTTATTGTTTGGAGTTGTTTCTTCATATTTACAATAAGTATCACTTCTTCTTCACTAAGAATGTTGGATTTAGTGCATTTTTTGTTAGCCATTGTGATGTCCTAGGTTTATATGAAGAAAAAAAACTCTCTTCCACCCTTAGTTGCAATGTCACAGGTAGAAAAAGTTTGACAGGTTTAGACTAAGGCCACACTTAAAACATCGTCTCAAAGTAGATGTAAGTGATAGCAAGGGTGATGTATTCCAAGGTATGAATAGTCCAAAGAGTGACTAGAATAGCCGAGAGATTGACTATTGTGACAACAATGGATAACAACACAGTAGAACATGTAGAATAGTGGAGCAAAGAGACTAGTTCAAATGTAGGTCACAAGTGTTCAACCGAGATAGTTTAGTTTCAAATAGTTGAAAATAGAGTTGTGTAGGGAGATTCCTTAACATAGACGAATGAAGATTCAAGAAGATGGTATAGTTTTCATTTTCAAGCAGTTTGTCATCAGATGTTTAACTCACCATTTCAATAGTTTTGACTTGTTTGATGTTTATGCGGATTTTGGACTTTGAATACGCAAGCACGCCAAACACATCAACAATCTTATCAAGGCTTTCAACTAGGATATACAAAGATCAACTAGGGGTGTCCTCGATATACAAAAGGTACATGAGGCCCAAATCTATAGATGAAAGAAAATAATGCCACACAACCAAGAGGAGATGGTAACCCAAATCTCCACCTTCACTTCCCAAAGGTATAAAGTTCTTTGAGGCTTAGCCAAGAGTGACAAGATTATACTTCCAAGAGAGATGTATTTCGATTCACCTCTCAATATTTATACTCTTCCAGAATGTGGGAGTTGAGGTCATCCCAAGGGGTGATGGAATCCCCAAGCAAGCATCCTAAAAATAAAACAAGTCCACTTATTTCTTGTGCACTCAAGATCACCCAAAGGTGCAAGAGGAGTGAATATGTAAGTGGCCTTGCGGTTTAAAAGACACTTATTCTTTCCCAATGAATCTTAGATTTTGTAATCACCTATTGAAGACACTTGTGTTTAGAATGCAAGGTTTTTTCCAACTTACAACGTCGTCAACATAATAAATTGAGAGTTCATCAACATAAGTAAATTGAGCATTGTCAACATAAGAAATCGATAAGGAAAAGAGTCAATTCCTTTATGCATTCAAGATTGAATGAGTTTTCTTTTTAAGCACCAAAATCTAAATATTTCATCCCAATGGTTCTTTGATCCTTAAGCACTCAAGAGTGTGTTTACTAACATGCATTCCAGTGAAAATGTGTTCTCTTTAAAGCACTCAAGAGTGTGTTTTAGCATTCGTTCCTTTGAAAAACATGTAGATTTTAATCCATGACATTCAAGATTGAGTTTTTAGTGCATTCATTCAAATGAACGGTTTGTTAATTTATTAAGACACTCAAGATTGAATTTGATTATTTTAGATTTGAAGGCATTCAAGAGTGTTTGGATTTTAAACTTAATTGCAACATTCATTCAAAGACAAATGATTAATCTTTGAAGTTCATTCATTTATAATTTAAAATCCTCCCATGTCTACTTCCTTGTCACTTTCCACAAACCTGCAATGAATTTTTTTATTATCAAAACTCAAAGATTTGCATCATGAACTAATGTTTTTCTAAGAAAATATTAAAAAAAAATTTTAAAAAGATATTTTATCAAAAAAATCTTAAATTTTTACCGTGAGCTCTTGAAAGTGTCCCAAATCTACAATAAAAATTTCAGATCCAAATTCTATGATTTGTCTCATAAAGTAATTTGTTTATGGAAAACTACAAATAAATTATTAAAAATATATTTTCAATAAAAAAAAATGTATTTTTAATTGGGATATCTTGACACCAACATAAACTCACAATAAAAAATTAGATTTTAATTCTGTGATTTGGATGGTAAATGATTTTTTAATGAAAAATTATTAAAAGATTATCAAGAATAGATTTGAGAGCAAAAAATCTGCAATTTTTACTGTGCGCTCCAACCATTTTCCAGAACCTGCAAAAAAAATTTCAGATTAAAATGCATTATTTTACGGCATCCAATTATTAGTATATGAAAAATCATTAAATAATTATATAAAATAGAGATTTTATTAGAAAAATCTAAAAAAATTCCTACGATTTCACCCTATTGTCTAGAACCTTCAGTGAAAATTTTAGATCAAAATTCATTGATTTGGTCTATGTTTTATGATTTTTATGAAAAATCATAAAAAGATTATAAAATGGAATTTTGATAAATTATTATTATTATTATTAGGAATGAGAACATGAGAAAGAAGAAGAGGAGAAATAGAAGAAGAATAAGACAGAGAAGAGGAAGAGGTCTCTCAAATGTTCATTCTAATGCTTGCCCCACGATATGATGATTGTTGGGTGTCTTCTCAAAGTGTCTTCAAACCTGCAAAAAACAAGATAATGAGGCTTTCTTGCCCCATTGTGGGGGCCAAAAATGTCTGTGTGAAATGTGAATCATGTATCTGCAAAACCAACACATTTCAATAAGACATTAGATTATAGGGTTAACACATATAATGAATTAAAATTAAGCATAAAACCCATGAAACCATCTTATTGCTCTCTAAGGAATGAGAATGTATTGAATTAATTGCTCTTAGAATTAAGACCAAATCGGTGACAAAGACACCCCTAGAATGAGAGATTCAAGCTAGCATGAATGCAAGATTTAAGCTAAGATAAATGCAATTAAGCTGGCATGGAGTACAATCATGAAGCTTAGAAACAAAGTAATCAAGCTAGTATTGATTTAGAATAGAAATGAAATGAATTGGAATTAGAATTGAAATGAAAGAATGCTTAATCTAACAAAGTTTCTTTGCTCTAAAATTGACTCCCTCTTAGAATGCCTTGTATTTATAGATTTTTGCATGGGCTTGGGGTAGAATTGAGAATTTACCATGGTGAAGGTAAAAATGAATTAAAAATCATTTTAAGGGAATCCACTTTGAATTAAAATTTCATAAATGAAGGCCCCATTTGGATTATTTTATTCAAAATGGAGAACCCATTTTGATTAAAATAATGAGCATTTTGAATAGAATAATGATTTATGAATCCACCTTAAATAAAATATGATTATCGATCCATTATGAATAAAATATGAATTTCCATCTATTATGAATAAAATATTAATTTCCATCCATTATCAATAAAATATTAATTTCCATTCATTATGAATAAAATATTAATTTCCTTAAACCCATTATGAATAAAATATTCATAATGGAGTTAAGGTCCCATTTTGAATATAAAATTCATTTTTGGAGATAATATGTCAACTTTCAATTTATTTGAAATGAATATTCATGTGTATTTTTCAAATGGGTTGTAATAGTTGATTTGAATTAATTTAGTTTATTCTTTGATTCAATTAATTCAATTTGAACCTTCACCATGAGATATAATTCTACAGTATGCTAGGAGCAAGATATGTGGATGGGAATTGGATGGATTTGATGAATTTGGGAGGGTTTCAATGATGGTAGGAGATGGAAAGGTATTATTGTACTTTTAAGAATACCAATTAAGAAATAATATTTCAATCCAATGTATTATTTTACTTTAAGAATATCTAAAAAACTTTAACCCAAGTGTTCTTGCTCCTAGCTTCACACCTCTAGCAGAACGAGTACTATGTGGTCTTCTCGTACCGCTTACTGCACCCTACATTGCATATTGTTTGAACATATCAATCTAAAGTGCTCTATAAAATTTTTTAAAAAATTATTTTTACGATATTTCTAGCTGATTAAATAATATGATGTCAAAACTCATGAGGTTCATTAGATGGGGTTTGGGTAATACTAGGAGCAAGAGATGTGGATGGGAATTGGATGGATTTAATGAATGAGAGGGTTTCAATGATGGTAGGAGATGGAAGATGATCTATAAGTAGGTTGTTAGTGTCATACCAATTAAGAAACAATATTTTAAAGCCAATGTATTATTGTACTTTTAAGAATATTTAAAAAAATTTACCTCGGGTGTTCTTGCTCCTATCCTCTCACCTCTAGCAGAATGAGTACTCTATGGTGTTCTCATACTACTTGCTACACGCTACATTGCATATTGTTCACATATCAATCTAGAGTGATCTATATATTTTTTTAACTTTTACAATATTTAGGTGATTAAATAATATCATGTCAAAACTTAAACAAACAAACAAACATGTGTCTCCTGTCCACCAAAGACCATGGCCATCAAATTATTTGTGAGTGTGAAATCCCCACCTCCATATTAATAACAAGTATGCCCACAATGTACACATGGATGAGATGACACTCCATCCTTAGACGCATCCATATCCATCCCATCACACATGTATTGCCAGCTAAAACAAAAATGTTGATTGGGCCCCAAAGACTGTAATGATACAGGTGGCACAAATGAGGATGGCATCAGTGATGTAGGTGACACAAGTAGAGATGACACTAGTGGTGTAGGTGACACAAGTGGAGATGGCACTGGTGGTGTAGGTGATGTTGATGGAGTTGTTGTAGGCTATGATGATCGAGGTGTGATAGGTGATGATGATGGAGTTGTCACATGCTATGATGACCCTGGTGCCATAGGTGATGATGATGTAGCTATCACATGTTGTGATGACCCTAAAGGTGCATTTGATGATGGTCGGGGTGCCATAGGTGAAGGAAAACCACCTAACTATGAGCCACGCTAAATGATAACATCTATCAATGATGCAACCGCATGAAGAGTCTGTAAATCAATAGACTCCTTTATAGTTGATGGGAGCACAACATGAGGAATAGTTTTTTATGCTATATATCTCCTCTTATGTTGTGGTACCACCCTATGATCCCCAAGTATATCCTGCACAGAGCCTCTCCCTCTACATAGGAACTAATAGATGACAAAGTAATTTGGCTTCTCGCCAAAGATGAAATCACAATATAGCTTTCTCAAAAAATATAGAGGCACCTCATAATTATTACATGGTGGTATGTAAAATGCCATATATCACCTATCCCAAAAAACATGATCTCCTCCTAGCATGAGTGCACTAATGAATAGGAAAAGTTTTGGTTGTGTGTAATAGGGAGTTGTCAGATATAGGATCAGTGAAAAGAGAACATATAGTACCTTTCTTTATGTCTTTATCTTTCACTTGTTGATACGATAACCCATTTATGTAAAAAGAACGAAACCTATCCCTCCATGTACCCCATTTTGTAACCTCCCTAGACACCTTATTTGCATTTTGGGCCATTTGTTCAAGTGTATCTGCTAGGGTTGAGTGGTGATCAAGTGTAGATGACCGCAACCTATTGAACATTTGTGTAATGTTAGCACTATTTTGTGAGAGGCAATTTATGAGGTCCTCTTGTGTATTAGTTAAATGATGTAATTGTATGCGTAGAGGGTTTATAAGAGGCAGTGGTTGTTGAATGGGAATATTGAGTGGAGGGTTTTGTGGTTGTGTCACTATGGGTGGAGGGTTTTGTGGTTGTGTCACAATGGGTGGAGTGTTTTGTGGTTGTGTCGTGATGGGTGGAGGGTTTGATTGTGTAGGAGGTGGTATTTATTCTCTCCTTCATTTTCTTGGATTCCTTGATGCATCTGTATTAAAAAAAAATTAAAACAATTACAAAACTTATAAATTACAAAACCAAATTACAAAATTTGATTTAAAAAAAATACATAAATGAGGAATAGAATGAAGTCTTACCTTGTTTGTGGAGCCCCATGCATGGAGATGCAACCAAAAATAGGTTTCTATGGTAAACCCAATCGAGTTTTGGTGTTCTCATTGCGGAATCCATGTTGCTTCTATCATTTGAGGGTATAAAAATGCCCTCAAACGCAAACAAAATTAAAAATATATACTTTACAAAACCTGATCTGGTTTTGTAAAGTATAATGGCTAGGCTTAGATACCAAGCCCAGTTGACATTTGACTTTTAAATAACCTGATTAGGTTATTGAAAATTTTGCTTTTTTTTCGAGGAGGGGTATCCACTTTTTTGTACACCATCTTGGTGAACTTACCCCAATGTAATTTAGGACCTCCTCGTAACTTGATCATCTCAAAAAGGAATTTGGTGGATGTACTATATTGTATCTTGGCCTTTGAATGCATCAAGGTGTGAAAGATACCCTTGAAAAAATTCCAAACTACATATTTACCTTTCAATTTCCCTCATTTATGTGCTTCATACACATCATTGAAAAACCATAATCCATCCTTATTTTTGTTGATTCAAATAAATTCTCCTTTAGGGATCTTATTTTAATAGAGAGTATAAAAACCTTTGTCTTTTCCAATAAAATAGGCCACATTATTGATCTTTGGATAGCATTTGAAACTCTAGCAACTATTCTTTGTTCATTTTGAGTCAAATAGTCCAATCTTCTCCCTCTCGCTTTATCCATCCCATGTTTTTTGTTGGAACACCTTGATTCATGATATAAACACATCCTAAAGTCATGTAATTCTAGAGTCATCTTACAAAAGTTTCATGTCAATGATTGAAATGTGATCCATATCTTAGAATCTATCTTATAGTGAAAATTCCAAGTAAATATGTGTCATCGATGTGGTATTCCTCATAAAATAACATCTTCTTTGTATGTCTATATGGCCCATAATTTCTACCCCTTTGATCATCCATTGGGACCTTTGTGTCTAATATCTTTTCATTTCTATTAATACAAGAATACTAATACCCCCAATTTTGCAACATCAATGAAAATGAATGACCTTTGATAAGATGATAAATAGTGAATGTACATAAAGCATATTAAAAATAAATGTAAACTTATGTAGTTAATACACTTAAAGCAGAAGGATTTGCACTTGTAGACTCCCTATGTAATATAAATAGTGATGATGGCCCACCAAGAACCTAGTCAAACTTTATTGTGACTTGTCATTGGTAGGTTATTGGTCTCCTAATTATGTCGCTCCTTAAAACAATTGTATATTATGTAAAGCCTCATATATAGTAGTGGTGTGCTTCTTTGATTTTATGTTTTCATTTAGAGAACTAACAATATTACCATGTGTAAGCACCAAACAAAACCATTTATTGCGTTATATACATTCCACTCTTAAACCTTTTTTTTTAATTCTTGTAACCGTCAAGTGTTGCTTCCACCATCTTGAATAATTTAGGTTCTCGTGTCTTGTTGAAATAATCTATAAATTTAATTGCTTGATCAATCTTAAATTGATCTCTTACAATTATCATGTTCTTTTCCATACCATTTGGAATTATTTTCACCATTTCTATCCATTAAAAAGTGACATTGATGGGATGTTGTTCTTAAATCATTGTTTCTAAAGTTAAACATTATTTATGTTGCCATGCATACTACCACTATTCGGTAATCAATATCACAACTTTTACAATGGATCTATATTCTAGGTTCTCCCTTTTGTAAACATACTTTGAGAATAAGCTTTCCTTGATAAGTTCTTCCGTTAAACTATTAAATTTTTTATTCCAAGTTTCCAATACACTGGGATCAATAATTATTCTTTTTTCCACTAAATTATACCCATCTCAAACTCTTGGTTATTTATGCATATCTTAATTTGACTCCATCATTTCAACGTCAACTATGTTATGTTTCCTCTTAATGCCTATAAGTGTTGTTGTGGATTACCTTTTTTTCTCTTTCTCTATATTTAAAGGATGCCTAAGCCCACTAATAAAATCAAAAAGATATTCAATGAGTTCATCATCCATAATTTCTTGACAAATGTTAGTAAGTGTATAACTTTTTTGACAAATGTATGTGCCAACACCTAAATTTTCTTCACTAGTAGAAATTACAAATTGCATATCCACCATTGGATCCATTTGTATTTTAATACATGTGTACCTATCATTTGGTTAAGTAATGGATAAATTTATAATAAAATTTCAAAAGGTTAGTTATAATATTGCTATGAAATGATGTGTATGTTCATACTAGTGCATCCATAAGTAAATGAAGAAAGAAAGAAAGTCAAATTTACTCATGCAAGCAAATATTGAGGGGATTCTCTTATTTACATATAAATATTATCATTAAGGATATTATTTAGAATTGGAAGTCAAGAAAATGGCTGATTATAATTAGAATATTTCTTAAAGGATTAGAAGATTATTTTTCACCTCATGTATATAGGCTAACTACATGGGTAAAAAACTAGTTAACAAGGGTGTAAATATTCTATGAGATGAGTTTGTGTTGTCAAAAACATAATCAAATAAGGATATTGTTGAGGTGTTAGAAAATGAAAAATTAAATGGTGTTCAAAATAGCCATATAATGGAGGAGGCAAGATAGATTAATACCCAGACTCTTTAGGATACTATGATGCTCTTAGAGGATAAAGTTTTGAGAAATGAGTCATTCCAGAAGAATGATACTAACTGATAGATTTAATGGAATTCACAATCAAATTGAAAGGACCAAGGATAATAATGCACCAAAAAACTCATATTTTTTCTTTATTAAGATATCTTTAGCTCAAGAAGAATTTGGAGTAGGATTCCTCTACAATAAATATTTAGGGATATACATGGAATATTTTTTTTTAAAAATGTCAGGCATCATAAAATTCACTGGTTTTAGGGAAGGACATTTTTGAAACATCAACTACCTTTATATAGTAGGGCATGTTGCTTTGGATGAAAGGAAAAGTTTTTGCATTTTTCTAAAGAGATGGTTTAGTTCCTTTATTGTGTGTTTTATTTGCACAAGGGATTAAGACTATGGAGAACAAGGTAGTTTGTTTTTTCCTAACATGCTTGTGCATGATAGAAGATTTGGATGACAATCTTAGAAGACTTTTCATTATAGAGGAAGAACTTTTCTTTTACCAATAGTTAAGAATGTGCTTGAGACAATTTGTGGGAGTGAGTCACAAGCATTATGGGGAAAGTTTTGAGCGCTTCTTCATGGAAATCATAGATGCAATTAGCATTCATTATAGGTATCAAGGATGGTGAAAAGACTCCTTCAAGAAAGATATAAGGTGATTGTTTAAATAACTATATTAGGGGAAATTTTCCATAATCCAAAGAAGGGGTATATTGTAGATGTTTTCAGTGCATAAGCAATGGGGAAAAAGAAGTAAATGGAAAAAAAATTGCTTGTATAGGGAAATTTTAGAGGATTTTATTTGTACTTCCTTTGCCAACTTTGTATGCATTTATGGAGACTTGTTCTTTGCCTCTTAGATGGAGAGGATAAATGTTATGAGCGAATGGATTATTGTGTTTATGAGATGGATGTATTAGAATTTTTGTATTTAATGAAAATGATATCACTTAAGTAGGGTGTAGATCAAGTATGAATTCACTATTATAAAGTTTCAAGTATCCTAAGAGATTCAATTTCATGGGATTTTATATTTGTGTTAATACATACATTTTTTTTGCCAAGGAAAAACTATTGGGAGAGAACTAAGGGATGCTTTTGAATATTCACAGATGACATTCATAGTAAACTTGTTGGTGTAGAATAGTGCATCTCACCTAGGAGGACTTGAAACAAACACCAACTTGCAAAAAAAGTATCCAAATAATCATCAACATTACTTATCAATATTTGCAATAAAATCAAACACAATATATCCATATGACCTGAAGTGAAAAAATCAAAAGCTTGCAACATTTTGAAAGGACTACATATTTTGAAGCCGTCAAAACAAAATATACTACTCACTTGTCTCAAGAAATGATGAGGCTTATTAGAAAGGTTTGACTATGTCATCTTGGAATTTGAAAACCATTTGAAAGGTCTTTTCAAGGTTTATTCTCATAAGAAATGTAAACAAAAAAATTGTGTAAAAAGTAGCTTTATGCCCTATGTGTGCCATTTCCAATTGTGTATATTGCCATATTATGATTGAACCTATAATGACATGCTTTTATAACCTTTGATGAGGACATGGAAATAAAACAATGGTTCGACTCATTGTTATGGTGGTCTATAAAGAAGTCTTTGTGTGTTCTTCATCCTAGTTTATTGATTATTTTGACAGATGGAATAACACTTTATGTGGTCAACATTACTAAGTTATGTTGATAGATGGAATAATAAACTATGTAATAATGGGATGAAGAGGAAGAAAATAATTTTCTAGGGGCTTCAAATGAAGCCCCCTTAGGGCTTTGAACAAAGCCCTTAGAGCCAATAGTTGACCAAAAAGTGGGCCAGGGGGGGCTTCATTTTGTTGAAGTTGATGAAAGATCAACCCCAAAACTCCCAAGAATCACCTGCATGCAAACACCTACCACAAAAAAAAAGAAGCAAAATCTATGGAGGCTGAAATTCTCAAATCCATAGATGATACATTCTTGATGAACAAAAAGAGAGATTGCTATTATAAAAAATGAATCAATCTCAATTACAAAGAGAGATTGTCCTTATAAAGGAGATCAAAACCCTAAAAAGGTCTAACCTAGGTTGCATAATAATAATTAATAAAATAATTAATTATTATATGCCTAAAGTTTAGCTTAAGCAACTAGAGTTAATTAGGAAATATCTAATTACTCTAACACCCCCCCTTAAGATAAACTTAGGGAGTAGCTAAAAACCTAGAAACTACTACTAAAAGTAGAAATGGGTCCCAAAAAACAAGGCTTGATGAGGTACCCAAGCACAACCAAATCTTTGAAAATAGGAGAAATAGATGAAACCACATGGGAAAAACCCTACTCCCAAAAGAGATGGAATAATGCTAAAAAGACAAGTGAAGGACTTAAGAAGCCTCCAAACTAGGGAATGACCTAGAAGATAGGAATGAAAGATCACCACTCAAGCATGTAGAAGTTGCAAAGCTCTGTCAAAGGTAAATGTTGATCTGAAGAACCTCCACTGAAATAGAACCTGACTAGATAGAGAAGACTATAATCTACATTGAATCAGGAGGCATATAAAGGCAAACAATTGAACTCGAAGATACAGATGACACAAAACACCAAAGCCTGAAGAGTTGATCAATCAAACATGGAAGGCTGCAACCAAAGTAGGAATGAAAATAAGAGTGTCTATATGGTAAATGATCCATCTCATCGAAATGCATAGGTACCCATCCACTACATTTTTCCTACTACATAGGAACCAAAATTAAATACATAGCTCACTCCATTAAACCAAGGAAGCATAAGAAACAACATAAGAGCCCCCCCAATGTAGACAAGGGTGAGGTGACATGCAATTGGAAAAGTGGACCAAAAGAACTGCAAGTCAAGGAACCACAATCAAGATGCACAAAAGAGTACATATGTGTGTTGTGAGGTGATCAATCTCAAACACGTCGTGAGGCTGATGTCATAGAAGGGAAGCTCACTGGACAAAGGAAGATGGCAAACAAACACAAAACATCAACCCCCCATGACACTTTAATCATGAGTAGTGCATGTACAATAAGACACAAGATATGGTGAATCCAAAGAATACAATAATCTGTACGAGTGTCCTTAGATGACACTGCTCAAATCGAAAGGAAAAATAAGGCAAAATTACTAAAACAAACATACAAATGCAGTATGGCACTTTATCTTAGTGTGTTTACAATAATGCATATAAATGATGTCTAAATAGACCAAAAGAGACATAAGACTAATACAATAGATATTATAAGTCATGATGAATCATCTGAAGCAAAAAAATTGATCCTCAGACCTAAAACAACCAAGATATCCAATAGAATGCAAAAAAGCAAAAGATTGAATAAAATGTTAATGGAGAAGAATTTGGAAAAATAACCAGCATCACTAGAAAGAGCTTAGAAAGAGCTTTCCAACGATATGAAGAGTTCTCAAATTGGAGATCAGATGCTCAAGATGTCTCCAAGAGTGCCAAAAGGAACTCTTGACTTTGATAGTAGGAAATGCTATCAAAAAAGCATCAAAACTAAAAATTAACTATACCTCTATGACAGGCTCGAAACTAGCTTTCCAACAAATATCTTGTTTTCAAAAAATAGAGTTTGTGTGCCTAAGATATGAGCAAAAACATGAAGGTAGGTCCAAATAGAGGTTGAGGAGGTGACAACATATACTGATGTAATGCTGATGTCACCAGTGATGAGCCCAAATTTGATGGTCAAATGGATGTCAAGGAAAAAAAAAGCCTAACAAAATGACCCCTATCAGGAAAATATCTGACCACCAGAAACATAGAGCTGAGCAAAGGGTCGGTGCCAGAAAACAAATTTTGATGGCCCAAATAGGTCGCAGTTTGAAGAAAAATTAAAATAGTCATATGCTTTTTAAATAAAAAATACAAAACCTTAGGCAAAAAAGTTGAGTATGACTAAGAAAACCATGAATCATATGAAGAAGCTCATTTTGTTGTTGAATATTTTCCCAAAAACGCTTTTCGCTAGGAAAAAGCTACCAAAATAATGGTAAAAAATCATAGGAGACGGCTATGAAACCACCAATACAAATAGAAGACCCAACAACCACAAATTGTAGAGAAGAGACCAAGCCCGAGGTAGACTAGAAAACTCCAAAAACTGCCCCCAACTCCAAGAAAACCCAATCAAATCGCATTGGACCAATCAAGATCAAGTCATGTGGAAATTCCATGTAGTCTTGATTTCGTGCCAAGCAAAAAATGTGGATGGAGTTGGAGATGTGACATGGGTGGGAAGAGGTATTAAGGTGGACCCATGAACCAAGGAGGAGACTCCAAATACCATTAAATGTTTCTGAATTCTTCCATCAAATCCAATCGTCAAAGCCCCTAATCACTCTGTTAACAAGGGCATCTCCTTAGAAGGCAAAAATCCCCCAATCAAAAACACTAGAGATAATCACTCCATCCAAGATCGCACTAGACCAAAAGAGTTGATAGAGGTGAGAGAGATGGAGTCATTTCTCTTATAACTTTTGGTGTTGACAAAGGAAGGGCTTGTGATTGGTGCCAAAAATGTGCACAGATGCACCCGCCAATGAAAATATCGCTCCCAACAATCATACAGCCCAAATACAAACTTATCACCATAAAAAAATCATGCCAATTAATGTAAGGTGTGAACATGCATACGATTTTCTAGTAGGGAAAATAAAATTGTGTGCACCCAAAAAAGAGGTGTACCGAACTTCCCAACACAACAAAGGAGGAATTGTTCCTGTAGCAACTAGCTAGAGCACTCCATAACCAACCAAACCATTGAAAGCTCCAATGGAAAGCAGAGCCCATGGCGGAAATTTATCACAAACAAGCCAATTATGTTGAGAAGTGGTAGCATGTGGAAATGTGTGGAGTCCAAAACAGTCGGCTAGAGAGAAGAATGCTTGGACAGGTGAGTTGGTGGCACAAACACTGAAAAAGGGTGCATGGTACCTTTGACAGGTCCCGTCCAAATAAAAAGTGTGATTCAAAAAAGAAGTGCTCTCTTCTCTGAAAAAGCCATACTTAACTTTTAAATTTATTTTCTACAAAAAAAATACCTCCACCTCAATTTTTGTGCCCAGGTAAAAAATGGCCTAGGTACATTTTTTTTTTTGCCTTAGATTTCAACAGCATCCAAAATAGACGCATTTTATAATGGGGGCTTTTGAACACTTTGAGCTCAATAGTGATGTTTGTTTTTGCTCAAAGTGCCTCAAAGATCAATAATCCCCTAGATCCAATTAAAAAATGTTGAAAGCTCATATTTGAAAACTGATGCCAAATCTTTCAAGAATAGAACAGGGCATGAAGATCTGGTGCTCTGATACCATGTTGAACTTGATGGAAGATCAACCCCACAGCTCCCAATAATCACCTACATGTAAACACCTATCATAGAAAGAGATAAGCAAAAGCTATGGAGGTTGGAATTCCCAAATCCATAGATGAGACATTCTTGATGAGCAAAAAGAGAGATTGATATTATCAAAAGTGAATCAATCTCAATTACAAAGAGAGATCATCCTTATAAAGGAGATCAAAACCCTAAAAAGGTCTAACATAGGTTGCATAATAATAATTAATAAAAGAATTAATTATGATATGCCTAAAGTTTAGCTTAAGCAACTAGAGTTAATTAGGAAATATCTGATTACTCTAACACATTTGAACCCCCCTGGGGCCACCCAAATTGTCCCCTAGGGGGCTTTGAATAAAGCCCCTTCATTCGAAGCCTCTCCAAGGGCTTCATTCGAAGGTCCCAATTATGGAATTTTTACCAACTTACTAAAATTTCTATCAAAATTTTCCCTTTTGAAGGCTTCAACAAAGGCTAAACAAGTCCATATTGTAAAACTAAATATAGAAAATTGATGTACTTTGAATAAGCTCTCCAATGACTATATTTTAGTATATATTGTGTTTATCATGATGTTTTATTTTTAGTTTTATTAAATATAGGTTGCGATTTCACAAGTCTCAATTTGAAGCTTCAGGAAAAATAGAAAATGAGAAAATAAAAAAAATAAAAAAATATGTCCATCAAAGGTATGTGTGTTACCTTTCTAGAAAATCAAGAAAAATTTCATTTCGATCAATACAAATCAAATTATATTGATAAAAAATAGCATATCTCTAAATTATCATTAACATCACTTTGCCACTAATTAAAATCTATAATTTTTAATGAAATTGAATGAAACCAACTAAACTTGCTAGATATTGATGTTACTATTCTATCCCTGAAAGAATTTTGTCATTATCACTTTTTTTTTAAAAAGTTATCTTGATCAAATGACCAATCACTCTTTGAAAATGTTGATTTTCATATAAACCAATTCTCAAAGGAGATGAAAAAATGGACTTCAAATGAATTCTTTTTTAAAAATTTAAAAATACAATTGGAAACTAGAAAGAAAATTTTAAAAATCATTTCTATTTCAAAGAAGTTTGAAGATAGACAACACGAAGAAAATTTTGAAAGCAACATGGTTGCCCCAGTCTTGAATAGAAGAGGAGAGATTGGATTGTGTGATGCCCCCTTAAGAAGG
The DNA here is from genome assembly GCA_028749045.1 of Cupressus sempervirens. NCBI lineage: Eukaryota > Viridiplantae > Streptophyta > Pinopsida > Cupressales > Cupressaceae > Cupressus > Cupressus sempervirens. The sequence continues at coordinate 740,384,801 of CM053789.1, forward strand.
TGGCAGGGAGAGAAGGTGAGGCCCGACAACTTCTTGAAAGGTACAAGAATCTAGGGTGAGCAAGAGGATTGAGAGTGGCTAAGAGAGGTGGTTCAAGGAAGCACATACTCTCACTATGGGAGAATGATACAAAGGAAAACCTTGGGCACAAGGATAACTAATGGGTAAGAACACTGGCTGGAGAGGGGTGAGGGTGATTGGTTTGCTAAATTGAACCCAGGGAAGTGATTTGGAAGATGGGAGATTTGGGGGGATTATGATTCGAGGATTTATGATTGATGATGACTAAGATTATGATTGATGCAGGAGCTATGATAATGATTAATGAAGGAGCTATTATTATGATTGATGCAAGAGCTATGATTATGATTGATGAAGGAGCTATGATTATGATTGATGGAAGAGCTATGATTATGATTGATGAAGGAGCTATGATTATGATTGATGCAGGAGCTATGATAATGATTTATGAAGGAGCTATGATTGTGATTAATGAAGGAGCTATGATTATGATTGATGTAGGAACGATAATTATGATTGATGAACAAGCTATGATTATGATTGATGAAGGAGCTATGATTATGATTGATGGAGCTATGATTATAATTGATACATGATTAGATACCATGGGATTGATGGGAGATATGATTGTGATATGGATAAAATTGTTAGATCATGATTGTAAGACTAATTGGATGGGATGCTTGGATAGGATGGGATGTTTTGATAAGAAGGGAGTGTGAAGTAGTCCATTGAAGTTTGAATGTGTGGGTGTTCCAAAGGGGAGCACCACCATGTAGTTGAGAACTTATTTTGATATAGTAATATTGGGAATATGCCAAGGTTACTAAGAACATCAAGGCCTTTTTACCAATATTACATAGGACTGACGCGAAACAAACATGCAAGGATTGTCCCAGCATCACACATGAATCTCAAAAGAATCAGAGTGGAAATTATACTAGGTAATCCACAAGCAAATAATATTTCCCAAGTGCACCATGCAACCACAAGTGATCACATGTTTGGACTATGCAAGGGTCATATCTGACTGACTCACAAGTAGAAAAGAAAAAAATGAAAAAGACCTAATCAAAACCTTGCTCTTGAATTGCCCGATTCATAGCACACCATGATATAAAAGATCGTAGCAACCGTGAGGAGGGAATAACCCAAATCACTTAGAAGAGATACTTTAAAAACCAAACTTGAAAACCTGAAAAGAAAATAAAGCAAAAGAAAAATGTAAATCTATGAAAAAGGAACCTTTTGCCAAAGAGATCGGTAGGACTGGATATTGAGGGACCAAGATCAGATGAGAGGAAAGATGCATCCTACAAGGATCTATCGATAATATTGAGGACTAGGATCAAATAGGCAATCATAACTTTTTAGGGAAATATTTTGATGACAAGGGATCTCGTACGAGGATTCGTTAAAGCACATAACCAAGAGAACTACAAGTTGTGATCAAAACATGAAATGATATGAAGAGATGAGAGATATATAATGATACCAAGTGAAGGAATGACATGTAAGGAATATATAGTGGACAAACCAAAGTATTTACAAGGGATTACCATACAAAAGCTCAGCATGATAGGATAGTGGCAAGAAAGATAAAGATGAGAAGGTTAGCAGAAGAAAATCTAGGGATGAGGAGATAGTTGGATGAAAAGCGTGGGATGAGAAGCTAGCGGAAAGAGATAGGATGTAGCATACTGTTACTATAGGGGAGGTAATGTGTGGAAAGGACAGAGTTGGTTGCTAACTTGATGGTTATGATGGCGAGTATTGCAGCTTGTTGCCAAAGATATTGATAGCGTGTAATGGAAGCTACGAAGAATGTTGTTGGTTCTATAAAAGGTGAGTGAATTGGATGAAAGCCCAGTAAAAGGAAGTGGTAGCTAAAGCATAAGAAAAGTGTGAGTGAAGAACTAAGCTGTGAGGGAAATATTAATGGCCAATTCACAAGAGCAGTGGCAACAAATGCCAAAGGCAATAGAGGGAGGAATAGGGGGATGGGGTGAAGAGGAAAATGAAAGCCAAGCATAAAGGAAGTGGTTGAGGGGGCAGAAGTGGGGCGTAAAGAAAAGCCAACAAGAAGGAAGAGAAACCTTGCCACATCGAAGTATGTGGCATTGTGATTGGGGAGTGGTGGAGGCTAGCAAAATTAAGCCAGCTCAAAATCAGATAGAAGAGGAAGAAGAAGATCCGACCTTGTTGTAGCTATTAGCAGAAGGTGTGATGCAACAAATAGAGTTGAGGGAAAAAGAGAAGGAGACAAACTCGCTAAGTGTGGGAGTGTTGTCAGAGGGAGTGGGTGTAGAAGATCAGCCATCTGTAGAAGAGACTCTTCCAGAAGGGGAACAAGGATCCGTGATGTGACCAACAACAATCTTATGGAGGAAGGGAAAAAAGTAATCTAGGGGACATGATGCAAGGCTCTAGGGAACAAAAGGGTGACCCAATGTTGTTTGCATTTAGTCCATTTCGAGCATTGCAATCTGATGCTACAATACAAGTGGCGTATGACGTAGCGGTGGTGATGGAGAAAGAGTTGGCAGTGGAAAAAGAATGGGCTAACCAAGTGGAGAAAGACGCAAATTTCTTTCAAGGCTTGATTGAAAGAGCACAAGAGGATGGTGCACGAATAGAAGCTAAGCACCTGGGGATGATGTTAATGATGGAGCGAATGAGAGTGGAGACTATGGAGGCAACTTTGGCAGCTGAGAGAGCGGCTATGGAGAGGTGTGAAAATGAATTAGTGCTCCTGCGGTCGCAAGTAGAAGCATTCAAGGAGTCAGTAGTGCAGACCAATAGTTTAGCATGGAGGTCACAAGAGCAGCTGAATGCAAGTAATGTGTGCATTATGTGGTACCAAAATCAATTGAATATCTTAAAATATGAGAGGGAGTCAATGAAAATGCTAGCGAATAAATATGAAAGAGAACGTAATATTGCGTAGAGGACAACAACTATTCCAGAAGCAAAAAGACTATGGGCAGAAATGAAAGATGTCATGGAGCAATCTGTGAAGGTTGCACGAGAGGCGACGTATTACATGGGATTATATCACTAGGCGGTCCCTTTGGAGCAAAGGAGAGGATTTGTATACTCTGAGAAACATTTTATGGAGCAGATAAATACCCTTTTGAGGCGTGGTAACATCCCGATCCTAATAGATACACTTTGGGCAAGTGTGAGGATGACTCCAGGGGCATCATCATCTGGGACTGGGTCTGAAGGAATGCCATTGATTGGACACCTTATCTTGCCACCTCCCCCAGGGAGGCCAGAATAAATAATTTGCCAAATATTATTGGTTAAATGGAATATTGTTGTTGCCATCGTAGGAGAATAAAAAGTTTGTGGTTGTTGTTGTGGCAATCAAAGGGACAACAAATGTTGTTTGTAATGCAATGTCAGGTTTTGTTGTTTGGGATTTTATAGAATATATATGGATGTTTTTGTGTTTTTGTCGAATATTTAAATGTTTTTGGGATGTTTGATATATATTGAATGTTTTTGTGTTTTTTTTTTTTTTTTTTGTGATAAATAATGGAATGGTTGGACTCTTGTAAAAGTGGGAACAATACAATTCGTAGAGTAAGGGTAATCGTGACTCCTAGGCGAGAATGTCTATGTGTAGATTAATAACTGTGACAAAAAAAAAAGGGCGAAATGTGGGGACATTTATCTAGGTGTGCAATGAGACAGATGCTTATGAGGCTTGTGATAGCCAAAAGAGGTCAAGAAGGGCCTTGAAAAAGGCGTTTGGACCTAAACAAATGTTGCGGGGGCCTGAAAAAGGCATTTAAGCCTAAAAAGGCATCTCAAGGGCCGAAAAAGGTCAAAATAGGGCCTTGAAAAAAAAACATTTAGGCCTAAAAAGGCATTTTGGGGGCCTGAAAAGGTCAAAATAAGGCCTTGAAAAAAAATGTTTGGGCCTAAAAAGGCATTTTGGGGGCCTAAAAAAGGTGTTTAGGCCTAAGGAGGCATTTGATGGGCCTTGAAAAAGGTGCCTTGGGCCTATAAAAAGGTGTTTTGGTCGAAAAAAGGCGTTGGAGGGGTCCAAAAAGGACACTTGGGCCTTGAAAAAGGCATTTGAGGGGCCTAAAAAGGCGCTTTGGGCCCAAAAAGTCACTTTTAGGGCCAAAAGGACACTTGTACCTTGAAAAAGTTATTTGAGGGGCCTAAAAAGGCACTTTGGGGGCCAAAAAGGACATTTGGGCCTTGAAAAGGGCATTTAAGGCCTAAAAAAGCGCTAAAAGGGGGAGCCAAGCTCTCACGCTTACACCTACTTATTCTATGCCCCTAGCTATATGAGGATGAATGAGCTCGACGAATATTTAGGTTTTCGAGATAGAATTGATATATTTATTGAAGGGGGTTGGACTAATCGTGGCCATTGCAACTTAAATACGACTAATGAGCTATGGGGAATTGTTGCTCTTGATAAGAGGAAGGAAACATAGGCACCTTTTGTGCTATCCGCGTTGTGCCTAATTTTCCAAAGTCCTATGAAATGTTTTAGGACATTGCTACGCTGCTTCTTGATATCAACGAGGCATGTGGGGTTCAAATATCTTATGTCCTGTTATAGAGCCTAATTGGGCTAAAGTGAGGCAGAAATTGAGAGAAAGTTTGGGGTGTTGTTAATGTTTCAAGCTATTACAACCATGTTTTCTGTAATTATGACCCCTTTTTCAATGCTTTGGGCTATTTGTGGAATTTTTTTGATATTTTTAGACAATTTTTAAATTTTTTTGATATTTTTGGGCGATTTTTTAATGTTTTTTATTTTTTTAGCATTTTTTGTATTTTTTTGGATAAGTTTGGGCAATTTTTGAATTTTTTTGGTAAGTTTGGATGATTTTTGAATTTTTTTGATTTTTTTGTCAATTTTTGAATTTTTTTGGTAAGTTTGGGCAATTTTTGAATTTTTTTGGTAAGTTTGGATGATTTTTTATTTTTTTTAATAATTTTGGATGATTTTTTATTTTTTTGATAAGTTTGGATTTTGTTTTGAACTTTTTTGGTAAGTTTGGATGATTTTTGAATTTTTTTGATAATTTTGGATGATTTTTGAATTTTTTTGATAAGTTTGGATTTTTTTTTGGAACTTTTTTGGTAAGTTTGGATAATTTTTGAATTTTTTTGATAAGTTTGGATTTTTTTTTGAATTTTTTTGGTATTTTTGGATGATTTTTGAGTCTGTGGGGGTGAAACAGAGGACGTGAGTGAAATTTGGTGGAATACGGGGGTAACCAGGACCATGTGGGGTACCTAAAGAGGCAATGAAGGGAGTTTATGATACCAATGGGGTTGACTGTAGGCTAAAATAAATATTGGAGATCAATGGCCAAGGTGGATAGTGGAGATGTGCATTGATTTTCCTGCAATTCATGTCTATGGTATCTCAATACATAATCAGACTCAATGTTTCCTCCAAGTCACAACCTTCCTTCTCTCCAGCTACCCCTACTTCCATCCATTTCTAATGTCGAGCAACCATTGATTGGCAGAGTAGAACTTAAAAACTCAAAGTGTGTGTTAATTGGGTATCAGTGAAATTAATTCTAGATCAAATACCAACCTAATAGACTACTCTAGTCTAGGCTATAAGCTTCTCATCCTAGATAAACAAATAATTTTCTACCAAATACCTTCAAATAATTCAACTGTAAATGCTACCCTTTTCTCTTATTCCTATCTTATATCAATTGTAATGGAAAGCCACAAAGAACCAAAATTTGTCTTAGAGACAGAAAATCAACCATTCAACTGTAGCCCTTTTTCAACATTGAAGAGCAAGTCTGGCTTCTTTTTTTGGATGTGTTGATGGTTTGTAGAGGAGTGATGGGGTTGGTTCTCCCCTTTTTCTTTTTCTTTTTTGGCTTCTTCTATTTCTTTTTTATTTTTTTCTGCATTGGATTTCTTTTGCGGTGTGAGGTAACTAGCATGGACCTCACAACCTGGCTATAACTCTGAAAGATTCTCTTTGAGAGGTATGTGTGAAAGGGTTGTAAGTCTATTGGTTTCTCATTGTGTAGGGTCTGTGAAAGGTTTTTGTCTTGTGTCAAGGCCTTTATTGTAGAAAGTAAGGTGTGTGTGTGAAAGTGTTGCGAGAGGAGGAAGCTTCTTCTTCTTCTTCTTCTTTCTTTTCTTCTTTTTTAAATTTTTGAGGATTTATGAATTTTTTGATATTTTTTGGCAATTTTTGATTGGAATTAGGATGTGAGTGAGATTTGTTGGAATAGTGATGTGAGGTTTTGTTGTAAGGCTCAAAAATGTACAAGCATGAATATACAATGGGTGGATGACATAGGAATGTATGATATAATATAGTAGTAGATGTGTGTATGATAGGGAAAAGCTCAAGACGAGGAAATAACATTGATTCAATATGGTTATTGTTACATGGGTATGATACACAGAATTATTGGCTGCATTACAAGGATGTGGTACATAGAGCATTGCAACTTGGTAGAGGTATATGATACAAAGGCATGGTTTTAAGGATAAAATGCACCTGATATGATACATGTGGTTAGGTATAAGGATGGGATAGATATGCTAACCATGGTAGAATATGTGATCTAGGTAGGCTTTCCAAGCTGGTGCCGTAAGTTGTTGGAGTGCGAGGAGGGAACTCTTGGAATATCTTAGAAAATGGGGAGATGGGCAATGAGATGTAAAGGGGTGATGTGGGATATGTAGGTCATTGATAGATAATGAATAGGCTAAGTACACCTGGCACCTAATTGTTAGGTTTTCACCAGGGTATCGATCCAAGGCACTTGAATTGCCAAGTATTCACCATTGGACACTTTTTATTTTTATTTTTATTAGGCATAGAATTTCTTGAGGTGAATGATATTGGTGGGATCATTTAGGATTCACCCTCAAGTGTGGATAACTGATAGGCCCCTAAGCCAAAAGATGTTGTTACCATGTAAGGACCAAGCCATGTGGACTCGAACTTGCTTTTCTTTTCTCGATCAGCTTGGACCTTCATGTTTTCTGTGAGGACCATGTCTCTTGCTTGAAATTGGCATGGATGGACCTCCCTATTGAATTTGCGCTTGAGGCGATTCTGGTAGACAATGAGGTGGTCATAGGCATGTTGCCTTTTTTCATCAAGTAAATCTAGCTGGGTGAGTCTAGTCACTCTGTAATCCTCATCTGATATCTGGCCTCACAAAGAAATGTGTAGGGATGGGACTTCAACTTCAATAGGTAATACTGCTTCAACACCATAAACCAGGGAGTATGGGGTTGTCCCTGTGGATGTATGGAATGAGGTGTGGTAGGCCCATAAGGTGGGGTTGATTTGTAATGCCAATCGCAACCAAAATCATTTACAAATTTCTTTAGGATTTTGAGTAGGGTTTTAATAGTTGTCTCTACTTGACCGTTACCTTGTGGGAAGTATGGGCTAGAAAAATGGTGATGGATATGAAGGGAAGTGCACAATTCCTCCATATTGATATTTTCAAGATTACCTCCATGGTCAATAAAAATGGTAGCTAGGATGCCGAAGCGACATATGATATGATAGAGAATGAACTTGGACACTTGAACTCCTATGGCAGTGACAAGGGGGATTGCCTCTACCCATTTAGTGAAATAACTGATGGCAGTGATTATCCACTTGTGTCCTTCTAAAGAGAGAGGTGCTATATTACCAACAAAGTCAAACCCCTAACATGCAAACGGCCCTGGTGCCGCAATAGGTTGGAGATCTTGAGCTAGGGCTTGGATTAGATTAGCATGTTGTTGACAGGGTAGACGCCTTTTTACAAAGTCACATGCATCATGCTCTAGAGTGGGCCAATAGTATCCAACCCGTAGGATTTTCTTAGCTAGAACTATCCCACTTGTGTGAGCACCACAAAGTCTGACATGTACTTCTTTGAGAGCCATTGCAGCCTCATTTTGGTCTAAAAGTGAGAGAGCATATTATAATAGCCACGACGATATAGGGTTTGAGCTATAATAGTATAACGAGATGCTCTGTGAATAAGGTTCTGGCATTGGGTTCATGTGAGATGGGGAGATATGATACCATTTTGTAGGTGAGCATGAATTTTGTGGTACCATGGGGATTGGGGACCAACCAAGATGCAAACTCGTGTTGATTCATCATTCTCGTATGTAGGTTCGTGTAGTTGCTCAACTAAGAATTCATACTGTATAGCCTCCCACGGGATCTCTAACAGTGAGCCAATAATGGCCATGGCATCCGCAGCTTTATTTTGCAACCTAGGTATCTGTGTGAACTATATTTGAGTAAAATGTTCCCTCAAGTGATCTACTAACTCTTTGTAAGGTTGCAGCTTGTCATATTTGGTTTGATATTCATCCATAACATGTTTGATAATGAGTTTTGAATCTCCAAAGACCTGTAGCTCTGTGATGTTCCATATGACTACTATTTCGAGTCCCGCAATAAGGGCCTCATACTTTGAGATGTTGTTGGTACATTGGAACTATAGTTTAAAAGATTTAGGAATATAATCTCCTTGAGGTGTGACCAAGAGTATGCCGGCTCTAGAGCCATGGGATGTGTATGATCCATCAAAGTATAACTTACAGGATGTTTGTTCTTCTATTAAGCAAAGGTGTTCATCTGGGAATTCCATAATGAGAGGGTGATCCACAACCAAAGGTGCATCAACCAAGTGATCTACTATAGCTTAACCTTTGATAGCCTTTCTGTCGACATATTGGATGTCAAATTCACTGAGAAGCATAACCCATTTGGCTAGGCACCTTGTGAGCACTGTGCAGGACAACATATATTTTAATGCATCAATTTTGGATATTAGTTACACAGTGTGGCTCAACATATAATGATGCAACTTCTGAGTGGCAAATACCACAACCAAGCATGCCTTTTCCATTAGTGTGTAATTGAGCTCATATACAACTAGAGTACGACTAATGTAGTAAATAGACCTTTCCTTGCCTGTATCATCAAGTTGTGCTAGAAGAGCACTTAGTGCTATAGGAGTAGCTGTAATGTATAATATGAGTGGGTGTCCTGCAACTGGAGGAACCAAGATAGGTGGGTTAGCCAAGTATTGCTTGATTAGTTCAAAGTCGCGTTGGCAAATGGGATCCCACTTGAAATTTTGATATTTTTAAAGTAAATGTGTAAACGGTTGGCACTTATCAGCGAGCTAGGAGATGAATCTGATTGACTGTAGTTTCCCCTGAAGAGAGCGAAGTTGCTTGAGTGTCTTAGGAGAAGCCATATCTATGATAGCTTTGACCTTTTTAGGCTCAATCTCAATACCATGTCATGATACAATGAATCCTCGGAGCTTTCCCGAGGTAACGCCAAAGACACATTTCTTAGGATTGAGCATGAGACGATATTTAGCCAATCAATCAAACACTTCCTCAAGATGAGATAAGTGATCAAGGGCATTAAGAGATTTGACTAAGATATCATCTACATAATCCTCAAGAGTCTTATGGATCAGGTCATGGAAGATGACCATCATGGCACGCTAATATGTTGCCCTAGCATTCTTTAGTCCAAATGGCATCATGTTATAACAGAATGTTCCCCAAGGTGTGGTAAATGTTGTTTTATGTTGGTCTTCCTCTGCTATTTGAATCTGGTTGTATCCAAAGAAACCATGCATGAGTGATAAGAGCTCATGGCCTACGGTGAGATCAATAATCATGTCTATATTTGGTAATGGGAAATCATCCTTCAGACAAGCTTTGTTGAGATCTCTGAAGTCTGTGCAAATTTTGATATCACCAGAAGGTTTAGTAACAGGTACTATGTTGGAAATCTAGTTAGAATTATCTACTGCATGAATGATTTTTGCATCTAGCAATTTTTCTAGCTCCACTTTAACCAATAAAGAAACTTTGGGGTGCATCTTATGGAGCTTTTGCTTGACAGGTTTGGCCTTTGGATCCACGGCGAAATGATGCACTACTAACTTGGGGTCCAACCCTGGCATGTCTTGATAGGACCATGTATGTGATGTGTGGTATCTCTGTCAAATTAATATTGATTGGTTGAGTTTCTTCTGTCAGGACTGAAGATATGGGTGGCCTATGCTCTTGTGGGGGGAGGATGAAATCTCCATCTTCAAGCACCTCTGAGAGGTTTTCATCATTAGATACATCATTTATATTTATTTCATTTTGTGAGTCATCTAATGGGGCTCCATAGGAGTTTTCACCAGAGGATGTTTTGCTTTTGCTTTTTTGCTTTTTTGTCTCTTTTTTCATTTCAATTTTGTGATTGGAGATTTCCTCCTCCCCAAAGTAACCTGCTAGATCTAGTTTGTAGACATATGCCGATGGTGGCGGTTGTTTATGTGGTGTTTCTACCCCCATGAATTTAAAGAGAGCGTGCTTGGTAGAGAATTCGTCAACATGAATGACACTTGGTTGGTCCCAATCAATGAGTTTGGGGTGAGTGAGGGGTAGGTCTATGAGATTCAAGGATAGTTGGTAGAGCATAGAGGCTCCTAGGATAATGTTATCAAGGAAAATATCATTGTAGGATTTCTTTTCTACTTCCTTAGGAATGTCTTCGACCTCAACAAGGCTATTTTGGATGTTTATGAAGGCATGACCTTCCTTTGTAGTGTCCCTAATCACAGGGAGTCCATAGCCTAAGCCTTTGTTTTTCTCTTCTTTGTATGCTTCCACAGGCTACCTAATGCCTAACTCCAGATGGCCTAGACCACCTCCTTGATAATCCCATTGTTCAATAGCAAGGTGATGAGACCATGGGTATTTTTGTTTGAAGTGAACAAGAAGTTCTTTACTTTTTGGAGGTGGTTCTTTGTACAACCATGTACTAATGTCAAGAGCATTTTTCTCTCCATCGAGGATACCATTGGTAAGAAATGTGGTAGATCCTAGCTGTTTGATCTGAGGGGTCATATTTGTTCTTAGTATCTGATAGGTTGGGCGCCCTTGAGTATGTGGATCAAGTGGTAAAGCGCTAACAATAAAAGCATCTGTGAGACTATATTCTCCGCAACCTTGGTAGTTGATCTTAACTATGGAAAGGGTGGAAGCTAAGATGGTATCCGAATCGTGGTAGGTGCCAGAGGAACTAGCCACAATGTGGCCAATTTTGATTCCAGGTCAATGATTGGTGTATGAAGCTTTGACCGCATTGCAATAAGTAAAGGGTTCAAGATATGCATGAATGGTTACTTTAGTGCCATTATGCAAAAACTTGATACACTGATGATATGTGGATGGAATAGCTTTCGTGGCATGAATCCATGGTTGACCAAGGAGGATGTTGTATGAAAGGTTAAGATCAACCACGTGACAAACTGTTTCCTGAGTAGCTGGGCCAACTCAAATAGGTAGCAAGATGGTTCCTTCAGTGGTGCGCTCCAAGTTGTCATATGCTTTGATGGTGATTACCTCATTAATGATATTTGCCTTAGTGTATCTTGCCTATTTGATAAATTTTAAAGTACATAGATTTAAAGCTGATCCATTATCTATCATGACCCGTTTCATTGCAAAGTCAGAAACCATGACAGTTATGCGAAGTGGAAGGATATGATCGGGTTCAACTATTGGGATGTTAGTGGTTTTGAAGGATAAAGCACATGATGCAAAAAGATGGCCAACCAAGTTGCAGAACTCGGTGGCATTTATGTCAGTAGGGACACGTGACTCATGGAGAGTACTATCAAGGATCTCTTGATAAAGTGGGCTTGTTCGTAAGAGATCTAGAATGGAAATCTGAGCTGGCATATTTCCAAGGTGTTCCAAGATATTATACTATAGTCCTAATGGGGGTGATCCTGATGAAGGTTCTCTTGATGGAGGCGGCCTTAAGGGTGTAGATACAGATGGGCCAACTATATTGAGTTGGGCTTGTTGAGCAATAACTGCACATTGGGTGTTTGGGCCTTTGATGTTTATAACATTGATAGAAGGCTCAACTTGTGATATGCACCTAAAAAGGCTTCCATAGTCCAAGTACATTGAAGTATAGTTTTGAGACTTGTCTCGATTATCTCCTTGTTTTCCATGAGTATTGTTGGGTTTGTTGATAGGAGCATTTGTAGGTCCTTTACCTGTGTTCGTGTTATGGGGAGGAAAAGCATATTGGTATATCAGTAATCTGGCATTTGGGGAAGCCTGTGCTCCCATTGTGATCTCTTTCTGATCAATTAGGTCTTGGACATAGCCCTTGAGTTGCATGCATTTGAGGGTGGTATGTCCTTTCACATGATGGAATTTGCAAAACTCATTATCCTTATACCAGGATGCCCTAGATTGGTTTGGTTCCAAGGGTTGTGTTGGTGGATGTTGAATAAGATTATCCTTAGCTAGTTTTTCAAAGATTGCATCAAGAGGTTCCCCCAACAGGGTGTATATACGAGGTTGTCTCTGAACACGTGGTTTAGGTCCGACCGAAAGTGTGATAGCATTAGTCTAATTTTGATGGCTAGGTATTTGGACATTGTGTTGACTGTTCTGCATAGGTAGTTGTTGATAGGATGGTGGTTGTTGCTGACAAAATGTGGTAGGACTATTAGCTGCAGCCCCGACGACATGAACATGTCGGGTGTCGATAACGCCATCAATAACTATGTTCTTATTTTTATTCCAATATCATGGTTTGTCATTGCTTGAACCTCAGCCCTGTGTGTTTTATTTGTAAAGTTTGATGACTCCATCCTTGATGAGCCCTTGCTCGAGTCCCATCCCTTTTTCTTTAATACCTTTATATGTTTGTAAACAATTCATAACCATGTGATGGGCAAGACTAGGATGTGCATTGCTAATGAACATTTTGACAAGGTGACGTTCAAGGATAGTACATAAGATCCTAGTTGTGAGGGTTTGCTAATGTTGTAAGTATTCTGCAAGGCTTTCTCCTCCTTTTTGTTTGGTATGAACTAGGTCTACTACAAATAACTCAGTTTTGACTAGATGAGCATATTGAGCCACAACGGCTTTAAAAAGATCAACAAAAGTTTTAATGGTGCTCGGGGTATCCGACAGAACCATTCAAGGGTAGGGCCAGCTAAGCTTTTTAGAAAAAAGCGCATGAAGAACACATCATTATAGGCCACTTCTTGACAGTGCATATAGAATTCCTTGACATGTGTAATTGGGTCGCTTTTCCCTCTAAATTTATCAAACTTGGGGATCTTGAAATGTTTAGGAAAAGGTGTCATTGTGATGGTTTTGTCAAACAGATATGGACAATCATTTTCAAACTTGAAAGTTTTTGAGTTTGTCCCATCTTTGAGGGCTTTTAAATCATTTTTCATCTCTTGCCACTCAGAGTTCATAGGTAGAGAAATGGGTGCCCCCAGTCCAAGTGCCCCCGATGTAGGATGTGTAACTGATGCTAAAGGATGATATGGAAAACCCTAACTACCATAGGGTGGTGGTTGGAATATGGGTTGCACTACTGGTGGGATAGACAATATGGGTTGTTGGAATGGGTTTTGGGCATATTGTTGCATCTGTTGGATAGATTGTTGATGGGGGATTTGTGGTGGAGGGACATATGCGTGGGGTTATTGCCTAGCTAGATAATTATGTGGGGGTGCTTGGGCATACTGTTGGTGTGATGATTGTGGCTGAAAAGGTGGTAGTGTTGGCAATGCTTGGGCGATGCTTTGGGAATGTATACTTTGTCCAATATATGTTGGTTGTGCTCCTGTGTAAGAAATCAATTAGGTAGTAACAAGTGCAAGGCAATTAACATGAGGTAGAGTGTGCGCAACAGGGTATTGTAGTGGAGGGATGATTTGGCTATTGCCTAAATGTGGCATAGAAAAATAGTTACTAATGGGAGGTAATGAATAGACTTGAGAAGGAAGGGATGAATGTGACTGAGGTATGGGCATGGATGCAGTGCTAAAGGGGATACTAGTGGCAGGCCCTTGGGTTGTACCAAAACTCCAAGGTCCTAATGGAAATGAGGTCGAAGTACTTTGGCTAGCAACAAATGGATTGAGAATGATGTTGGGGGGAATGGAGGATGAAGTGTTTGACCCTAATGGAGGCATTCTTGTAGTGTACTGTGATATAGGTTGGATGGTTATGGTACTAGTAAATGGATTAGATGCATTTTGGGATGGAAGGGGAAATGCAGTGGTATTAAGTGAAAAGGGGGTGTTTTGTGAGGCAGGGATAGGGATGGTGGAAGCAGATGCAAATGATACACTTGAGGTTGGTTGGGATGTGGTATGAACTAAGGATTGAGTGAGGATGAGTTGAGTGTTTTGTGGAAGGGGAGTAGTGACTTGTGTTGAAGGGATATTCGGGTCTGCTGATTCTCTGTGTGTTGGTTGATACCCATTGTTTGGTGAAAAGGAAGGATCATGAGGGATAGATGACCCTGCAGATGGTGGTTGCCATCTGAATAGAGGATGTGCAAGATTTGTAATGTTGGGAGGCGGTGGTCATCCAAAATCAAAGGCATCAACATTGTCTCTTAAGAATTTTGCCATGATGGTTTCCCTATTTCTATCTATGATGGCATTAACAATAGTCATGTGTCCAGGTTGGTTCATGAAAGCATCAATATCTGTGGAAGAACCTATTTCTTTGGTAGTTTTTGATGGTGGATCTGGTGGTGCTTCCGAAACTATGGGGTATGGCTGAGCCCGAGCTATGCTACTACTAAGACTAGCATCCATGTCTTTCTTTTGTTGTTTGTTCTTACCAAAATGTGTGATTGGTGGCATGCAATGCTAACTTTTCTTAGGATGGAATCCAAAAGAGAAGGTGATGAGTGTATGTGACAAGATGATTTACCTAGATGTGACTAGTGTGGAAGGATTTCCTAAGATGCAAAGGAGGATGTGTTAAAAAAAATGCTTCTAATAGTATCTAGGAAGCCTAAATGATATGGTACTACACTAAGGAGATTGTGTTTCCCTTAAGTGTGAACTTGAATATGTGGTGGTGATATCAAAACCTAAGGTAGCTTTGTGACCGTTGGGAAGACAAATGGGATCAAGTGTGTAGCCCCACCTTTTGCTTAAGGTGATGTGAGACACAAGTGACAATTTATCCTAAACAATGCTTAGTTTTGAGGATAACTATGATAGTGAGATGGATGGAGATTTCTTTTAGGGAAACAAAGCTCAAAATTGGTGATGCTAAAGGATCTCATTTATTTTTTAAATGAATTTTTTGTTTTGCATGAAACCTTTCAATCAAATAGGATATGTAACAATGGTATTTTAAGAAAGGTAACCTTTGGATCAAAGAAGGACAAATTTGTTTACAACTGGACTTTTGTTAATGACTACCTTTTGAGATAACAAGGATAGTTTTTTGAAAAAAGGGTGAAGTTGGGCCAACAAAACCAAAGTTGTTGCAAATGTACTTGCTAACAACTATTTTTGGGATAACAAAGATAAGACCTTTTTCGATGCTACGATTTGTGAACAAACAATTTCTCAAAGGACAAAGCAACTTTGAGAAAGACAAACAAATGATCTCTTTAGCAAAAGGATTTGATAGTAACCATAGAACTGTGTATATTTTGCAAATATTTTTCATGGGTCTTGAGCACAAATAAGACAATTCAAACACACTCTTTATCCCTAAGGTCAAATTTTGGTTGCAACATGCTATTCAATGGCCCACAACTTGATGTCTCGTGATTCTAGTGCAATATGTCCCTCTCATCAAAGAGGTGAGTCAATACAAGAGTCGATCGACAAATGATACACATCAAAGAATCTTCAAGGCATGACAAAATAGAAGTTCCCCTTCTGTGGGAATATCGACCCTTGGAGATGAAACCCAATTGGCCTTATGCCTCTACCAGGGGAGCACAATGGTGAGTAATCTTGAGGGATGTTGTTTCCCTTGCATTGAAAATAACATGCCAAGGATAAAAGGGTAGCTACTAAGTTGGTTTGTAATTAGGTCTATGGTGTTAGCCAAACAGTTGTTACATATGTGATCCACTTAAGAATCTATTCCAGACATGTTGAAATTGTAGGAAAGTTTTCCCACCTCAGGCTACCCCTAGAAACACACAACCCGAACTTGCTTGATGGAGCGAGAAAGTTTACCCTTCTCCTCATTTATATACCGGCCAAATTATTTACCGGTTTGAGCTTCTCACCAAAGGGGATACACTTCCCAAAGGTGGATGAACTCGCTAGAAGCACTCCTAGGTTGTTGCGAATGGTCTTGCTAACAACTTCGGTACATGCATCATGTATTTAAATGGATCTTCTTTGCAAGAAATAGAGAAGTCAAGATGTGCTAAAAGGCACAATGTCAATACATGCAAGACACTTGATTCATTCTATTTGTGAAGCTTTTAGATTCTCTATTGTATAACTCGAAGACACACATGATTAGCATTCAAATGTTCATTCCAACTTGACAACGTTGCCAACAAAAATAAAATCGAGTCAACAAAAGTAAATCATGAAAGTAAAAGCTTGAAAAGGAGGGAATAAGAACATTTTCACTTTAGAGCATTAAAGATTGAATGAAGTTCATTTTAAGCACCAAAGTTGAAGTGTGTTGATTCAATGTTCTTTAATACCCAAAATCAAATGTTCATCGCATTCATTCTTTTTAACCTTTAGCATCCAAGATTGTGTTGATCATGCATTCCAATGAAAATGTTATATTCTAATCCATTGCCTTCAAGATTTGATTTTAGCAACATGCATTCAAAGACAAGTTTCTAAACATTCAAGTTCGTTTTCCAAGAGCATTAAACCATGTAAGGAAAACTTGCAAGACACATAGTTAGTGGTTTTGTATAACTCTTCATCCTACAATACACGAGTTAGAAAATATCCCTACAAAACCGCAAGTTAGGGTATCAAAATTGTATAATAAAAAGTGAAATAACCTTGCAATGAAAATGTTAAAAAAAAAGTTCAATCTTTGATAGCAAAAAAAAAGTATCTAAAAAACCTCAAAATCTGATGAAATCAACACCATCATGATGGGCTCCGAACCAACTTTCTGATGATATTTCAATTTTTGAAAATAAAGTTCGGATGCTCAAGTTATGAGCAAAACATTGAACGTTGGTTCTGAAGGCTTAAAAAGGGCTTGCAGAAGGCTGTTGATGTCATGCTGCCTAAGAGAGGTGTTGTGGTGGCTATCGACTAGGTCTAGGTGGTGCCTGCAAGAAATTAAAAAAAATTTGGGGGCCAAAATCCATATTTTACACTTTTTGGATTTTTTTATTTTATTTTAAAATACATACATATGAATATGCATATTTTTACCAATTTTTCACAAAAAAAAATGTGTTACCCAAATTTTGTTTTATTTTTTATAAAAAATTAATTTAAATTTTTTTAATATAAAAATATTAAAGAAAATTTGAGGAAAAGAGAAGGTGAGATTTTTTTAATTTTTAATTTTTAATAAAATAAAATAAATAAATAAATTTCACCTTGTGATTGTGGGTGGTCCCCTACCTGGCGTGCCAAAATGTAGAGCTATAAAACTAATGCTTAAAGGAATATAATGAAGAATCAAAACAATAGATTTAACTCACATATATGATTAGACAAAAGAGAATTAAAGTACCAAAGTAGCCTAAGAATGTGCAAACCTCTTAAACCAAGCAATCTTCCCTTTGATGTGTAGATGTGTCCGTAAGATGGGATGTGTGCTCAATGACGTTGCTCAATCTTCAAAGGAGGATATGATTCAAAATCGATTTGTGGATGGATTTTGCCATTATGATGGTATTTTGTTATTCCTTAGGCTCTCAAAATACCATCATAGCATTAGCATAGAAGTGGATGATATTTATGAAGGGAGAGGGTTTCATTTATAGGCCAAGGGATAGTGAGATGGAGAGTTAGGATGCAAGGAAGGGGAATTGGTTAGGGAGGGCTAGGATGCAAGGAGAAGAGAGCACATGGATTGTGCTTCTTCAAAGCTCTAGCCTTGTGACAAGCGTCACAAAGGGATTGGATAGGGAAGATGGTCAAGATAGGTGGTTAGAGGGAGTTATGAGGGAAGAAAAGGGAGGATGTGTGTGGAAAATAGGTGTAATAAGTCTTTAAAGAGCCTTTAAGTCATATAAGAGCCTTTAAGTCTCTTGGATAGGAATGCAAGACTTTAAGGATGGAACTTTGACTTTGATTTGGTTTAAGACGTTCTTAACCCTTGGTTAAAGTTGTGTACATGTTTAAGGAAGGGATTAGGCTTAGCTTAGGATGAGATTAAGAGGCAAGTAGTTTGGGATTTAATGAGGTAGGTTAAGTCTTTATTTGAATATATTAAAAGAGGATGTTAAGTCTTTGTTTGAATATTAAAATGGAGGATAAAGTCTTTGTTTGAATATTAAAATGGTTGGTGGGTTGTTTTGACTTTAAAATGAAGGATGGAGTCTTTGTTTGAATATTAAAATGGGAGGTGGGTGGAAGTCTTGACTTTGGCTTGGGTTAGGAATTCTTAATCTGGGATTAAGGTTGTGCACATGGTTAGAGTGAGGATTAGGCTTGGATTAGAGAGGGATTAGGGGGCAAGTGACTTAGATTTGATGGGATGGCTTAGTTAGGTGGCTAAGTGAGGTTAGTATGTGTGAATGGGTTGGATTAGGGGTTAGGATAGGGTTTAGGGAGGCTTTTAGGATTTTAGATATTTTATTAAATGATTTATTTAATAAAATGGGGGTATGGGATTAAATTGAATAGATTTGAGGATTTATTCAATTTAATAGAGGAATAGGGATTTAATTGATAAATTGATTTTGGGTGATCATTTGATTTTATCAATTGGACTATAGTTAATTAAATTAATTAATTAACTAGGGGATGACAATAGATTAATTAAATATTAAATACTTAATTATTGATGCCTTAGGAGATGACTAAATAGGATTACTTAAGTGATGTAATCAGATTTAGGTGTCTACAATCCCAGACTACTTTAATAGACTTTATAATAACTCCAAACATCAACATTCCAAATGATACACATCCATAACTAGAATGTTAGGGGGCTTGAGATGCCAGATAGTAAGTATCTTGTAAGGAGATGGTGTAATAACCTTAAATTAAAAAGATATAACTTTCCCACAAGAGATTAAGGTTGTGGGGTTTCAAGCTTATGCCATGTTAAAATTCCTTTGTAATAAATCCATTGGATTTTACTCCAATCATACTAGAGGTAAGGGGGGCATTGCTATTATGGTTGGTCCTCAATGGGCAGATAAAATCTCTGCCAATGGTGTCTCCCCTTGTCAAAGAGCATTATGGGTTGCCTTTAAATGTAATGATATCACCATTGGTATTTGTAATATTTATGCCCCTGATGACTATAGGGATAAAGACAAGCTTTGGGATTGGTTAATCATGGGACTTCCTAAGGGCCACTAGATATTTGTGAGAGATTTTAATATGATTCAAGTTAAAGAAGATAGAGGTGGAGGTAAGTTACATATTTGGAAAGGGAATGAACTATTTGTTGGGTCTAAATTTAAGAGGAAATTTAGGATCAATGACCCTCTTCCAGGAATGAAAAATTCCTTCAATGGTATATGGTTCACCTAGTGTAATAATTGAAAGGGATAGTAGAGAGTATATTGTAGATTGGACAAGATATATATTGAAAGTCCAACCTTCTACTATAGTTCAAAGCCATGTCATGCCCCGATTGGAGTCTCCCCAGTGTATGAGATCATTATCCAATCTCAACATGTGCGTGTCTAGATGACTCTAATGTTAATAGTGGCAAAGGGAGGAACAAAGGTCTTTTTAAATTTAATGTCTCATAGTTGAAAGATAGAGACAATAATGATGCAATTAGGATGGTTTTTGCATTAAGCAAATATTGCAACCAAGGTAAAAAAACCAGAGAGAGATGGTCCTATATGGTTGTTTCTTGGAGGAATATATACCAAATAATTGGTAAGAGAAAAGCATTTGATAGGGTTAAGGAAGCATATGAATTGCAAAATAAGATGAATATCATTGAAAAGGAGTTACAAATTAAAGGCTTTGACCCTCAATTAGAGGACCAACTACTTTATATCAAGGGGACCTTAAGGAGAATACAACAAGTCAAGATCAAAGGACATAAAATTAGGGCTAGGATGAATTGGCTCGGGGAGGGAGGTAAAGGAACCAAATACTTTTTAAATATCATTAGAGCTAAACAAAAGAGAGAGAGGATTGATGGGATCTAAATTGATTGAGACTTTTTTGATGATCCCAACACTATTAAGGAAGCCTTTTTAAATTTCTTTAAAGATCTTTTTACCTTAGAATACAATGATAATAACATTAAAACCTTGAAGGATTGCCTTAAACTCATCCTTAAGAAAAATTCTCCAAAAGAAGCTATGAGGTTGGATACCCCCATCATCCCAGAAGAGATTGAAGTTGTTATTGACTCCTTGACCAATGGCAAGTCTCCAAGCCCTGATGGTTTCCCTATAGAGTTCTATAAAAACAACAACAAGTGGGTTGGCTCTGAACTTTTGGAGTTGTATGAGGATGTATTTGAGCAAGGCTCCTTAGGTCTTGACATCAACCAAGGGGTAATAAAACTCCTTCTCGAAGGAGGAGACAAGTCTTAAGTGAGGAATTAGAGACCTATTACTTTGCTAAACCTACCTTATAAGATCATTGCCAAGATACTTACTTTGGAGAATTGAGAACCTACTAAATGATTTCATTTCACCTACCCAAACTGGTTTCATCAAGAGGAGATTCATACTTGAGAACTTGATTACTAGCTGGGAAGCAATGCACTTAGTTAAGTGTGAGGATCAAAATGTTGTGATGGTATTGTTAGACTTTGAGAAGGCATAAGATAAAATAGAATGGTTGTTTCTCTTAGGCATGCTTCATGCTTTTGCATTTCCTCCCTACTTTTGTAAATGGGTTAATATCCTTCTTCAAGAATCTTCCACTATCATTGACATCAATGGTGACCTAAGAAACAATATTAAGCTCCAAAAATTTATCAGGGAAGGTTGCCCCATTGCCCTAGTCCTGTTTATCATTGTTGTTGATGCTCTTCATTATATTCTCAAAACTTCTCACTTAGGTCCTCCTATTAGAGGCATTACCCTTCCTAATAATGAGACCCATCTTAATGCCCAATTTGCAAATGACACTACACTATTCATTAAATTAGAAAAAAAGAAATTTGATAACATGTATTATAGGCTTCAATTTTTTTCCCTAGTTTATAGTTCTAAAGTTGCCACTCACAAGTCCTCTATTATTGGTTGGCACTCTGTATCCCCTGAATGGATTATCAGCAATGGACAGCAGTGGTTTTGTCGAAATTCTATTGTCAGTACTTGGGGATTCCTTTCTCTATTGATCCAAGTCTTAAGGAAATGTGGTCTTTGCTCTTTTCCAAGATTGAAAAGAAATACATGAAGTGGCAGACTAAACTTTTATCTATAGCAGGAAGGATACAAGTTGTTCAAAAGGTTCTCTTAGCTCATCGTGTTTATTTTTATTCTACTTGGCTATTTGCTAATTACCAATCTAACAACTTGGAAAAAATTACAAGAGGCTTTTTGTGGTCTAATGGTATGGGGAACAAAAAGAGGCACAATGTTAACTGGGATTGGTGTTGTGTTCCCAAGGAATTGGAGGGGGGGGGGGGGTGGTGTATTAAAGATCTGAAGGCCCATGGCATTGCATTGTCTTCCAAGTGGATCCTTCAATAATTTTCAAGAGAGGAACCATGGAAGGTGCTGATTAGGATATCATTGTTAAATCTACTATTAAAAAAGGAAAGTATTGGAGTAATATCTCTATTTGTGATAAGATCTTTGGTAACTTCCAATTGTCTATTTTTGGATCTAAAATTTTCCTGTCTCTATGGAAGGCTTGGTGCAATGTTAGGGACTTTATCTAGTCTAGGGGGGCTATTGGAGGCTCTTCTACACAATCTACCTTAGATAGATCCTTACGGTGGGGTGTGGAGACTAATGAAAACACTTTAACCCTTACCCAGAGTTGCTTTGCTAAAAAATGACATATGCTTGGTATTTCCATGGTGCAAGATATTTTGATTGACAATCGGTTAGAGACTTGAGAGGAATTGCTACCAAGTTCAACATCCCTAATACTTAGAAAAAGTCTTTCTTTACTGTGTGTAAGGTTGTGGGTAGATGTTTTCCTAGGCATATTATGAATAGTAATCAATTTTTGTAAAGGATTAAATGACAAGATGACATAGATTTTGATAAGATTTCTACCAAAAATATCTATTGTATATTGAAAAGTGAATGTTCTACTTTTGAGAGAGTAAACCATGACTGGGGGCTAGGTTGGTCTATTTCTAAATGGCAATTTATCTTTGATTTCTTCTGCACTCTCCTTCTAAGTCAAAAAAATCTTGTTTTAGATGTTTGCTTTTGCTTAAAAAACTTGATGTTGATTTTTATATTCCTCATGATAAGAATGACATTATTAAGTGTGAAATTTGTTCAACACTTGAAACATATGAGCATCTTTTTTTTTTGAATGTAGTTATGCTTGTGATATTTGGTCCATTTTCTTTGGCTCCCCTATAACTTGGAATAGTGACCCCGATTTATCTTGGAATGAAATTCTCTATGGATTTGTAGAATCTTTTGATTTAAAAACTAACACTTTTTGGTCTATATTAGCATGTGAGATTCTGTGGCTCCTTTGGAAGGACATAAATGGAGAGATTTTCCAAAGGCGAATGAGACATCTTATTGAGTTTGGTTGTAAACTCATACATTTTCATATTATGACATAGGTTGCTACTGCATTGGAGATTTCCAAGGATAGCTTTAAGATGCTAATAATGGAGGGCCAACTATTGACCCACAAGAAGGACGTGCTATCTTGCCAATATTTCTTTGTGCACAAGGACATGCTTAACTAGAGGAAACTTGTCAATTTGAACTAGTTTATAAAGAATCTAAAGATTGATGAGAGGATCGTTGAAGCTCAGGACAATGCAATTGGTTTTCATGTAGAGGACACTGATAATGCTCCCAATGTTCAACCTCCTAGTAATTGAAAGTTATAACATTGATACATGTTCTCTCTTTTTGAAAAAAAAAAAGTATTTTGTAATACATGAGTGGTTGATTTTGTTGATGTATAGCTTGGGCCACTTTAAACACCTAGCCATTAAGAGATGCTACATATACATATTGTCATTTTGTATATACAATGTAATATGATTGATTAGCTAGGTCTACAGTCTCAGATTTTATGTTTAAACTGATGTAACCTTTGATTTCTAAACTTTTTTAATATCAAAGATAATTAATTAAAAACCAATATAATTCTATGTTTGAAAGATACAAAGATTTAGACATATGTATAAAGTAATAGATTTAGATTGCTACATGTTCTTGCCTACTATTTGCTCATATTCTCATATATATTTTTCTAATAAATGTAAACATATTCAATTTTAAGAGCGTGATCAATTGAAACTTAAATAGAAATCCATGTAGGAAGCACAACGATTTAGAATTATTTTCCCGTTGTAAAATAACGTTTTTCGACTGAAACTGCTAGCTCGGCTGCTACCATGGACGAACCCTCCATAACTCTCCATATCAAGTTCGGACGCGATTCGTTGCAGGCAGCGCTCCCCGCGACAGCGAGTGTGAAAGATTTGAAAGCTCACCTTCAATCTCTCACTAACGTCCTTCCGCGAGGCCAGAAGCTCATTTTCAAAGGTTTTAATCCATTTTCTGTATTACTCAACGAAGTTAAATTTGAAGCAAATATCAACTATGTCAAGAAAGGGTCTGTCAGTACTTTAAAGCGCAAATATATAACCAGAACACCAGAACATATTTGATTGCAATCACGATGAAATTCTCATGATAAGATATAATCCAAACGTGCATTTGTCTTAGGCGCTTTCTTTCTTCACAAGAAAAACTAATAGGGGGATTTTTAAGGCTTAAAAATTAGAAATATTTTAGTTTTATGCATACAAAGTGCTGCGTACTGCTCGGCATCTAGGGCTTCTGCTGTTGGCTACGGCACATTTATATTTGATTTAGTAATTGCGTCTTGATCCTTATCTCAAAAATGCTTTCTCTTAGTTTGGGGCTAGCTTGTATTTATTGCGGGGCATCTTCTTGAGCTCAAACGCAGGGGTATAAAACTTGAACAATATTCAAGTTAAATACACAGAAATCTCTTTCGTGGAGGCCAATAAGGGGCCTCAAATATGTTAAATTGATGTCTGGCTTACACCTTTTCCTTTTCCATTTGTTCTATTGGGCCACCGCTGTTGAGAGGGAAACAGAAAAAATTTACAAATGAATTCTCACGCACAGTCTGACCTCATTAAGTGAATGGTTTGTCTTCGACAATGCTACTGGTAAGTCGATTGCTTGTAATTGGATCGGTTCATTCAAGTATCGACTGGCTTTTTTTAATGTTAAGCTGGTGAGGCCTAGGGTTAACCTGCTCCCTTTTGCTCGCTAGGATGTTTACATTCAATCTGATGCGGTGAATAATATTAATTTCTCTGGCTGATGCACCATTTCCACAAACTTAGGGGTTCGGATTGCACCTGATTGGAAGACTCGCATATGCTCTGGAAATTTAAAACCTTAAAAGTTTAATATTCTCGCATCCATGTATATGACAAGAGGGCATTTGGCTGTCTGTTGCTAAAGTAGCCTCCTACAAGGTCAGAGTTGCATTCGCAGTCCTTTGCTGCGGCTGTCAGTTAAACGTCATGCAGTGTCATTTTCATGACTTAAGTGTAGAGCATGCAGATTATTTTTTACAGGAAGTGTCTAATTTTAACAGGTTAACAAGCGTACTGACACATGGGCTTTGAATGATTTTGACCATAGTTGGAAAACTTGGACTCGGCAGAAACTCGCCAAGGCTTTAACTTTTTCTTTGAAAAAAACTCAGTTAGTTTTCAGAAAAACTTATCAAAAAACTTGGGGACTTCTGGGAGAAAAAAAGGGGACGGCTGGCCATCTCCAGTAGGGAAAGGGGACGTCTAGAAGTCCTTGACCGTACCGGGGACGGGTGGACATCCCCGTTTTTTGTGAAGCTTAATTTTTTTTTTAAACAAATTTTTTTATTTTGTTTGTCCCTTGTTGGAGCCACTCTAAATGCCCTAAAAGGTCGAAAAAGACAACACTGTGGTTGTTTTGTCATTTGTTTGGTTTAACCTGTGAAGTTGGGAGTGTGTTGCAGCTGGCTGGGGTTTTCATTTTGCAAGAAGAGGAGGTGATTTTTTTGCTTCGAAGAACTTGAACAGCAGTCTGCTTCATTTTTCTATATTGAACATTAACATGACAATGAAACTTTATGGCAGCTCTCTAGCCTTTGGGCATATTTAGATTTCCAAATTTTGATGATATTGTTCACTGCTAAATTTATATTTAAATATTTTTGTTCACATATTGATATACATATTGACAATTAAGTACTGAAATCGGTTATTATTTCCTAAATGACATTCAAATGGTGTATGTTAAGGTTCTATAATATTTCAATGACATGCTTTGTGCTTAGTTTCATATGAATGACATGTATATTTGCAAATTTCAGTGTATATTTTAAAATTTGTCTATATATAGGCCCCCCTATTCCCAAAAATCGCCAAAAAAAATTTCACCTCTTGGAAACTCGGGGTAACATAGAAAAAAACAAGTTAAATTTAATTAGAAATGCATTTTTTTGCAAAATTCAATGAGAAGATGATTCCAATGAGTCAATTAACGAGAACACAAAAGCAACAAGCTGAGTCTAGATATATTTAAGTGCAAAGTGTGTATAAAATCTCATTCTCATGAGGAATGCCGATAGCTGGAAGCAAAATAGTAAAGAGTTTTTGTAAAACTAAAAGTAAATATATCATTACAATACATCTTCCTCTTCCCAGCTCTGCTAAAAAATAAGGGAGAGGTAGAACTAGAGGGTCTAGTCCTAGTATCCAACACTAGGCACGACTGTGCCTTCTTGCCCGATATCTTTGATAATGTTTGTGGCTCCTCCTCCACCGGGGATGTAGCTCCTCTTCGCACTGGCAATGACTCCTCATTTGACTCATCCTCCTTCTCTTCAATGACATCTTGTATGAAACCCAATTCATCACCCTCCTCCTCTATAGCCTGCCTCTCTAGATCCATGACATCCTCCTTTGTTATCAATGGAGGTTACTCCTGTGCTGTCCAATCACTATAAGGATCTATATCATCTAAATCAAGTGAACCAACTACTACTTCTTGTGCCTTCCTTATGCACAACCAATGATTATATTGCACACAAACAATGTCATTGAGACATTTTTGGGCTAACTTGTTTCTCTTCTTCATGTGCATAGCCTCAAATAAGCTCCAATTGTGCTCACAATTGGATGAGCCATAAGGCTGACATAAGATTCTTAGGGCCAATGTTTTAAGATGGGCATTTCCACCCCAACTTTGCCACCAAGCATTTGTAAAATAAAATATCGAGAAGTTAGAAAGCAAAGAGAAAAGTGAAAACATAATGTGTCAATTTATCAATTACTTTAGATCTCAAAATTCAAATGGCAAATATTTTTATTGGGGTTTGAGTGTCTCTTCCTCTCTTTGCTAGCTTTGAAGAGAATAAATTACCCTTTGCTTCCACATAGTTTTGGAGTTCTGCCACGACGAGGTCTCTCTCTTCAACCTTAGGTATCATCCTCTGAATGCAGATAGTGAGGCCATCCATGACATCTCCACATGGATTTGAATAAGAATCATCAAACCTAAACCAGGGGTTGAGGAAGTACCTTGTGCATGAATGGGTTGGTGGAGCTGATTGTTCCACCACCTATCAATAATTTCCTAATTGGGATCAATTTTGAGTTTATCTCCCTTGTAGTAATTTTTCATTTAGCCTTATCCATGGCCTCATAAAGATACCCGATTGGGGTTTGATCCCCATCTACCATGCACACAACATTAACTAGGGGCTCAGACACCAACAATTGAAAAACACAAATTAGTAAATTACAAAAAGATTAGTTGAGATTTGAATCAATAATAATTAAAAATTCAAGTGTTGGCACCCTCACAATCTCTGCAGCCCTTTGTCCAAAATGGGTGTCAAAGACTATAGTCGCGACCAACCTCTCCTTCAACCTTCTTTGAATAAGGTGAGCCTAGTTATGCTTGACTCAAAATCATTTGCTTCAAAGAAGCCAATGCACCAACAATGCTTTGCAATGTCAAGGAGATCATTGCAAACCTTGTGTCATTGGATCTCACAAAATCTCTCCCATGATTGTGCTTTCTCATCAAATGTTGAACCCGAGGGTGATTGTAGATATGTTTTGTGATCCACTTTCCATCTTCCATATGTGGATTCATCCTTTCACGTCTTCCTATGTCCTCCAAAAGAAGGTCAAGGACATGTGTTGCACAAGGTGTCTAAAAAAATGTGGGGTGCCTATCTTGGAGATTTCTACCTGCTGCCACTTATGCTGCTGCATTATGTGTCTTGATATGCATCACATTCTGTACTCCCACCTCCATGGCAATGCTCTCCAACATTAGTGCCAATGTTGATGCATTTTCCACCCTGTTGGAGGCATCATCTGATTTCAAGAACACCTCATTGTCCTTGCAAGCAATCAAAAAATTAATAATGGTGCAGTTTTTTTCTGTCTGTCCATCCATCAAAAAGAATGGTGCAACCATATTTTGTCCATTCTTTTTTTTTGTTTCTCCACCACTGCTCTTGCCCTATTAATTGTATTTACGAGCAACCTGCAAAAACAAAGTGAAATTAAGTCTTAGTACACAATTTTGATTTAATAAACAAGAAAGACAATTAAAATTTAAGAATGAAATCTAATGGACTATTTACTACCCTCCTGCCCAAATCCTTGTGAGAAGGGGCCTTGCACTCTTTTCTTGAAACTGTCATTACAGTCACCAAATTTCACCAATAGGTACTTTCAGCCACATCCAATGGGATGTTGTTGAAATACCAAAAATTGACAGATGCAATGTTTGTTTTCTCATGTGGCTCCTTGTTCCTTCTAGTGACCTCTAATGATGGTTGTGTTCTAGGGTGTGTTCTTGGGGACAAAATAACTTCCTGTAGGTTGTGTTCTTGAAGGTGACGAAGCAACATACACTCTACTAGAGGAAGCATAAGTGATAAAATAGGATGTGCTCAATTTGTTGATATGTGGGCCACGACGAAAGCTCACTATGATCTCAAGTGTTGCTGCTTCTTTAATGTCAATTGTAGCACCTTGAGATATGGGTGTGGCTGTCCCCATAGCTAATCTTGACCTATCCCTTTGCAATTTTTTCCCTACCCCAACTGCAAGTATGACATTAACATATCTTATTATCTCTTTTGTGGTTTTATCACATTTCATATTATCATGTTTGGTAATGCCGGGAGGTGATATTTAAGGTGGTTTATGTTTCCATGAATTACTTTCTCACATTTTATGCAAATCACTTGCCCATACCCCAGTCCTTCAAAGGCATACCTCTATATATCATCTCTAAGACCTTTTGGATAGGTGCCTATAAATCCAGATGGGCACGGTGTTAGTGACCACTCATTCTCTATATCTGCTATGCTGATTTGATGGATAAATGTTGACCTACACATAGAAAGTGAACAAACGAAATTAATATTTGAGTTGAACAACTAAGCAACCTATCTAATTTAGTTTCAATATTTTAGAAATCATTTAAAGTTAAAATAAAATAACCCCAACTGCATGTATGCCATTAACATATCTTATTATCTCTTTGTGGTTTTATCACATTTCATAGTATCATATTTGTTAATGCCTAAAGGTGATATTTGAGGTGGTTTGTATCTCCATGAATTACTTTCTTACATTTTATGCAAATCACTTGCCCATACTCCGGTCCTTCACATGCATACCTCCATATATTATCTCTAGGACCTTTTGGATGGGTGCCTATAAATCCAGATGGGCATGGTGTTAGTGATCACTCATTCTCTGAATCTGCCATGCAAATTTGATGGTTAAATGTTGAAACTTGACCTACACATAGAAAATGAACAAACAAAATTAATATTCGAGTTGAACAATTAAGCAACCTATCTGATTTAGTTTCAATATTTTAGAAATCATTTAAAGTTAAAAAATAAATTAAAAAAATTAGAGTGATTTTTTGTTTTGATCGGTAACATTTCGCTTTTGACTGGAGCTACGAACAAGTGAGGCCACAAATTTGGGGGATCTCATCCCCGAATACAACAACCAAGACCAACGAGCATAGAAGTCCAACAAGGATGCTAAGCCCAAGGGGCACAACCAACACACTTGACATGGGTCCGACACATTGTTCGCGAGCACTCCTAACCCAACGATGATCTTGAGAGTTGATTATCGTTCTCTCCATCTACGTTGACGAGCAGCCTCAACACTGTGATTTGCATCATGAGTATGCCATATATGTGCACCTATCCACCACTATGCATGACAACAAAGGTTGGCCCAACCAGCATTAACACTGTTTTTGGTCAAGCAGGGATTTGAACCTTGGTTGCCCTAGTAATAGTGTGAATTAGAGGTAAGGGTGGTGGGAGTCAAAACTAAGTTAATCCCACTTATATCTATGAGGGAATTACAAGGTTCCCCAAACCCTCTATAAGGTAAAATAGTACTCAAACAATTCCAAGGCTTCCTAAATGATTAGGATGGGTGTCTTAGGCCAAAACAAGATGAATTCAAAAGGTTTCAACAGCTTTTTGGTCCTCAAGCAACATCCAACACCTAAAACTCTCAAATTGTCCTAGAGACCTAGTTGATTTCCTATTAGACCCCCAACAATACAAAAGTGGATTTTTCTCTCAAATTTTCCAAAACAGGTGGATTCAGAGACTCATTTGGCCATACTACAACATGTCAGAAGGATTACATGTGTTCCTTTGGACCATATCCTACTGTTACCATATTGTGGCTTAAAAATGCATGGAAAGAGGGCAATTTAACGAATCAACTATAAGTTCCTTGTACTCCGAAGACCCCAAACTCTAGACAATCTTTCCGTAGGTCATAAATGGTTCAAATCCAAAAGGAATTAGTCCCAAAGCTTCTGTAACACCAAAAGCCCCAAATTGATCCTCAAAAACCCCTTAAACTAGGGCTTTGTAATTAGATGTTGTCCCAATACTTCTGGGATCAAACAAGGGTGGATTTACCTTGTGTAGGGTGTATCTAGACACCTCAAATCATAAAATCTGCACCTCCTTCAGACAGATCCTCTGCTGCTACTCCATACCTACCTTTCCATTATCCCTTAACAATCCCTTCTTGGGTCATCACCTTCAAACAAACTCTCATTTGCACATGTAATTGTTAGAATAGTATTGTAGAAGTTAGGGATGGATCATTCCACGAGAATCAGTAGTGTCATTCATGGAATGATCATCCAAACATTAGATGTTGTCAAAAACTACCAAAAAGAACACTACTCTTAATGACTATCAGCACTGTTTTGCAAAATCAAAGATTAGAAATGAACTTCAGAGCATTAAGAATGGATCAATACAAAATATAATGTCCTCCAAGGGGTAGAACCTCCTTTGATCACAAAGCTATAAAGAAAACATCAAAATTGCATAAAAAATGAAGTTTTATTGAGTTTTCTTGCAGAGTCCGTACAATGGATCATTCCTAGTGCTGCTCTCCGTACAATGCCTCAAACTTGACTTAACAACATCCCCTACAACTATCCCAACCGATTTGGATCAGTTTCCATGCTTAGTTATGCCTAAAACTCCTTAAAACTAATTTCCCTCCAAAATGAAACTAATTGTTGGGATTCCAATATTTGAATTCTCCAACTTACAAATTATTGCATAAATCAACTATTTAACTTCTCAAACTTGTCTAGAATGTCTTCAAGGTTATTTTAACCACTTCTAACTCTTTCTAAGACTCCTAAGGACTTATTTGAATTCATATTTCCCTTCTACCCCTATTTCATCATTAAAGATCCTAAGGTCCCTAACAGGCCTTTTATGGTTCATTACATTTTTATCATCTTTACAGCCTCCTAAGGCCATGATTGGCTTCAACACATGCCAATTGATTGGTTTAAATTCTTCCTTGCCTCTGATCCATCTCTTATCTTCTTTAGGGATCCTTACATGTCCTGATGCTCCTGCATCATACTCCCTCCCTCCAATGAAACTCTTGTCTCAAGAATTGATCTTCTTAGGCCAAGCACTGATCTTTGGTGACTTCTGGTATGCAGGGTTGAGGTAATCTCCTAAGGTGACCTGCTGCTTCATAAAATGCCCTGCATTCACACACATAGGATTAGCAAAATAATGTTCATTTGTTGATTGTCCGGATGAAGGACAGTAATATGGTTTCAAGGTCTTCATCTCTGATCCATTCCTTGGATAAAACATTTGTCTACCCATTTCTTCTTTAGTTCTATGTGGTGATTCCACTATAGGACATTTGACTGCCCCAACTTGCACAAAGCTCAGATCCCAACCTCTCCTCTTTGAGGACTGTCCTGACTGCCCTGTGACTGCACTCCCTTACTGCTGTACCATCCAGTATCATACTGTACCTGCACATTAATTTCCTGCCCAAAACACATTACAATTGGTTCTTCTTGCTCCTTTAACAAGGGTTGTAACTCATACCTCCTGCCTTCATGATGGAGTAAGTACTTGTTTGTGAAATCATCATGGATTACTTTTCTAGACCATTGCCAAGATCTTCCCAAAATCAAATGTCCACAACTCATATTGAGAACATCACACCATACCTTGTCCTTGTACTTTCCAACTGAGAATTCAATCATGACTTGATCACTAACAAGCATATTCTATTTCATGTTCACCCAAGTTGCATAATATGGTTTAGGATGTGGAAAAGTTGTTAGATTCAACTTCCTAACAACTTCATGAGACACTAAATTATGACTTGCTCCTGAGTCTATAATGAATTGACATACTTAACCTTGGATCAAACAATTGGATCTGAAGATGCTTGGATTGTGTGGTTTTCCTCTTCCCACTAGCAAATGTTCTCCCTCTTTAGGTAAAGCCAATATGGTTTTGGATTCTTCTTCTTTTGGTTCCTCTTGGGTTAAATTCACTCTCCTATCCCTGCCTTTTTCTTCAATCCATTTAGGACACCTATATGACTGATGGCCCACTTCATTACAAGTAAAGCATCTCCCTGTGAACACTCCATCACCTCTTCCTCTACGCCTTCCTCCCTTATATCCTCCTTTTTATCCTCCTCGTGTCACTGATGTGTATGGTTTATCCTTGCCTTTATCACTGCTGTTTTGAAAATCAATAGTACCTCTACCACCTCTTCCTCTCATTGATGAACCTCCTCTTGTATGACTTTGTCTCTCTTGCCTTCTTTTGATCTTTTCCTCAACCTTGATGACCAATTTGTAACACTCTTCAACTGATCTGGGGGTAGCAATACTAAGTTCATCTTGGATATTGAACCTAAGTCCCCCATGTACCTTGCAATCTTCTCTTCAACATCTTCATCATGACTCACCCTTATGTCCAATTTATGAAACTCTTCAGTGTACGTCTGTAGATCCATATCTTTTTGCTTAAGACCCTGCAACTTCTTGTATAACTGTACCCTATAATCATTAGGCAGAAATTTTGCCTTCATCTTATCCATCATAGTGTACCAAAATGTGATTTTTGGCTTCCTATTCCTCCATCTCTCTGCTTGAACACAATTCCACCATAGTAGAGCGTGTCTCTTCAACTTTGACTTTGCTATCTTCAACTTTTATCCCTCTTCAATGTCCTCACATTCAAAGAAATTCTCCATGGCACTGAACCAATCTATCGATTCCTCATCATCCATCTTTCCTCCATACATAGGCAAATCTGCTCTTGCCCTTGTATCTCCACTCTATATAACTTTTGCAAACCTAGCCATCCTTATATCTTTAAGATCTAATTGTTCTTCCTCTTGGGGTACTTCTTCCTCTCCTTCAATTTCTACTTCATCGTCCTGTCTTTTGCCTTTATCCCTTTTCTCTAATGCCAAGATTCTCTCCATCATAATTCCCAGTGTCGTATCCTTCTCCCTTTGTTCTAATGCTGCCTTCAACTTCTTGTTATCTGCCAACTGCTCGTTGACTATCCTTGCCAACTCCACATTTGTCATCCTTGTGGGCAACTCTCCTTCCCCTTCGTACATAGTTCCTAATCTCCTTGACAAGTTGGATCAACTCAAGTGCTTCTCCTCAAAGGATAGTTCAAATCTAAGGATCCAAACTATCAAAGTTCTTAAGACCACTTCACCAACTTGCAAAGGATTCTTACTACACTTAGAGGTAAGGGTGGTGGGAGTTAAAACTAAGTTAATCCTAGTTATACCTATGAGGGAAATACAAGGTTCCCCAAACCCTCTATAAGGCAAAATAGTACTTAAACAACTCCAAGGCTTTCTAAATGATTAGGATGGGTGGCTTAGGCCAAAACAAGGTGGATTCAAAAGGTTTCAACAACTCTTTGGTCCTCAAGCAACATCCAACACCTAAAACTCTTAAATTGTCCTAGAGATCTAGTTGATTTCGTGTTAGCCCTCCAACGATACAAAAGTGGATTTTTCGCTCAAATTTTCCTAAACATTTCCTAAACAAATGGTGGATTTAGATACCCATTTGGCCATACTACAACATATCAGAAGGATTCCATGTGTTCCTTTGGACCATATCTTATTGTTATCGTATTGTGGCTCAAAAAAGCATGAAAAGAGGGCAATTTAACAAAGCAACTAAAGTTCCTTGTACTCCCAAGACCCCAAACTCTAAACAGTGTCTGCTTAGGTCATAAATGTTTCAAATCCAAAAGGAATTAGTCCCAAAGCTTCTGTAACACCAAAAGCCCCAAAAGGATCCTCAAAACCCCCTCAAACTAGGACTTTGTAATTAGATGCTGTCCCAACACCTCTGGGATCAAACAAGGGTGGATACACCTTGTGTAGGGTGTATCTAGACACCTCAAGTCATAAAACCTACACCTCCTTCAGACAGATCCTCTGTTGCTACTCCATACCTACCTTTCCATTGTCCCTTAACAATCCCTTCTTGGGTGATCACCTTCAAACAAACTCTCATTTGCACATGTAATTGTTAGAATAGTATTGCACAAGGGATCATTCCATGAGAATTAGTAGTGTCATTCATGGAATGATCATCCAAACATTAGATGTTGTCAAAAACTACCAAAAAGAAGACTACTCTTAATGGCTATCAGCACTGTTTTGCAAAATCAGAGATTAGAAATGAACTTCAGAGCATTAAGAATGGATCAATACAAAATATAATGTCCTCCAAGGGTTAGAACCTCCTTTGATCACAAAGCTATAAAGAAAACATCAAAATTGCATAAAAAATGAAGTTTTATTGAGTTTTCTTGCACAATCCATACAATGGATCATTCCCAGTGCCGCTCTCCGTGTAATGCCTCAAATTTGACTTAACAACATCCCCTACAACTATCCCAACCGATTTGGATCAGTTTCCATGCTTAGTTATGCCTAAAACTCCTTAAAACTAATTTCCCTCCAAAATGAAACTAATTGTTGGGATTCCAATATTTGAATTCTCCAACTTGCAAATTATTGCATAGATCAACTATTTAACTTCTCAAACTTGTCTAGAATGTCTTAAGGTTATTTTAACCACTTCTAAATCTTTCCAAGGCTCCTAAGGACTTTTTTGAATCCATATTTCCCTTCTACCCCTATTTCATCATTAAAGATCCTAAGGTCCCTATTAGACCCTTTAGGATTCATTACATTTTTATCATCATTAAAGCCTCCTAAGGCCATGAATGGCTTCAACACATGCCAATTGATTGGTTTAAACTCTTCCTTGCCTCTGATCCATCGTTTCTTTTCGTTAGGGATCCTTACATGTCATGATGCTCCTGCATCATAGTGCAACCAAGTCACTACTTTGCCACAAGGTGATCCCCAATTAGAGTGATTTTTTTTTGTAAAACTAGAGATTCTTGCAAAAAAATAGTGAAAGATTCAAGAAAACTTGTAAAATAGTATTAAATCTTGTTCTAATGATTCAAAAACATTTCTATTTACTTAGGAATGATTTTGTATTCAACTAGATGCAACAAAAAAGAAATAGAATGTTTTAAAAAAACATAGAAACAAAATAAAAAATTTACATGAGAATGTGATATCTCTTCAAAAACTGCTTGAAATCTGCTCGAATCTGCTTCTAATAGATTGCAATCAAATTACAAGGCCTTGGAAGCCTATTTTCTCCTCTTGCTGGCAAACATGAGCATAATGATAAATAATGGTCCAATCACTGCCTTTTTTTGGTCTTAAATGCTCTTGTTGTTATGTGAGTGCTTAGCTCAGACTTGCCGAGTTTTCCATAAAAAATCGATGAGTTTTCTACGAATCTTTATGGAAAACTCAACAAGTTTAAGTTGTAGCAATTCGCTAGCATGAAAAACTCTGAGTTGTTTTTACCCCACCAGTGATCGACGAGTATTTCAACGGATTTTGATCATGAGTATGCTATCATGTATGACAAAAAGAGAATGCAGATAGCAGAAACTTTGTTTGTATAGTGGACAAAGATGACAATAACTGCATACCTAATTATTTTGTATTCATAGTATTAAGACTCTACAAGTTTTTGGTAGATTCATAGTGTTTTGAGTCGAATAGACAACTGTGAGTATTGCTGTTTATGCTGGTAAAACTAGAGAAATGAGATACTGGTTTTTGGGACTTTTTTCCCCCTGGATTAGGGTACAACAGGGGATATATATATATATATATATATATATATTTGAAATTTGAAATTTGAAATTTGAAATATATTCATGAATCATATAACATTGTAACATTCATCATAGCAACATGTATAAATCTGAAATCAATGATCATTCTTTGAATTATCATAGAACATAGCATGAAATAAATCAAATTGAATCATCATAGAATAAGAACATAGGGTAGCATCAAATGAATCAAGGCTGCAAGCATCAACAAAATGAGAATTTAAAGACTTAAAGTATCATATCATATATCAAGATTCAGTTATCATTGCATCAATGCATCATATAATATCAGAAGACTCGAAGGCTCAAACTTCAAAGTCAAAATGAAAGCAGATATAGTATGTTGTTGCCCCTAAGATTTGTTCTAAGAAAACTAAATAGTGCTCAAATTTACACTCTCAATCTGCAGATTTTCACCAAAGACTTTAAGAATTCACAAATAACTCTGTTCACATCTAACAGCAGCAAGGGCAAATGATTATTCACTCAAGCATAGCTTTGTTCACTCAGGCCAATCTATATGCAACATGCAAGGAATACACAATTTGATATTTCAATCAGATGCTTATGATTTGATTTTAGTAACAGCATATCTCAAAATATTTAGGGTTGCCTTAAGGTATGGGACCCTCACAAGATTAAAAAAATTTGCAAATATTTAATAAAATTATTTGTCTTTTTGCCTCTTGCTGCCAAAAATGGCTATCAGTCCCTGGGACGGTTTGGCTGTCCCCAACTGTCCCGGGGCAAAGCTTTATGAAACTTCTGTTGACCGTTTCCTAAAAAATTGCTTCATCGGGGATGGCTTGGAAATGTTTCCAGCCATTCCCAAGTCTCTGAAACTGTTTCTGTTTCCGAAATTGGTGCATTTAGGGTGGAGCACGTTTTCGGGTAACACTAAATATTAATAATTTAATATAGTCTATAAATAGACGGTAGTTTCAGATGAATCTAAAAATAGACAATAATTACGAAAGACTGCAGTTTTAAAATAGTATGTACAAAATGGCTCTTGCTTAGTTATAACTAAAGATACAGCTTACTGATAACAATAACAAATATTGTTTTGATAAGCCCTGTGACCCCACCCATGCAAGTGACTAAATAAGAATATTTTCTTGTGAAATGTGATTCATAATACTTTATACTAGTCACAAATGGAAGGCACATGCATTGCTTGGATGCCAATGGACTACTCCTGCTCATGTGCAAGAGCAAATAGACCAGCAGGGAGTCTGGAGGATTGCTCTCTTCAAAATAGCACACAGTTTTGAAAATTTGGAGAATCACATTATAAATTTTTTGAATCCAAAAAAGGGGTTTGTATATGTGGAGTTGGTTTACATTCGGGTCATGAATTTGGAGGATGTGTATAGAATTAAATTTGAGCTGATTGATAGGAATCTTGAATAGGGAAAGTTCATTGGAGGTAGATGCAGTAGTGATGGAAAGATGGTTGACAATAGATTACAAGCTCATAAGAAAGGCTTGTGCCAGTGTGCATAATGCTCCTAGATGCATTGCTGGTTACACTATATCATGCAGAAAGAGCTTACCAAGCATGTCTTAATAAAGTGGGTTTGCAATGGTATCTCAGCACCTAGAAGTAATGAGAAGTAGAGACCAGTTAATAACATCAGTTCTATTTAGAAACGGTTCCTATCCCTTAGCCTACCTTAGTACCTTAAGTGCAAGTGTTTTTGGATTTATAAGCATAATCCTAGGTTTCATGGTAATTCCAACCCCATGAAATATTGCATTTCTGTGGAGCACCATGCATTTCTAGATGTACTAGAGTAGTTGAGATAGGGGATGGCACAATGTACAATGCTATGGAGTTGGTCAGATTTTATAAGTGTGTACTTGTGTAGGCTTATATAATTGGGAAAGCATACAGCATTATAATACACCAAGGAATTCTCAATGCTTCTCATGACTTTACAAGTGAACGTGTTGGCAGACCATTGGCTGAAGATTGCAGTAAGAGACTTTAGGTGTGTATGTTTTTTAGACACTTTCAGGGGTTGCACATGGTTTTTGCCCAAAGAAGCAATTGCATTACGAGATTGTTAGCATTTTAATTCACTCTTTTTAGGACAACACAAAGTAGAATAGTGTGTAAGGTAGAACCATTCTACGAATAATAAGGGAAAGCTCCTTGACACCTAGCTAACCCTAAACTCAAAAGGATTTACTACTATGCGCACTATTGAAGATTTCAATGGGAGTTTTGCATTATATATAAATATCTAATGACTATCTATTCAGATGCAAGTGCCAGACTGTTAATAATCAAGGTTTGCAGCATGATTTACAGATTCAAGAGGTGAAATATTTTAAGTAAGAGCAAACACAACCTTCTACTAGTTAAATAAAACAAAGACCAATATTTGGCTATAAAAAAAGATATTTACCTTTTAAATATATGTTAATAGGAAATAATTAAATGGATGAAATCACATGTTTCCACAAAATAAAATACTGAAGGAATACACGGAGTTATCAGTTTGATGAATAATGAGCATCAATGCAAAGCTTGACAAGGTTATTCAATAAATTTGACTCATGGAATAAAACATGTCATGTGATCTACAAAATAAATTGCTAGAGAGTTCTTCAAAGTGATTACTCCAATGAATAGTGAACATTATTGTAAAGCTTGGTAAAATTTCTCAATTCAATTTAAGTCATGGAACTAAAAACATAAACAAAACATTCCTTGAATAAATTTCTTCAAAGTGATTACTCCAATGAATAGCGAACATTATTGTAAAGCTTGATAAAATTTCTCAATTCAATTTAAGTCATGGAACTAAAAACATAAACAAAACATTCCTTGAACAAATTAAACAGTTTTTATAGCATAAGCTTTACATCCACTATCCTTTACTGCATACAAACATAATGACTTGACATATGACCTTCAAATGAAAATACTTGCAGCATAAGTCTAGCATTGATTCTTCTTTCTTGCAATATGTTTCAGACATTTATAGCAATTTAGAGGCAACTTAACAGCTTATAGGACTCCGATAGTTTTAAAATTATTTTTAAAGAATTGTTTTCGTTCAAATTTAATCATATCCATTTGAAATGTTAAGATTGTAGCTTCGGTCAGATTGAATTGACCTGAAGATAGTACTTTTATGGTTTTTGGGAAATCATCATTTAGACAATATATATCTACCTATTTATCATATATATATATATATAATATTATATAGATAATATTATATAGATATGGTTATGTATATTATTGTTAATATATTATCTAATGATGATTAACCATAGAGACTTGTCTCTTCATGAGACATGTCTCCTCTCATATTTTTAAGTCAATCAGATATACATTTGGAACACATCAATACAATGGCAATGTGATTACATTTGTAGAATCAATCTTTGTTACTCAACATGGTATCAGAGCCAAACTGCAAATACATAAGTGAAGAAATCGTTAAATAAGGAATTTGTTTCCGTGATAATAGAATATGAAGACAAGAGCCTGGAAGATAAAATAGAGTGCCTGGGTACTTCACATCGAATCTGGATGGGCATCGAAATGGTGTTCATTATCAAAGAAGATCTGCTTCCAGATATAACATGTGCGCATACTCATATATGCAACTAAGGTAGGAGAGAAGGAAACATATTCAACATAATCCAGGGAAGTAGAAATATCTGATACCGAGGTCATAGCTAGGGAATAGTTGAGCTGGAGCAATTGATGATAGTTGTTCCTATATTAAACCATCAATGTTGTGTGCAGACAACAATTACAGAATGTACGGGCAATCATAATATGAATACCAAATAGCAATATAAAAGAACATAACCCACACAATATGTATAAGATTGTCAATAGCATGATGAATCAGACAGGAAATATGTAGAATGAAACATTAGTGGATTGGATTCTTCAGATATCGCAAATATGTAGATGTAGAAACGGGGGTACTTAAAATATGTAGAAACTGGGAAGAGGGATAAAATTGGGGTATGCTGAGAAACTTAAAAACTAAATTTCTTGATCATTGCCCTTAAATGGAATAAGTACGTGTATAGAATCATACTCTGATGGGTATAACAAAATTGACAATGAATGATTTAGTGATATTTATATTTTGTTTATTTCTAAGTTCAAAACCTTCTATTCTAGCGAATTCACAACAACAATTCAACAATCTTGAAAGAACAAGGGAGTTTTGAATTATGATTTTATTAACAAAAAAAATTATCTTATGTAATATCAAATTTCTCTGTAATATCTGGAATAAATATTTACCGATGAATAGAACGCATGCTTAGCACGAGGAAAAAAAGGCTCAACAATCAAAAGAGTGTGCATATTGCCTTTAGATGCTCAACATAGTACCAAGTAATAAGGAGAGTGGGTATGCAGAGGAAAGGAAGACATCGACATTGCATAAAAGTAATAGGAAGGGTGTAACATGTCTAGAGTCACTTCACCACTCAGTGAAAACAAGAAAATACAAAGGAGGACAATCGACACAATCGTCTTATGATAGAAGAATGATGTAATTGGTTGGAAATTTTGTGAAATATGTATTTGATGGGAAATGTCACCATTTCTAGTTTGATATTGACGGGCAGATATTTGTGGACTCCATATCACATAATAATGTGGATTACAATGCAACATTGGAAAGGCTCTTCCATGCCGTATTCAGAGCACACTTGATCGCATCAACATTGTTGATAGTGCAATGCCCAAGAAAACATGAAACACAATGGGTTATATCTCTTATCATTAATCCTTGAGCAATGTGATGTAAGTTTTGAACCAATACGCAACATCTAAATATCCAAACATGGATATCATCAGTAGAAGATCTATTTCATTTCTCTGATGCAATTGTATCGCTATGTTTGATGCTTGCTGTCAATTGTCGTTATCACTGCAAAGTCTGTGTTTCTTGGTGTTCAATTTACTTCAGGTGTTATTGCATTGGAGAGGTCAACATTTACATTGCGTGCGGAATCGAGAATCAAACACCATATTGTGCTTCTAAAGTTTTTCCAATAGAATCATATGCTGCATATCAACATATAGATGGATTGATGAACAATTGTAATGGTTTGTCTCCTTGACATCATATATAGACTCAGGATTCACATATGTCTACATGATTTGATTATTTACAAATATCTTGAAATTCTATTGCCAATGGTTGTGGATATTTGTCATTGTTCCCTTAGTAGCACACGTGGTGTCATTATAATATTTAACATAAGGAAGTAGGTGAAAACAAAACTGTAGTAATGATGTGGTTATGTGAGAACACAATAGTTGGGAGCGAAGCATTAAAGTGAAACATGACAATTAGAGGGATCAAATTACACCGAAGAAATTCATCAAATTGGTAGAAGATATTGAACCGAACATTGTTAGGATCAACATCAGTGCGACTGCAACCTTTCCCAAGTAGCAGAGAAGGATTATGGAGTCTTTGGTGTATAAAAGTTAATATTAGTATTGAAACTTTTGGAGAAACAAGATTATCAAAAGGAGTATTACAATGAATAATATTCGATATGATTTTTTGGACGTTTTCCAAAAAATCTTTAGTTGTAATTATGTCAATCATTTTTGTTACGAATTTCATACTTGTGCAGTGAGGAACACTACTCATGATCACTATTCATATTAGTTGGTAAGGGAACTTGGGCTATGCTATTCTTGAATTGTTGCAGAAGGAAATCTATGTATTGTGGTTGAATCTTCATATTCTTGAGATGGTGGGGTCATGAATTGTAAGCTTATGATGGAAAGTGTAATCTTGAGTAGTGGTAATAGGAAAGTGTGAAGAATTTATTCTAATTATTCGATCAAGTTACGGGGTTTAAGCTATAATAGAGTTATAAGTTATACATAAGAAAAATGGTGCATTTTTTGTGGATATTGAAGATGCATAGTTTCTTGATACAGGAGATAATGTTGCAAGTATTAAGAAAGAACAGCTGAAGTTGTTTGTTGATAGGTTTACCATGAATACGAGTTTTGTAGTATACACTTGGTATGATAACCATCACCATAATTCTACTCAAAATATGTAGATGAGACACAAAACTAAAGTTAATCTTATGGGTCAATGATATACGAGTGAGAATTTTACATTGTGGGGGTTTGAATAATTGTCTCAACAAATGTTTCATTCTTATTGAAGGCATTTTCTAGTTGATGCATATGGACCTCTATTGGAGAAATTAATATCAAGAAAGTTTATGTACAAATAAGTATTTATCATTCATAAGTATTATATTTATCTACTCATTATAGTCTTTCTCTTATTTGTATTTCTATATGTACTATATGAGTTATTTTCCTTGATCTTTTCCTTTGTATCTGAAGATGATCTTGCAGGAAAAGAAGGTTGGTACTTTACACATGCTACCAAATATTTTGCAGAATCAATCTTATGGCAGTAGCTCGAAAGAAGTTTTAGAATTTGTTAGTCATCTGATGATCAATGAAGAGTTTGAAGTGAATATTCTTGATGATTGAGATTTTGAGTATTCTTCCATTAAGAGGGAGTTTGGCATTTTTTCAAAGGCAACGTAGGAGCTCAGAAGATTGATACTCATAATACATGTGCATGACTTTGATGGGCCTACCACTGTGTAAATCACGGGGAAATAATGACTTATCACCAGAAAGTTGGAAGATTGATATCAGATTTAGAGGGAGTCCGATAGGCATTCTTGGGCAAAGAGCTTCTAAGGGAGTAACTAGAGGACGTGACTTCCCAAGATCTTTTGTTCAGAGGGAGAATTAGAAGTGCGATTCCTTGTTAATGAGTTCTCTACGAAAGAAAAATTTGAATTGAAATTCCTTGAGAGATAAGTTTGAGGTGAAAACCTTTGTTCCACCCTCTAGGAGCAGCTATGGTGTGTCCACCCTTTGACTTGGTTCATGGTGGATATCATGTGAGTTACTACATGATGTTGTGATTAATGTCATGAAAGGTGATGATCTTTCATTTGATATATGTGTGAGGTCGCTATTGTAAGGTGACAATCTTAGCAATAGCTTGACCATGTTATCATGATAGACTTCATTAAGTTGTTGTCTTGGAATGTGCTGATAATCATGTTAACAAAATGTATCATGATCGATTACATTAAAATGTTGTCCTAGAATGAGCCGTAAATCATGATACTATGGTTGTTGTGCTGTATTTTTGATCCATTATCATGGTAGACTACATTAACTTGCTGTCCTGGACTGTGCCGAAAGTCACGACAATAAGTAAATCATGATAGTCCTGGATTCAGTTGGAAATCATGAGATCAAGACTGACTATCTGATTGACTATGTTTGTGTCCTAGAATGTGCCAGAAATCAGATAGTATATATCCTAAAGGGATATAATTGTGTATAAGCATTTTTGATGCAAACTCAAATTTGAGATTATTGAGATCAAGAAATTGATCACATCCTCCCTTGCTAAGGAGTGTTAAAGTAATAGCTTCGGTTGGATTTGATATCAATATATGGAACATGCATATACGCATGTATATGTAAATACGTATACATACATATATGCATATGTTTGATTTACTTCACATACTGATATCTCGTGCTATTCAACACTTAATGATCATGCCCTGATCGGGCTGTATATATTAATATATATGCTGTGATAGTTCCTCTCATCGATTCATGGCATTAATGATACTATGATTGTTGTTCTTGTTCTATTATCATGATAGACTACATTAAATTATTGTCCCAAAATGTGTTAGAGATCATGATAATAAACATATGATTACATACTACATTAAGTTGATGTCCCGGAGCGTGCCGGAGGTCATGATGGACTACATTAAATGTTTGTTCTTGAGATCATGAATGCTATTTGATAGACTACATTCAGTTGTTGTTT
Organism: Cupressus sempervirens; assembly: GCA_028749045.1. Lineage (NCBI taxonomy): Eukaryota > Viridiplantae > Streptophyta > Pinopsida > Cupressales > Cupressaceae > Cupressus > Cupressus sempervirens. The sequence continues at coordinate 740,428,485 of CM053789.1, forward strand.
TGGAGTGTCGGAGATTAGATAACACACATCTTTCCAAGATATAACATATTCTTTTGGTAGGCATCAAGGATTTGATGCCAGTGCACGTACCAAAAGAATATAAGTATGATAAATATCATATGATTGATATTTCTTGTTGAATCATAATTCGGATTATATTGAAAGATAACATCTAAGTTGATGGATATATGTTGATATGCCATTCCAAGAATATCATATTGAGATGATATCTCTCCATATTCTTGAGAGCATAATATGCTCTATAAGAATCCTCCCTAGCTAAGAGGGAGTGTAAAGATTGTAGCTTCAGTCAGATTGAGTTGACCCGAAGATAGTCCTTTTATGGTTTTTGGGAAATCATCATTTAGACAATATATATCTACCTATATATATATATATATATATAGATAGATAGATATGGTTATGTATATTATTGTTAATATATTATCTAATGATGATTGACTCCTCTCATATTTATAAGTCAATCAAATCTGCATTTGGAGCACATCAATACAATGGCAATGTGATTACATTTGCAGAAGCGATCCTTGTCACTCAACATGAAAGAGGCAACAAAACATTTCAATATATCTTGAAATAGGTTTTCATTTGCCTTCATTTTAGACCTGGATGACTAAGATAGGTTAGGGCCTTCCTTTGAGTTTTTCTTTTTTGTTATCACTTAACTAGATGTTGAAATTGAAGTTTGGCATTTTAACCTCTTCGTTACACATTTCAGATGATGTTTTGACATATTTGCATGGGTTTGACATATGCTAGTGGATATGCCAGCTTAGTGTGAGGGATTATATGTTGCTCAGTGCCAATTCTTTCACAAGAGCTATTTGAAAAATGGATCATTGACTTTGTAGGCCCTGTTTGTCCAATTGTGTGCAATTGTGGTGTGGCATGGTATCATTGCCACAATTTATAACTTTTGTTGGATTGAGGGCACAATAGCAAAATGTTGCATTTCAAAAACATTAGTTGGGTTCATTTTTCAGGATAGCATCACTTTTTGGGTGGTCTTGGAGTCTCACTTGTGACTGAGGTCATTGTCCAAATAGTCTAGAACTTTAGATTGTATTGCTTGAGTTTATGATCTAAGAGCACATCCTATAATCCTTAACCAAATGGCATAGTTGAAGATTTCAACAAGCATACGAGGAATTCTTTGGTAGAGATATGTGATGCTAGAAGAAAAGTTTGGAATGAGCATGTCTTGTTAGCCTTTTTCTCCTACAAAATTACTTTTGGATGGTTAAAATGATATACATCATTGCAGTTGTATGTTGTATGAGGAAAAGATAATATTTCCAATGGACTTTTTGGCAATTAGCATGCAAATTACATAGATCACATATTAGGATGGTCAAGCATCCTTGCATGCCCCTCATAGGGTTCTTGATCACCTAGAAGGAAAGCAATTACTTGCTAGTCAAGTTAATATGTAAAGAAAACTAGATATAAGATCTAGCTTGTTAGATATATTAAACACAAGGAAGAGCCAGAAGATATGTCAAGTTTTTATGTAGATATGAAAGAGCCAGAAGATATTAACAAACGTTATATGAAGAAAGGTACAAATTGTCCAACCTTTTTTGCTGCTTATCTCCGAGTCTTGTGCCATAACTGCCCATTAGGTATGGTATGTGAACATTGTAATTTCACTTTGAATTTATTCAATCATATCCTGCGTTATGAGTCTGACTCTATTTGATGTGACCTCAGTCTAAAATTTAAGACCCTAAGGTACCTTTTTGTAATCAGATAAATTGAAAACAAAATAATTATCAGAAGTTGTATTATGTTCTTTTAATTTGACCAGATACCTTAATTGTGTTCATGTTAAGATTGCATACCTAATGAGGGCACACTCAAGCATCATTCTTTTGTAAAACCTGTGCATAGGGAAGTGCAGTAGTGTGGTCCAAGGTAAAAGGCCATAGAAAGAGCATCACTGGCTATAAAAGGTAGCTTTGGCAGGTACCGTATTGTGGTCCACAGTAAAAGGCCATTGAAAAGGCATTGTTGGCAGTAAAAGTCCGCTTCACCCACATAGGCAGCATTAAGATTCAGATGTGAAAACAAATTGGAGTTACACCACAGGTTAAGCAATTATTTATGTTTAATTTGAGTCAGTCTTATTTTATGTCTCCACTCATTTGAACAGTGATTGTTTCTAATACCAGCTTTATACTAAAATCTTTTCTTTTTATTTTTAAGCCTTGACTACCCAATTCTTGCTTCTACCTAGAAATTCAACCTTCAGTGTCTAGCAAGGCGATCTTCCAGAAGTTCCAGCTGGAGAAAAATAAGAAATGCAATGAAAAATAGTGTTTTAGGGATCCTGTGGAGGGCCCTACAAATATTTCATTTAAATTTTCTGAACTACTTTTAAATCCTAAGGAGAAGTGGTCAGTTGTTTCTCACAAGGGCCCTAAGAAGCACAACCAATGTTTCTTAGGATTTTTTCCAAGAATCTGAGCAGCCTGAAACAGGATGGAAGTTCCAATCACCATTCCTTTGTTGACTGTTTTGGGATGTCATAGCCTGTTACTGTCACATTCCTGGGAGCATAGATCAAAAATGGCTGTTTCATGCAAAGTTTTATTTCCTATCGAGTCTTATCCCCATCCTATCCTATGTCATAGTATTTCTGTATCAAAAATTGAAAATATGCAATTTTCCAACCATAATTTTTAAATGTAACCTTTTGTGATCTTTTGAAAAGTGAATTCACAGATAAATCAAAAACCTTGGTAGCAGTTTTTGTGCCTAGATAATATGTTTCCTGTTTACTTGGCTCTTCTCTATAACTCCGTAGAAAATTTATTCAACTAACAGTAATACCAATAATACCACTGATTATGAAATTTATTTTGTTAGTTGACTTTCAGAAAGCATATGCTTTTAGTCATAAGAATTGCAATCTGTAATCAAGTGAATATAAATTTTGATGAACTCTATAAAATCACTGCAACAGGTAAAATTTTGGAGGACAGTGTGACATTGAAGGCTGCTAACCTCTCAGATGGCTCAAAGATTATGCTTATGGCTTCAGACGGAGTGCACCAAGGGGTACTGATTATTCTCCAATCTTGGTCATATAGGTTTATTTAAGCTACATTACACATGACAAGACATTGTTCTGTAATTTGTTGCCACCTCTCTTTGTTTTTCTAAAATTGAACAATTAAGATGAAAAGAGAATTAGCTCTAATTCCAATGATAGGTCTTGGCAGAAGTATGAAAATATGTGTTAATAGCACAATTTTGCCAGTGGTAACCAACAGACCCATTGAGATCATTTTTCAGATGCAAGACAGCAAAAATAACTTTCGAAACATTACTAACCAGTTCAGCTTGTCCATCTTATTCAGGATTGTAAGAAGAGCAATAAGCAAGTTGTTTACTCATACAAGCAAACAAACCCTTCTAGAAATGACTAGTATACATAAAGTCACCATCATTGACTATGATTTATAGAGTGCCATGTAGCATTTGAACTCTCTTAAAAACTCATAGCAATTGTAATAATGATCCACTATGACCATGATGATACAAGGTGCAAAAAATAGCATATTTAGTGAGTCTATCCCTTGTTTTTACTAAAATACCTGGGTTGGGCACCTAGGAACCATAAAAAAGAGCATTGAAGTTTAAATGCAAGTAACACTGGGTCTATTCTCAAGAAAGACATTTTAACCTCTCAAAAGCACCCAAAAACTTCCTTTATATATCTCTCTGCAACAAATTGAGTATGAAGGCCATTGCTCAACAACTTCACACATTAGAAAAGCTCCCACTGGGTCTGCATCATTGTGTGGAGCTGCTGCACAATATAGTTTAGTTGTGTCTTTTCTTGAACTTGAATGCCCTTTGCATCCTCGTGAACATTTTAGAAAAGCTCCCACTGGGTCTGTATCATTGTGTGCTGCTCCACAATATAGTTTAGTTGTGTCTTTTCTTGAACTTGAATGCCCTTTGCATCCTTGTGAAGTAGAAATGAACAAATCGCCGTTGTCAGCAAGGAAGAGACTGTGCCATGTCAAAGGTACTGCAACAAGCGATTGCCCAACTAAGATTGAACAGTATCTTCCTCATGGCCTCATGAATCACCTCACTGTCATCCTTGGTCACCACCTTTGCTATCGCCCGTAAGTGCAATATCGAGATCTGTGACTTAGACTTTGAGCTCCCTAGTAATGTAATTGACAAATATCTTAGCTTCTTTCTCCATGCTAACATTCCTGCACTAAATATGACCTTGACCTCTTCATCCACCTCTTCTCTCATTTCCCTTTTACCTTTGTTGACTTCCTTCCCCTTGTTTGCATTAAATCCTGTCAACAATGAAGCAATGGAACTTTCGTCAATGGATGGAATTTAAGCTCTTCTGGAACCATATTAACAATCCCAAGCATTCATCCCACATAGTTTTGCTAGTGCACGGTGTGAGAATCAAGTAATGGGCATCACACTGATTCATGTAGTATACATAAAATATATCAGCATTGAATGATGTGGAAATATTCCATGTCCATCACTTATTTACACACATGTTACATACATCTGTGGAATCATGAACCTACGATAAGGTTTTAAGAATTGTGATTGTCCATCCAATTGAGATGCTTGAAATTCTCCCAACACCTAATAATGGATAAATGAGTTTTGGCAAAGAAATAAACAATCTTTGTAGCACAAGGATTCTCTTGGCTAAACAGTTTTTTTTTGATACATTAGGATCTCATTGCAAATGTTGAATGCTATTTCCCCTTTTCATTAAATTATCATGTTTGGGCCCATCCTTTTACTTTTCATTCGTTTGGAGAAATAATTTTAATAAAGGGGCCATGGATTGGGAAAATACTACTAATATCAAATAAAATAGTATAATAATATACAAATCTTAGCAACTCTAGGTATGAGGCATTGTATTTCTTAAAAGGAGATTATGTTACATTAGACACTAAGCATTTTAATTGGACAATTAATATTTTAATTATGATGGAGCATTATTAGGCACTTATAGTATTCATGGTAGAGTATTATGATATATTCCATGATGAAGCATCACGGGGGTGCTGATTTGAGGAGGGATCTTGTCTTGAACAAGAAATCGTTATTTTTCAATTCATAGTGGGGTTGTTGGAGTTTGAGTGCCCAAGTTGGTTATAAATTGAGTCTGAGTAGCTTATTCACATATTTTTCTTATTCCATTCTTATATTAGCTGGACCTTGTATTCGTCTATCGATTTGAGGACAGAAACCCTTGGGTTTGGAGATTGGAGGATGAAACCCTTTCAGATCCTATGAACAATCCTCATTGAAGGATTGTATTTGTTTTGAAATTTTGTTTTATTTGTTAGCAAGTGATTGCAACATTATTATATTTGATTTGTGTTCTTCAAAAATTATCTATACGTGTTAGCTTTAATTGTTTGTGCAGTCAAATAAGAATCTTTAGCTCCAATAATAATATTAAGCTCTAATGTGATTGTGGAAGATTTGCTTTGACCATACATTTTAGTGATTCAATCTTTCCAGCATCATTGTTTAATAAAATATAGGATAGACATAGTTTCATCTGCCATATATGGGATTTGGTGAATAATTGGATTTTTCCATCACATGCTATCGCCCGACCCTCACTGGATCTTGGTGATCAAAAAGTGGTGTAAATGATTCCTTAATAAAATGCAGATTGAGGGCTATTATTCTTGGAGTGAATCTACTCTAACCTGGCACAGCTTCTCTTCACTTGCTTTTGTGTGGGATTCTCTTGGACATTACTTATGCAAATCTTGGGCATGGGGGTTGCAAGCAACTTCATTTGTTTCCTGGCTTGGATTTAATCTTCCTTTGGTTTTGGATAATGAATGTATTGTTTACTCCAGTCTCATCATCATAATGAGTATTGGTTTGTTTTTTCAAGCATACTCTCGATGGACGTGAAGTTTGGATAAGGATTCTATTGTATGGCCTGGATGAATCTTGGGAGATGTTCTAACAATAATGGGCTATTCTTTTCCTGCATTGTTATTATAGATCAAAATTTGCGAGTCTTCTGTTTGTAGCAGAATTTATAATGAATGATCTTGTAATCTGCAATAGCAGCAGTTGTTAATCAGAAAATGAATAAATAATGTTTGTTAATGGTTCTCTGCAATGCATCATGGAAGTTGAATTAAACATATTTGAATTTCGATTTGAACAACTTAAGGCCAATTATTAAATATCACTGCAAATAGAGAGCTTGTCATGTATAACATGCCAACTATATGATATATGGATTGATGGTAAAGAGCAACAAATTTTAGCATAGGGCTGTACATTACAGTGGTATCAGAATTTAGAAAATATGATTTCAGCATGGCAACGAAAGATAGAAAACGATTGGCAAGATCACTTTATGAAGCAGGTTGTAATAATAGTAAACAATTTTTGATCAAGCGATGATGTCTAGAACACACTTACAAATGCGAAAGAATGTTTAGTCCTTGTTAAGCGGTCACCTTCCGAAGTTATACAAATAGCTTTGTCTCTTATAATGATCTCCTTGAATCAATACAAGTTGTTAAGGCTAACATATGATGATATTAAGTTGACGGTTACTTGTTTGATGTTCCTACTTGACATCGCTTGGTGAAGACACACTGTGCTTGGTGGTTGCCCTCTAAGAACACCATTTGGTCTTACTCCACTGTTGGTTAACAGTTTGTCCCTCTTGCTAACTTGGCTTTACCTTGACTCTAGTGCTCAGAATGTGAGGAAACAAAAGGATGTCACCAACAAATCGGTCAGTGTATGTGTTATATCACTGCCCTCTGAATTATAAGGTACAGCTCCCTTATATGCAAGATATGCAATGAATTGTGTCTTTAATAGATCATTGGGATGGGGGTATGCTCATAACCTGAGAGCAGAAGAGGATAAACCAGGTTGTTTGCAAACACAAACAACCTAGGCAGGATAAGATTTGGGTAACCTATGACAGCTAGTAGAATAGCTATCACAAATCACCTTGAAGCTCTCTAACAGCGGCTCCTACTTCTAAATGCAGATTGGACCCGATGAAATGCAATCTAGGGAAAGAGCATAGATGCACATTAAAGATGAAATGGAATCCACCTTGACTAATAACCCTCCACTAAAATGGAATCTAGTAAGATATCACCAGCTTCAAATACATCTGTCCTACAATCCCATAGAGACTACTTTACTATGCATGGTTAGCTCAGCTGGAGGAGACAATAAACAAAACATTAGAAATGCTGATCTCAAATGAAATTAGGACCACACAAGACCTAGTTGCACATATCAATCAAATCCTCCATTTCATACAATTCCTTGATTCTCACTCAGTATCTAGAAATATAGGGGGATAAGTTGCATAAAATTGCCGATCTTTGTATTAACTATGAAAGTTACATTTATAGGTCTTTAGATACCTGGCCATTACAATTCATTATTACATTTCAGAGCACTTGAACTGTTCATAATAGGATAGACAAACAATCGCCCGTTCCATAATCATACACCAGAAAGAGAAGAAGAAATTGTAAAGATAAGGTTGATAATGAAGTGTCACACGATATTTCTGGCATGATCTTGGTGGTTGACCTTCCTCGTCGACACCCGACACCACCCATGGCCTTAGCAATCCTTGGATTGTCCTCAGAAACGTTCAATCTTCCTTCCGCGCCATAAACTGCATCTTCATATTCTAAAAGATGCTCAAGTTTAAATTACCATTGTCAATATATCTTTCCTTATTGCCCGATGGACGATTGCGATTAAGTCTTTGCTTGTTGACAAAGAAAACGTCTTTACCTTCTCCTGATACATGGCACTTTTTAATTTGTTTTCGGGCTTAAACCTTTTAGCGTAATGACTTTCCTTTACTTTGTCCTGGGAGAACATTGATTATGGGCCCACTTGCCACTTGTCATTATCTTGTAACATCTTGTGCTCGCCTTCACTTCTGACATGTGACAACACATGGCGCTATTTTGGAAGATTTGTTGAAATGAGCTTGTACTTGCAAGAAAAACTACTGAAAGAAAATGCAACGTTGATCCTATGCTTAATCAACGATCACAATTGTGCGGTGAAACAAGGTGGGACCAACGTCACGCGATGCTATTTTGGGAGATTTTGCAAGATGAGCTTGTACTTGTAGGGAAACTCTCCGAAATAAAGATGTACCGTTGATCTTAATCTTGATCAACGATCACGATTATGTGGGCCAAATGCTAGATGGCGCATTTTGACTTTTCAACAACCAATCACGTACTTTCTTTTTCTTCTTGACTTTTCTTCGTGTGAAATGGTGAGTTGGATGTATTCTGCACCATTGATCGGATTTCCACTCTTTAATCTTACTACCTTTGACCAGGGTGTTCGCCATTAAACTGTAGATCAATGTGAATCTTTGCCTCGACAATGCTTGTGAATGTGGAACAATGGATCAATGGAGTTTTAGACCTCCTCATTAGAGGAACGTGTAAACAAACCCTCCAAAACCTTAATCACCTAGCCCTTTGACTAGTGCATTGCTCGCATGATTTCCTGCATGGCTTGCTTGATGGGTAGATGAGAAGAAGATCTTCCTAGAGGTAATCTAGACGCAGACTCAAGACATGACATTGACTTGACTGCAACTTAGAGCGAAAGGAAATGGAGCTGAAAATTGGGCAACATCCACCTATTGACGACACCCCCAATTGTTGTATTGTGTTCAGAAATCTGCCGTATGGTGCCAATATATCTTGCTGTACGGTGCCAATGATCTTGATGTATGGTGTCAATATGTATGGTGCCAATGATCTTGCCGTATGGTAAATAGGGATACCCCTCACCCAACTGCCGATCAACATGTAACACGTACGGTCAACAATGGACTCCAATGCTGTATGATGGCAAGACAATTGTCGTATGATGGTTGTTTGGGGTTTGACATATAGCATGAAGACCATACTGCTCCAATTTGATCTTTGTCCATATAGTTCAACAATCCAAAATGATATTTCTAAGATTAATAGATACAGATACTTGGTGTAGTTGGTATTGTTTAGATGCCGCTAATATTGTTATTGCCAGATGGTAACATAGAACAATATAGATCAATGCCACAAAACACAATAGTGATAGTACTTCAGATTATCAAATAGTTCTTTAAGCACAACAATTTTGGACCAAGAATAGAGAAGAATAGGGTGAGGAGTTACTCCCACTGAAACTGCAAATGCCAAGAAGGGAGGATCTTTCATCTCACAATTGAACTCCAATTGGGATTCACACATAGAAAGAAAATAACTAATTTGCATACCTAAAGTGATGTCAACCTTATATGTGGCTTTGATGATGATCATCTCCTTGTCATAAATGGATTACAGTTGCTCCATTCTTGAGAGCTTCTGACTTTCGAACGCGATGGGGTCTCGCTCCTGCATCAACACCACTCCAATGCCTTCCCCATATGTGTTGCACTCTAGGAAGAAGGGTCGGGTGAAGTTTGGTAGTGCCAAAACTAGATAGGAACCTTTGACCACCTTCAACTTGTCAAAGGTGTGTAATGCTTGTTCGTTCCTATGGTAGGATCCTTTCTTCGTTGGATCCATTAGTGGTGCACTGACGTGTAAGAATCCCTTCACAAACCTTCTAGAGTAGCTCCACAATCCTAAGAATCCTCACAGCTCCAAGAGAGTCTTGGGAGGTGGCTAGTCCATATTTGCTTGAATCTTCTTCTAGTGAACCTATACCCCTCAGGCATTGATGATGTGTCCCAAGCATAATATCTCTATCATGCCAAACTCCCATTTGGACCTCTTGGCAAACAATGATTGTGTCTCCAGAATCCCCAATATTTTGTCCATATGCCTCATGTGTTCCTCTCACGTCTTGCTGTAGATGAGTATGTCATCAAAGAACATCAACAAGAACTTGCACAGTCTCTTATTGACGATGTGGTTCAGGCAAAACTGGAAGGTAGTTGGAGCATTGGTCAACCCAAATGGCATGATCAGGAACTCATTTCGTTCGTAATGGCGTCATAAAGCTGTGTTCTCCATGTCTTTCTCCATAATACAGATCAAGTTGTCATAACGAAGATCTGTTTTGGAGAAATAGACAACACCATGTACTTCATCCAACATCTCGTTGATCCTGGGGATGGGGTACCTATTTTTGATAGTCTTTTTGTTCAATGTACGGTAGTTCACACACATCCTGAGGGACCCATTCTTGTTCTTTACTAGTACTGTTACGTCCCCTATTTTGTGATTTTGAAAAAATTAGCTAGTTGAATGTTTCAAGCTAATCCAAAATGGTTGGTTAAAATTTATTACTCATTTTGATTTCACATGAATGGGAATATTGGTTTATTGTTATGTTCATGTGAAATGGAGGATGTTGGCTAGTCATTATGCTATTACATGGTTTGGAAATGGTTAATCAAATTGGTTATTAGCTATGATAACTAAATTTTCTTTGAACGATGTATGCTTTCACCATGTTAATTCTTCTTGTAGGAGTACGATGAAGGGGAGATACATTGATAGAGAGGGAATAGGGCATGAGGGCACCAACTTACCATTGAGCCAACAAGTATGAATTCAAACCACCATGGTCTTGAGAAAGCAGGCCAAGCAAGCAAGGGTATACCAGGTGTCCAACATGAGCTAACTAGGTTGTCAAGTTCAATAAAATACATAAATATTCATGTGAACATTAAAGTGAAGTAAAAACAATTATTACCTTGAGTGTGAATTGGAAGACTCAACAATTCTTCTTATTACATGGACATGATTTATTATAATGATACCCATAATTATTTACGCACATTTGTACATGTTACATCTATGTATATGTATGTATGCATATATTTAATTATAACATATGCGCAACATACACATATTTGAAATATATCATGTATGCATGTATATATACAATTAATATGTGCAAACATGTGTAAATAATATAAGCATTGTTATAATGGCTCCTGATTTGATAGTGATTTTAACTACCAAGAAGCTGAAACAAAATGCATCTAAGGGCAGCTAACTCCTATGATGGAACACTTTGTTTAGATCCTGGGCCAACTATAAGGTTAAACTCCTTCACTTCAGGCTCTGCAAAACCTAGGCGGGTAGACCTTAGATTCCATTATGTCACTAGTATAAAAAACTATAAATCTGAGTTTATATTAAGTAGACGAAACCCCACTTTCTTCTATACTTTATGCAATGACAAAGGCATGAAATAGCTAATAACATGACCAATGAGATTCACAAACTAAGTGTGGGTATCCTTTTCAGCTCTACAACATGAAAGGGAAAATGATTTTGATATTGATTGATTTCAGCATAACCCAGATATGAAACAACAGAATAACATAATCTTCAATTGAGATCAGTGCCTAATCCATTGGGTATCCCATAAACTACAACACACATCAAGATATTTGGATCTATCCATTCACTTTGTGAAACAAACATCAATATTCGCAATGAATCTCATGCTCATCAAAATCCTTCCAAGAAATCTGCAACCCTATCAAGATACATCAAGCATTTACTTGATTCTTTGAATCAATAGCAAAACACATGAAGACATACAACTCTAAACAAGATGCAACTGGGATCTATGTTCTTTGCCCACAAATCACAAAAGATTGCAAACAACAAAGATAAGAGACAAGAATCAGAATGAAACTAATTTCATTTGCTGCTTTGTATTCATTTTTTTGAGACAAATACCTTCAAGATGAATGAAAATAACTCATAAATAACCAAATAGACCAGAATTATCACTTATAACTTCATTATTGCTGTTCACACTGGACAGAGAAATGTTGAAGAAAAATGGTGGAATCACAGCTATGGAAACTTGCCCAAAAGATGGGAACTAACTCTCTACAATGAAAGACAAAAATAATAAGTAAAAGCCAGAAGGGTTGGATCTGATCTAGAATTGCCACTTGTCCTCTTGATTCTTCATCCATTGCGGAAACAAAGCTTCTTTCCTCTCTATACAACTGAAAACTGGATCAAATCTCATCATTTGACACAACAAACTTTGAAAAAATCCATCCTGAATGATGAGAAAATCCCTTTTGATAAAACACCAGATCTGTTACCAAAATGTTGCCAAAAATTCCACCAAATGGGTTAGGAGACAAAATAACACCACTAACAGGACCCTCTGCAAGTTTAGCAATAACCCATTTCTCCATTTGGTCACAAATTGCATCTGAACTATCGAACAAGAATTCAGTTGGAAAAGAAGCATGTTGGAAAAATTTAAGAATAGCTCTCACTCATTGCTACTTGCACTCGATTTGATGACAAAAATGAAAACTAGACTCCAAGAGCTTTCCAACGATATGTAATAGTGCTATATTTGCTTCTAGATCATGCCCAGTGGTGCCTAGTTGAAGTTGCAAATTAAAATGAAAAAATATACCCTTCGACGTTGAAAATATTTCATTTTATGACAATTTTTGAACTTTATTAAAAAAAAGTTCTATTTAAAATCTTGGAGACTAGTGCATTCAAATTCCTTTTTAATTTAATAATCTCTCAAATCTGATTGGCCAGGATTTCTTGCATGTGGGCCTCACATCTTTCCACATCTCCTTTGATATTTCTTTTTAATTCTTAAGAGTGCACGCTCAAATTTACTTAATTTTATTTAATACTTCATTGTGAACTATCTAATTTAGCTTTTCCCTCCAAGTTTATGCTCAGTCAAACTTGGTCAATCTCCTTTTCACATGTGGCACCATGTGATTGGCTGGCTCTGTCCCTATCACCGCCAAGTCAACTGCCCCATCAGCATCCACCCAGGCCTTCTGCCAGCTTAGCACCACGTGTCGATCTCTCATTGGTCTCCATTTTGCTATATCACTACTGGCCCTACTGCTATGTGGCGACCTCTGATTGGGTCACTTTGTCACTTTCATTAACTAGTGTGTAGCTTACCTATGCAACTAAGCGACAATCGTTGATTCGTTGCCACGTGTCAAGATTTGGTCATTCCATCTCAAAGCTTTCCCCGTCCGCCACATCATTGCCTCGTTATGTGTTGATCGGTCACATTATTGCGAATGACGTCACCATCTGCCACATCATCAGTGACTATGCGAGATTTTGCCACGTGTCTTCCTGGCTGAGTCATCCACCTTGAAGTGCATGCCACGTGTATGGTTTTCATTTGCAGGTAGGTGGATCCATGTCATCATGAAGTCATTTGTATGGTCACTTAAAATAACTTTCCTTGCATGACACACTCGTTGGGTAGGCCCCATGCGAGAGGGTCACCTTGTGTCCTTAAACCAAATGTTGAAGACATTTGTGTAGTATGCGTTGGCATATTAAACGAAGTGAAAGTTCCTCCACGCAAAGAATGTGGGACAAAAGGAGCGTGAAACATGTTATTTCTCATGGAGCATATCCTCATGTGCGATCAGGCGTAAAACTATAAACTTTGCGCAAAATCAAATGTCCATGCTATTTTCACATTCAATTGGTCTTCATTGGAATCGCCGCTTTTTGGATCAATTCATCTGAATTATCTTTGATCCTGTTGCTCTCGTTGCAAAATGTGCCTTTGTTCCTCATTTCATCTTAAACTCCATGCCATGTACATATATGGGGAAAGAAATAAGCATGGGAGTTTTCAAAGTTTCAATCCTGTGATGCATCTAATCAAATCATTTGCTCCTGACGCCAACCTTGTGCTCACGTAGTAAAATTGAGAAGGATTTTGATTGGAGACTCCCAACGTCTATAATCACCTTGGTAAGATTGATGCATTCCTCATCCACGTATATTTGCAATAGGATCCGATTGTATCCATGTTTGATGATGTCTCTATACTTGCACGCATAGTGCTGTGGGCTTAAATTTCTCTTGATTCAATTTGGATTTTGATGCAAAGGGGCGATTCATCAAAACCTAACCATCTCCAAATAGTTGTTTTAGCAGAGGTAATCATGGAAAATCGAGCATTTTGCATTAAAGTGGTTTCAAACTCCTTGCACATCTAAAGAAATAGATTGCTTTGGCTATGTGAAACATGTACTCCGCCCAGCTGTGACCTTTAACTCTTCTTTGGTGCCTAGATTTTATGAGATTTGCTTCCTTCTTGTGCTACAACTACTGATGAACTTGTCTAAATGGTGGGAACTTCTTCATACTATGTTTGATCTGTGTCTTGTCTTCTTCATTCAATTCCAATGGACCCGATTTCATGACAAGGTGCGTGGGTTCCAAGCAAATTTCGATGTGCTCCTTAATCGCGTACTGTTGTTTCTAATCCATCATAGGTCAATAAAAGCTCACACAATGGACTTTTTCACAGAGTTAAGATGTTTTTATGACACCGCCTTCATATATCTGTGATCTACACTTTTCCACATTTGACCAAATAAACAACCCCTTTCATTTGTTTGACAACTCATCCATGCTCATTTTTGAAAAGTATTACCACCGTATTTCAATACCTCTTGGCGATTGACCGTGGATTAATAAATCTCAAACTCTATATTGGAAAGTGAACTTAGAATTGGAGGCTCCTTTTGGAACACAACCATCTCCCACATTGAGCACATTAGAGCTTGCAAAACATTAGGCAAAAAATAATTTGAAAATTTTCATCTTCCTTCATGATGCGTGAGTAGATTAGGGGAACAATTCTTAAAATGCCATTGCATCAGAAACACTTTTAGGCAACAATTGGTATGAGGAACCCCTTATAAAGAAAATATTTGCACTTGATTCTCATTGCTTATTACACCGATGGATTAATATTTGTATTTGGATGCACACAATGCATTGACCATTTCAAATTTATTCATCCATTGAGAAATCTCCTTCAAGCTCATCCACTATGTCCCCAACCCATACCAACTACATATATCCACTCGCTCACAACGCAACTTTGCATGAACTTCTATTCAACATCAAGTGTCAAAATTGAAACTTCCATACCTCCAACACATGGGGAGAAAATACCTCTTCATTTGTAATCCCCAATAATTACCATTATTATTTGAAACAAAGTAATTCAAATATTATGTTACTATTTGCCATGAAAGAGCAACAATTCTGTTGTGGCAAGTCGGGTCATATAGTGGCCTGATTTTTTTTTTCAAACTCAAAAAACTGATTTGTCAAATTAATGTTCTGACTGATCTACTGAGTTTGTCATATTGACTGTATTCAAAATCAATCACTGCCTGATCATTTTAAAATTCATTTTCATTCTTTTGCAAACCTGGTACTTTGATGTCAGGAGGCCTCTAAGCTGGCTTAAAAAAATGACAAAATCATACAACCGGGATCTGACACCTGACACATTTGTTCTTTGGTCCACATACTCTTACCCTATCAGATTTCATCTCATGATGATGTCTGAGTCAAAATATATTGACCCACGAAGTTGCTCTTTCAAAGCTGACCCTGCAAGCAATATGTCAAAAACATAAAAAACACATTTGGTTTTGGCTCTGAAAATAGGTCAAATGAACGCTTGGGGAGACGAAGTCTAGAGTATTGGCAAATTTCATATGGAGAATATGGACGTGCAATTTGGGCTGATGACAGTAATCTGGGTGCAATTGGAAAGCATGCAAAGTAGACCTTTGGGAATTACAGAATTGGGCAACCCTATGAAACAAATTTTTTTGCATATGGGATGGACCTGGGAAAGTGCGCAGATAGATTCATGAAAACTTGCAAACTGGCACGCTTGAAGTATTTTCAGTGTGGAACATGGTGGTGCAATCCATTTAGGCTCATCTATCAAGGGTTCAAAATTACGACATCCTAAACAAGCCTCTTGATTAATCTGTAAACCTGGTTACCAGTAAAACTTTAGATATTGCACTTGGAATCGCATTTGAAAACTAGTCAAACGAATTCATCATAAGCTCAAATCTGCAACTTATCAAGTCTCTGACCCCTAGAATGCAACGGTGAAGGAATTTTCACATTTCGGTCAACTGGGTCAAAGTTGTAGTTGGTCAAATAGGGCTTTCCGGAATTTCTGAAACAATGTGCATCAGCATGGCAACAATAAACAACCAACTTTGGAGAATTCAAAACCTTATCAAAGCACATCGAAACGACTTAAAATCTGGAACATAGGTTCTCTGATGTGCATACTAAGCATTCCCAAGGTGGCGTGTCATGACATTTTACCGGGTGCAAGGCATTCAAATGCAAACTAGGCTTCCCATCGCTTTTTGACACTAGAGCAAATTTGCAGATTATGACAAGTGCTCAAAATGACACTTCACGAAATGACTTGGAATTGTGACTTATCATCATGAAATGCATGCACATACTAAATGAAAGGTGATAGCACTTGGAACACATCACATGACTCAAAATGATATCCGGGTACATATGCATGGAAAACACTTAGAGGGGCTCATTTTAGCAAAGTCTTCAAATTGGTGCTCAAAATCCACTTGAAATTTTGATTCCCAACAGTGGCTCTGTCCGGGGATGCATGTCCCTTGCAGGCATGGCAAGGATTCTGATCTTTGGAGGAAGTAGACCACTCCAACAAACTTCTCTTGAAAAACTAACTCTAATGGTCCCAGGCCACCAAAACTTCAATGAAACCTGTTACCTCTGTTAGACTTGATTTTCATATACATCTTCCCAAGGTAAGCTGAATATATCATTCTTATGAGTTTCACCCATCATATCCACACTTTCAATCAGCTCATTAGGCAAAACAAAATCAGTCTGTTCACTTTCATAGTGCATGTACAAACTGGAAACAACTTCAACATCATGCTCACTATGAAAGGACGGATCAACATGCTCATAAAAATCAGAACTAGACTGCAAATCCTCTTTATTACAAAGCCCATGCATGTTATCAAGTTGAAATATAAAAGACTCATACTCAACTTCGCCAAGAGAATCATACATACCATGAGCTCACATTTCCTCTTGTATAACCATCTGACATTCAACTGAGCAATCAGACTTGTATTTACAAATGTCATCAGCATCAAGATCTGAAACTAATCCAAGGGTC
This sequence comes from Cupressus sempervirens, assembly GCA_028749045.1. Taxonomy (NCBI): domain Eukaryota; kingdom Viridiplantae; phylum Streptophyta; class Pinopsida; order Cupressales; family Cupressaceae; genus Cupressus; species Cupressus sempervirens. Next base: position 740,445,549 of record CM053789.1, read on the forward strand.
TCCAATGTGTCTTCACAGTCAAACAATGGATTAGCAATCACATGAGAGAAATCACCATTAAACTTATTGCGAAGTGCTGGCTGATCTCAACAATTGCGTCATCAAATATTTCATCATCAAGCTCACATAATGTAACATCCTTATCACAATCACTGTCACCTCTAGAAGAAAAACAGTCTGATTTTCTACAGCTGTATGATAATGTATCATCATTGAAATTAGGACCAACCGAATCTGAAAATTCAATGTGCTCTTCAAAGAGTGGGTTAATAACTTTATGTAACGCTCCTTTATACACATCAGGGCAAAGGATGGGCTGATCAACATCAAAATCTTCATCATACAAACTGTTATTAAACATTTTAAACTCACTACTCATCCCACTATCATGCAAACTTTCAGCATATGAAGAAAGATCAGAATTGCATGGAGATTCATTGTCTATTTTACCTATCAAGCATATAGCATTTATATCAACATCCTTTTCATTCTCTTGTTTGAGATGACAGGTTAACAAAGATCATGAATCATTTTTAAACTCATCACTATATGCTGCAACCTCACCATTCAATGCAAAGTCACTGACCAATTCCTCATTTTGATCTTCACGTTCAACTTCATAAGTAACACATTGACTTATCATTTCCTTATCTTCATACTTCGGAGACAAATCATTCTCAAGATCTCCACCATCAAACTGGTTTGTATAATGTGAAAATTGAAATGCATTTCCAGACTCGGGAGAACAATCCATATCTTTGCTTAGAGAGGAACATTCACTCTCATCATTGCTCTCTTCTTCCCATGTTGCTTCCAACTCATATGAAGACACATCAGCACCATATTTTTCATCTTTCTCACTTGCATAACAAGTATCAACACTCTCTTTATTACGAGACTGTGGTATGTATGCTGCAAGTTCTTGATGAGCACTATTGTCAATATCATAACCGGCATAAACATCATGAGTAAAACTTCTTGCAGCAACTATTTCATGAACTGGTATCTCATTTTGTAGGTCATCGTTAGCACAATCTGAAATATAATGTACTGCTGTAGTGTCATGAACATATGTATCTTCATCAACATTTGCAACAACATTATCATGCGATAATGAAAACTCATCCAGACATACATTCTGATCCGACTTTTCAACACAATTAGAAACCACAGAAGAGGTACTGATACATTGATTTGAAGCGGAGGTATCAAAATGAGATTCATTCTTACTCTCAAATGCATTATACTGGCATACATTCCTAGCAAAATGACTTCTAGTCAATCCGTATTTCATGTTATTTTCAATATCCATTGCAGTCATAAATGCTTGATATAATGTTCTAGGTTCTTTATCCCTCAATAGGTAGCTCATTTGACCATCAAATGCGTCAAAGTAAACAACCAAACATACTTGATCATTGGGTGAAAATTATTAGGGATCTCATTTAAAACTCTGATAAATTTGATATTAAATTCAAGAACAAGTTTATCATTCGTAATTCGAATCTTCAAAAACTTACCAAAAGAATCAGATATGTTTACTCTTTCTTAAAATTGCTCCATGAAGGTTGTATGCAACTCACCCCAAGATGAAATAGAGCATGCTGGTAAAAAAGAAAACTAGTCTCTAGCATCACCTTCCAAAGATTGAACAAACAATTTCATGTGCACATTGTCATGAGCAATTTCAAAGTCACCCACCAAATCACTAAATAGCTGAATATGATGACTGGTTGAATCAAAATGGTTCCTGCTAAACTTTGGCAAATGCTTTCTAATATCATATGGAATGACTTTTGGGAAACCATGAATGCCATCTAAACACAATGGCAAATATCTCTTGGTAGAAATAGATCTACAAACTCCATTAATGGGCTGCATACCAGGTGACATGAAACTTGCCATACTTCACAATTTACAACTCATTAATTAAAAATTACTTTCAGATTTGTAACTTGTAGCAGATCTATATAAATCTCTACCAATCCACTCTTCAAACATACTTAAAAACTTCACTTAATCTTGTTGAAACTTATTCCACTAAAGTATGTGAAAACATATCCAATTATTCTCCTACTTAGTTCTAGAAATCACTTGATGGAGAATATATGTTTGTGTAACTTACTTTCATGGAAGGAATACTCATGAAAGTGAACGTGCTTCAATGTGTGATGGCTGCAACTATTTCAAGGGCGAAAACAAGAACAGATTTAGATTTCTTCAAAATTTAGAAACTCTTGCATAACACACCACATAGTTTCCTCAACCGTTGCCAAGAACCATAAATCAACTCTTCAAATTTTCTCTCCAACTACTGTGATTATTCGATGTCATGATAGCTTATAGTCGGATGGATGGGTTGATGGAAGGATTCCACAGTCTAGCCGACTGTATAGTCGACACCAGTGTACCCTGGGGACGCGTCCCAACCCGAAAAGCCAAGATTTTTGAGAGGGGGGACGAGTATGGGACGTCCCCTCGCCATCCCCAATTAGGCAAAAAATGAAGGGGACATCCTTGGTACTTGGGGACTTCTGGGAGGAAAAAGGGGTACGACTCGCTGTCCTCGATATAGAAAGGCGACGTCCATAAGTCCCCTAATTGTACTGGGGAGGATTGGCCGTCCCTATTTTTTGTGAAACTTAAAAAATATTTTTTAAACAAAAAACTTTTTGTTTGTCCCTACTTGGTCGTCTAGTGGCGTCTGCCCCTCTAAATGCCCTAAAAGGTCAAAAAAGACCACATTGTAGTTGTTTTGTCATTTGTTTGGTTTTGCCTGTGAAGTTGGAGTGTGTTGCAGCTGGTTGGGGTTTTTATTGCAAGAAGAGGAGGTGATTTTTTTGCTTCCAAGAGCTTGAGTAACAGTTTGGTTCATTTTTCTATATTTTGTTTTCTATGTTGAACTTGAACATGATGATGAAACTTTAATGACAACCCTCTAGCCTTTGGGTATATTTATATTTCCAAATTTTTTATGGTATTGTTCATTGCTAAATTTATATTTAAATATTTTTGTTCACATATTGATATGCATATTGACAATTAAGTAGTGAAATTAGTTGTTATTTCTTAGATGGCATTCAAATGGTGTATGTTAAGGTTCTGTAATGTTTAAATGACATGCTTTGTGCTTAGTTTCATATAAATGACATGTATATTTGCAAATTTCAGTGTATATTATAAAATTTTCCTATGTATATATAGCCGTCTTCATTTGCTGTCCCCTCCCCCCGTCCCCAAAATTGCCAAAAAAATTTGCAGTCCTAAAAACTCGTCCCGTCGTCCCCGTCCCGGAAACTCAAGGGAACATAGGTTGACACTCTAATGGTAGGGCAGCTCGTTTAGATGCAAGAGGTTGAGCTAGCTCTGTTGGGTTTGCCACCCAAATGGGCAATTAGACTTCTTTCAGAGTATTCATTGTTAAGGTTGTAGCTTTTGTCGGATTGATTTTAACATGAGATACCTTGTTGATGGTAAATCATCTTTAAGATAAATATCTTATATATATAATATATATTATATATGTAATATAATATATATAATATATATTATACATTATGTATAATAATATAATAATATATATTATATATTATATATTATTATATAATAATATAATAATATATTACATATATGGTTAACATATTGATATTACATATATGCTTAAGATTAGTTACATATATGGTTATTTACATTACTATTATACTAATTTGTTAACTAATGATGTTTAACCGTAGAGACATGTCTCCTCTTCTCTTATTTATAAGCCTTAATTTGCATTTGGAACACAATCAATACAATGACAATTGTTAGTACATTTGCAATGATCCTATTAATTTACATGGTATCAGAGCAGTGTTGCTTTCCTAGGGCTCGTGAGATTTGGAAACATTGAAAATAATGCATTGACATAAGAATTCATATTGAGTATATGAAATATTGAATATGAGAGAAACCATGTTGTATAAAGAATATATTTAGTACACGTAATAGTCTGTCGACTATACTAATTCTGAAACACTTGATCATTGATTTGCAGGGAACTTAGTCACTAGAACTTCTTTATGGAAGCGATTTATATTAGCTAATATCACTAATATTTGTATTCAAGACAATCTCGAAGAATCATCAAGCCTCTGTGCTGGATGGGAAATATCAGGAGATTATTACTGACTTTAATTGGTGGGCCCAATCCATCGATTAACTTCTTCAGAATATACCATAGTAACACTGAGACGTGTCCCCCCCCTCTTTTGCCCCACATCCTAGAGAATTGGACGCATCGGGAACTTGGGGACTCTGTCTCCTCGTCCCCAGCGGGGCCACTAGATTCTGCCATCTCCACCAAGGGTGGGGGACATCCCAATGTTGACTATTTAATGATTTGACTATTTATGTTCGATGTTCCAATTCCATCCAATGTTCAAGTATTTACTCTTACATTTTTGTATCTTATATTGCAATACATCTTTTCATAACTAGCATTTAAAGTACCATATGTATACATACACACACCCCTCCTATCCCCTGCCACCATCCCCTCATTGTCTCCCCTGATGGAGCCATATTTTTTTTGGAAAAACTCGCCAAGCCCCCCAAAAATTTAATCGAGAAAAACTCGGGAAAACTCAAGAACCTAAAAAAACTACTGAAATTTAATTAAAAATACATTTATTTTGCAAAATTTAATGAGAAGATACATCTAATAAGTTAATTAAAGAGAATACAAAAGAAACAAGCAGAGTTTAGATATATATAAATGCATAGTGCATACAAAATTGCATTCTCATGCGGAATGCTCATGGTAGGAAGCAAAATAGTAAATAGTTTCAATTTGTCAAACTAGAAGTAAATACTAAAAGTCTAAATACATCAATACAATCACATCTTCCTCTTTCTAGTTGCACTAGCAAGAAAGCGAGGGGGTCTAGTCCTTGAAGAAGTGCCCTGCACTAGGATAGGCGTGAGCTGCATGACTATGAACTCTGTGGTTGTGCCTCCTCGATCGACATCCCTACTGACTGGCTCAGCATCTTGGAAGAGGATGTATCTCCTCCTATATGTGGCACTAGTAATGCCTCATCCTCTGAGTGTGAATCATCATCGTCCTCGTCCTCGTCCTCAATGCCATCCATTGTGAAATGAAAATCAGTTCCAACATCCCCCTCCATGGCCTGCCTCTCCAAATCAGCGATCTCATCTGGTGTAAACAATGGACCTGGCTCTTGTGCTGTCCAATCAGAATAAAGACCTATCTCATCTAGATCAAGTGAACCAGGTAGTGCTGAACTTTGTGCCTTTTTTATGTGCAACTTAAGATTATAGTGCACATAAACAAGGTCATTAAGCCGTTTTTGAGTCATTCTGTTTCTTTTCTTTGTGTGGATGGACTCAAATAAGCTCCAATTGTGCTCACAATGGGATGAGCTACAAGGTTGGCATAGGACTCTGAGAGCAAAATTCTTTAAATTGGGGGTATTGCCACTCCAACTTGCCCACCAAGAATCTGCAAAACAAAATATAAATAGTTATAAAGCAATGAAAAAAGATAATCAGAAACACAACTTATCAATTTGCAAAAGTTTTAAAGTTTGACGCTTTACCCGGTGCTTGAGTAGATCTTGCTCTCTTTGCTAGCATAGAAGAGAACAAATTACACCTCGATTCCACATAGACTTGTTGTCCGGTCACAATAAGGTCTCTCTCCGCTTCATTGGATATCATTCTCTCAATGCATTTAGAGAGACTTTCCATGACCTCTCCATTAGGATCTTAGTAGGAATCATCAGCCCTAAAACAAATAGAAAATGATATCAAGTCTCACTACACAACCTTAAAAAGTAAAATAAAATAAAGTCTTAGTAAAATCTCAACTTCAAGGACAATTATAGTACCTGAATATGGGGTTGAGGAAGTAGCCTACTGCATGAATGGGTTGGTGGAGCATACTGTTCCACCTCCTATCAATTATTTCCCAAATGGGGTCAAATCTGAGTCTGTCCCCATGATAGTAACTTCTAACAGCCTCTTTGGCCCTATCCATGGCCTCATAAAGACCTCCCATTGGGGATTGCTGCCCATCACATATGCACAAGACTCTAACCAGGGGCATAGACATCTACATTTGAAATTTAAAAAATACAAATTAGTTAATAACATAGTAAGTTATGAATTAATAATGAAACTTGAATCAATTAAAAATATAATGTTTTAATTCTTGAAGTTACTTCCACAATCTCCTTAGCCTTTGCAAAAAAACTATCATAAAAAACTATCTGTGCCACAGCCTCTCCTTCGGGCTTTTTTGAGTAAGATGAAGCAACCCAGTCAGCACACACAAACATTTGTTTCAGAGCCAATATGTGGTTGAGAATACTTTGCAACGTCAAGAACACCGTTGCAAACCTTGTCATAGCAGGTCTCACCAAATCTTTGCCTTTAGTGGTCTTTCTCATCAAACTGAGAATCAATGGGTGATTATAGATATATTTGATGACTTGCCTAGCATCTTCCACAACTGGACACACCCAATCAAGTTTTCCTATGTCCTCCAAAAGAAGGTCAAGGACATGTGCTGCACAAGGTGACCAAAAAAGTGTGGGATGCTTCTCTTGGAGGATTCTACCTAAAAGATTAGTAAAAGATCAATAATTAGTTACAAACTTTCCATATTTAGTATCACTATTTACATCAAATATAAATTGAATAATACCATAGCATTACATTCATGATTCATATTGAACATAAAAAATTAAATTTACCTGCTGCCACATATGCTGCTGCATTATCTATGATTATTTGCACCACATTCTCTACTCCCACCTTTATGACAACATTCTCCAACATTAAAGCCAATGTGTGTGCATTTTTAACTTTGTTAGAGGCGTCAACAGATTTTCAAAACAACACATCATCTTTGCAAGCAATCAAGAAATTAATAATAGTTCTACTTCTTCCATCTGTCCACCCATCAGATAAAATGGTGCAGCCATACTTCTTCCACTCTTTCTATTAGTCTTCTATCAATATTGTCAAGCAACCTACAAAATTTATGTGTAATAAAGTGTTGGTCAAAAATAGGAAATAACAATTAAAATTTAAAATATAACAATGAACTGAAGTGAATCACAATTATTTACAATTACTAAATAGTAAAATACTAAATACCAACCTTCCACTCATATCCTTGCGATTAGGCGGCTTGTACCCTTTGCCCGATATTGAAATTGCATTCACCATATTGACCCAATCGGGACTATCAGCCGCATTCATTGAGATATTGTTGAAAAATAAAAAATCAGCTGCTGCAATATCAGTTTGCTCATGCACCTCCTTGAACCATCCAATGCCCTCTAATGATGGCTGTGATCCAGCTGTGTTTCTGGGCACAAAATAACTCCCTATCCCTGATGCGGATGGTGATGAAGAACTAGGACCTGTAGAAGAACTGAAATTGGCAAAAAAGACATTTTGTTTGTGGATCCGTGGTCCACAAAGAGATCCTGGTATGTTCTCAAGTGCTTCTTGTTCTTCTTGCATATCAAACGGAGCTCCTTGAGATTCAGCTATGGCTGCCCTCATGGCTAATTTCGCCCTCTCCCTATTCAATTTTTTCTCTTCAGCAGCTGCAAGTAGGGCATTGATGAATCTTTTTTTTTCTTCACTTACCTTTAGACAAGGATTTGAATCATGTTTCTTTATGCCTGCAAGGTGGTATTTGAAGCGGTGTATGCCTTTAGAAATAAGTCTCTCACATGGAATGCATATCACCTTCCCAACATCATTTGGAGCTTCATAGGCATACCGCCATGCTTTATCTCTTGCATTTTTAGGCCGAGTGCCTATATATCCAGATGGGCATGGTGTTTGTGGCCACTTTTCTTGCGGGTTTGTCATTTTTTTTAATGTTTGACTGCTGCCCTACACATAAATTTATAGATAAATGAATAAACAAAGTTAGAACAACTAGGGTTTGTTTTTAGAAAATCTTACATATTACTCAAAAAAATTTGTGAAACATAGAGCTGAATGGCTTTCAAATGATTCAAACATAGAGATAAAATGCTTTTAAATGATTTGAAATCATTTGCAAAAACAACAAAAACAATAGAACATTTGTTAAAACTATAAAAAGTTTTCAAACTATGATGAAATGAACATACTTGGAAACAAATTTGTCTTGTAAAACTGGTTAGAATCCTCTAAAATCCACTCAAATCTGCCTTGAATCACTTGGAATCAACTAAGAATGCCTCCAAACCTTCTTCTCTCCACACTTCAAGGCTCTAGAGAACACAAATGCAACAAACAATAAGAAAAAAATGAGTTTTTGCCCTTTTAAGCCGTCACAGGCCGCGGGCCAGGCAAATCGTGAGTTTTTTAAAAATACTTGCCGATTACTCGCCGAGTAATTGGCGATTAATCGTTTCCAGCCGAGTTCTTGAACTCGCGAGTTAAGTGGAGAAAAACTCGTCGGGCTGAAAAAATCGGCGATTGTTTGAAACTTGCCAAGTATTCAACGATTTTTCCATCTATGGTAGACCTGTTATCATGGTTCTTTGGCCCGGATTTTACCAGACACCATGATAACCAACTTGTTATGGTTCCTTGGGCCGGATCTTGCTGAACACTATGACATAGTTACTACTATAGACCACACTTAAGGTGGTGTTTTAAAGCTATGGAAATTGCTTCAATTGTGTGTTATGAAAGGTGAGTAATCTAGCCTCATAGTGAATTGAATATCATACTGAGATGATATCTCTTCATATCTTGGGAGCATAATGTGTTCTATAAATCCTCCCTAGCTAAGAGGGACTGTCAAGGTTGTAGCTTCTGTCGGATTGATTTTAACATGAGATACCTTGTTGATGGTAAATCATCTTTAAGATAAATATCTTATATATATAATATATAATATATATGTAATATAATATATATTATATATTATTATATAATAATATAATAATATATTACATATATAGTTAACATATTAATATTACATATATGCCTAAGATGATTTTTGTATATGGTTATTTATATTACTATTATATTAATATGTTAACTAGTGATGTTTAACTGTAGAGGTATGTCTCCTCTCTTATTTATAAGCCGCCTTCATTTGCATTTGAAACACAATCAATACAATGACAATTGTTAGTACATTTGCAGTGATCCTAGAAATTAACATTCATGATGGGCTAGGAGAGGCTAACGCCATGATGCTCAGGTAGCAGAACGAGATGGTGTTCCCGTGCCTTATCCCATGCAGGGTAGGGCCATTCTAGCTGAGAGTGAGAGGGGATCTAGGTCTCTGGTTGGGAGGTGAAGCCTCTATTAATGCTTCTCCTCTCCTCCAAAGCCAAGACTTGCACAAGATAGTTCGGGTTGCATTTTCTTATTCTGATATGGTTGGGACTTAGTGGGTATTTACTTTCTTTTATAGTTAATTTCAAGAACAACTAGATATATGTAAATATAGATATGCGGTTTCATTTACTCCTTCCAGTTATATGGAGTGATAGTTAATGTTTCAGTTAGTTAATAATCTCTCTTTCACACTATTTATTTGTATTTGTAATCAAATAATGTAATCTCCATTTGTTAGTTATGGGATTTCATGAGAATCTGTTAATCTATTATAATTGTTAACCCCATGCATGTGAACATGGTTAGGGAAAAATTAGATGTTACAAGTACTCTTGACGATGCAAAGGGACTAGAGCGGGGCTTGATCCAACCTTTCTCGAGGAGATCCTGGATCATCTTCTTTATCTCATTCTTGAATTTCTTAGGATGGCAGTAGGGCGTGGTGATGATAGGTTTAGCTACTTTCTCCAACTCGATGGTGTGCTCAAAGCCATGATGCATAGGTATGCTAGGTGGGATGTTAGCGAAGACTAGACTATGCTTATCCAACATGGCCTGAAGTTCCTTATCCTCATAGTGAGTTTTTTGTCCATGTATAGGTTCTGTTGATTCCAAGCAATGTGCCACCCATACTACATCATCATGTCTGAAGATTGCTTCTAGGCATTGTGTTGAGATTTCCTTTAGGCCTCCATTCGACATTCCCCTCAACACCACCTTTTTTCCATCCACTTCGAAAGAGAACTCCATCCTCTTGAAACCACATGTGTACTTGTTGAGAGTCTTCATCCATTGGATGCCCAGTATAGCATTTGTGTCATCCACGTCAACCATAAAGAAGTCATTTGTTATTGTGCAGTTCCCCTTGGTGATGCTTAGTTGCGGAACCAAATGAGTACATGACAAGAGATTTCCTCACACCAACTTGACTTCAAATCCTTCATATTCATTTGTGCACAAACCCCTTTAGTTTACGAGTGATGAGTTGATGAAGTTGAGTGTGGCCCCATTGTCAAGCATGACCACAACCCACCGCCCTTGGAGTTTACCCTGTACTTGAAATATGCTGCACCTTAGAGTACTGACAAGTGCCGTGATGACGCCTCCTCATTGTACCAGTGTGGCGCAATCCTCTCTGAATAGTTTCTGTTAGCCCTTTTGAGCCTTGCTGACCATCTCCTTCATTCCCCCCTTTGGGTGGCTTAGTTTCTGTAATGTCCCTTTTTTCTGGAACATTATAATTCTGTGTGGCCAGCTCACATCATCCAGGTTTCGGGGCCGAAAAGGTTTTTTTATGGGGTTTAGTTCGAGATTTGGCCTAGAGATTTCCAGTTCTAGACCCGTCAGAGCAATTTTGGTAGGTTGTCCAGATGTTTACTATTTTTAGTAAGTAATCAGAGCTCAGTATTTTCGGTATCTCAGTGCTGGGTTGGAAGCGCCTTGCCGAGAGCTTTTCAACGTGCTATTGCACATGCTTATCAGAATTCATTTGGTCAATTATTTTAATGCCTGATGACTATATGGTTTACTGACTAAGTGACTATTAAAGTCCATTTAACTTGTCACTTTATTTAAAAAGGTTCTATGTTCACTTAAGTGACTAAAGGACAAAAATGTGCTTTATCCCACATTGCTTGAATAAGCGTGCATCACATTGGGAAAGTAATAAAGGTACAACAAGCTCCACATGTGAGGATGTATGAAGATTATAATATTGAAGACAAATATTAATCTGGGAGCTGGAAACAGTTGCTGGTTATTTCTTCTAGGATGCATACCCTTGAAGAAGCATTTGAAGGTTGGACACAAACCTAGCCTTCTTACAGGTTTAATAGACATTGCCAATCTGACTGTCATTTCTATCTATAAGATTGGATTGTTGGGATTGTTGCATGTTATTGTATTGCTGTTGTATAATACAGTAACGTTATTGGACAGTTATTTGTATTAATCTACTGGTTTATGTATAAGTTTTTGAATATTGGAGGAGATAAACATATTTTTCTAGATTTTCTCGTATGTATATCGGCTGGTTATATATGTGTTAAAGTTCTGAAATTTTTATCACATACTGGATTACTATTCGGATTTAAAATTTGTAAGTTTTTATCGAGGGTTTTAGTAAATATCCGGAAAGGGATATTACAAAGGTATCAGAGCCAAGAATCCTGCCATCTTGTGGAATCACGCAACATACAAGAAATCTATGAAATCAATTATAAGTTCTGGTTGCTTTGATGTGACTGGTTGAAACTGGAGGACGAAAACCCTAAAGTTTCTGAGTTTCAAAGGAAGTTGGATGTCACCCCAACCTTCCTACATTCAGTGCAAACAATTTGGGCAGAGAATCAACAAACTAGAGATTTAGGAAAAATTAAAGATGACGAAAGTATGAGTTTTTTTTATATAATTGGCAAATTCAGAATATGCAGATTGTGAAACTACAGACTGGAGAGTGGTTTGCTTTCTTTTAGTTCAAGTTAAAACATTAGTGCAGATGGTTATGTGACAAGCAACAAGTGTTGAAACCGTGCATTATAAACACCCTAGAAATACTCCTCACGGGTCGAGCTACAATTGCCATCTCTAGGTTCGAGCAGAAGATTCATTGCCAAGGGCATTAGAGTGTTCGCCGCACCAGTTCGGATGGCTGTGTGACCACGTCCAAGCTAATACAGGCTGCTACGAATAGAAAGTTAGAGACTTGGAGTCGCCGACAACAAATTACCACGTTGGACGACCTTTAGAATATGGGTCGGGTGCAATGATGAAGCCTGGAAAGCCATTCGAATGAAGGCATTTGACCTAACGTGAGTTACAGGGACATTTAGCTCATGCGAATGTGTGAATATCAGTGATTTATCCCTGCGAGTACCAATCATTTAATAAAGATTTGAACTCCAGCATCCATTAGTGTTTGAAGAAACTTGGAGGTCTGGGCAAGAAAGAAGTCGGCAAAGAAGGCTTACCTAGTGATAGCACGATGACTACATTCGAGAGGAGGAATTCGGAGTTTCTTTTTCAGCGTAGGAAATATATTTGGAAGGGAATCCTGCGTGTGCAAATCACAGTTACTGGTTAAGCTGTGGGCAGTCGGCGTGTGTGTAGCAGTTGGGTGCCACGACTAAGCATTGTAAGAAACTATTGCATATAACATTAGTCTCCTATCTGCAGCTGTATGGGAAAGACAACTTTTGTGAAACGACATCTTACTAGAGAGTTTGAGAAAAAAATACGAGCCAACGATTGGTGTTGAAGTTCATCCCCTTGATTTCTTTACCAATTGTGGGAAGATAAGGTTTTATTGCTGGGACACTGCAGGACAAGAGAAATTTGGCGGCCTCAGAGATGGCTATTACATTCATGGCTTGTGTGCTATTATTATGTTTGATGTCACTACAAGGTTGACGTACAAGAATGTTCCAACATGGCATAGAGATCTCTGTCGGGTCTGTGAAAATATCCCAATTGTCCGTTGTGGTAACAAGGTTGATGTAAAGAACTGTCAAGTGGAAGCCAAACAAGTTACTTTTCATAGAAAGAAAAATCTTCAGTACTATGAAATATCTGCTAAAAGTAACTACAATTTTGATTGGCCACACAACACCAGTATGAACAAGAGTTGGCTCAAGCTGCAGCATAGCCTCCTCCTGATGATGATGATGATGCCTTTGAAGGCTAGATGATCTTCTGTCACACGTTGTAAAAAATCACGTCTTAGAATATTATAGGGATACACTTATCAAATGACAAATAATACACGCTGCATGGAATTTCAAGATCACGTATCTCCTCAGCAGTTTTGCTCTTGGTTGGGCAACATCAAATGGAGTATTATCTAAATATTAATGCAATTTGAGCAGGTCCACTATAGGCAAGAACAAAAGATACGACACAATATTGAAAAAGGGAAACTAGGATCAGTTGGTTGTCTTCCTCTTACAGTCCAAATTTTACTTGGTCAATAAATTCTGGATGAGTCTATTCAGCAGTGTTATAATTTAAAATCTGGGTCTATGTCAACTGTTTGACGGAATAGTTCGAGTGGGCATTCACTTAAATTTTGGTACTCTTAAGTTCAGACTAGTTCAATAGGGCTAGAACGTCTTTAGATTGCTTGAAGTACTGTTGATAAAATTTCTCCTTAGCCTCACATTCAACACTTCGTCTAAATTTAAGTCCTAGGTTATTACTATGGTATCACATACTGCAGAACAATACAATTCCAGGAATACCAACAGCAACATTGTATGGGTGTGAGGGATGAAAGGATAATCTACATCTTTCCAATATTTAAAGACATACATATATTTTGTTTGGATTGACAGAGACAATTTAAACTGAGATTTGAATGAGGCCTCAAGAGCAGTTTGTCCACAATTTCCAGTCCGATATGAGGACTAAAATAATGAGCATATATGATGAGTACCACAAATTTCCTCCACAGATTCAGAAAGAATTACCTTTCACGGACTATGTTGACTTTTAGCTAGAGCTGCAAAACAAAACGGACATGATAAGAAACAAATATTATGATTTGGCCCGAGGTCTCCTTGCAGGGGACAGTTATAGAGAATTGCATAGGGAAGATATCAATCAACCTGACAGTACTACTAATAATGGCACAAGTATACTAACAGGTACTTGGGAGACAAAAGTATCTTATGGAGCTGTTTACAATAGTCCTTCTGATGAGCTGGTTAATGGCCGATGTAGTAGAGTTGAACAAACCGCTAACGTTGGCAACTCCAACATCTTTTTTGGTGACATGGAAATTAACTTGGATGAATTTTATGATGATACCAGGCTGGAAATTATGTCAAGTTTTGAGGAGGGGAATATGGACCACAATGTTGGTAGGATAGATGATCTAGCACACAATGAGTTGGAGGATATATCTGAAAATGTTGTTCTCTCAGGTGATGAAAAATCAGAAAACTCTATGAAGAACAACCCATTTGTGTTTGAAGGAGATGGTCAAAAACCACTATCACTCCTTGACTTATTGGTTATGCTTTTGGTCAAAGAGGACAATATTGTCCAAGTGTTGAGGAGGTTGGATGATTCTTCCAATTTGATTGAGGATCTCATGCGGAAGATTGTGATAGAAGAGAGGCATGAGAATGTTTGCGGTATCACAAGTCCTGTTTTACATACTACTTTTGACACTTTGAAAATGATAAAATATGAGTAATTGCAACTATTAATGGATAGAGATCTAGCAATTAAATTTGGAAGGGACAAGGAGAGTGAGTTAGATGAGCTATGTCTTCAATAGAGCTTAACACATTATTCCATCCACAAAGCTGAAAATTAAACAAGTGGGGCAGCCACTTATGAAGAAGATAGCAGTGGTTCAAGGGCACAAGAAATCACACAAATCATTGAAGGAATTCATAAAGTGGGTAGATGTGAAGGCAAGCAATGTGATTCAGTCACGTATTTCCCATTTGAGACTATCGATGGTGAGAAATTTTTTATGAATCAGCAAGTTGATAAGACTGAAAATTCTGATTTTTATGACAGTAGCTGTACATTTTCACAGGAGGACATGGCTAGTGATACAACAAGTGAGGACAATTCAGAGTTTTCAGCTAATGGTGAACCATCCTTTTATAAAGACTTTGACGTAAGCGAGGGTACTAATGGTGGAATAGGAAGTTTAGATTTATCCT
This sequence comes from Cupressus sempervirens, assembly GCA_028749045.1. Taxonomy (NCBI): domain Eukaryota; kingdom Viridiplantae; phylum Streptophyta; class Pinopsida; order Cupressales; family Cupressaceae; genus Cupressus; species Cupressus sempervirens. The sequence continues at coordinate 740,460,590 of CM053789.1, forward strand.
TAGCATACTTTGAGGGCTTGCCCAGAGTTTTATCACCTAGCTCTTATGAGATGGCCACGGCTTACTTATTGATTGGTGATTTTTCTTGTTGGTATATTTCCCCTATCAATGATTTGCCTGTGTATGTTGGTAATATATTTGCTGATTCTATTTGGCCTTCCAGGGTCAACGAGTTATTTGCAAGTGAGTGGGGAGATCACACATTACCCTACGTTCCACATGAGGTGTCTACATTTTTTATTCAGTAGGGTGTTGAAGACAGTGTTAGCACTCATGGTGTTGGTGATTCACCAACCACCCTTTCATTTACCTAGGGTCATGTTGATTGGGTAATCGGGAATCCAGGTGTTAATAGTATCTTACATCTGGCGGTTTATGCTGTGTTGCTACACAACCACATGATTATGATCTGTGTGTTCCAGCCTTCTGACATATCAGAGTTCCAGAGATTAGGATTACTCCTTTTCCACTAGAGTGATTTGGTGGTAGAGTCAGATTGGCCAGATCTATCATTGTCATTGGTACAGTTATTGCAGTAGTGGTACAGGAGTACAGTGGTACAGATATCATAGGAGTTGGTCAGTGGTATCTCAGTCAACGTACGAGTTCTCATTTGGGATCCAGGGGGAGCATCTCTATGCATTGCCTTTTATCAGGGAGCTAGGAGGAGAGTTTGGTCATTATCATCTTGGGGTGGATATTGGTATATTGCCGAGCTCCCATCATCACTTGACAGTAGAGACTTGCAGGGTCACTCATGGAGTGAGGCATTCATTCTGACTGAGGGCAGTGGCACATGGGGCAGTAGCGCATGGCCGTTGGTGTCCCTTTATGGTGAGACTTGGGATCCTGGCATTCAGTTATCTGGCATATTGATTCCTATTGTACTGTCTCACCATTCTGAGTTTGAGAAGTTGCATGCTGGGGTACATCGGCTGAGGAGTAAAATTGCATTCTCGAAGCGAGTATGGGATCCTGGCATTTGGTTTCTACAGGTATGAGCAGATTTCTTAAGGGCAAGCAATCTTTGAGAGGGGAGGCTTTGAAATGTTCCTTTTTTCTGGGACATTATAATTCTGTGTGGCCAGCTCACTTCGCCCAGGTTTCGGGGGCTAAAAGGTTCTTTATGGGGTTCAGTTCGAGATTTGGCCCAGACATTTCCAGTTCCAGACTTGTTAGAGTAGTTTTGGCAGGTTGTCCAGATGCTTACTATTTTTAGTAAGTAATCAGAGCTTAGTATTTTCGGTACCTCAGTGCTGGGTTGGAAGCGTCTCGCCGAAAGCTTTCCAACGAGCTATTGCACATGCTTATCAGAGTTCATTTGGTCAGTTATTTTAATGCTTGATGACTATATGGTTTACTGACTAAGTGACTATTAAAGTTCATTTAACTTGTCATTTTATTTAAAAAGGTTCTATGTTCACTTAAGTGGCTAAAGGACAAAAAGGTGCTTTATCCCACATTGCTTGAATGAGTGTGCATCACATTGGAAAAAGTAATAAAGGTACAACAAGCTCCACACGTGAGGATATATGAAGATTATAATATTGAAGACAAATATTAATCTGGGAGCTGGAAACAGTTGCTGGTTATTTCTTCTAGGACGCATACCTTTGAAGAAGCATTTGAAGGTTGGACGCAAACCTAGCCTTCTTACAGGTTTAACATACATTGCCAATCTGACTGTCATTTCTGTTTATAAGATTGGATTGTTGGGATTGTTGCATGTTATTTTATTGTTGTTTTATAATACAGTAACGTTATTGGACGGTTATTTGTATTAATCTGTTGGTTTATGTATAAGTTTTTGAATATTGGAGGAAATAAACATATTTTTCTGGGTTTTCTCGTATGTATATTTGCTCGTTATATATTGGTTAAAGTTCTGAAATTTGTATCACATACTGGATTACTGTTCGGATTCAAAATTTGTAAGTTTTTATCGAGGCTTTTAGTAAATATCTGGAAAGGGATATTAAAGTTTCCTTAAGCTCCTTGTTCTCGCTTGATATCACCTTAATGTAATGGATTTTCCCCTTGCCTAATCTTTGGTGCCTCGATTCCCATGGATCCTTGTAGAGAAAACAAAGTTTCCTCCTCTTGAGCTCCTGTATGGTTGCCTCATCCAATGATGACTTCTTTTGATGGGTTTTGTTGTCTTTCTCCTTTAGAACAAGGGTGACTTGGGGTTTGAATAACTCTTGGAAGAAGAGGATGCTTCCATGTCATGTGCCTTCTTAATTGCTTCGGTGAGTGTGCTAGGGGTAAATTCCTTCACCCACCCTTTTAGAGGTTCCATTAGCCCATCCATGAATAACACAATCAATCGCCTCTCTGAGATATCTATTACCAATACAAACAACCTTTGGATTTTTGTAATATAACTTTTGATTGATCTACATTGCTTTTGCTGTGCCTGTGCCAATTCCTTAAAATTGAGTGTTGGATCCTTCCCATTGAAGCGGTTTATCAACCTCTTTGTGAATTCAGCATACGAGGTTACTTTATCGTAGCTGAGGGTGACCATTCCTTGATACCACCATTTGTGAGTGGTGCGTTTTAGGTGAAGCGAGGAAAATTTGACCGCCTCATCCCTAGGCATTGGGTTAAGGTTGAAATATGTACCTACCTTCAGTACCAATGCCAAATCCATCAAAGAATGACAAATTTGCTTTGCCTCTCTTCCGTTTGAGGTCATCATTGTAGTAGCCACGATTGTTGCTGCCTGAGTATCTCATTCGTAGATCAACATTATCCCCAAAGGATGTCTCCTTCATATCCACTTTTCTCCAATCTTGCCTCAGCTGCTCTTGCATTTCTTAGAGAGTGGGCTCTCGTTCTCTACAAGTTGCTTTGATTCTCGTTGGAAATGTTGACATTAATGGTCGAGAGTGCGAATGCTGAGGGTTTGCTCTTGTGACAAAAATATCACTGTGCCCATTTTGTTCTTCATTTGGCTTTCCTTCAGCCAATCTTCGTAACGTCTCCTCCATGAGTTGTCATTCTTCCCCTCTGACCATGGTGTCATTGAGTTGTGCTTGGCTTCTGGTTAGCTCCCTTAAGACTGTCATGACCCAAATTGCAAGATCTTAAGGTTCCCTATTTCGTCAACAGAATGGTATCTTCTTTTGGTGTACTCTTGCATCCACTAATCCACATGTTGGTACATTCACCAAACCATGGTGTCATTGAGTTGCACTTGGCTTTTGGTTAGCTCCCTTAAGAGTGCCATGACCTAAATTGCAGGATCTTGAGGTTCCCCTAATCTGTTAAGAAAATGTTACCTACTTCTGGTGTACTCTTGCATTCACTACTCCACATGTTGGTAGAATCACTAGCTCTAATACCATTGTAATGTTCCTAACTGATGTCGCTTGACAAAGACACACTGTGCTTGATGTTCGCCCTCCAAGCACACCATCCACTCTTACTCCACCTATTGATGACACCTCCAACTGTTATATGGTGTTCCCAAATTCATCGTACGATGTCAATATTCCATGCCATATAGTGCCAATGATCTTGCAGTGTGGTAAATAGATATACCCCTCACCCAATTGTTAGTCAACAGGTAACATCTATAGTAGACAGTGGACTCCAACATCGTATGGTGGAAAGACAATTGTCATACAATGATGTGTATGTTGTACAATGGTTGTTTGGGGTTTGGCTGATAGTATGAAGACCGTATTGCTCCCATTAGATACTTAGCGTAGTCGGTTTTATTCAATACCGCTAATATTGTTATTGCTAGATGGTAATATGGAACGATATAGATCAATGCTACGTAACACAATAATGCACTTTAGATTATGAAATAGGTCTTCATTTACAACAATATCAGACCAAAATTAGAGCAAAATAGGGTGAGGAGTTACTCCCATCAAAATTGTGGATGCCAAGTAGGGATGATCGTTCACCTTCAAAATTACAGACATTTGAACTCTAATTGGAATTCACACATACAAAGCAAATAGCTAATTCACATACCTACAACAATAACTAATCGAGCCTTATATGGCTTCGGGGAAACTTCTCGAAGGATTACAAAAAGTGGCAACACAACCAAAACACTACCACTAACAAAATAAAAAGGGTGCAGGGGACAATTATATTAATTTTGGGGACACTGCATCTTGAGGATTGTAACACCTCTAGTCTACACACATTATTATTAAATTAAATTATTTAGTAATATCGGGGACACTACATATTGAGGATTGTAACACCTATAGTCCCTTTTGTTAGAGTAAAAGGTTAATTTAATTTAATTTATTAAATTACTTTTACTCCCTTCTTACAATTTCCCGTTATGCACTTGTATTTCCATATAATAATTAATTAGTAATTATTAAATGTCATTTACCTCTTAGGATTTCCCTTTTACGTTTTTCAATCTCCTTCTATAAGGATTGATCTTTTGTAAATATCTCTCATCTTTTTAGTCTGATAATATAATTTTCCATATTTTTAGAGCAAAAGCCTTGCCTCTTCTTTGTTGTTTCTTATCTATGATAAATTCTTGTATGGAAGTGTTCTTTGGGTTTTGTGGATTTGTATTGCTCAAATCTTTCATGGTATTAGAGCCTAACTTGCTGTAGCTGCTTCTTATTTGGAGAAAAAGAGGAATGAGGGTTTGACAGAAGAGATCTGGCTTTCTTGGGCATTTTTTTGTGAAAATAGGGAGGTCTTTGAAATTCAGAGCACTTTGAGGCCAAACAGACCTTACGGTTGGATTTAGAAGACGCTAACACCCCCATTTTCATATAAAATTTGTCGGCACACGCTCCAAGGTGGAGAAAATTAAAAAATCACAATTTTTTTGTTTTTGCATGGTTTTTTGACTGCAGCGGGTACTTGCAAAACTGTAGTGGCATTGCTACCGGTCAAACTTTTCACCGTAGCGGCCTCCGCTAGTTCACGCCACCGCTGCCCCGCCTGCTACCACCTCCGTGCTGCCCAAGAGCCTCCGTCACTAGCTGTGCCGCCCACCCTCCACCACCGCTCTTCTCGGCCTCTAGCCCATGGTCATGTTGGGGGGCTAGGGGCCAACACTCTTTTAATTTTTTTTTTAATTAAATTTTTTATTTATTTAAATTTATTTTTTAATTTTTTTTTTTAATTAAAAAAAAATAAAATTTATTTATATTTAAAATTAAGCCTTCTGGAGGCCCTGGCAATCTTTTTGCTATAACTTGAGCATACAGAGGTGTTTTTTGGATTCGAAAGAAGTGCTTGAAAGCTGATTCAGAGACGAAGATGATTGTGAAGGTACTTTTAAAATTTTTTTTTCCAATTTAGTGCCTATTTTTTCGCTCAAAGTCAGATGATGCCTTCTATCTTCTAGGGGGTATAACTTGCTTGTTTTAGCTCCGTTTTCGATCCAAAAGAAGCACTAGAAAGCTCTTCTTGAGCACTCTCTAGATTCTCTGTTATTTTCATTAGTATTTCTCAAAGGTTTATGTGATTCTCAAAGTGAAGCTTTTTTGTTCTATTCTTGTTTACGCATTCCTTCTTGCAGTTGGGGTTCGGTTTATGCATTGTGAGGGGTGTTTTGTATTATTGTTTCTGTTATTTACATCAGTAAACCAAAACATTTTCAAAAAACAATCCAACACATTCTAAAACATTGGCCGAGACCTCTTGTCTAGAACTTCTGACCCCTCATAACTATCACCTAAGTTGCCGGTTCGGATTCTGGTACCGGTGCGGGTTTAAAATTCTTCCAAATATTTTTTGGGTTGGGTTTGGATTCGTTTTGGGTTCGTCTATACCAAAACATATCTTTTAAAAAAAAAAATGTGCACGCGTGTGTGTATCAAGTACAAGTAAGTCCATAAACCACTTTGCTAATAGTAAAGCAACATAGGAAAATACACCACCATATCTATGTTTCAATTTAATAGGATACTAATTGCATCATTTAATCATACATACAACATCATACACTTGCTTGGTCGCATGCTCACATGCTTGGGACATATTTCAATATCAAGGGACAGTTTGAGAATGAAAGGAATCATCAAAAGATAAGTGCATTTATCTGATTTTTTTAATATTGGTTAGAGGATTCCTAACTAAACTAGATCAAAAGTTGAGGCTCAGATTTGAAGCTCTGGATTCAAATAATATATCATAGTTTTTAAAAGAAATTCCTCCATAATCTCTAATTTGGACTTCACCAATTGTCAATTTGGATTTCCTCTATAAGCAAGTTTTAATTTTCACTCACAAATGCATAAATGACATATAAACCATAATTTTGGCCTTTTTAGTGGTCACTTTTAGGGTTGGGAGGATCAAATAAACCAAATTAGGCAAAAAATACTTGCAAAAAGTAAAAACAATTTGTTTTGAGACCAAATTCAGCTTGAGTTCGGCTGCTGGGCAGCAAATTCTTCAAAATTCACTCTGAATTCTGCCCAGATTCCTCTAACAAAATTTGCAGCGAATTTGTGGCTCTCTAGGAGAATTTGGTGAGAATTTGACAAGGACCAGACTTTGGACAGAATTGAACCAGAGTTTGAGGGTTGTTGGAGAGAATCTAGTAACTTAGACTATCACACAGGTGGAATTCCCTGACGACACAACTTCTCCAGTCAAAAGGGTTGTGGTCTTGTTTAGACACAGTGCATCCAATTTTACAGAGGCCTTTTGAAGTCATGCAACACAAGAACAAGATGGATGAGGCAATGGGGTTGATTGCTTTACAGGTATCCGACAATCTACAGTTTCATCTTAATGGGTGCAATACCCCTCTAGCTATGTCGACCAAGCTTGATGACTTGTTTGGTACAGTGAATGAGTTCAGGGTACTTTAGATTAAGGCAAAGCTTACCTCGCTTGTATCATATTCTTTTCCTTCCATTGAGGACTTCTTGTTGAAGTTCAAACAACAAAGATCTTTATTGCAAGGTTGTGGGAAAACCAAGATTGGCACTGAGTGCATTTACCTGATTCTTTCTAAGCTTCGTGGAAACTTTCAAATTTTTGCTTCTACACCAAGGATGCCTTGGGTACTGGATTTACTATGCCATCCTTTGAGGTTTTCTGTGATCGTTTGACTTGAGAGCAAGCTAATCTCTTTCAGTTGGATTCTCTCACAGGCTCATAGACTTATGCATTGGTAACTCGGCCATCTTCTGGGACAAAGGAGAAGAAACATAAGTCACATCCTATAGAGTCTTAGATTGATTCGAGCCCTCACATCACATTAGTGCCACCTTCTCCTAAGGTAGATAAACCAAAGCCAAAAAGACTGAAGTGCGCTTATTGTAATAAGCCCAATTATGATGAGTCATGTTGCTATGAGAAGAAGTTAGATGGCTATGCCAAACAGGTTTCAGATTTGACAACTCTCCTTCAGAAGAGCAACATTGATTCTACTTCTCACCGATCTTCTTTATCATCATCATTTCAGTCAGATGGTAAAGACATAGGAAAGGGCCATTCACTATGTACAACTAATACTCCACATTCTTCTAGATGGTTATTGGATTCAGGTGCTTCACACCATATGGCATCTGCTTAGGATTTGTTCTTTTCTTTTGAGGGTTCTCTTACTCCACGCATTTTGATGGGGAACAACACTGTTATGACTGTATGTGGGAAAGTTTCTATTGGCATTGATGATGGTGCATTTCATGATGTACTTTGTGTTCCATCTTTGTCCTCTAACCTTCTCTTAATCTATCAGATTACACATATTGGGACAGGGAAGACAATTGAGTTTGCATAAGATTCAGTGCATATTAGAGATAGTGAGACAAACAATATTATTGCTACAAGGACTGTTGATCATTCTTCCCACCTATACTATTTCTCTCATTTTGGTCCACCATCTCCACTATCGGTGACTTACTCTCCTTCGCGAGATCCTATTGAGGTGAAGTCAAGTCACTTGAACTTATGTGTTGTTCTTAAGACCAGTTTTGTGACTTCTACACCTCCACCTCCTGTTCAAATTCCATCCATTGCACAAGATTACTCTTCAGCATTCCCAACAATTGCAACTCCAGTCATTGAGCCACCTACTGCAGTTGTTGAGGATATATCAGAGGACACACATCTTCTCTCAGATGACATATTCAACACACCTATTATCCCACCTCCATTGGAGATTCCATTTCAGGATTCTCATGCATTCTCTTTTGAGCATCAGCTAGGACTTCTAGCTTCTCCTTACATTCAGGGGTTTCACCCTCCTTGTCCACTGCGTTTGTTTCTTTCAGATTGGAGCTACATTGGTATGTTCATTGACACAAGAGTTTTTCCATTTTTGGGGGGGGGGTCAGTGGAGTCTCAGGGTTTCATTGTACTTATAGTCTTGAGAGAGTCCCTTGAGATATTTCATTTGTGCATTCTTTTCTATCTCTTTTTGGAGTAGGGTTTTTCCCACTAGGTTTTCTCTATTTCTCTGTTTCATAGAGATTTAGTTATGATTGGGTACCTCATTAGGCCTTGTTGCTGCGACCCAAATTTTGCTTTCTGCATTGTTGCTCATCTAAGGGGGGTGTTAGAGTAAAAGGTTAATTTAATTTAATTTATTAAATTACCTTTACCTCTTAGGGTTTCTCTTTTAGATTTTTTGATCTCTTTCTATAAGGATTGATCTTTTGTAAATATCTCTGATCTTTTTAGTCTGATAATATAATTTTCCATATTTTTAGAGCAAAACCCTTGCCTCTCCTTTGTCGTTTCTTATCAGTGACAGGTTCTTGCATGCAGGTGTTCTTTGGGTTTTGTGGATTTGTATTGCTCAAATCCTTCAGAGGTAATGCAACTGATTGTGGACAACTTTTGTGATCTTGGTGATATCAAAAAACCCCATGTTCCTAGAGATGCCAATATACTTAAAACATTTGCATAAATCAAATTAACCTTCTGATTGATTGGGAATTTCCTTGCTCCATCAAAGAAGATCATGAGAATGATGTTATTGCAGCTATACAAACAATTATGGTTTTTGATGCAGGAGCATCCCAGGGTAGTCCACAATCCTGTATGTAGGGGTTTCGAGCTTAGAATGGTGGACTAATGGTTTGTGCTGTTGGGGATATGTTCGAGACATATTAGAGAACCTTGTCCTATGTGTGTGTGAAGATTAGAGTAATCGACTTGAAGTTATAGCCGTTTTGGTGGCTGTTGGTAGCATGTTCCTGATTTACTGGTAGACATTGGAGATTGTCTTCACAAGCTTCGATCTGAGGGAGTTCGCGTATGTGCTCTTGGATTTGGATCGATGGATGGTATGTGGGCCTATGCCTAAGGGCATGTACTCTTATGTTGTCATATGAGTTAGTTATGCATTGTAACCTTGGGACTTGTCCTAAGTATTTAGTTTTTTCATGTATTTAATGTTTGTTGCTAGGACTTGTGGCTTGAGGGTGTATTTAATGTCTTTTATGTTAGGCCGACTTGTGGCTTGGTTTAGTATAAGTAGGGGGTCTTGTCTTGTCTTGAGACATTAGTGGATTCAGTTCAGCATGGAGCAACTGAGAGGAGCGAAGTTTAGCAGAGCTAGTAGATAAGTGTGGGCTTGGACAACAAGAAGGCTGCTTGGTGGCTTGCGAGCACAAGTTTAGATTCTTCTTGGAGTTCTCTACCAGATTGTGGGTCTGGGCTAGCTAAATTGTTGGATCTTGCGAAGTCTTGCAGAATTGTTGTTGTAATTGCTGATGTATTTGGCCATAGCCCGGAAGGCCTTACAGCTGGGCATGTTGAATGAAAATCTTATGATTCTATTATGAGAATTGGCATTGTTTTGGATCTAAATCTTTGTGTTATTGTTATTCTTCCGTTGTGTGGTTATTTGCTAGGGGCTAGGACATCTTCTTTGGGGATTCTCCTACCTTGCACTGTGTCAAGTGGTATCAGAGCATGACATTCTTTTGAAGTGGGACCAAAACATAAGGGAAAAGGGCATGCCTATGCGATTTTCATCATTACGCTTATAATCTTAAATATTTTAGAGTTGATTGTTTATGCACCTCTTGATTTTGTTTCCAATTCTACTATTGTTAAGTTATTGGAGATTTTAACATGCATGGAATTAATGTAATCAAAGAGATGAATCCTTATTGGATATTGGTCATTAAGGAGATAACATTAATATACATGTTTAAATATTCCACAACTGATTTCATTTTTATTCTACACTTACACAATGTTCTTGGAATTGCACCATGTTATCATAAGGTGTCTCATTTTTCATAAACATTTTAGCATTTAACATAGGCTTGTTAATTTTTATTGGAAAGCTCTAGTACTAGATGTTGGTTTTGCATAAAGCTCAACATTTTAACATTCTTGAGCTCTAACACCTATAAAGAGGCAACTTAAAAAAACCTAAAATATCTGATTATTTTGGTTTGTGTTTAGAACAAGGCTTTTTGCATTTCAAAGAACATTTGACTAGTTTAATATTGGATAAAGTTTGATCTCTTTCATCACTTAAAACATTTAATCTAAGATTCTGATTTGGGTTCCGGTTTGGGTACGTATATGGGGTTCGGGTATATGGGCACGATAATGTTTTCCTCCCTTGTGGGTTCGGGTTCGTCCGTATATGCATGCATGTATGTATGTTCAAACATCGAAGTTATAAACATAAAAATAGTGATACTCACAAATCCATAATAGCCAATAAAATTTAAAATAAATAAATTATATTACTGATATAGTTTAAGATTTTATGCATTACAAGTTGACATCAATCTGAACATGATCAAAAAACATAACTATGGGCTGGTTTTAACAAATCTATCAACAGTAATGTACTCAGATCTACAAAAAAAATCAATCTCTGACCATAAAATAAAATGAAGTAGATTGCTGTTCACTACTGTCATAAACTAAGGGCATTACGTAGACCAAATTAGGCTTGAATAATATTACCAAGCTGTTGCAAGAAACTATTGAAAGCTGATAAAAAGAGCATGCTGATGAACAAATCAGAACTTCATACCATAGTAACATGGAGATGCCCCCCACCTTTTTGCCTCACGTCTCGGAGACGGGGAAGCATCAAGGACTTGGGGACTCCATCCCTCGGTCCTTAGTGGCACCACCAGATTCCGCCACCCTCTGGTGTTGACTCTTTTCTGGTTTAACTGTTTATGTTCAATGTTTGATGTTCCAATTCAATGCAATGTTTAAGTATTTACTCATTTGCATCTTTATATCTTATATTGCAATACATCTTTTCATAACTAGCATTTTAAGTACCATATGAATTGTATATACAAACCCCCCTGCAATCCCTTGCCACCGTCCCCCCGCCATCCCCAACTTTAAGGCCCCTCCATCCCTTGCCCCGGAAACTTGTGCCCTCGTTCCGCCATCCCCTAGGGCGCTGTAACTATGATACATACATGAACGGATCTACAGCCCTGTGGTACTTCTTGGATGCCTAGGAGAAACCATCTAGTACCCTGGAAGAACCAGTACCAAAACTGTACCATTACTAGGATCCGGGCCTAAATAGAAGAATCCAGTAACTGAGCATTTAACGTGTACACAAAATTTAGACAGTATTTTTATGTATTCTCCTCATTGTATTGAATAGTCATACAAAACTAAAACATACTATTTCTTCTCTTGTGAGAATCATGGAGTTGTTAAGAATGTTCATGTTATACAATGCAAGGTTTGTTGTCTTATGTATAACTCTCTTGTGCCAATAGGGAGGTCCTATCAAGAAAGATTCTCCGCAAACAGTGTCTAGAAAGGGATTGGAAGCAAAGTCAACAAGAAAATCCAATTTTGACAAGGCTACAGACATAACTAGATTGCAGCGTTGGAAAGCTACTGGGGTTATCTCACTTTCTGAAAGTGATTTGGAGGTATGATTTCAATTTGATTCTTTTCTTCTGCAAGTTTATAATTGGTTTTGGCAAGCATGAAGGCTTCAAATAAAATTAATGGCTTCATAAAGACTTTCATTGATTTCTATTGGTTTTTACTTTTTTGTAGTTGGAGTTACATGGTACAGAGAGAACATATAACTAAAATATATATTTCATTAAAATTTTGAGGAATGTAAAGAGGATGATGTACAACAAATACATAAGTGTCTATTGAACAAATAGTTGTGTGATTTATAGGTCAGGGGTTTCAACTGTTCACCAGTAATTGGCTACTATGATCGTCAATCATATTTTTTTGCTTCATTAATAAACAGATTATGTACAAGGTGAAGTGAATAACCTATTTTGTATAGGAGTACACTTTTTTCTTTCAATGATTTGGTCATGATAAAGATTTCTGTTATGTTCCAGTAACTTTTTTTGTGTTCCTTTTATGTTTTCCTGTTTAGTTAAATTCGAAAAAAAAGATCAAAAGAACTAACATAATAATGTATGACCAATTACATAACCTGCAGTTTATTCACATGATCTGCCAAAGATCTCACTATGCGCACTATTGTTGTGTGTCCGTTGTTACAGTGTGACAATTAAAATACTTGGAATCCATTGAAAATAGTTTTGTATACATATTACCATTATCATTGGAATTATTCCTTACACCATTTTCATATCTCGATGTTGTATTGGGTAACCAGTTACACTCACATATTTAAGTTTTTAATTTATTTTTATTAAATAATTAGAACTATGCTGCAGATAATATCAATATTTCTCCATTTGAACTGCGAGGAGTCAATCCTTCATCATAGGTAACTGAACAAAAGGAAAATGAGAGCACGTACAGAAACAAAGTCATTCCAAAATGAAAAAACTATCAGTAGACCCTAAAGAAATGTGTTTGAGAAAACTCAAGTTTGGAAATGAGCCCTGACATTTGGTTAAGCTAAGGTTTATACTATCAAATGCCAGTGCATCATAAAGAGGTAGTTCTCTTTGTTGGAGCTATTAGATCAATGTAAGTTACAGGCTTCCTGCAGCAGTCCTCTGCCTCTTTTTCTTTTTATCTCTAAAACATCTGAAGGATGTGATTTAATGTATTTTGTTATAGTTTGGGCTTCCAACTTTTCTTCTTTCAAGGCTTTTATTCTGTTCTTTGACAAAATTCCCTTAGCTCCCAAAAAACTTAGTCAGCTCATCCATTATGGATTATACCTGTTGTATCTATACAGATTTTTCCGCATAGAGTAAGTATTCGTATGAAACACTATTTGTTTGTCATGTAGTTGATCATGTTCATGGTCACGCTTTTGAGCTCCGATCATTGTCATCATGTAGCCAGTGGCAGATGTTTTCCAATGCATCAGTGAGACAACTAGGAGGTTGGATGCAAAAGTTATTTCAATTTTTTAATTAAGACACAAGAGGTGGTGCTATAGTATTAAGCTGTGTGACTCACTTCTAGATTGGCAGAAGTTCAAAAATGTGTAAAAACGATGGTTTCTTGGTGGGTCGTGTGACTCACCAAAGAGGCACCGGAATTTAAACTAAGGAAAAGTCAGGACTACCTTTTTCAGGTTGTGATATTGCATTCTAATGTCAAATTTAGCAAAACATAAAAACTGGTGATTTCCTCAGGCATGTGACTGGCTAGGAAAGAACTAAAATAGTTAAAGTTCATTAAAACCAAAAGTGACAGCATAATGGGTTATCACATTTCTTACCATATCATGCCAAAGTTTATGAAACACAAAATGGTTGAATTATCAAAACCACGTACAATCTAGAAAGGGCGACAACAGTCGAAAATTTAAAATACACAACAGTCGAAAATTTAAAATACACAGGCCTTTTACAAGTTACATGCCACCCCATAGTGGTGGCAAATAATTTAATAAAACACAAAAAGGGCAAAGACTGCTGAATCACACAATCAAGCATACTTAGCATAGCATAACCAAATATTAACCATAATAAAAAGTGACAAGATTGCAACTCAGATACAGTTCAGGTAGCTGTTTGAGGAAAACCACAACCTCTAAAAACATTTCTTTCATCCCCATAAGAGCATGTATACATTTTCTTTTACTCATTATTTCATTATTCATCCCAATCTTTCTACGTGAGGGCAAAGGAAGATATTTTAGTAGGTTTCATTTTATTGTTTTCTATTAGAGGCCTTTTAACAAGCTCTATTACAGCTTTTCAAACGTTGGGTGTGTTGGTGTTTTCAACTGAGTTTCTTAAAAACCTCTAAAGACTAGCCATTCTTATGCTTAAGGATTATTAAGCTAGTTGCCAGTGAAAAGGTTCAGCCCTAAGGTTAATACCTTATGCACTTTTGGCTCTATAAAGAAAGGAAGGTGATCCTAAGACAATATCCTATTAACTTATCCTTTGTAACTTCATATTGTTCTTTTAGCATATATATTCTCTCAAATGAAACCCAAGACTTGTGATGTAGTTCATTTAGGCTAGGTTCTTTGGATTTGATTCTTGTAAGACTAGAGAATATTAAATCCTAATCAAAAACAAATTGAATATTAAAAGCCTTATTGATTTTTTGATTTAAAAGATTGCTTTACAACCCTAATCCTAAAATCCTATAGACCAGTGCCTTATTAAGGCAATAAAGTCAGATCAAAGCATAAGCATTTACAACTGCAACACATAATTTCAAATCGCTGGGCTAATAGATATAATGTCTTACACTAAATCTTCCATCAATGTTTATAATGCAACTCTTCTATTAGATCCTTTCTGATTATATTCAACCCCCTATATCTAGTTTAAAGCATATGTAACTATTCCTTTAGAATTGAGCAGAAATCAAGACATACACTGCAACAAAGTTACAAAGATGAAATAATGAAGACTTGCTCCAATATTTAAGAAGGATGAAACACTTTAAAACAGGAGACAGTTACACCAAACACCATTTTCTTTATCTGATTTGAAAGGATACTTCACAATTGCGAAATAATCTTTATGTCTTTCTGCTATCAACACCTAATACGAACACTGCCCTATATTCTCCTAAATACCAGAATTTCAAGAAGCAAGAGGAAGGTACAAGGGCTCTGAATTCCCTTTCATAGAACAAGGGAATAAAACAAGCTTCAAGCCAATGGTACAGGTGTCAATTCTTGATTTGACAGAATGATTGCAAATTTTCCTAAATTCTAGGATGCCAGAAATTAGAACAAATAGAAAGACAGAGAGAATGAGAGAAATCAGCTCCATTTCCAATTTCCAGACGATTCCTCTTTTTATGGATTCAAAACTTCCGGAGCAAAATGTTGGTTTGGAAGAAACATTGGCGCCTTGATGCTGACCACAATTATGTATTTGACTTGGGATGCAAAAATCACTCTTCATCTTCAACATGCTTCCCATTATGCAAATGTTGCATCACGAGGCCATGGATACTCCAACCACTAGAATTCTTTTGGCAATTCTCACAAATCATTTCGAAGGTAGGAAGTTCATCTAACAACTGGTTCGGACTTCCATTGTTTTATTGTCTTAGGATTTCCTTGTTTGTCTTTGATACTTGGAAAAACCTTGCACTCTATCTGATCAATTGTCTTCAATTTTTTCTCTGACTAAACTTCCAATTTTAGTGTGAATGCTGCCACCTCCTAAAGCAGCCTGATAGCACTTAATGCATACCTTAACTCTGGTGGCGTGTGTTAGTGAACAGTTTTTCCCTTTAAAGATCTTAACCGATTCTTGACTCTTCCCAATTTTAAGGAATACTACAAACACTAACAAATGAGTTTCTCTAATAGCAAACTCTCTCCATTCAACAGGTGCAGCTTCCTGACTTAAAAGATTTCTCAATTAAATCTTTATTTTAAAAGAATGATTACTGAAGATACTTTTAACCTGAAACTATAAGGCAAAGCATTCAATTCATAATGATGAAAAGAATGTGCAAGCTGAAGATTAATTCAAATTTTACAATAATAATTAGCCACGTGACTGATTACTAAGATGAAAGAGTTTAAGACGGGGAAATATAAATGAAGGCTACTCTGTCGTTTCAGATACAGTGACAATACAGAAATGCAAAAGATAAACTGGCTTCACATAACATTCATTCCCACAAGACAATGAACAATATGCTTTAATGAACCACAACATTTAGCATCCAAAATTCATATATATAATACCTTAAGATCTCATATATCTATTGCATCTTCTATATAAAAGTATCATAGATCCAAAATATGATAATCAAAACAAAAGTTTTCAGTATCAAGAGAGCTGACCCTCTTGTAATCATAAAAGCAACATTATATAGCCACGTAGGGCTTCCCGATTCAGTTTTAAAACTAACTCCTAGCTGAGTTGAGAAACTAACCAAAATTAACAAAGTTCTTGCAACAACTAACTAAAACAGGAGCCAAACTATTGGCTATTAGGCTCTAATCCTATCTAGTTTCCTGTTGGGGCAACAGGATCAGCTTGTTGGTCTGATTCTCTCGAAGTCCACCACTCGCTTCCTTGGACCTCTTGTACACGATTGCAAACTCGATTAGCTCCTTTTGCTGCGGGACTCCAATGTGCTCTGACCTTAGTTTCCACATGTTCTTAATTCTGTGAACATGGTCCATCTTCTTCTTGTGAGCCTCCAAGTGGTCTCTGCATATGATCATCATAGAATCTGCGCGGGCAATGGTGGTGAAGTCCTTGACTGTCAATTCCCTGATCTCTTTCATTATTTCCATCTTGTCCTGGAAGGATGCTAGCACTTCTTGTTTTCCCTTGTGAGGCTTGATGTCATTATCTAAAATTTTCTTAAGACATTCCATCTCCCTTAAGAGTTCAGAAGTTTCATCTAGCCCTTGTTCCATAACTATGTTCCTCCACTCCAGGTTAGATCTCGCAACAAATAGGAAATCAGTATCAATGGCTGCATTGGGTATATCTGTTAAGAACTTATTAATGCCATAGGTCTGGACTTCGGTGATCTGGATGATGTATTCATTCCACTTCACTTTTTCAGCCTCCCATGCATTTAGTTCAGACTCCAATTCAATCATTACTTTGTTTGCCCGTGTCTTGACCTCAGTGAACTTATTAATATAGCTAACCCCACTAGCCATCACTGTATCTACCCAGTCATTAAAAACTTTGGCCATTGACCTATCTCTCGTTAATTGGTTTCAACTGATCAACATTTTTCTCTTGCTTGAATTTTAGTAGCAAATTGGTTACTTAACCTTAATCTTAATCATTTTTCAAATTCATCTTAACCAAGCTATGACTTAATAAAACAGTGATTATATTGTTTGTTACCATATCCTTTGACGACTTTTTCTTTTCCAATTTCCTTTGCCACTCTTTTCTGATATTCTTCTCTTCTTGTGACAACAAAATCCTTGAACTCCTCATACTTTACTAATTCATCATCAGTAATGAATTCCCTTCAATCAAGTGTCCTAATATCACTAGATGGGTCATCTGCAATCTTCAAATTCTTCGATGCCATGCTCTGTGCCATCACAGGGACTATTTCCGGTGTCTGACCTGCTGGAGAAAGGAGAGGTGAAGGTGGACAATTAACAAGATTTGGAACCACTTGTTTTGGCTTTTTCTGTTCAGCTCCTCGAGTTTCTTACACATCAATTGTCTTTATTCCATTCTCCTTCAGTGGTTGCTCTGGCAATTTCAATTTCTTGGTTACAGGCTCTTCAGAGGTTTGGGGTTTTCCTTTCTGTACTATTTCCCTCTTCTACAGGGCCTCTACCCTAGCAATCAATTTCTCAGTCTTCACAAGAAAATCAGTTTCATTATGGAAGAAACCAGAGAAATTATGATCACTTTCCCTCCTTATCTCTTCTGCTTTTACAACCATGTACCATTTCTTCTCTGATAATCTTCGTCACTGATCACATCATCATCTTCATACATTATTTTATGGGTGAAATCTAATTTTGGGGTCGTCACAAAACCTTGCCTTTTTCATTTCTTATTCTATATGATCTCACACAGACTCTATCAAGTCCCATCCATATTGGCAGCAGTGAAGTCAGCAAACTTGCACTGTGTACAAAACAAAGAAGATCTCCTATGCTTCTTGAAATGGATACAATCAGCCCTATTGAGCTACCATATGACTTCTAGAAATACAATTCTCAGTGGCTGCTGTTCTGAGAAAGTCAATCACCTCTATTGGCACTCTTTCTTGTGGAATTCCACAATAGCTTATTACCTTTTACTCAAAGTGCTCCTCAAAAATGTTGAAATCAGAATTGGGACAAGTTGTATCTCACAAGTATGTCCAATAATTGACTGGCAAAGTCTGTCCTTGATGGTCCGTTATCTTGAGTTGTAGCTTATCATCCCACAGTCCTTTTTGTTTCCACAAGAACATTTGGAAAACTATGAGTACCACTTGAAATCAAATTTGCTTGCTTTAGCTTTTAGTTTTACCTTAACAAAACTCTCATGGAGTTTGTTGTCCAAGTATCTTGCATAATCAAATTCTGTATTTTTCATGGGATCTTGAACTTCTGCTCCCATACACATTATGTCAATTGGCATCAAGACCTAATATTTGACATAGGGCGTAATAGGTCGTGGCCAAATAATCTTCAAAAATATCTAATGCAAAAGGCTTCTCCTCAAATTGAGAATAAGGGATTGACTTCCCATCTGGTCCCTTCCATCTAAACTTTGATATAATGAGTCTTCTCTACAGACGAGGATGAACCTTGCATCTCTCCTCACGCTCATTCAAGTCAATATTTATTGACGAAGGTGTCTTCAAAACAAATATATTTGCAACGTCAATCTCTTATTCATATCAATAATTGCATGACCGATCAACACAACCCTTTTACTGATGTCATCTCTGCTCTATCAATCTAATGAAGTTAGCATCAACAAACACACTTGGTAGCACACCCTTGCCCATGTCAAGCTCACATTCGTTTCCCTTTCAAATTTTAGCCTCCCTCTTCTTGTAAAAGTTGTTAGACAACTCCCAACCCATCTCTGCAACTTGGCATCCCTAACCCTAACTTTGTTGTCCAATAATGTATCATTTATGCCGTCAAAGTCCAAACCCATGAATTGATAGTGACACTCTTCCTCATCAAATCCGCATTACCCTTATGGTGGATTGCTTTCTTACACATTTTCATAATTAATTCACTAAACTAGGGTTTGCGACTCTATAACCTAGGGTTTTGCAGAACTAGCCTGCAATTGTAAACAATATCATTGAAAAAACCCAGAGGACAAGCTGACTTTCTGCTTATGAAAAATTCCAATGCAGGATCAAGCTTCTTCTCATGACTACTATGCATCCTTTCCCTTAAACAATCTGGGTCACAACCATGAAAATCATAAAGTGAGAACCGTTCTATTTTCTGTACCATCCCTTCATTGATCTCTTCCTTTGCAATGGGACTTTCTGCCTTTGTGATAGGAACTTCTATCTCTACAGTGGGTCTGCCTTTTTAGTAGGAACTTTTACTTCTACTAAATCTTCATCTAATATGGCCCCAAGGCATCCCTTATGGCAGGCTCTTGCTCTTGATTTCTTTGTTGGGAAGTCTCTTTTCAAGCATTATTGCTTTCTCTATCTTGAAATAACTGAGTTATCTAATCTCCTTGTGACATCCTTGTCTTCCTTGTTTCAACTTCTTCCCTCTTGAAAGGATCAATTTCTTCTAACCTCAGGGGCCTACTAGGCAATGTTGGTGTCATCACTAGCGTTTGCCTCTTTTGCGGAGGTCTTTTGTTATGCTCATTGGGCCTCCTCTTCAGTTGTACATCTTGGACAATATTCTTTCCCTTTCCTCGTTCATTATTTTCGGTTTCTCACCATCGCTATTATGTGTGACTATGACTCATGGTTGAGAAGTTACACTTCCATATTCATCATGCGACAACCACTGGAGTTTCTGCAATTTTCCTACATATCCTTTGATTCTGTTCATGTTTGATTTGCCTCTTATTGTGGATCTATTCCTTATGAATGACTGTGGTTTCTTTGTCTTTGAGGTGCTTAATCAAAATTTTCTGCTTTCTGAATATAATGATTGACATGGTCAAAATCTTTGTGTTGAACAAGTTGATACACAAATATAATTTTGATCTTTGTAATTGTGCGTACTTTCCCTCCAATTGTACCCACAAATTTGCCTGGTCTTCAGAAGATTGTTTTTTTTAAAAGAGTTAGTCTTAGCATACCCAAGTCAAGAAAATAACTGTTGGCTCCAGAATTTGTATATATGTTATTGCTGATGTGACTTTGTAAGAATTTGCCTTAGGGAAAAATCTCTCAAGATCAAGAAGCTCAAGCACTAGCACAATATGGACCAATAAAGTATGATTAGAATAACAATATGATAATGAATAATGTACAAGTACACTAGAAGTGCCTGTATATAAAGGCCTCCAGAATGACTAGGAGTTAGCAGCCTCTAGAATGACTAGGAGTTAGCAAAATGATAAGCCTCACAACAAAGCATATGTCCACCAAGAGTGGATTATCCTCCATTGAGCACAGGAGTTAGTGCGATGATGAGAGGATAAGCTTACATAGGTGTGTCACGTAAAATTATGTTGTAGACACCATGTGCTTAATTAGAGTAGGAACAACTGTGTTGTCTACATGACAACTCTGTTGATTATGCAAACTCTAGTGTTGTAGACACCATGTGCTAAAATAGAGTTGCTAGCTGTTGTGTTGTCAACATGACAACTTGTATGAGTACGCATACTCCTAGGTGTCTAACCTAATAAATAATAAAATAATGCATTTATCCTAAGTAAACTTAAGTAAAGTGTAAATAATAATTATTTACACTAACAGGCTTGACGTGGTTCTCTTTAATCACACACCAATTGTGTCTCAACTGCATGCTTATTTTGATTCCTCCATAGACTGAATATCGCGGGCTCCAAATAGTATTTTCACTTCAATTTCTTTTTGTTCTTTATGACTGCACCATAATGAAAGTGCCTTTTGCTCATCAGAACTGTATTTGGCAATCTTCGTATGTGCGTCATACACAACCTGTTGTGTGTCAGATTTATGGTTGTTTCTGGATTAGGAGAAGTATCTTGTAGCTAGCACAAATATGTGCACGAGCTTATTAAACTCTTTGAAGCTTCCTTCTATTGAGAATATATCACGATGTAGAGAATTGAGATGTCTCTGAATCTTTGTGCTTGTTAATGTATTTTTAGCTTTAGTCGGATAAAACTTGTATAAATATAATGAACAACTTCTTGATTAAATATTATAGATAATGATAATATCCATTCGAAATATGTTGTGTCAATTGATATTTCTAATGGATATATCTATATATTATACCCATTATATATATACCACTTTATATCTCTACCTCTATTCAACCCAATAAATGTCTATCATTCATGAAATAAGCATAATAATAATAATAACAACATGTACTCTGTCACACATGCCACCTTGATCTTGGCAGTCTCATCTTCTCATGAGGGGAGGTCTTATTCCATCTGACATGTTATCAGACATATTGTTTGACTGCAGATACCTTCCTTCTTATGTGCTCAGTATTAATGAATGGACTTGTGCTATATGCACTTTATTATTAACGCTTAAACCTTGTCATATTTGTGCATTAGTAATTTGGTAAGTCAAACATATTGACGCGTCCTTCCGGTGTAGTGGTATGTGGGGGGTCACAACCCTTTAAGTATAGGTTATATATATTATAAGATTTTTTCTCTTTTGAAAAACATATAAGTTATCCAATGTTATTACAAAAGAGGGATATTAATTTAAGACATTTATAGAAACGTATTAAAGAATTTTCAAATTATAATAATCTGATAAAATGAACAGTGCTGAATACAATGTTTTGTCATTTGATTACCACAAGCATAATTGTCTGCTGTCAATCCAATATCAGAGTTGCATCCCTCTTGTAAAGATTCTTCACATGTTGATATGCTAGGTTTCTTTGAATCATTGTGGAGAGCATAGTAATCTTGCTTTGTGATACTGCCTCTGGAATCCTTAGTAGAAGGCAAAGATGAGCAAGCCTTCGTCCTTTCCTTCATTTTCTTGAGAGACTGTACATCATCAGCAGAAGAACTATTAACAGAATTCATTTATATTGATCTCTCACCCCAAATCTCTTCCCTGTCTGCACAATCATCATATAAAGTAGAAAAGAGATTCATTTCCATGAATTTTCCATCCTTATTTTATAAATGGAGACCTAGTTTTTTGCCAAAAATTAGGGTTCCATCAGAAGGCAATAAAGAAACTAAGACATTACATTTTAAGTATATGCTGTAGTTCCTGATGCGACAATAAAGACATTATTGATTCAAAATGAATTGGGAGTAAGAAGAGGAAAATGGGTAATCACCATTCAAGAATATGACATGGAGATACAACCAATGAAGCTAGTCTGTAGACAGGCATTGACATACACAATTGCTACAAGAGGACCCTAATTAGTGCAACAAGTTTATGTGGTGGAAGAATTATCTTCCAATGAATGGTATGATGACATTGTCTATTAGCTTGTAAATGACTAGTGTACCTCTCACCTAAGTCCAATGCAAAAGAGAGCTTTGAGATTGAAAACTCCAAAGTTTATGCTTCAAGGAGCTTGTTGTATAGAAAGAATCATGATGGGATTTATTTAAGATGTGTAGGAAAAGAGGAAGCAAAGTAGATCATTGAACATTTCCACAACAAATTTGGAACCAGTCATGAAGGCAATAATCTCAAGGGTAGGATACTATTGGCCCACATTATTAAAGATGAATAGGAAAACATGAAAACTTGTCACACTTGTTAAATAGATGTTCGAGAAAAGAATCCTATTATGCCCCTGCAACCTGTCATTGAATTGCAGCCATTTGCTAAGTTGGGCTTAGATTTTATTGCTACGATTAATCTGCCTTCCTCGATACAACACAACTATATCCTGACTATTGCACACAATGATGTGAAACGTAAGCTCTTAAACAATGAACTATGGATGTGGTCATTAACTTCCTTGAAGATTATATTATCACTAGATCTGGATGCCCACATGCTTTGGTTTGTGAGAATGGCTCAACATTTTCATCTTTGAAGATTTCCAATTGGGAATTTGACTTCGGGATAACATTAAAGTTCTTATCCAACATTTATCCCTAGGGAAATGGATTGGCGGAATTGAGAAATAAGACCTTGCTATGTGCTATCAAGAAGTCGCTAGACAAAAATCTTAAGGACTGGCACACACAATTGAAGTTTTCCCTTTGGGTAGATAAAAGTAGATCAAGAGCTCTTTGGGAATATCTCCCTATCATTTGGTCTATGGACATTTAGAAGGTCAAGAGGTGGTTTGATAGAGTGGCCAGATCAAGGACTTTCGGATTTCTGACCTGGTTCTATGCTAGGATAAGGCACATGAGACAGAGATGATCATGATAAGTTTGACAATTTATGGATGGGTCCTTATCAAATGTCTGAAATCCTAGGAGATAATGCATGTAAGTTGAAGACTTTCATAGGAGAGGAAGTTCCATTGCTTATTCCTTTAGGAATAGTCTATGCCTAGTTCCTTTACCATGCTTTAAATGCACTCTTAAGTGTGAAACTTACCATTTTAAGGAATTTTCCAAGGAATGAAAAATCTGCCTCATGAGCTTATATTCACCCATGAGCGCAAAATCCATAGGATTGAGGAAATTTCAGAAAGGTTAGGATTTATTACCTAGCAGGAACAAAATTCAGTTCGAATGCCAAAAATCTGCCTCCAATGGCAATATCTACTAATGTTCCTATGGATTGGAAAGCAAAAAATAGGTGCCTATTTTCCTTTTCTAGATTGGCATATATGGGTGTCATTCCACCATTGATGCCAAGTATATGGTGGGGAAACTGCTAGGTTCAACTTCAAGCTTTTCTATGAAAAGCGTGTAGCTGACACCAAAGGAATTATGGTATAAATTTTGGAAGTAGATATGAACACGTGGCATAGACATAAGATTATTATGCAATTGTGTTGATGAATTGGAGGTCAGCAGGTGATAACATTGTTGGAGGAGCATAAATTTGCTGACTAAGATGACTATCAAGGGACTTTCAGACCTAGAGATTGAGGTTTCATCTCCTTCGTTCATTGCAGCAGATACAGATCAACAACCCTTTGTAATGTCCCCTCTTGTGACATAGCTGATTTTTGCCCCCAAAAACTAGCAATTCCAACTATACAATTTAGCTACAAGGAGTATTCTATAAATAAATTACACATTTGCTGTAGAACTTAGAGATGATTGTAATTAATTAACATGAAATATTGTGATCATAGATAATCCCTATAGAATACAAAATATTCTAAATGCATTTGGATCCATTTCATGGTTATTCCCAACAGCCAATCATATCATGAAATTCAATGGGAAAGCATGACAGGGCGTTGGGAGTCTGTCCTCAATCAGGCCTAAGTACATGGATTGAGCCTCGTAGTCATTTGTCCCCTTGGCCTCAAGTATTGGTACATCCATCTTAGGGTTGTCGTACTTAATGAGGTAATCGGTACTGCTGCATCTCCATATCACATGATTCACATTGATTCCAGATATGATTGGAATTCAAATAAATAAGTATCTCCACCTGTTTACTTTAGATGAGAGTTTTCAGAGAGAGTTCAAACATTGTGCCTATATTTTACAATAATCATAAATTGAACTCATCTAAAAAGTGGTTACTAAGTTTTCTGTTTAGCTGGCAAGGTTATTGAATTATGTCAATATAGAAAGACTTATGCCGTTAATTTGGCCTCACTTTAGGTATTGCACTGTGTTCAGGGAGTGGAAGCAATGAACCTCCCTGATGGGGACACAACAGAAAAGGGGAAATTATATTAACTGAGAAAATAAGCTAGTACAAACAGTACAGAGAAAATAAACTTCAAAACATGCCCTAAGGGCTTACAATAGCATAAATCTGGAGATAATTTCTCCTTTCAGTACCTCCTCTCAAACTCCACCCCGAAACTGCCTTTTACAATGCCAGAAATCTCCTTAAATAGACCCCGGGGGGTTTAGGACTAGGAGTACATTCTAGAAAGTGCTAGTAGGCATCCACCGACCAAATAGAAGGTTCCAGAAGCTGCGTTAGAAGTCGGCGTAAATCTAGAAGAATCTAGAAACGGTAACCGAACTTCTGGGAGGCATAACTTTTGAACCGTAGCTCCGATTGACGAAGCGTTTACATTTCCGAAAAGCTCTCGAAGCGCTCTATAGCCCTATTGAACAGCTTCGCTCATCCCCCATTTTTCGGCCCTTTTCGAGGTCATTTAATGCCCCTAACTTGACTTTGAAGCATTCTTAGGAGGTCTCCAAAACCCGAAAAACTGCAATAACTTTCAAACCGTGGGGCCTTTTGACCTGATTCTTTTTCTGGAATGCTCTAAATTACAATTACATTCATCTAGCCAATTTACGCCTCCTAGTTCACCAAAATGATGGCTCAATTACATACTCCTATTTTTTCGGGATTTACACGAACACTGATAGTAGAACTGTGAGAGTTGGAACCTTTATTTGACCCAAATGGGTATCCAAAAATGAAAACACATGAAACAGAAACTAAGTCTAAGTATATTTTTTTTGGGTGACACAGAATTGCCCTTATACCTTTGGATGCTCCTGCATCAGACACCCAGGGTAGATTGAAAAGTGACCCTGTCACTTTATGAATGATAGAGGAAATCCCAAATGGGAAACCTCAGCTGCTGAAATCCAAGTTGAGTCCTCGATCGGTCGTCCTTTCCATTTGACCAAATACTCTTCATACTACCTGTTTTTGGTACTCCTACCCACACGATGATCTAGAATGTCTTCTATCTCCTCCTTCTTAGAAGTAGGAATCAGACATGGCTCTAACACCAGTTCCTCATCTGCACCATCATCATGATATTCTGTTAAATCTGCAATGTTGAAAATGGGAGAAAATACCATCTGGCAGCTCCACTTCATATGCATTTCCTGAGTCATGTTTCTTCAAAATTTTGCAGGGGCCAAATTTCTTCATTTTCAGCTGCTTGTAAGTACCGGCTGGAAATCTTTCTTTTCGTAAGTGCACCATGACTAGATCCCCTACTTGGAATTCCTTATGTCTTCTCCTTTGATCAGCCCTAGCTTTATACTCTTGATTCATCTTGGTAATGTGTGCCTGAACCTCCTCATGTAGACGCTTGATATGTTCAGCAAATTCTTCCGCTTCAGCACTTGTCCTCTCCCCTTGCTCTATCTTAATTCTGGAGCAGTCCTTGGGCTATTACCATATACAATTTGGAATGGTGATTTTCCAGTACTCCTATTTATAGAGTTATTGTAAGCAAACTCTGCTTGTGGTAGAATCAAATCCCATCCCTTGGGCTTATCCCCAACTAAACATCTCAGCAAATTACCCAGACTTCTATTTACCACTTCTGTTTGGCCGTCAGTTTGTGGGTGATGCGTGGAACTGAATTTCAAATCTGTTCTCAACTTCTTCCACAATGTCCTCCAGAAATACCCCACAAATTTAGTATCTCTGTCAGAAACTATACTCCTTGGGAGACCATGTAGTCTCACCACATCTCTGAAGAACAAGTCTGCAATATGGATAGCATCATGAGTTTTGTGGCATGGAATGAAATGTGCCATTTTGGAGAACCTATCAACCACCACAAATACTGAGTCATTACCCCTTTGTGTCCTCGGCAATCCAAGAACAAAATCCATACTTATGTCCTCCCATGGCCTTGATGGAACATGCAATGGCTGATATAGGCCAGTATTGTGACTAAACCCCTTGGCAACTTGACAAACCTGGCAACTCTGTACAAACTTCTTCACATCCTGTGAAATTTGAGGCCAAAAATAATGTTCTCTAAGAATGGCAATGGTCTTATCTCGACCAAAATGTCCTGCCATCCCTCCACTGTGTTTCTCCTTAATCAGATTTTCCCTCATGGAACTCCTTGGAATGCATAATTGACTACCTTTGAACAACATGCCATCCTGAATCAAATAGTCTAACCACTTGGTTCTGTCTACAGCAACGGGCTCTTTACAAGCTTTCCATGCTTCAGCAAAATCAGGATCCTCGGGGTACAAATTCTTGAGTTCATCAAACCCAACTACTTCAACCTGCATTACTGTAAGCAACAACTGTCTCCTACTTAGTGCATCTGCTACCCTGTTAGATTTTCCACTTCTATGCTTCAACACAAATGTATAACTCTGCAAGAATTCTACCCACTTCATATGCCTCTGATTCAATTTACCTTGGCTATTTAGGTACTGTAATGCCTGATGATCAGTATATAAAACAAATTCTTTTGGCAATAAATAATGCCTCCATTTCTTTAAGGCTTGAACTATTGCATAGAACTCTTGATCATAAACAGAATACTTCTTCTTTGCATCATTCAATTTTTCACTAAAATATGCAATAGGCTTACCTTCTTGGCTTAATACAGCCCCAATAGCGCTGCCACTGGCATCACAATCCACCTGGAAAACGTTTCTAAAATCTGGAAGTGCCAACACAGGCTGTTCTGTCACCTTCTTCTTCAGCAATTCAAAACTTCTCACAGCTGCTACAGTCCATTTGAACTCTTTCCTATCCCCTCTTATTGTATCAGTTAGGGGTGCACATATGCCACTGAAATTCTTAATAAACTTCCTGTAAAAACTAACCAAACCATGAAATGATCTTACCTCAGTAGCAGACCTTGGAGTAGGCCATTCCAAGATGGCTTTTACCTTCTCCGGATCCATTTTGAGACCTTTGGGTGATATAACAAACCCCAAATAGACTAACTCCCTTTTTGCAAAGATACACTTCTTCAGATTAATTAACAGTTTCTCTTCCCTTAGCCTTTCAAGGACACTACGAATATGCAATAAATGTTCTTCCAAAGTCTTGCTGAAAATTAAAATATCATCCAAATAAACAATAACAAATTTTCCCAAGAACTTCTTAAGTACCTCATTCATGACCCACATGAAGTTGCTTGGGGCGTTCGTCAATCCAAAGGGCATGACTAACTACTCATAAAGACCCTCCTTGGTCTTGAAGGCTGTTTTCCACTCATCTCCTTCTCGAATCCGTATCTGGTGATAACCACTCTTGAGATCTATCTTTGTGAAGTACTGAGCACCACTCAAGCAGTCCATAAGATCATCCATCCTTGGAAAAGGAAATCGGTACTTGATGGTTATCCTATTTATAGCTCGAGAATCTGTACACATCCTCCACTCTCCATCCTTCTTTGGTGCGAGTACTGCAGGTACTGCACATGGACTCAGGCTCTCTCGAATCAAGCCCTTCCTCAACAGCTCCTGAACCTGTCTATTTAGCTCCTCTGTTTCAGTAGGAGTCATCCTGTGAGCAACCTTGTTAGGCAAACTTGCTCCTGGAATCAGATCTATTTGATGATTGATTTGCCTTACTGGTGGCAATCCATCTGGAACATTATCAGAGATAATATCTCCAAATTCCCCTAGTAAATCTGAAACTTCAAGTGGTATTTCACTACTACCTTCTTTATCTTTCCTAGTAATCAAAGCATAGCTCATATGCTAATGTTTCATGCCATCTAAAAACTTCCTTTCATCAACAAGACAAATCCTAGCACTGCTACATACCTTTTCACATTCCTTTTTCATGGGCTTCAATTTGTGGCAAACTCCATCCTTTGTCAGAGAGTATGTGTTTGCATGTCCATCATGTACTGCATGTCTATCAAACTGCCATGGTCTACCCAACAATAGATGGCAAACATCCATTGAAATAACATCACAGAGAACTTCATCATGGTAACTCCCAATTTTGAATTTCACTAAACATTGTTCACTTACCAGGACCTTATGATCATCTTTTACCCAAGCAATCCGATAGGGCTGGGGATGTTTCTCCCTCTTGAGCTTCAGCTTAGAGACCATCTCTTCTGATACCAAGTTATCAATGCTACGACCATCAATGATCACGTCACAACATTTATCCTCACACTTGCATCTGGTACGGAACAAACTCCTCCGTTATCCTGGTTCAATCTCACCACTTAGTAGGACTCTTTCATTTACCGAGGTCTCTCCTCTTTCTGCATCCTCTAAATGTGATGATTGTGCATCCTCATCCACATGAGCAACCCTAGCTTGGCCCTCAGCTCTCCTATCTGTCCTTCCTTGTTGTTGAGGGCATTCAAAGGCACGATGACCTTCTTCATTGCAATGGAAATAGGTACCACGGAAGCCTTCTCTTCCTTGTCCACGTCCTCTACCTCTTCCTCTCTGATTTCCAAAGTCTTGATCATGGGAGCGGTTGAAACCCTCATTCCTTTGGTTCCTGCTAGTACCCACATCTTCATTTTTCTTTTGGGTTTCATGGCGGCCTCCAGATGATCTACCGCTTCCCCTTCCTCCTTGACCGCACCCTCTTTGTCTTCCTTCAAACCTTTTATTCAGCTTCTCTTCAACTCGTAGGGCAAACTGGTATGCCTCTTCAACGCTGGTCATTCTTACCAGACTTAATTCCTCCTGGATGCTAGGTCGCAACCCACTGATATAACGAGCAACCTTCTCCTTATTTGCTTCTGCATGCCCCGCTCTAATCAAGAGTCGGTAAAATTCCTCTGTATATTTTTGGACTGATCTTCCTGCTTGCTTTAACCCATGCATCTTCTTAAACAAATCAAGCTCGTAGTCCATAGGAATGAACTGCTTCTTCAATTTGCCCACCATGCGATCCCATCTTGTGATCTTCTCCTTTCCTCTTCTGTTTCTTTCCAATTGAACCTCTTGCCACCAGATTTTGGCATGGCCTTTCAGTTTGGCCAAACTTAACCCTATCTGGGTCCCTGATATCCTCATACTCAAAGTATTCTTCCAGTTCATTGATCCAATCGATCAACTCATCTGGTTTCAGATTTCCTGAAAATACACCCACTTCAAGTGTAGGTCTTTTCCCAAACTTAGTAATGGCCCTAAAAAGCCTTTCCTCTGCATGATTTAGAACTTCCCCGTCAAATTCCCCTTTTGGTCCAATTTCATCTTCTTCGTTGTCATCTTCACTTTCATCACCTGCGGCCACAATTTTTCCTCTATGGAGCTCCTCCTGGAATGTTTGTACCTGCCTTTAGAGAGCTCTAATCTCCTTAGGATTAATAGCTCTGGCCCTTCCGCCACGCTCTCTTCGTGGAGGCATCTTCTTAACTCAAACCCACAACCACACAGTCTTGGTGCAAACTGCCTCACAGTCGGCGCTCTGTTTACACACTCAGGAAAACCTGCTCTGATACCACTTGATGGGGACACAACAGAAAAGGGGAAATTATATTAACTGAGAAAATAAGCTAGTACAAATAGTACAGAGAAAATAAATTTTAAAACATGCCCTAAGGGCTTACAATAGCATAAATCTGGAGATAATTTCTCCTTTCAGTACCTCCTCTCAAACTCCACTCCGAAACTGCCTTTTACAATGCCAGAAATCTCCTTAAATAGACCTTGGAGGGTTAAGGACTAGGAGTACATTCTAGAAAGTGCTAGTAGGCATCCACCGACCAAATATAAGGTTCCAGAAGCTGCGTTAGAAGTCGGCGCAAATCTAGAAGAATCCAGAAACGGTAACCGAACTTCCAGGAGGCATAACTTTTGAACCGTAGCTCCGATTGACGAACCGTTTACATTTCCAAAAAGCTTTCGAAGCGCTCTATAGCCCTATGGACCAGCTTCGCTCATCCCCCATTTTTCGGCCCTTTTCGAGGTCATTTAATGTCCCTAATTTGACTTTGAAGCATTCTTAGGAGGTCTCCAAAACCCGAAAAACTGCAATAACTTTCAAACCGTGTGGCCTTTTGACCTGATTCTTTTTTTGGAATGCTCTAAATTACAATTACATTCATCTAGCCAATTTACGCCTCCTAGTTCACCAAAATGATGGCTCAATTAGATACTCCTATTTTTTCGGAATTTACACGAACACTGATAGTGGAACTGTGAGAGTTGGAACCTTTATTTGACCCAAATGGGTATCCAAAAATGAAAACACATGAAACAGAAACTAAGTCTAAGTATATTTTTTTTTTGGGTGACACAGGATTGCCCTTATACCTCTGGATGCTCCTACATCACTCCCCCATTACATCAGTCGCATACACACCTTCTTATCACAAAAAGGATACTCATACCATATTGGAAAATCTTAATCACCATCCATGCCTTAGTTTTTGGAGACAAGCTTCTAAAGTTTAAATGTTGAAGAATTTAGTAGTACTTAGGGAGAAAATAAGTCAATGTGACAGTGGCTTTGATCAACTAGCATACAAAAACTAGGGACAGTATATTTGCAATTGATGGGAGTCTAATTGTTGCAGCACCACTACAATTTTTATATAAGAGTCGGAAGACAGTCATTGTCAAAAGCCCTGTATGTGAAGCTTAAGAAACAAAGTTAAGCATTCACCTTTTCAAATTTCAGCTTCGCTTGGTTTGTTTGAGTTATTTCTGATATCAAATTATTAATAAATTCAAATAATTTTTATATATTATTTTGATTACCACGTCTATGCTGAACCTCAATTCTGGAATTAGTATTGTGATCTGCACTTGCAGAACCCATCATCACGTGCCTAAAATTTGGAGAAACATGAAGGTAATTAAAACAAAATTTTATTTAGTTTCAGATTGACATGCCATCGAAAAGGCTATTCCTATTCAACTTTTTACTTCACATTACTTTGGTCCTTTGATTTCCATATGTGGTGCATCACGTTCTTGGTATTATCAGACCAACATATGTATTGACAGTTTGTCTTTGACTTTTAATAAGTGGCTATCATTCCTGCTATGCACTCATGTCTGTTGTGTGGAGATCAGACAAGAATTTATTCCATATATTTGATACAAAAATGGAACTGTACTTCCCTTTATGTTCTTTCTTTTTTATTTGTTACACAGCCTTGAAAGGTTTCCTTCCATTTTCAATTAGAATAATGGATTGTTAAATAGTTTTAGATTACTCCTTTTCTAGGTTGGTCATAATTTCTATTTCATGATCCCATAAATTCCAGTGCTGTTGGTTTTGTCTCCAGTGAAAATCGATGAGTTAATGTTGGAGATATTAAATATGATTTTATGTGGTGCTTGGTTTGGAATTGAATAGGTAGTACCACAAGATGTTTTTGCTGCCGGGGCGTCAACACGAGTACTAGATATTGGTGATAACCGCTTGCAAGAAGTACCAGCTGAAATCGGAAACCTCAACAATTTAAAAGTACGAATTTGCATTTTTCTATACATTTTATTTGATGACTTTTTGTTGTTGTTTTTGCAATCTTTTGCAGTCACTAATTTGGAAGCTTTAGTCTTTTAACCTGTAAATAGTTGTGCTTTTTTACTTCTTGTGAAGTTCATAACTTAGGTGACTCTCAAGCTGAAAATAATTTAGAATGGATATTGATGTTTGGGTTATTTTAATTGCAGAAATTACGTCTCACTGCAAATAATCTCTCAGATGATAGAATCAAGTGGCAAGGTCTTGTTTCTTTGAAATGTTTGACGGTTCTCGCATTAAACAGTAACAGGTTGATCCTCTTTACCACACAAACTGATGGTTAACATGCCTGGACATTAAACAATTTTTAGTAGACCACGCAATGAAATATGAATGCATAATACTTGCATGCAAATATCACCTTAGTACATGAAATGAGATTACGTTTACGCACATGCTACGCAAGAACACATTTACACAGACACTTATCTGATGTACAACTGTATACAACTTAGATTACATTGTTCACTTCAATGCCTGTTCTCAACTAACTTTACCACTGCCATTGTTCCCAATTTTTTTGGCAAAGATTTATAGTGCTGTGTAGAAGCTTTTGCCAGCTGTTTATTTGTGATGCTTGTAATATTTTTTAGAAATTAGATAAGCAAGATTTGGGTCATAGCACAAGCAGTTTGTATTTACACAAACACACCCACGCACCATCCCATCCCTAGATTAAGAAATATTGAAAAAATAAGAGATGTTTTACAAGGAAAAAAATAGTAGTATCACAATGTTGGACTGTTGAATGAAACTTGCAAGATCCTGGAAAAATGAAAGAGTCAACATTAGACATGTAACTATACTGCCAAATCCTGATCATTACTTGAAAAACTTACAGTTGAAGACATTCCAAATAAATTAAATTTTAGTATTTATGTCCATGTTAATGTTTTTGCTCAGAAATTAGATAAACAACAACAAAGAAGAGTAAAAACTATACACAAAAAGCTCAAAATTTATCCTAGGAAAACCCTTCCACTTGAAGGGAAAATCCCAGCCACACCAGCAAAATATCTCTTTTATTGATGATAAAAATGTTTGGGTACAAGGCTTTCACTTTCTTGAATTACAATATACCAGGCAATCATATAAATAGATTGCGTAAGACTCTTCGTCTTTCACACGAAAGTCTCTCTGAGTCCCAAAATGAGACCTTTCATATTTCCACATATTCAACACTTCACATTTTCATATGACATATGACATGTCTTTTTGCATAATATTAACTTAAATATATTCACATATATCTCTTTCAGCTGAAGATGATCATAACGGTCATAACAAACATATTTCTATCTCATAAAATCAGAGATAAAGATCTCTATCGCAGCTACTAACTTCATTAGTCCACAAATATCAAATAATATCAAAACCAATGTTCCCATTTTTTTTTTTCGCAAAGATTCATGGTGTTGTGGAAAGCATATGCCAGCCATGTTTTTGTGGTGCTTAAAATATTTTTGAGAAATTAGATAAGCAAGATATTGGTCATATCACAAGCAGTTTTTATATACCCAAACACACCCATACCCATCTCTTTTCTAGATTAAGAAATATTTACAACAAGCAAAGACATTTTACAAGGAAAACAATATTAGTATTGAAATGTTAGATTGTTGAGTGAAACTTACAAGGTCCTGGAAACATGAAAGAATCAAACATTAGACATGTATATATGTTGCCAAATCCTGATCATTGCTTGAAGATCTTATAGTTGAAGAGAATTCCAAATTGTAAGAATCACTTTGATACCACATAAGAATTGCTTTGGTACCATGTAAGAATTTTCTTATTGCAGAAACAACAATAACAACCACCCAAGATCTAGAGGCCAATGAATAGCACAAAGATGAGAGACAAGATTGGCAAGAATAAACTATATTCTCCTCAATATGCAATAACTGAGCCGAACTGAACTGCACATAAGATAGTAAATCCAATAAATGTGCAAACTCCTAGCTGTCTCAAATGCAAACTACTATGTATGCATTATCCTACGTAAGCTTAAGTAAAGTGTAATTAGATGAATTATTAATTACACCAACACAAATGAATTAAAGTTTAGTATTTATGTCCACATATATCAAAAAATATCAAAACCTCATGCGAAGATAAATATTGTTAGTGACATTGCTTGGAACCAATTTCACAAGGCTTGGACTTGACTTAGACTCAACAAGCTGGTTTTTGACTCTTACTTTCCTTGAATTCGGCAAGAAGGTTTTTGATTCAGACTCAGACTCGATTATCTAGATTGGATGCAAACTCAAAATATTGGAAAACACTTGAAGTTTAGAGACAATAACCTCATCAAATGGAAGCTAATTTGATCACATACACAAGTATACATTGATCAAGAGTATAAATGCAAATTTTAGCTGAAGGAAATAAAATAGATAAATTTATGTTGTCAAATATTTACAAACCTTATGTAATATGAAATCCATGATATCAAAAGTTCTAACAAATATTTAAAAAAGCCAAAAGTATATGGCTTTGAGGAGCTTGCATCAGTCAGCCCTCTTGCTTGGGCGTGTAAGATATGTCCTAGATTATGATGTAGACACGATCTCCTGTGTCTCAGTGACACTCACATCAACATCCAATTTATTTGCTCATGCTGTGTCATTTGGCGATGTCTATGCAGCCATCAGATTCTCTAATGTTACCAAGCTTAGTAAAAGTTCAAGTTTCTGATGGCTGCAGAGACACTGGGGTATCCTCCTCTGCCACAGCTGCTGCCTCTGCCTCTCTATCCACCTAGTCAACCCGATCATGTTCCTCATCACTAAAGATAAAATTCTCAGCCTTATTGATCCTATCTGATTGTGGATCAACCTTCTCTTGTGTGATGGGTGATAACTCACTATCCAAACTTTGTATGTGGAAAAGGCAAAGGTTGTAGTGAACATAAACTAGATCATTTAACCTTTGTATTGACATTCTATTGTGCTTCTTGGAGTGTAGGTGCTAAAAATACTCCAATTGTGCTCACAACATAAAGCATTGCATGGTTGGCTCAGTACTTGAACTGCAATCTGTTGTGTTTTAAATACACAAGCCTTATCGCAAATGGGGACCCCTTCTTTTTACCTCTTTCTAGCTTGGTGTTTAGCGTAGTTGTCCTTAGCTTGGTAGCATTTTTTACAGTTTGTTACTCTCCTAGTTCTTAAAATCTGGGTTTGAGGAGGATTTCATTTGGGAAATCAGCCTCTAGGTGATGGTATCCCCTTCAATCCTTACTTGAGATGATGATTATCTTGGAAATCCATGTTTGGAAGTAAGAATTGTCAAAGTTGGAAGTTGGGGGCAAAATTATAAAGGATTTCACACGTTTGAAAAATTGTCCAAAGATTTCAAAATGATGTCAAGACAAGGTGTTAGATGGAAAGTTGTGGAGTTGCGATGTAAAATGAAATGAAAATTCAATACTTGAAAAAAAAAATGTTAAGTGAGTAGAAACAAAAATTCCAACCATGAAAGGGAAAATAACCAAAATTCTAAAAACCCTTTGTTGAATTTTTTTTAAAGAGAATTCCAAGTGAAAATGAAAATTTCCTTAGAATTCCAGCTCAAATCCATGGTTTTCTTTAATTTCCAGCTAAAATAAACATCCCATTGAAATTTCTAGGTAAAAGGCAGCATGACATTGAATTTTCCAGCTAAAAGGCACCATTATGTTGAAATTTCCAGCTAGAAAATACAATGACACTGAAATTTCCTGCTAAAAAGCACCATGACATTGAAATTTCCATCTAAATGAAGACATGGAGATGTTGCCCTTAGGAATAAATCAATTTTAAAATTTCGAATGCAACAAAAAAAGAAACAATAAAAGCCTACCTGACTTGGACAAGGAAATGAAAGTTTGAAAACCCAAATGAAGTACTCCTAGTGTCGACTGTTATCAAAGAAAACCATCATTCATTAAAGATGAAATATATATGAAGGATGGAAGATTATCATTTACAAATCATTCAAGTGCAAAGTTTCCCATAAAAGGAAGTGAATCAAGAGTAGAGGTGTGATTTCTATTAGATTAATATTATTATATTTCTTATTTAATGGTTACTTAATGTACTCTAGTTAATTTTGCTTTTTTCTATTTTTGCATTCTGTACCTGATTTTTCGTTTAGAAAAATCATTATGGTCATTGGAGCTTTCATCTCCATTGTGAATACACCAATCAATTACCATTTCATGGTATTAGAGCAAGAACAATGTTTTCAGAATGTTCTTTTTTCCATAAAAATTCGTAGTATAGCTAAGTAACTGAAGGATTTGATCAATACAAATCCACAAAGCCTTCGAATACCTGCATGCAAAAACCTATCACAGAAGAAAAAGACAAGAGAAGGCAAAGGGTTTTGCTCTGAAAAATGTGCTAATGTATTTTCAGCAATGAAAGAGATAATGAAATACAAAGGAGATCAATCCTTATAAAAGGAGATCAAAACCCTAAAAAGGGTAACCTAAAAGGAAAAGCTATTTAATAATTAATAATTAATTATTAAATAGAGATGCAAAAGGTGCATAAAGTAAAATCTTAAGAAGGGAGTAAAGCAAATTTAATAAATGAAATTAAATCAACGCTTTACTCTAACACCCCCCCTTAAGATGAGCAACAATGCAGTTACAAACAATGCAAAAAAAAGCAAGGAAACTACAATGCAAAGCCTAAAGCAAACTTGGGTCCCGGCAACAAGGCCTGATGAGGTACCCAATAACAACTAAATCTCTATGAAACGGAGAAATAGAGAAAACCCAGTGGGAAAAACTCTACTCCAAAAAGAGATAGCAGTAAAAAGAAGGAAGGAAGGACTCATCAGTGAGACCCCCCAAGGACAACTTCCTTCACCCCAAGCATAGAACGCAGCTTAAGATACCGCGGGGATGCAAAAGGTTTAGTGAAGATGTCTGCAACCTGCTCAGCAGTAGGAATGTACTCCAAGCTCAAAGCACCATCCTGAATGAGATGCCTGATGAAGTGCATGTGAAGCTCAATGTGCTTGGTCTGCTGATGCTCAACAGGGTTGCGTGAAATGTGTATAGCACTCTGACTATCACACCATAGAAAGGTGGGACTATCAGGAGGAGATCCAAACTCTGTCATCAACTGTCGAAGCCACAAAACCTCCTGACTAGCTAATACAGCTGCCCTGTATTCTGCCTCTGTAGATGATAATGCGTGAGCATGCTGCTTTTTGCAAGACCATGTGATAGGACCAGAACCAAGACAAAAAACAAAACCAGAAGTAGACTTGCGATCATCAATGTCACCAGCCCAGTCTGAATCTGTGAAACGAACAATGTGAGGATCCCCTGATGTGTAGTGAATGCCATAACATGTTGTACCGCTAATATACCTTAAGATACGTTTGGATGCTTGCCAATGACTCTCATGAGGATTATGAGAGAATCGAGAGACAAGTCCAACCGCAAAGGAAATATCAGGACGTGTGTGTGTCAAGTACAACAAACTACCCACAAGCTGTCTATATAGAGTGGAATCCACTGTAGGAGTAGAGCAAGTGGTAGATAAAACAACACCTGACTGAAAAGGTGTGGGGGCAGGCTTGCAATCAAGCATGCCGAATCTCTGAAGCATATCATGAGCATACTTCTGCTGGAGTATGGCTATCCCATCTGAAGACTGAACAACCTGTAGGCCCAAAAAATAGTGCAGAAGGCCAAGATCTGTCATCTCAAACTGCTCTCTCAATGCTTGTTGAACACCCTGTATCATGGAGAGTGAGCTTCCTGTGATGATGAGGTCATCAACATAAAGCACAAGTATCAATAAGTCAGTCCCATGACGCTGAATGTAAACTGTAGGATCAGAATGACATCGTGTGAAGTGGGAAGCAAGCAAGAAGGAATCCATCTTCTCATACCAAGCCCTAGGGGCTTGTTTGAGACCATATAAAGACCTCTGAAGACGACATACCAATGAAGAGTCCTGCACAAAACCATGAGGCTGCTCCATATAGATCTCATCATGTAGGTCTCCATGCAAAAAGGCACTCTTCACATCCATCTGAAAAACTGTCCATTTCTGTGAAGCTGCTAGAGAGAGTACAAGGCGAATAGAGTTCATCTTGGCAACAGGGGCAAAGGTTTCAGAGTAATCAATACCCTCAACCTGTGTGAAACCCTTTGCAACAAGACGTGCCTTGTACCTATCAATAGAACCATCTGCAGCATACTTGGTACGGTACACCCAACGGCACCGAACCAACTTTCTTCCTTTTGGAAGAGGACACAGATCCCATGTGTGGTTCTTCATCAAAGAAGAATACTCCTCAGCCATTGCCCTATCCCACTCTGAGTGTCCTGTCGCCTGTGAAAAATTCTGAGGATCATCAGAAATGGCATGACTCAAAAGGCCACTACCTGCAGTCTGAGAACGAGTACGACGAACATCTGTAGGATCACCTGCCAGAGGTCCTGCTGCATCAACAGTATCACGAGCCCACTTGGGCACTCGCGGAACATCTGGTGGAGGAGGCAAAGGGGGATCAATCTCAAGATCTTCCTCAGAGGAGGCATAATCCTGTAGAGGAGTAGATGAAGTACTGGGTAGTGAAGAAGTAGCTGAAGATGGAGGATCCATAGAAGGATAACGCTCATCAAACTGAACATCTCGCCGAAACAAGACATCTCTGCAATCAGGATCAAACAACCTGTATGCTTTCACATCCTCACAGTAGCCAACAAAAATGAGTGGTCGACTCTTCTTCTCCATGGCTTTCCGCTGAGCATCTGGAATAAATGCCCAATCCTCACTACCAAAAATGCGGAAAGTAGAAACATCAGGCTTGACATGAGTCCAAGCCTCTTCAGGAGTCATGTGTCGCAATGCCTTATGAGGCATCCGATTTTGAATATAGTTGGCACAATTGATAGCCTCAGCCCAAAATGAAGAACTCATAGCACGAGACTGTATCATACAATTGGCCATCTCCCGTAATGTCCTATTTTTTCTCTCAGCAACCCCATTCTGCTGAGGTGTATGGGGAACAGAGAACTGATGCTGTAAACCATGCTCAATGCAAAAATCTCTGAAAAACTGATTCACATATTCCCCCCCATTGTCAGTGCGGATACGCCTGATGAA
This sequence comes from Cupressus sempervirens, assembly GCA_028749045.1. Taxonomy (NCBI): domain Eukaryota; kingdom Viridiplantae; phylum Streptophyta; class Pinopsida; order Cupressales; family Cupressaceae; genus Cupressus; species Cupressus sempervirens. The sequence continues at coordinate 740,499,922 of CM053789.1, forward strand.
AAGACCAGACTGCTTCTCCACAAAGGTCTTAAAGATTCGAAATGAATCAAAGACATAAGACTTGTACTTCAAAAAGTACACCCATGTGCGTCTGGAGAAGTCATCAATGAAGGTGAGCACATATCGAGCACCTGAAAAAGATGGAGTGGGAAATGACATAAGATCACTATGTATCAACTCCAATGGTGCCTTAGCACGTGTGGATCGACCTACTGGAAAAGGATCTCTGTGATGTTTGCCAAGTGCACAACCGTGACACACATCGTCAGTACAAGAGATCTGAGGTAATCCAATCACTAGCTCCTTTGTACTCATCTGCTGTAAGTATCTGTAGTTGACATGGCCAAAACGCTCATGCCAAAGTTTGCTCACTGTGTCTGCATGAGCAATGAGAGAAACACCTGTAGAATCGGAGCTCTCAAAGCCATCGAACTGATATAAGTGAGACTGAAGATCAACACTCCCTGTAGCAATAACAAAATCAAGATCATGGAGGTCTCTAATAACCACATCATGTGGTGAGAACTCAACTGTCTTTCCAGAGCCTGAATGACAAATCTGAAAGACAGACAAGAGGTTCGTAGAAATGGCTGGAACCAAGAGAACATCTTGTAGTGAACCACCCTCTAAAGAGATAGTTCCTGAACCTGTGACTGAAAGCTGAGAAGAATCACCAACTGCAATCTGTGTAGTAACACTCTGAGCAAGTGAGGTAACCAAATCAGGTGAGTGTGTCATGTGATGGGAAGCTCCGGAATCAAGAATCCAAGGAGCTGAAGAAGACAATGCACGTGCAGAAAGAGCATGTCCTTTCCCTGTAGGTGGAGGTGGAGGCTTTGGAGAAGCAATACTAGACTGTTGCATAGCCTCTTCTAATGCCTCAAGACGTTTCCAACACCTGGAAACTGGATGTCCATCCTTGCCACAAAAACTGCAAGGTTCACCTATATACTTCTTAGTCTTGGAGGAAGACTCACCAGACTTAGAAGTATTACCCTTCTGAGAGGGTTTCCGAGCATCTGATTTGGGAGGAGGCTTGGAGGAACTCTCGCTCCCTGCTGAATCTGTCTTATGCTTCGGTTTCGGCTTCGGCTTTCCTGTAGATGTCTGAGCTACCAATGCCTTTGTCTTAGAACCAGTCATAGTATCCAACTGTGTGAGTTTTGACTGCTCTCTAGTCAAGCGATCACAAAAGACCTGAAAAGAAGGCATAACAAATCGATTCCCCAAAGCATCTTTGGTGGAATAGAATGTGGAAGCAAATATCTGAAAATTCCCTCGAAGCTTTGAGAGAATCAAATAGATGCACTCAGTATCAGTCTTCGTCTTTCCACAACACTGCAACAAGGATCTCTGTTGAGTAAACTTCATCAAGAAGTCATCAATAGTAGGAAAGGAATCTGGTGCAAGTGTTGTAAGCTCTGTCTCTATCTGAAGTGCTCTGAATTCATTCACTGTACCAAACAAGCCTTCAAGCTTGGTCCACATAGCCAAAGGAGTATTACACCCATCCAAATGAAACTGTAAACTATCTGATACCTGTAATGCAAGCAATCCGATTGCCTCATCCATTTTGTTTCGATGCTGCATGATCTCAAAAGGCCTCTGAAGAATAGGCTGAACAGCATCTAAACATGACCACAACCCTTTTGACCGGAGAAGCCGAGTCATTGAGGTCTTCCAGGTGTGATAATTATGAGGGGTCAGAAGTTCTAGAGAAGAAGAGGTCTTGGCCATTGTTTTAGAAAGGGTTTTTTTGCGTTTTCTGATATATAAAAATAATAACAGAAAATAATATAAAAACGCCCCCCACAATGCAATAAACCGAACCCCTTACTTACAAATAGATTGCGTAAATGAGATAAGAGCAAAAAAACTTCAAATACAAATAAAAAATACCTGGTACCAAATACTGGTGAAAAGATTGAGAATCTGGAAAGGGCTCGAAAAAATCTTTCCGGTGCTTTTTTCGGATCGAAAAACGGAGCTATAACGAAGAAGTTATGCCCCCCGGAAGATAGAAGTCATCAACGGACTTCAAACGCCAAAACAGATATCAATCTGGAAAAAAATCCAAAAATTCCTTCTCCATCATCTCCGTCTCGGAATCAGCTTTCCGACGCTTTTTTCGGAATTGAAAAAGACCCCCGTATGCGAGAGTTATCGCAAAAAAACTAACAGGGCCCCCATAAGCTTGAAAAATATTTATTTTTAAAAAAAAAAATAATTAAAAAAGTCACCGAGCGGTGCGCTGGCTGAGCTGCTGGCGGTGGTGGTTGTCCGGAGTGGAGGAGGGCGGCGGAGGAGAAGTGCCACCTGATCGGAGGCGGGGCGGCGCTCTGGTTGAGCCGCCGGTGTTGGTGGCGACCAGAGCGCGGGCGGTGGCGGCCGTTGGAAGTAAAAAATCGGCGCCCGAAAAAAATACCGCCGGTATCGTCGCCCTGCCGAAAAACAGTTGCCCCCGCTGGCAAACGGGTCCGCGGGCCGGAAAACGGCCTGCGGCCGTTTTTTTAATATTTAATATTTTAAAAAAAATGCCTCGATCTGCGTGCAGAAGACCGTACGGCCCTGCTGGGAAAATTTTTTTTGCCTCCCGGAGCAACGTTGTCCAAATTGGACAAACTTTATATGGAAACAGGGGTTTTGACACCTTCTGGATCCATCTGTGATGTCCGTTTGGCCTCAACCTGCTTCAAAAATCAGTGACCCCCCTGTTTTCTCAAAAAATACCCAAAAATTTCCAGATCTGTTTTGTCAAACCCTCATTCTCCTTTTTCTCCAAATAACGAACAAGTTGCAGCAGATCTGGCTCTGATACCATGAAGGATTTGATCAATACAAATCCACAAAGCCTTCGAATACCTGCATGCAAAAACCTATCACAGAAGAAAAAGACAAGAGAAGGCAAAGGGTTTTGCTCTGAAAAATGTGCTAATGTATTTTCAGCAATGAAAGAGATAATGAAATACAAAGGAGATCAATCCTTATAAAAGGAGATCAAAACCCTAAAAAGGGTAACCTAAAAGGAAAAGCTATTTAATAATTAATAATTAATTATTAAATAGAGATGCAAAAGGTGCATAAAGTAAAATCTTAAGAAGGGAGTAAAGCAAATTTAATAAATGAAATTAAATCAACGCTTTACTCTAACAGTAACTTCAAATTTTTGTTTTGGTTTCTTTTATAAAGAAAAAATTGTTTTCAAGAGGAAAACAAAAGTCTATTCAAGGGATTTGAAAATCATGGATTTTTAATCTTGTCCTTTGCAGAAATTGTTCGAGGGGCTTTTGCAATTGTTCATTTCTTTGGTCATGTGTGGGTTTTAGAGCAAGAAAAGTTGCGTTTATTTTTCATTTTCATTTTCTCTTGCGTGTATTTTTTCCTCTAGGCATGCAGGGCCTTTTTTCAAGCCCACATGATGCCTACACCTGCATTTTCTTCTACTTGATTCTTTGTTTTTGGGCAGTGGACACCAATGTCTGAGAAATAGCAACAATGTTCTTCCACAATTAGGTTTTTATTCTTTCTGTTTATCTCCAGATTGCAATGGGTGATTCTCTGTTTTTGGAAAATTACACCACGTAGCCTAGGGTTTTAGGTTTTTCTTCATAAATTTCTTTTGCAGGAAGTATTTTTTAGAGTTTCTATGTTTTTGATTGCCTAGCTAGGGTTTCAATGTTTTAAAAAAAATATTTTCAAAAAAAAAATGTTGGTTTTTCTCATTACAGAAGTTTTTTTTCTTTGAAGGCCTAGTTTTGAGAATAAAAATCATACTTCTTTATTTTGGAACAAACTTAGCACCCTTTATTTTATGTTGCTTGTCTTGGGATTTATGCTAGTGCAACTTGTTCTAACTTCTGACAACAACCTAGATATTTTTGGTGAAATAGTTTTGATTGTACTTTGTTACCTTGTTCTTTGGTGCATTTTAGAATGGGATTGATGTCATCATTGACTAAGATAGTGTTGGAAAGTAGTTAGCACTTAAATGACAAGATCTACAACATGCGGATACAACATATGCTCACAATCTTCAAGTACAAATGCCTAGATCAAATTTTACTCGGTAAGTGGTCACGCCCATCGAGTTGTCAATCACAGATGATATTTAAGTAGTTCACACAAGAGGATGTGGGAACAATTTGTGAATTAGGTTGGCTAACTAATGGGGGATGATAGAAAGATTGAGGCATATCATATGAAGTGGATTGAGTGATGTAGATGGATTGTGGAGTTGGAGTTGTGGTAATGTAGGAGGGACTGAAAGAGGGTAGATTAGTTTATGAAGAAGTAGATGGTTTATTGAGGTAGGATGAAGTGGAGGGATGAGTGAAGTCGGATAGAGTGGATTGCGGACGCACTGTATTTGTCTCTTAATATATCTGAATTGTCTTGATGGCAAGACACTTCAGCGTTAGAATTCTACGTCTAGACTTCCTTTTTTCTTGCACGACTTTCATTACCTTCTTTAGTGGCAACATTCTTCTGTGCAAACATTATGTTATGTTCATAGTATCATTGTATAGTTGTTGCTGTATATATAGCCTTTACACTTGTGTCATAGATGTTTTGATGGGCTGCAACTGTAATTGAATGTTGTTGATTGATATGGCAACTTTTCTCATACTTTTGTGCTGCTGTACAGATATTCTATACTTGACCATTTCACTAAACTTTTCCAAATCATGTTATATGCTGCCAAAAATGTATTGGCTGTTGTATATTTGCTGGTAAAACTGTAGAGCATATTGCTGCTGTACATATACTTATTATCCACTGTGGACTCATTATTTGATTAACTGGAACTGTCACCACCGACGACTCATGTTATAGTTTATCATTTGTCCAATCTTTCTTTATCTGTTGCCGTAAGTATTAACAACTACACAGATTTTATCATGTTAAGTGTTGATTTGAATATGCATAGGAGACTCTGCCTTCAGTGATACACTTGTTTATGGACCAGACCTGATAGCTTTAGAAGCACACAATATCTCATACAATCTGACGTGAGGATACACATCACCGGCTATTGCATACTGTCATTTCTGTATGGCTAATTATGTCTTTTAAACATGTTAATTCTCTGTGTATTAGACACTGTAATACAACTGTTCATACAAATCTTGATCTGTATATTACTCGTTGAATATAGATGGCCTAGTAAGGGCTTATCAAATAAACATGTGATCTTCAACCTTACTGCTCTTCAGTAATATGATTTCTGCTGTTGATTCGTTGCTGTATAAGAATCTGCTGTTCACACCTTTCCCAGTGTGTGCACTTGTTCATGTTTTCTTTAATTTGACTTCCTTGGCATCTATGCCATCACTGTATGAATGTGGTCTTCATTGCTACATCTGTGATATCTTTGCTGCTAGAAGAGTCTAACAAGTATGCCTCTATGCAAGTTCTTGTCTCCACATTCTTGTGGATGTATTCTTTGTTATACTATTTAGATGCATATATATTATATTGACATCAATGATAATATTTCCATCATGAATCTCCAACATTATTTCTCAAATGGACACCCTAATTCACAAAAATTAGGGCTCCATCAGTGTACATGGATGACATAATGGATTTCCCTTGTCAAAGGTATGATAAGAAGTACTAATGGATATGCATGGAGACATAATGGGATAGTTTGGATCAATGATGACATTAAGGCTTTTAATTTACTTGTCCAGATCAACAAGGCTCTCATCATCATCAGAATGGGATGAAGTGGAAGGGAAGGCAGGATCACCAAACTCATCAATATAAAACTGTGACTTGATGATTAGTTAATGAGTTAGATAGGGATGAAGGGTGAAGATGGATGATTGCATAAAGCTCAGATTATGACGGACAATAAGCTTAAACTTTGATTTGGAATCAAGCTCAAACTAAGATGAGGGATTCACTCCATAGATGGAAAGGTGATCATGGGTGGTAAAAATGACTTTTCTAGCTAAGGATATGGAGGAAAAGATGTAATGAGGGTTTTGGACTTGGGAGAATGAGTATTACATGGGGGATGAAAGACTAATTCTCTAGATTTGATCAATGAAAATATTGTGTTAACTACAAGGATGTGGGTGTTGGAACACCTAACCCAACAACAAGGGGTGTGTGCAGGGGGCAGACTGATTCCCTACTAACAGGGGTGTGGGGGTACAACCCCTAGAGATTTGTATTTTCAACCCCAAGAGAATATGAAGAAACTCTGCAACATTGATTTTATTGATGATGTTTTTGTATTTTTTTTTGACAACACAATAGGACTCAAAATGAGGAGAAATGCAAGATAAACGATCTGAGAAAATTGAGGCGTATGCATCCCTCGAGAGGAGACCAGACTTGTTCGCAAAAGGATAATTTTGTGGATCAACTGACACTGTTTAGGGATATTTCCTCGGGACAATGTAACAGGAAACAAATCCGCTCATATCTAGAGAAAATCTGCCCGGGCCCCAAACACAAAGTCTATCTGTTAAAATAAGGAAATAACTAACTAAACAAGGTACATGCTGATCTGATAGATAATAAAAAGCATCAGTTGGATGACAATATGTAAATTTGCTAGTCCAAGTGGCAAATTCGCCAATCCAAGTGGCAAGTTCTCGAAACTACATAAGGAGGTTGACATACCTTAGGACTCAATTCTGCAAGTTTAGAGAGTCAAATCTACAAAAGGAAATGGCATATGCGCCAAAGTATAGGCAGATCTGACAAAATAATTGGCAAATCTGCCAAAGTAGGTGGCAAACCCACTAAAACATCAAGCAAATTTGCTAGAACATATGCCATATCCACTGATTGATAGGATAGTTCCACTAGACAATAGGGTTGTTTCTACTAGACCAAATGTTCAAATCTACCCAAGGAGTAAGTGAACCTAGCGGACAAGTACGCTAATCAATTGAATGGGTGATAAATGACTATTCTAAGTGTGATCAATTCCAATAATGGACTGTTCACATCAGGTCAACCTTAGAGCATATCCACTAGACTAGGATTTTGAGCTACACTAGCTTGGTCTAATGTGTTTTGGCAAAAGATAATGTTTAATACAAACTTTATAAGCAGAAGAACAATTTGTCCGACACCAATTAAAGTGAATAGGGCTTAGGTTAGCCCAAGGTGATGACACATAATTGGTTTGAACAAGAAAATAGTTTGAAGTGAGAACAACTTAATTGGAATGAGCATGCTACTTGATTGTGGAGCTCTAACAACAATAGAATACCACAAACAAAGTGGATAGATAGAGATTAGGTAGTGCTTACGCCCTTACCTAACATAGGCACACCTCTCTTAGCTTGAAGGTTCAAAAACCTTGTAATCGAGGAATTTATCTCACAATGAAGGGTACATGAATGTTTGAGGCATGATCCTCATACCCTATACTACATAGCATGGGATTTTGGGCTTCTAATTACAAATTGGCTCATAATGATTCTTTGAGGAACATTGTCCTATACGAACATCACACACTACTAAAAAGTCTAGCAACCCTTATCGGACGACTCGTGGTTAGATTTTATCTTGGATGTAGCTGGATTGGACAAATTTTCACTTGCTACTCTTTAATATAGCGACTTGAAGAGAGAAATCACTCAGGGACAGACTATGAGGGGATGAAATCCCCAGAGAAGCCTCTATCTAAAACTAGAGAAATCTTGGCATTATTTATACATTTCTCTACATCCAAGGTCTGCGAAGATGAAGCAAGAGGATACATTGTATGAAAGGTAGGTCCACCCTAATAGAATGTGCAAGTGCACCAAACACAATAAACATGCGTTCGTTCCCTTAAGAAATTGTAGTGTGATCTACACTACCAAGTACGTGTTCATTTCTTATAACATTGTTTAGAAAATAATCCTCTTTTAATGGTCCTACATTATAGCATTCTAGAAAATTAATTGAAGAGAAAATATCCAATTGCACAAGTTAAATCCATCAAATAGAGGCAAATCTGCCAAGGAATATGTCAAATCTGCCAAAAATAGGCAAATCCACCAAGTATAGGGTGCATGTACCTAACTAAGTGGTGTATTTGCCGAATTACAAGGAGTATCTGCTCAACCAAGGTCAAATCTGCCCACTTACAAGGCGAATCTATGAAAGCATAGTTTGGCGGATATGCCACTTTGCAAATAACCATAAAATATATACCTAAGGAAGGATTTGTCGATATGCTAAGTTAGGTCTGCCCAAGTAGGATTGGAAATTGTGCTAGTTGATTAGGTTTTTCAAAGATCCTGCTTTTCGAGCTATAGATACACCCAAACACAATGCGTATTTGCCAAATTGTAGTATGTCCATGTTAATATCAAGGATCTTCTACAAATGTTTACAATCCTCTATCTTGATTCTATTTGGGCAGATTGCTAGAAGAGAAAACTTATAGATTTCGGTGTGTCTTCTAATTTGCAATCTAACCCTCCGTTATACCTAACTCAAGGGGCATGTTCATTGAATGGACATGTCCCTCTCTAGGTTGGCCTATTTAACAACATAATTGTTTCCTCAAGATTGGTGCCCATTCCAAGAGTTACTAATAGTTATTAACTAACTAACCACATTAGTAAATAAGAAGGCTTATAAATCCACAAGGAAGATGCCAATCTTTCTAGAGGGAACAATATGTTCTAGTGACCAATACTTAAGGGAACTCATGCATCTAGATCAGACTGATCTGAAAATCAGAACACTTATCTTGTCAAAGTTACAAGGAATTAACACTTCCTCTTAACTTGATAAGATAAGTGATAGAAACATATCTAGCAACATCAATAGAGATGACTAAGCATAGATATACACTCTATACCTTTTTGAATTTCAAGCATGATGTATCATTATACAAATGATACCTGAAAACACATCATATTACAAATCTTGTAATATAAGCTATCACCGAAGCTTGTGATCAAATCACTAAGCATCGTTCGTAATACAAACTATCAAATCACCTAGGCTTGTAACACAGGATGTTTGTCAAGGCTAGTGATATGAAGTATTACCTGAACTTGTGATAACAATATTGCATAGAATGCAATACTTAGGATAAAGACTAGAGAATAATTAAATTCTCCCTTTACCCAAGTTGTGACGTCTGGAGTTTTAGAAATGTCACTGTCACAACATGATCTTGATTTCATCCAAGATCTAGACTCTACCAGCAATCCATTACTAGAATGCCTTACATAGGATAAAATCCGGAGCATAATTAAATTCTCCCTTTATCCAAGTTGTGACTCATAGGTACACAACATGATCTAGAATTAAGATCTGCCAGTACACTAGATAAAATTCGGAGGATAATTAAATTCTTCCTTTATCCAAGTTGTGATTCATAGAAATAGAAATGCCTCCATCGCAACATGATCTTAAATTCATCCAAATCTGCCAGTAGTTCTCTACTGGTTAGAACATTATTTTAGAGATCGTCACCTCTTATAATGTCTTTATACAAGTGTTCATTATTTAAGAGATTGTCCATAACAGTCAATAGCCTGACAATTATCAGAAGAATACAAAACAATTCAATCATACCTGGATCTTTCCAGAGATGATCACTCTTAGAGAGGTTTGATAAGAATATCTGCTTTCTAATTTACAGTACTTAAGGACGAAGTCTAGAGAATAATTAAATTCTCTCTTTATCCAAGTTGTGATTCATAGACATCGAAATGTCTCTTTCACAACACAATCTTGAATCTATTCAAGATTTTCCAGTAGTCCTCTACTAATTTAAAAACACCATAAGATCATTTGCTATCACATCAAATTTGTGCTGGAAGATTCTTTTCTATTACTGTAAATTGATGCTGCAAGACTGTTTGCTGAGAAATGCTTCCACACCATGATGTTTATAAAGGTAGGCCCATCAGATGATTGCTCACTTTAGATTTTCAAGACTCCTACTGGATATCAAATCTTCCGAGCTCCTTATTCAAGGTTGCCTTGATGAGATGTCAGACTCCCTTTGAATCGAAACTTCTTTCCTACAAGAACATTTTTCAGAAAACAAAATTAAGACATATACTCTTCTTTAAAAAAAAAATTACAAATGAAAGATATTATAGACATAAGGTAAAAGACGAGCTCAAGTACAATAGATACTTATCTTTCCATCATAACCTTGATGAAAACTTTTGTACTTTATGAGTATACACCATCTTTGACATGGTACACTCAGTGTGAGTTTGTATATCCTAGATCCTGGGGAGTCAACTTGATCTTCTAGGTACTCTCTTTGACATATAACCTTCTTATAAGATGATACTTATGATTTTTGCTACAAATTCTTTATTACTTGGGAATAAATAAAGCGTGGTCTACTCCCTTTGAGTCAAGATTCGCCATTGCAGATCATTTAGCTTCTCCTTTTGTCAGAAAGGCATACCATGCTAATATCCATGATCTTAGTGTCACAACATGATGTCACTTTATTCCCTCCTTTCTAAGAGAACCAATACTAATAATCTGAATAGTCATAAGGTTATATAGAATACATCTTTTCTAAGTCCACAATCATTAACACTCCCTCTTGGACTTGAGGGAAGATCAGAAATGCCTTGAGTAATGTGTTTTGGAGATGGAACAACAACAAGCTTGCAAAAATCCCACAAAATATTCTTGTGTCCAAGCAGCCAAAACTTTTCAAGTTTCAGCAACCAAACACTATTGACTCAAAAATAGATTGCAAAGCACATATCACAATGACCTTATTTGGAAATCACTATCTGCTTCCATGTTGTAAACATAGTGGAACTGTAGTCTTTCACTAATTTGTGACAATAAATTTCTCATCAGACATAACAAGATGGTGTCATTTCTACAGATGGTGTGTATTCTTATTGCTGTGCACCATATCTTAAAAAAAACAGCCCCATTGATGAATCTTGAGCCCATGTCTTGCTCTCATCTTATTTGCAGGTCTGGGTAATTATAGAAAACTTAAATGCTTAAAAATTTGTACAATCGCTAACAAGCTTCCCGCAACCAATCACAATTCAATTTGAGGCAATCATCGATTCTAAAAGGTAGTCTGCAGCTTGTGCCAATCACTAGTTATCCTTTGAATATTAATCTTTATCACTACTGCCACCTTTCTCTTATCTATATCAACTAGCAGAGATGAATCACAACAACCGACCATATAATAATTCTTTTACCCTTGTCAAACAATCATATCATTTGTATGAATGTGATGTAGAACTATGACAGTGGTTGTTTCTTGCCGATAGTTCTAGTGATCTCAGACTTGTGTGCTTCGTATGAATTCTACACTCTTCCCATCTCTTTATTTAACAAGGATCAATAATTATGAAGCCTATGAAGTATCTTGATAATTATACTTTAAGGCCTGATTCCTATATGTTTTTAATCAGCATAATGGTGGCCCAAATCTTAGCAGGGAGCTTGTGTTTATTAAATGTATCTGGCTTTCGATCAGAAGTTGTCTCCACACACATCGCAACTATGGACTCCAAATGTCTCACCATTTTAATAACTAGTAATAATTAGATGTGAACTGGTGTCCATGCTCCTTAATGCAACATAGTTTCATAGAAAACAATTGTTAATTTTCAACTGATATAGATCTGTGCAGGTGGACAAACTAAATCTGGCTTGTTAGTTATAAAACCCGAAAACCACATATTCAAGGCGCAAAGAAATTGTATATGTGACCATTGAAAAATTAATATAATGTAGTCTCCATGCAGTCCAATAAATGAACTCGTGCATATACAATCAATGGTCATATTAAAAGATTTTCTTCCTATGTTTTTGTCTTTGACATGAACTGGTATTCACAGTATTATACTATTGTCATGCCTAGGTAATATTCTCTGCAACCCAAAATAACAGGTTCGATTCTGAATAGTTAATATTCTCTGCAATAGTTTCAATTCTTTATATGTTCGCCTTCACTCTTTGATGCACCACTGGATGCCTCTATTTTTATTCTTCTCATCTCTTTCTTATGAAGAGTAACATTCCTATTCGATATCCATAATAAATGCTAAAATATTCATTGATACCACACTATATTTATGCTAGCCTTCGGTGATAAGTATCTGCTCATCGTGATTACCTATTATCATTATCGATGAGGGTGACTTATCCTTCACTCTCGTCTTGTTCACATTTAATTCATCAATTTTCAATTAAGGGAATCATGGTTCCTATTCTCAACCTGGATACTGATATTATAGTATCTCCTTCATTGCATGTAATTCGTATCGAGGACTACTTGTATTCTTTCCTTGGTCGGTGGAGGATTTTAACGTTTCAGTCTCCTTTATTATCTTCCCTTGCTTATGCGTGAGTCCTCCTTTTTAACTTTTCATTCCAAATTCACCGCCTTCCCTATTTATTTCTTCTTCATTCGTTATTACGAGATTTTACCCATGATTATTTGGTCAAATCTCCATTTATCTTGCTAGTCAATGGAGCCGCTGGTTTCTTATAATTGGTGATTTGATTATCAGTCTAGCTCTATGCGAGAAGACTGATGTTACACAGATAATAAAATTAAGGGGTTGGCACATGTTACATGCATTGATGGGTTCAATCAATGATGATGTCACCCTGTATAATTACTTTCTTATTTTCTTTCCCTTATCGGTTTACATATTTCTTTCCTCCTTATTACTCTGTGCTCTGTGGTCTGCTAATGCTGCTTTGGCTAAAGAGGAGCAATGCCAATCTGAGACACTGGGAATGTTACCCTTGTGCTTGGATTGGGTTCTTTGCAAAAGAATGTGGATAAATATTGATTCGAGATCATTGTATCTGCGCAGATGCGTGAGGTCTCACGGATAATGGCGGCCCAGATCATTTATCTCAATGCTCCCAGTCCACGTTTTGTTGTGTTTGTAGGTTAGATGCTCGTATTTGTAATTTTGCCATAGAAAATTATATTTGTTTCAAAATTGAAAAATAAATGGCATATCTCTTGTACTATTTCGGGTGATCAGATCATATTGTACACTTGCAAGATGGCTCTGATACCATGTTAATATCAAAGATCTTCTGCAAATGTTTACAATCCTCTATCTTGATTCTATTTGGGCAGATTGCTAGAAGAGTAGACATAGATTTCAGTGTGTCTTCTAATCTGCAATCTAACCCTTCCTTATACCTAACTCAAGGGGCACGATCATTGAATGGACATGTCCGTCTCTAGGTTGGCCTATTTAACAACATAATTGTTTCCTCAAGATTGGTGCCTATTCCAAGAGTTACTAATGGTTAGTAACTAACTAACCACATTAGTAAATAAGAAGGCTTATAAAAGCCACAAGGAAGATGCCAATCTTTCTAGAGGGAACAATATGTTCTAGTAACCAATACTTAAGGGAACTCATGCATCTAGATCAGACTGATCTGAAAATTAGAACACTTATCTTGTCAAAGTTACAAGGAATTAATAGTCCACCTTTTTAGTTAGTATTCAGGATCTGTGTCTCAATTTCTATGTCTTTTCAATATAGGACAAATGTGCTGTGTTGACATCATGCATTCATGTTTTTCGTCCTTGAGTTGTGTTGGTGTTTGTGGAAATAACTCAAATTTCAACATTTGATTTGCGTAGGCATTTTCGTTTTCAGTAGTCAAAATTTTGTGATTCATTGATAGCGTGTATTATTTTAGTTTCATATATTCCATATCTTAATCAAATCCTTTATCTTTTAGTGGTTTAGATCCCCTAGCTCACGAAAGTGCTAGTTGAAGTTGTTGGTTCCCAATGTTAAGTAACATGGATCGGTTTTTGCAAATGTAATTACACTGCCATTGTTATTGGTATGTTCCAAATGTAGATCCCAACCTCTTATAAATATAAGAGTAAGAGATATTCTCATGAAGAGACATGTCTCTATGATTAATCATTATTATTTAGCAATATAAATCACAATATAATTTTATATATATATATATATATATTATATTAACATTGTATTTTATGATTTAAAACAATCTGACTGTAGCTATAATCTTAACAGTCCCTCTTAGCTAGGGAGGATTTGTTATGGAACACAATATGCGCTTAAGCATATGAAGATATATCATCTCAATGTGATATTCCTAAAATGGTATATTTACAGACATCAAGATCAGGCTAAATTTCTCAACACTCCCTCTTTAGCAAAGAGAGAATTAAAGCAATTATAATACAAGATTTGAACACCACCTTAAGTGTGGTCTATGATAGATTTAAGTTATGGTATGTGGCAAGTTTCGGCCCAAAGAACCATAACAAATTGATTTTCATGGTGTCTAGCAAATTCTGGCCCGAAGAACCATGATGAGTTGATTATCAAGGTGTTCGGCAAAATCTGGCCTGAAGAACCATGATAAGTTGGTTATCAAGGTGTCCGGCAAAATTTGGCTAGAAGAACCATGATAACTCTTGCTCCAACACATTTTGGTGTTAGGAGATAGATCAACTATTGATAAAGTCGTCACCTTACAATAGTTACCTTCTGGTTGATACATTCATTATCATGACTTCCAACACTCTGGGACAACAACTTAAGAAGTCTGTCATGATAACAGGTCTACCATTTATAAGATCGTCACCTTACAATGGTTACCTTCTGTTTCTATATGTCAATGAAAGTTCGTCACCTTTCATTACATATCATATGTGAAATAGTAACCACCACGAACCCAGTCAGAGGGTGGTACAAAGGCTTTCACCTTAATTCTCTCACAGAAAGGAATGCATTACAAGGAATTTTACTTAGAACTTCTCCTTATAGAGAAGATATCTTTTACAAAGGATTGCACCTCAAAATTCTCCCATTGAACATCGATCCTGGGAAGTCAGGTCCTCTAGTTACTTCCTCAAAAACTCTCTTCACCCAAGGATGCTTGTTAAACTGACTCTGAATCTGATATCAATTTTTTGACTTTCTAGTGATAAGTCAATACTTTGTCATGATGCACTCAAGAGTAGGCCCATCAAAGTCATGTAGTCATACACATGTATTTATAGACTCCCTCTCAGTATTTATCTTCTAAGCTCATGCGTTGCCTTAGATGAAGTGTCATACTCCCTCTTAATGTAGAAGAATATCATAATCTCAATCATCAAAGATGTTTGCTTCAAGAGCCTCATTTTATTCATCTTAATCATCAGGGTCTTTGGAGCTACTATCATTAGATTGAGTCTGCACAATATTAGGTAGCATATGTAAAGTACCAACCTTCCTGTAAGAATATCTTCGAACATAAAGGAAAAAATCAAGGCAAATAACCCTTATAGTATGTATAGAATTACAAATAAGAGAGAGACTACAAAGAATAGATAAATGTAAAAGATAAGAATACTTATCTGTACATGAAGATTCATAAATTGTCTTCTTAGAGTATTTGAGAATGGAACATCTCCCCTCTAAATAAGGTTCAAGTGGGAATGGAAAATTTACTATTATTTTCCCAACAATGTAAAATTTCCACTCTTTCTTAGATTGTTGAACAATTTTGTATCAAATATGACCACTCCTTTCTAAGTTGCAACTTGCGCTTTTCGTCCATTGAAGGTCCAAACATTCATTTAGCTTAATAGTAGAAGTGAACATGTCCTTTCATTTTCTCAAACTCATCCACAATACGCCAATATCTTGATTGAGTATGTGTAATGACCCTACTCAAATCTGACCTTAAAATGTTGATTGAAGGCTCGAAGAATTTTGTCGAACACTTTACATATAAGGGTCATATGACTTATATAACCTATCAGTTTGCTAAAATGACTCTTTTCTTCAATTTGCATCAATAAGAATGCTTACAAGAAGACTCCAAATTGTCTAAACAATGACCTAACATGAATGTGCAACTAATTTTGGCAATATTCAAGGCATATATATGATCTAGGCATGAGAAATTAACACCTCCAGCCAACTGGCATTTTTACAAACAGTTGGTATGCAAACTAACTAGCTGATAATAAATGATATTGAATTGCTCAAATGACACCAGCAACTATTATCTCCTTAATTGCAATGAAATTTCTAATACAATACTCATGAAATATGGCCAAGACTCTTGGCATTTACATGGATTACAAAATATGATAATCAAACCCTAGGTTAGCAATATAGATAATCTAAAAATTACAATACTCTTTCACTTGCAAAATCCTAGCCTTCCCTTGATACCAATAATGCCAAATTGCAAACAAAGACAAGTACAATGTAAAATAGTAAAGTGCTGAAGCTATATTTTGTACTCAGCTGAAAACATACATTTCTCAGAAAATATACCAAATGCCAAATGAGAAGTGAAGAACCTGATTGTAGATGGCTGTAATAATTTTTACCAATGCTGAAGATGCCAACACCCAAGCCAAAGTCACCCCAAATCTGAAAATGTACTTCCTTGCAAATTTTCAAAAATGTCTAGGAGTTTTGAAAAATTCCTTAAAAATAAATCATGGCATTTTGGAACTCCAAAATGCAGCTATCTTTATCTCCTCGACGATAGAAATCCGATGCAAAAATACTTAGAATGATATGCTGAGTAATGAGGAAGATATGGACAAAAATGTGGTTCCAAAGCCCTATCCTGAAATTCTAAAAATTGGATCAGACTTGTAGCAAAAACAAACCAACAGCTATAAATCTTTCCTCCACCACAATTAAGCCTTCTAAAGATGTCCTACAATCAATCCATGACCGAAAATGAATAATCCTCAGAAAATGCCCTCCTATAATTTGAGGTCTGCTGAAAAAAGCCTCCTAAAATTTCGGATCTACTAAAAATGGCTTCCTATAATTTCGGACTTGCTAAAAATGGTCTCCTATAATTTCGGCCCCGCTAAAAATGCCTCTTGAAATGCTGAAAATGGCCTTAGGCCCAATGATGCCCTAGCTAAAGTGATTGTGGTATCACCTCCAAATGTGCAACCCTTCAAAGGATGTTTCACCTCCTTAGTTATGCAAATCCAAGGGAGACTCCATTCCCAAAGACCTAGTGACTATCTGAAACCACTTGGCTTCATAATAGACTATGTGACTGAAACACAATTTGATGTCAAGGGAGAAAATACAAACTGGATGATCAAACATTCTAGAAGTCAGTTAAACATTCTAGAAGCATCCAAATATTCTTATAAAATAAAGTGCACTTTTATAAAATATTACTTTATAATAAAAAGTGCATCTCAACATCAAATTATAAAACTGGAATCGAATAAAGTAACTTTACTTTATAACAAATGCAGGCCCAAATCATTTATCAACTGTAAGGACAAAATACTGCCAAACAGTCGCTGGTCGACTCCCTCCACATCACCACCAATCTACAAGAGCCTGTGATAGATTGATCTGGCACGCTAAACGATGTCAGCCAAAATGGGGACATGACAGTATGATTGTGCCACATATATGAATCTACAACTCATACATCGAGTTTCATTCATCAAAGAGAGATTCATAGATGGTTCAAGTGAATTCTTAAAAGCTTCATCAACGTCTCACAACAACTCAAATTTCCTTTGTTCATGTAAAAGTAATTGTTTGATCTTTTGATTAAACTTATATTACGCACATCTTGCAATTTGTGTATTCTAAATTTATATCATTAGTGAATCTATCACAACGTGGTTTACTCCCTCTGAATTAATATGACCAAGATCACCAAAGGTTGACTTAATCATATCCTCTATATGCTCCCTCTCCTTTAAGATTGCCTAAAATGTTAGTCTCCCTCTAAGTTTCAATCTTTCTCTTCCTGTAATAACATTCTCAAAGAAAAGATCAAGGCACATAGCATTTATAGTATTTATAGAGATAAGAGAAAGACTACAAGAAGTAAATAAAGGTAATTCTCAAGATATAATAATAAAAAATACTTATCTCAATATTTTTTGGAACAAATAGTCAATGACATCGTTCACGATGTAAGACGTTTCTATTGTATGTGATGGTCTTATTTCTCCTAATATCTGCTCACTACTCATTTCCATTTTCTCTTTAATCACCATACATAGATATATTTCAGAATTTAAACTCAAGATATATATATGCACAACTTCCTTTTTTAATATCTTATTCGTTGTACACTTCTTCCTTATATAGTGCTCCCTTAATTTATCATGTTTAGTCTTTCTTTGTACTAGTCGATATAAGTCATCAATTTCTCGACCAACTTATGAATTGTGTCAATTTAAATCAAAGATTAAGATATAACATATTGCAGTAATGATTAATATTTATTGTTCTCAACTTTAGAGTGCAGAAAATCACATGGCGAAAAATTGTAATAGTTCGGTGACCCATCTCATTTCTAGTGTAAGAACCTATTGAATTTTGTCGAATTGTCATTGTCCTGCAATTCGACCCCACCTTGGTCATCACGCTTCATGTCCTTTCATGGTCTACAATACTCAACATTACTTCGATTCTCCTAGTCTAATACGGTGTTGACGCTAGTGGTGGGTCCTTTTTGCGTGGAAAATTGAAACTGATAAACAAATGTATTCTTCGGTGGCTAACATGGATACATACAATGAATGGAACATACTTTCTTGGGATCTGATGCTGCTCAGTCCAGATCACCCTATCACGGGTTTGTGTTCTTACTGCATCGTGGTTCGATTCACTTCTTATTAAAGGTATATACTTCCTTGTTGTGGCTCAATGACGTTTTTCAAATATTTTTTAATATTTCATTGGTCTCTGTGATATGTTATTTTACCACGTCGGTTCTATGTTGACGGGTCAGACCAATGAAGGGTCTCCCATAACAATTGCTTTTCTTTTTTAATGTTATTATATTCAAATGTGGAGAAGTCTTCGCTGTTCTCCTTGTGATCATTTATGTGGAGTTAACAAATTACGCTATTGCCTCCTCTAGAAATGAACGAGGCCGCAAGGAAATGATGGTCATGCATTTGTTGTTAATCCGTAGAGTTGAGCAAATATGTAGTTGCAAAATTTGAGGACTAGACATGGCTTGGGTGGGAGCAGAGGGTAATTCTTCAATAGTATAGAGACGTAATACACTTAGATTATCATAAGGTGATGAAAATTTTATTTAAATTTTGCCACCTCTATTTGTATTCAATCTCCCTTCAATATATATGGCTTCAATCATATTGTTGTTCGACCAACAACATTAGTTCTACTGCTGAGACCTTCAGTGAAGGATAGGTTGTGATCCCAACACTGAGAATAGTATCAGATTCATTGACCTCATTTAAAATTAATATGTTGGGAATAGCAAATGGCCATTCATGGTGCCAGAAACAATATGTGCAGAGAATATAAATGGTTTCATTCATATCTCTGGAAGGTTTCATGTTTCATTTCCACTAACTGCAGTGCCTTCAAGGACCTCCCACGGTGCAATCATTGTGACTCCCAATGTACAGCTTAGACTTGCAATCAAGCTGGTGTGTCCATAGGTATCTCAGACATATGATATGTATGACTACATTCACAGAGGGTTAGCTCCTTTTAACTGCTCGACATGTTGCAACTATCCCTGCTGTGACTGAATTCCATTGTCTTCAATTATCAACACTTTCTCGTAATTTGTTTTGACACCTCATCTATTGATCTAATGCATATTAGAACTAGTTGTATTTTCATTTGCAATCCGTCTAAGGAATCCTCACATGATGTTGAGAAAATGTATTTATTCTGCTCTTCCCACTTTTTATATGGAACAATCAATGCGTTGTCCCTCCACACTTATTGTCAATTTGGTCTGGAGTAGGTAATCACAAAGATTGACAAGCCTCACCATAAACTGTTCATCTTTCTTCTTACATTTGCAGTTGGCTCTGATACCATGTTAAGTAACATGGATCAGTTTCTGCAAATAATATTACACTACCATTGTTATTGGTATATTCCAAATGCAGATCCCAATCTCTTATAAATATAAGAGTAATTGACATGTCTCATGAAGAAACATGTCTCTATGATTAATCATTATTATTTAACAATATAAATCACTATATATATATATATATATATATAATCATAATCATATAAGATATGTATATATATATATATATATATATATATATATATATATATAATATAATAATTATAATATTATATAATATATATTATATCAACATTGTATCTTATGATTTAAATCAATCCAACTGTAGTTATAATCTTAACACCTAAAACCACTGATTGGAAATCTAAGAACTTTGCCAATTCTTTAATAGGATCACTCAAATCTGTTTTGGCTAATAAATGGGAGTAACCTCATAATTGAATTCCCTTGCGCTCTTGGCCCTTAAGGGCCAAGGTAGATACTCTTATTCCTAAGACTGCTCCTCTGGACTTAGGCTTTTTATAGCAGACAATCCGATCATAAATGCAACAAAAAACTCTTGCGAATGGCAAGAAATTAAGAGGACTTTTAGTTTGCACCACTTAAGGTAAATATGAGAAAACGCTGGAAGATATGTTTGCTTCAAATAATCTTAATGACAACTATGAAATAAAGATTCTTTAGATAAAATTGCTTTAAACTATTAATGTTCTGAAATTATAATGTGTATGCAAAATGGATGTCAATTTCCAACAAACTTAGAGACTAGTGCCTTAACTACTTGGGCAGCAAAGTCACTCACAATATAGATTATTAGGTACAACTTTATGAGGCAAAAGATCTATTTTAATATCATAAACTAATTTGAATTGTAGAATGCAAAATTCTATATCAAGTATACAGTTCTTTGTTAATCTAAGAGGAATGTTAATTTCTTTAAATAGAAACCCAATTAGATGAGGAAAAACACAAATCCTTCTCAAAACCCCTAGTTGTTGAACAACGAATGCCATGAAATAATTTTGTTGTACAAATTATATCAGAGAAATTTCACCTTTTTTTCTTTGGAAATCACAAAGGACCAGTCTTTCTTGTAATTGACTTTTATAACTCTTCTTATATCCTAGGTTTCAAATAAAAAATTACTTGTGGATGCTCATAGAAAATTTGTGTCTCTTTTTTTGTTCGTGCTTGATAGCTTTAGTTGGACAAACCTATTATATATTTGTTCTTTATATTTGAGATATAAGGTTATTGTTATATGAGAAAATTTTATATATATATATATATTATTATGAAGTAATTGGAAAATATTTGCTTCTTATTAATAGTGATCAAGAGATCAATTTATACAAGAGACTAATGATGTTTCCTTAAGAAACAATCGTAATGAATAGAAACATTCTATTCTAGAAACAAAAAACTAAATATTAGAAACATTTTAATATTTATAGAAGATTACGATAGATAACCATTAGATACTAAACAGAGATAATAGAAACTATCTATTATCGTAATACCCGCCCTTAATGGTTAATCTATCCAGAGCACGAAGTTGTCAAAAAGTGTAAAAGGCAGATTCTGTCTGCTCAAGGTGCTCTGCATTGTTCACTGTGGGCTGCGAACCAGATTGCTCAAATATAGCAGCTGAGCGCTTATGTCATTCAACCTTCATGTGCCCAAACTTGTGGCAATAGTTGCATGGAATGTTTTTCTTCTGAGAGCCTTCTAAATCTGGAGCAAAGGATGTCGACTAAGAAGACTGCTGAAACTGACCTTTATCCTTTTGAAAGGATTTGGCAGCAAAGGCTTGCTCTGTGGAGGTGGAGCTGGAATTGCTAGTGCAGAGATTGGTGAACTTCATATGAACACTAGAAGGCGTGATGTTGAGAGTCTTGATAAAATGCTCATAGAACTTTGGTAAACTCTAGAGAGTGATAACCACAATGTCCTCTTCCTCCATCTTATGATTGATGGCAAGCAACTGATCACGGATTTCCTGAATTCTATTCAGGTGATCCTGAAGCGAGGTTCACTCATCCATGATAATAGAAAACAAAGTGTTCTTCAAGAAAAAAGATTTGCTTTTGTCAGAAGTTTCATGAAAACCTTTGAGATGTGCCCATATCTCGACAACTATCTTGCCGGATGGAATTTGAGAGAGCTGATTATTAGCCACAAATAATTTGAGAAGCATCATTGCCTCTCGGTTATTCAAATCCCATGAATCCTGATCAGTACTAGGGGCAATCGGACGTTGTGTAACACCCGAAACAATTTGATCGATATTCCGATATCCAAAATTACTATGTTTCGCTGCTTCCAAGTGCCATTATTTCGACCATTGAATTTTAAATTGCTCTCAAGTAGAATATTGGTCAATGATGCCATAACACATTTTTCAATGAAAAAGTGAGAAAATCCATGAAGGCACATTCTTCGAGGCAAAAAATGGAAGACTAAGAAAATTTGAAGGGTGTCCCAGAAGAGAGCTCGAAAAATCCAAAAAAAATATGTTGTTGATTTTTGGATCAGCAGGCTTGAAAATCGAGGCAGCCAGAGAAATTAGACGACAATCCATTTGAGCTCTCAAAAAACCAACCAAGAATCTGGAATCAAAAAAGATTTTCAAGGTCAAAGACTAGGGTTTCGAGCACAAAAGTAGGTTGACGGCCATGGAGGTCAAATATGAAGAAAAAATGGAGGATTTCGATAGAAATGGGTTGCAGAACAGAACCAGAAGTCGGTAGATTCAGATTCCTCGGAACAGAAACCCTAGTCAGATTATAGAGAGTTGG
This sequence comes from Cupressus sempervirens, assembly GCA_028749045.1. Classification (NCBI taxonomy): domain Eukaryota; kingdom Viridiplantae; phylum Streptophyta; class Pinopsida; order Cupressales; family Cupressaceae; genus Cupressus; species Cupressus sempervirens. The sequence goes on from CM053789.1 coordinate 740,522,523, forward strand.
AAGCAAATATGTATGTAAATAATTTTGAAATTAAAAGGCAGATAATTTCAACCAAGAAATTATAATTATTTACAAAAAAATTTAAAATATTGGCTCCGATACCATATTATGAAGTAATTGGAAAATATTTGCTTCTTATTAACAGTGATCAAGAGATCAATTTATACAAGAGAGTGAAAGATGTTTGCTTAAGAAACTATCGTAAAAAATAGAAACATTCTATTCTAGAAACAAAAAAACTAAATATTAGTAACATTCTAATATTTACAGAAGATTACAATAGATAACCATAAAATACTAAACAGAGATAATATAAACTACCTATTATCGTAATAATTCTATTATATTAATTATTTGATTAATGATTAGACATGTCCTATGAAGGCACATGTCTATTAATGTCCTATTCTCTCTGTATATATATATCTAAGAGGATGTTGCATTTAAAACACACATACTTGATAGGCAGTGCTTAGTACATTTGCAGCGATCCAAAATTCCAACATGGTATTAGAGTAGGCTGCAAATGTGATAGAGTGTTGCAAGTTCATTTCCTTAGGAATCAAATGATATTTGGATATTACATATCATTTTCCTGTGCAGAATATTTTGGGTCGGAGCCCTTTATTTGTTTGAAATTAGCAGAGCAGGAATCGTGCATGAGAGTTCATTGCCCTACTCACATATGAAGCGTTGTTTTACCGGAAGCTAGAGGTCTTTGTTTATCAAAGGCATTATATTCTCGTGTTGATTGTGGGATAGCTAACCAACATTGTGCACGTTACTCTCAGGCAGACCCAAGCACCAAGTAGACATTAAGAGCTCAGATCAAACCCAAATAGCAGTCAATCCTTCAATGCTGACAATTGATTGTGCATCCAAGGTACTGGCTGTGGATAGTAGGAGAACCAATGAAACCCAACGTGGGTCCTGTAGTGAAAAGTTGCCTCTGCCAGTGCCTACAAGTGTCCTTGCTTGTGACAGGGTCGGGCAAAGAATAGATAATCCCCGAAGGCACAAAAAATGAGGGATATGACCCTGCCAAACAGATCAATCAATCGATAAAAATTGTATATGGACTAATGAAAAACATTTCTAAAAGACTCCATAACGGAGCGAAAAGGGGACAAGGAAAATATTATAAAGGTGACTAGTATAATGGCGAACGAAATAAATAAGAATCTAACTTGCTTGGCAGAGTATCTCCACTTAGATACCTCCAAGCAGGTGTTAAGAGATTAATCGCATCACTTTTAATAAAATCGGTATGACCAAAAGTAAAGTGGTCTTCAAACCAATAGAAGGGGACTTGTTGACTTTGCAGTGAACATCTTAACCGTCACTAAACTTCAAGGCATTGCTCGTCAGTTTTAAAAGGTAGAAAGAGGAAAACTACAAATAAGAAAAAAGGAAAGGTCTATATCGATTTGCTAGCATTTTCCAAGACATTTCCCATGTGAAGAGGGCATTTGACTTGGCACATAAAGAAGGTGTATCAATTTTTTATTTATTCAGGAGGATATATAAGATAATAATATGAAATATAGACAGGACATACTGTTTGCGTAAACTGATTTCGACATGGGAATAAGTGTAAGGCCATGATAAAATGAGACTATTATAAGTATCTTCCTTGGGAAAAGTGTTATAGAGAGAAGTCATAAGTTTTGGATAGAGAATGTTGATTAGATTTAAACAAAAAGGTGATGTGACCAGTGTAGTTCAACTACCATTGTAGGCGTATTATTTTGCAAACAAGGATGAAGATGTAATATAAAGGGAGAAACAAAGTATCAAACATATTAATGTCTCCTTGATCGTTGTACACGCCTTGTGGGTATGGTGGGACCCATAGCGAAATGAGCTGGAGTTTAAATGGCGGAAAATTTAATATGAAATAGACCCATCAAGTTATATGGAATATTAAAAGGTAAAATAAGGTATGAGTATAGTTTTAATTTCTATATATCATTATATTTTATATAAAATTATGTTATTGTATTTCTATTATTGAAAATAGAAAATGAATAGTTATGTTATAATCATTTATGTTGTTAGTAATAGGCATGAGTAAAAATTACTAACCTAAAATTAATTGTAACATCTTTGTATTTCTATAAGAGCTATTTGCCTTAGTCTTTTTTGAGGATTCTCTTGTAGGAAAAGGAGTACTGATATTAGATTCAAAGGGAGTTCGAAAGTTCATATGTGTGACTATGATTTTAATGGGCCTACCTCCTGTGTACATCATGAGGAAGTGGCGACTTCCAAATGGTGTCCCTTGTATTTTCAGAAGTTACTGTAATGTGATGATCCTACAATAACTTGTATTATGAGATCAATCAAATTGAGTATATGGTGAATGTCTTGCATCTCAACATTCTGGAAGGCCATTACTCAAAGAGTATTTGGTGAATATCATTCATATTCTGGGAGGTCAATACTCTTGATGTCAGATGTGATATCAAATCTTATTTTGAGTATTTGGTGAATATCGTTAATATTTTGGTAGACCAATACTCTTGATATTAGATGTGATATCAAAATTTTTTAAGTATTTGGTGAGTATCATGTGTTGATGTTCCGAAAGACCAATGCTCATGATATCAAATGCGATATCAAATGGTAGAAATCTTCTGAGATATCCTTAAAATTGTTATTTGTAATATTACGTTGAAGTAGTATTTATTCTTATGTGATTATCCTTTTAAGCTAAGATGGAGTGTTGATGTTTGATAGCTTCAGTCCGATAAACCTAATATATATGTGTTCTTTATATTTGAGATATAAGGTTATTTTTATATGTGAAAAATTAATATATTTATATATATTATATTATATTAATTATCTAATTAATCAATAGACATGTCCTATGAAGACACATGTCTATTGATGGCCTATTCTCTATATATAAATCTAAGAGGATGTTGCATTTGGAACACACATAACTGATAGGCAGTGCTTAGTATGTTTGCAGCGATCCAAAATTCCAACATTTTTCTTTGCCTTTTGCATCTTATAGTTGTACTTAGGTGAAAAGGCACAACCACAAATTGTTGTGTCTTTTGATTGCACCTAATTACTTATTGACAGTTGGAACTTGTCAAATCTGCAATGTGCAACTTGTGAGGAGTAGATGAGAGGGAAACAATGATATATATCTTCTTCTATGCTCCTCATTGCGAACAAAAGAATGGATGTGGCAGATTATCATAGGACAAACACCCTCAACAACCTCATGTTAAAAACAACTATGAAAAAAGTAGAAACACTTGGGCTCCTGATGATAAATGCATTAAAAGATAATGGAAGTAAGCAACCTTCAACGGATAATGGAAGTAAACCCATTCTGATTTGTACAATTTTTTTGAGATTCTAAGGAAATGACTTTTGATGCCAAAAACAATATTGGCCATATAACAGTCAGGCCAAATTAATTGGTAACTTAATCAGAACTGGAGATATTGATCAATTCTTTCTGATTAAAAGCCAGAATATAACAGTTGTCTCATCTCATTATCGAGTAAAACCTTATTGACTTTTGAAGCATCTCCTGCTACTTGCGTGGGTCTGATTATTTTTATTTATTTATATGTTGGTAGGCGGGCGGGGTGTTTTCTCAACCTATGGAATAAACAAAGCAATCTGCTTCTTGTGATTTATCATACTAGGATCAGTGTTCCTTTATGTGTCTGCATAACGCTATATTCTGCAAACAATCTCTTTTGTAAGATGGGTTAATGATATCGAACCAGACCACCAAATCTTCTTTGCAATGTGAATCATTCTTTGCCGTTGGAGAAAATTTTCACTTAATAATGCTGGTGCATAGGCCTATTTCCACCATGATATCCTTTATTGCCAGGTATTCAACTCCTTACACAATGATGACCCCTCTGACCATTGACAACAACCTTCTCTGCGCAATTTTCAATGCTTGATATTATTGAATTAATTCTTCTATCTGCAAATTTGTTGGTATCATATGTAGACTTAAACTTCCCGATGTAGAGTTTCAGGTTGCACAAATAAATGTCACAAGTGCTTCAAGTGCTTAATTATTAAGGAAAGTAGTTCTGACATATTGATTTTCCATCTTTATGCTAGGAATAGCAATGAACCTTTCTTCTTTATCCAGTTTAAAAATCCTGAATGGTGGCTAACACACTTGATAGTGTTGGAGAATAAACATATTATTTGATTCATCACTGCTCACAATAATATGCAAAACTTCTGCTATATGCAAGTTTACTCATTACCGGACTCCTTCTTGAGGATCTAGAGCAATCCTCAACTTCCTCTGCCTTTTACTGAATTTGAAATGCTTGAGTACTGTTGATGTGTGTTATATGACTCACCAAATAGTAGAACAAAATATTGAAATATCTTATCCTCTCTTGAATAAACTCTCGTGTATGCTAAGATTGCTAGAAGATCATATGGGGTTCCTTTAATGCGAAGTCTTGACTGTGGATAAGATTGGTGGTTGATGTGATTTGCTGATGATCACAAGGGGCCTTTTCATTTCAAGCCATATTGGATGTGGGAGCTATCTTAAGGTTTTGCAATGAAGTACTTTTTGGAGTTTTCAAAAAATATGCAGGAATTAAATAGGATAGGGTTTAGGAATTCTATTCTAATCCTAAGGGTAGTGATGACAATAAATGGTATTTTGGTGGACAAATTTTCCAATTTACCGAGCTCCGCTTCGCCCAGTTATACTACAACTATGCGTAAATTGGTGCAATCTTCAAGGGTTATGCAAAAGATTTTCATACCACCACATACACCATCATAAAGAACAATGTATATCAAAGATAGAAGTGAGATATATGCATGAAAGGGGTTCAGGCTAACTTTGCACGACGATTTAGAATCACTAAATGTCAAAAGTATAAACCAAAGGAATTCATCAATACACCATCATATTCTTCGTTGCAATCACAATAGTTTAACTAAGCTAAAATTAATCTAATTGAGGGAATTTGAGAGAACAAGCAAGCACTAAGACACATCAAGTATTCAACAAGCTTCAATGAAAACTTTATTATCTCATTAGTGCATAGCAACAATTTTAGAAAATCCTCCCTTTACAAATGAGGAGTGAGGCCTTTATATAGGTCCTCGATTACAATAGATGGCCCGGATGATCACAATAACCAATGGCCCAAATCATGCCACATTAGCCCTAATTAGGGTTAGGGAAAATAAAAGGAATATATATTAATATAATAAGAAATCCACTACCATAGTGGATAATAGATTCCCACTATGCATGCTTGCATAGAAAGAGAGTGGAGTGCAATAAATATCCAATATGCATGTCCATTACTCGATAAATTCTCAGTCTTCCTTGAATAAATTATTCTTGATTCCATTCTCTGAATGTACAGAAGTTTGACTTGGAGACCTTAATTCTTCATCAAAGATAATTGGATGCCATCAAATGATGATAGAGGCCATGTAAGCTTGAGTCTTTTCCAACTACATCATTTTATAACTAAGATCCAACTTTGATTGACTTTTATAAAAATCTGTCCTCGAACATTCTCATCTTCCATGTACTTGCGTGGAAATTTATCTCCCTGAAATGGATTGGAATCCCTTACTGATGATTATCAGATTATGCCACTTTAGAATTTCTTTCTTCATATTGAACTTCCATTGCCATGTTCTTGTATTTTTGAATATGAACTTTGAGTATTGAACTTTGAATGTCTAGGACTAGATCACTCAGTATTTGGATATCTTTGATGCTGGAACTAGAATTTGGGACTTGAGCATCTTTCTTGAATTTTTAGAACTGGAGCTTTCTCCGCCTGCAAAATACAAATAAGCAATATAAGAATCATGCAAAAAAATTTAAAATGAAACATACAGACCAATTACATATTCTCTGTCTCTCTAAAAAGCTACTAAGCCAAATTTTGTCTACTCCTTGCAATTTACTCCATGAATGAGAAATTTTCCAAAACTTTGCCATTTTCATTTTTCCATGAAGGAGAAATTTCCAACACTTAGCCATTTTTCTTCAATGAAGTAGATATTTCGAACACTTAGCCATTTTTTCTTCCATGAAGGAGGAATTTCCAAGACTTAGGTATTTTTCTTCCATGAAGGAGGAATTTCCGACACTTCGCCATTTTTTCTTCCATGAAGGAGGAATTTCCAACACTTAACCCTTATTTCTTCCATGAGCGAGGAATTTACGACAACGATTTTTTCTTCCATGAAAGAGGAATTTCCAACACTTAGCCATTTTTTCTTTCTTGAAGGAGAAATTTCCAACACTTAGCCATTTTTTTCAAGATTTCTAGTTTTGTTGTTGGCAGAAATTTTGATTGGTCATGGATTTTGTTCATGGTGGAAGAATTCCGCACCAACCATTTTTCTTGGAGGCTGGATTTTTTGAGTGATCATGGATTTTGTCCATGATGGAAGAATTTAGCAAGAATCATTTTTCTCCAAGGAGGATTTTTTTGAGTGGTCATGGATTTTGTCCATGATGGAAGAATTCCGTAGCAACCATTTTTCTCCAAGGTGGGATTTTTTGAGTGATATGGATTTTGTCCATGATGGAAGAATTCCGCAACAACCATTTTTCTTCAAGGCAGGATTTTTTGAGTGATCATGGATTTTTTCCATGATGGAAGAATTTCGCAACAACCATTTTTCTTGATGTCTTCATGCCTTTGCACTTTTGGTTATTTCAATGGTGATTCTAGACTTAAACATTTTTTGATTGGCTGTCTTGCTTGCTCATTTGTTTGGATATAGAAATAGATACCTTTTGTCTCTTTATCAACCAGAGCTCACCTGTTGCCAAAACAGACCTACCAAAAATAGACTTTCTAAAAATAGTAAGTTGTCCCAAAGTCAAAATAAGGTCAATTTGAGAGGTAGTGAAATTTACTATAAATAGACTTACTAAAAATAGACAAGCTAAAAATAGTATGTCAAGACATTCAATTCTCAAAGAAGCAAATAGTTTCCATTCTGGGAGCCACATGGACAACACTATTCAAACTTGGCCAATTTTACCAATTCTCATTCGAAAGAGGGGACCTTTGAAGACCGAGCCCAAGACTACCAAGAACTAAAGCCAAAAGGACAAGACCAAGAGACATAAAAGGAGTCTCCATTTGCAATGGGGCGATGGTGTGAAAATGCCACAACATCTAGCACCCACCCAAAGAAATGTTCTTGAATATTTCAAGGATAAAACTTGTGCAAAACCAAGAACCTTTGACAAACTCCACTTCTACCTATCCAACAACTAGGAAATGCACTCAAAGTGGAAGAAACCACAAATTGGGCTAAACACCTTCATCCTCGATTACACATGTGTGCATAAGTGTATTCATTCCCGTTCGACAAGAACCTATAAAGCCTCTAAGATCCATTGGACTTAGCTATTTTGATATCTTTACTTCAAAAGCATCCTGGATAGAGTGTCACTGCCAATCAAGCATCCATAGCCCCAACAAGGTTATTGCTGTAGTTAACCACGAACATTGCTCTACCTTTAGTGATTATTTTTATAGCACTGATAGAGATATTTGCACACCCAGAGCCAAAACCATTTCATTTTTCATTTTTTTCTTCTTTTTCTTTGTTTTCAACCCTTTGTTTGGCTTACGAGTAGTGAAACTCATAGAGGGCTTGGAAAACCATAGTGGCACTGAAGCAAATGTATGATTTTCACTAATCCCAATTTCACCTCGAGAGCTCTCAAAGCACTCTGAGCAATTAAGTGTGAGTAAAATGTTGTAATAGAAGACTTGAATGCCTTAGACCCAATGTGAATTCAACCCAATGTGAATTCAATCCAAATTTAGTACGAATCCTTTTTGGAAGATAAGGTGAGTAGGAATCCAATCTCCAATTCAAGGAGCTTGACAAAGAGATATCCAAGAAATATACAAAACAAATCAACTTGGATAAATACCATAGTGTGTTGTGTAGCACCCCACCTTTCTCATAAATTTGGATTCCCCTCACTAAACTACCCAAGAAGGAAACTAAATTAAAGGAAACAACCAAACTACTCAAAGAAATCTCAAGTCAAATGACTTGGGGCAAATTATGTACAAGAATCCCAAAGGCATGACACAAACCAAACTAATATATACATTTGATCTAACATCACTTCTCAAGATGTTCAACAGTAGCAAGGATTGGATTAGGGTTCTTAGTCTGGCATTTTTATCCTTGTACTCCGAAAAAATATATATTGCCCTATTTTCAAACTTAGGAAAACTATCATGCAAGACTAACAGTTGAGGCAATTCATGTTGTCCATGGTCAATCCAAATGCAAGTTTTCTTTCCTAAACCTCCATAATCAAAATAATAACCATCAAAATTTTCAACATTAGATGCAAGGAACGAAACAACCTGGCATGTCTCGAGTGGTAATTCATGTTGAAATTCTTGTTGATTATTCGCTTCAAGAGGTTGCAGTTGGTGGTGGATTCCCCCTCGGGTGGAAGTATCGAACTCATGAGTGTTCAAGACAGGATTACTCTTGCAATCAAGCCTTTGGAATATTGCTTTAGGTGGCTTGTCCTTATATAGCACGAACCACACATCCTTGTGTGTATTGCTGAGTGCATTCTCAAAAATAAAGTATTCCTTGACGAGGTCTCCATCAAATATCTTCCTAAGTTGTTCGAATGCAATATTCAATTGTGACATCAACCCAAACCGTTCTTCATTATCCTCACCCATGGTATTGCATGTATATTTCTCTTTAGGAACATCTTGTAATTCTCTATGTAGAATACCATCAAGAATATCATTATTGCGACAATAAGGAAGATTATCCAACATCTTCATGAATTCAACATCAAATCCAATATTAGGTGGCAATGTTTCAAGAGGTCGAATTGATGGTGAACAATGTCACTTATAGTAACTTTATCATCTCGAAATACATTTGGAAATGAATCAACTTCCTTCATGATATCGTTTAGCACCCTGCCAAAGGTTGTAATATCTTTGATGGTTTTGTCAACTTGTTCCCTATACCTTGACTCATTTGTGATAACTTGAAATTCCTCATTCAACATGTCCACTTGATTGCCTTCCATTTTAAGGGTATGTGAAATTTCTTGCAAGTCATCCTCAAGAATTTGACTTTGTAGCATGTGGGAAAGTTCACCAAGGACCACCTCCTCAAACTTGTGGTGATTATCTTCTAGTTCTTCATTATGTTGATCTTTATCTTCTATGTCTCCCCTTCCTTTGATGAAATTGACCGTGTCCTTGATTTTGTTTTCAACACCTTGTAAGTGATGTGTGAAAGTTCCTCTTGATTATCATTGTTATTATACTCAGACATGCTTCCTTGATGCAATTGATTTCTTTTGTTAACATTTAGTTCCCAACATGAGTGATGATTATCACCTTCCTTTGACATCCAACTTGGGATTTGGAAGGAATCCTTGCCACCTATCACATATATCTCCTCATACGAACCCATTTGGAACTTGATCAAGTCAATGGTATCTTGACAAGATGGACAAGTAAATTCTGAATGTGAAAGGCTATGGACACTACACCAAATATTTCCTCCATATCCACTTCTTGGTTTCTTATGGATATCTTCTTTGAACTCAAGGAAGTCTTCTTCTGAATTGAAAAGCACCACAGGCTCATACAACTGTGAAAAATAAATCTTTCCTCGTAATGCCAAGTCTACCCTCAAAAGGAACACCAAACAATGCATCACCTAATGCTCTGTGGTACCATGTATAGCCCTCCTTCTAGCACTAGTTTCTGTTGATGTGTGTTTTATGACCCACCAAACAGTAGAACAAAATACCGAAATATCTTATCCTCTCTCGAATAAAGTCTCGTGTATGCTAAGATTGCTAGAAGATCATACGATGAATTCAAGGTTCCTTTAATGCTAGGCCTTGATTGTGGATAAGATCAGTGGTTGATGTGATTTGTTGATGATCACAAGGGGCCTTACGTGTTTATTCAGATTCATTTCAAGCCATACTGGATGTGGGAGCTATCTTAAGGTTTTGCAATGAAGTACTTTTTGGAGTTTTCACAAAATATGAAGGAAATAAATAGGATAGGGTTCAAGAATTCTATTACAATCCTAAGGGTAGTGATGACAATAAATGGTACTCTGGTGGACAAATTCCCCAATTTATCGAGCTCCGCTTCGCCAAGTTATACTACAACTACCCGTGAACTGGTGTAATCTTCAAGGGTTATGCAAAAGATTTTCATACCACCACATACACCATCATAAAGAACGATGTATATGAAAGATAGAAGTGAAATATATGCAAGAAAGGGGTTCACGCCAACTTTTCACAACGATTTAGAATCACTAAATGTCAAAAGTATGAACCAAAGGAATTCATCATATTCTCCATCATATTCTCCATTGCAATCACAACAATCTAACTAAGCTAAAATTAATCTAATTGAGGGAATTTGAGAGAACAAGGAAGTACTAAGACACATCAAGTATTAACCAAGCTTAAATGAAAACTTTATTATCTCAGTAGTTCATAGCAACAATCTTAGAAAATCCTCCCTTTACAAATGAGGAGTGAGGCCTTTATATAGGTCCTCGATTACAATAGATAGCCGGGATGTCAAAATAACCGATGACCCAGATCATGCCACATTAGCCCTAATTAGGGTTAGGGAAAAGAAAAGGAATCGATATTAATATAATAAGAAATCCACTACCATAGTGGATAATAGATTCCCACTATGCATTCTTGCATAGAAAGAGAGTGGAGTGCAATAATTATCCACTATGCATGTCCATTACTCGATAAATTCTCAGTCTTCCTTGAATAAATTATTCTTGATTCCATTCTCTAAATGCGTAGAAGTTTGACTTGGAAACCTTAATTCTTCATCAAAGATAATTGAATGCCATGAAATGATGATGGAGGCCATGTAAGCTTGAGTCTTTTCCAACTACATCATTTTATAAATAAGATCCAACTTTGAAGGACTTTTCTGAAAATCTCTCCTCGAACATTTGCGTCTTCCATGTACTTGCTTGGAAATTTGTCTTCCTGAAATGGATTGAAATCCCTTGCTGATGATTATGTCACTTTAGAATTTTGTCGTAATGAACTTTCATCGCCATGTTCTTGTATTTTTGAATTTGAACTTTGAGTATTGAACTTTGAATGTCTGGGAGTGTATCATTAAGTATTTGGATGTCTTTGATGTTGGAACTAAAATTTGGGACTTGAGCATCTTTCTTGAATTTTTAGAACTGGAGCTTTCTCCTCCCGCAAAATAGAAATAAGCAATATAAGAATCATGCAAAAAAATTCAAAATGAAACATAAAGACCAATTACATATTCTTTGTCTCTCTAGAAAGCTATTAAGCCAAATTTTATCTACTCCCAATTTACTCCATGAATGAGATATTTTCCAAAATTTAGCCATTTCCATTTTTCCAAATTTCCAACACTTAGATATTTTTATTTCAATGAAGGAGATATTTCCAACACTTAGCCATTTCAAAATATATGGTTTAGCAAGTGTGGTTCTTCATCTTCAAGAACAAAATTAATCAATGAATTTTGAGATTGTCATTTTAGAGGCCTAGTTTATTGTTCACTTTTAGATTATGTATATGGATTCAGCATTAGTGCCTGAGGAAACCAAACTGCTCAGTTCCTTGAGAGCTTTCCAAATAGTGTTTTAGTAGGAGGGTTGTGAAATTTCAAAAAAAGTCATTATTTTTCCCTTGAGTGCGCTTTTGGAAAGAGTTCTATTGGAATCTATTTGAACGCTGTGAGCCTTGGATAGAATTAACATTGGTTTTTTAATAGTCCTACCTATTAGTTCAATTAACAGTTTGACTAATATCTTGTATCGTTTAGGTTTATTTTTAATGAATAAGATTATTTCTCATATTAGGTGCATTCATGTGCAAGCTATTCAAGGTAGAAGTAATATCTAAATTCATCAATTATTTTCATATAGTTACCCCTTAAACAATATAAATAGGTATCATCAGTGCTTAGATGGCCACTAGTGATTTGTAAACTTGCTTATTGCTGAAATTGCCGTTCAGAAAGTTATCATCTTTAAAGTTGTTCATGTTATGAGTTAGATGTTTCCAATAATGTAACTTTTTATTGATTAAGTCATTGGAAGAAGTGTTGTGGCTTTGTCCACAATCCTATGTATGTAATTCATAGCGAGTGTGTTGACAATAAGCTAGTGTCCCTCATAGGGTTTGTGACATGGCTTAAACGCCTCCTGTGGATTCTAGAAGTCTAGTGGTTGTATTGGGCATTGATAGGTCGATCTTTTGGTGCAACATCAACCACCACTCTAACAAGTGGTATCAGAGCTTGGTCACAACTTCAAATCTATGCAAGCCATGAGTGATGCTGAGAGGGGGATTGTTGATAGTGGGCTAGCGTCCCTCGTAGGATTCGTGACGTGGCTTAATTGCTTCCTGTGGATTTTGTTAAGTCTAGTGGTTGTAATGGGCATTAACAGGTCGATCTTTTGGTGCAACATCCCTAGCTTGTAACAAGTGTTTACATCGATGTGCTTTTTCACGATATCCTGTCTTGTCTGTTTATGGTTTTCAATCTCTGCATTGAATTGAAAATCATGAACATTTATAGTTTTGTTGAACTAGTTTCTGCAGCAGATAATTTTTAAAATTTTTTTAATAATTTTTTTATATGGTGTACATGTTTTGGGAATGCTGTGTTTTAGATGAAAAAAAACAAATACATATTTTTAAAAATTTGTTTGTATTGCATACTCTCCAAAACCTTGGATTCAGGTTAAAGGGAGGTTTTCCTAATAATTTGAAGAACAGATTATTGTAGACTTTGTTTTGTATTTAAATTTTAAATACTAACATCTCTCATGGAAAAAATAAGTGGGATGCATATATTATGAACTCATTTTCTTTGGCATCATGCTGCATGGATTTAAAGGTGTAGGTCAGTTTAGATCGCACATACCAAAATTATGGAATTATACTTAGTTTTGATGCACATCCCAAAATTATGGAATTACACTTAGTTTTGATTACTAACACAATCAAAACTATGTCCAAGAGTTTGGTAAGCAACTATTCAAGGGAGAGGAAGAAATACAGCTTTAATGAGCAGGTCATCGCTCCAGAAAGAAATCAAGATGGCTGCTTCTGTTACATGTATAAAAGTATTTCCTGGTTTGAAGTCGATGAATATTCTTGTCAAATAATCTGGAAATATATTTCTAAAATTATATTTAATGTGTTACCTTAGAGCATGTTTATCACATATTAGTTACCTTGAAACTTTCAGAGTTGTGTGTTTCTGATTCGTAATATTATTGTCCCAGGCTTTGTCAATTGCCTGCTGAAATTGGAATGTTGATCTCCCTGAAACAGCTCAATCTGGCACAGAATAACCTCGCCAGCATACCAGAGGAGGTTGGACAATTGCAACAACTGCAAATTTTAAAGCTTAACAATAATTGGTAAGCCAGAATTTTCTGGCCTTCTAAGCATTTTACTAATTTTTGTGCTCACATATGCATGTGTTTTTCTGTATATAGTACAATAGAAGTTCCTTGCATTAACTCCAATGGTTGAAATCGTCTTTTTATATACTTTAAAGCACACTGAATTATGAAAAACGTATTATTAATGTCATTTACATAATAGCAACTGATCTCAGTGTGAGGAATGCAGGAGTAGATCTCTCTCATTTATGAGATAGATTTAATCATGACGCTTTTTAGTCTAGGTTTTTCTTTATCAATTTCTTAATCATTATGAAACTATAAGTGTGCATGTCAAGCTTTTGTAATTCATTTGTCAATATTTCATCTGGAATCTCGTCCTAAAAACTCTATAATGTCTCATAGGCATACTGGGCTTTTACATATTTCAGCATATAAACATGATTTTCTCTCAGTTAACTGGTTTTCCTTGACATTTTTACGGGTTTTTCTCAGCTAGACAGGATGTGACAGAAGAACAGAAACTGTTTACTCGACATTCTGGATCCATAAGATCTACTGCAATGATATGATATTGGACTTACTAAATTGAGTTTGATATTCAGCCTATCAATAGGCAATTTAATATTTCCAACTTTTCTAGTGATGATGAGTAATATTTGAAATATTCATTTGGGTAGGGACCTTGGTTCTGATCTTCTTCCTTAATGTATCTACAACTTATATACTTCCTCTGTTTTATGTGATCTTATAATATCAATGAGTGAATGCATTTCTTTTCTTTTGTTGGAATTATTTTTTAGGTATTTATAACTTATCTGTTTTTAAAGAATTCAACTATTATTTTTAGTAGTTGCTGCTTCCCAGGTGATCCCAAATTCTAGAAAATGATTTGCCCACAGAAAAATGGAAATCAAAAGAATAAAAATTTCTAAGGAATGTATGATTACTTTTGTTAACAAATATTGAATCAAGCATTCTACTTGGCGTTATTGCAGAAAACATATTTTTCTACTTTTCCATAGGGACTATAACCCAGCCATGTTTCTTTGCTTTCAAAAATCATAGCAAACTAATTTTCTGTCATGATTATACGACAGTACACTTCAGTGCATTTTATCTAAATTTATGTATGACATTTGTGTTTTGCCTTTGTTGCAGCCTAAAAGCATTGCCTTTGACCATAGGACATTGTTGCTCTTTGCTGGAGGTACATTCTTTATGAAAATCTACATTTTTAACTTGCAATAAACATACTTCTTGACTAGATATTTGTAAGGTCAATCTTTGGTGAAAGTTTCGAGTGAATTCTTATTAGCTGCAGTTTAATTTTTCAATAAGGAAATGGATATGTCACAAAACATGTAAACTAAAATTTGAGATTTGCAATTTAGGCTGACTTTTCCTCGAATCTCCTGGGGGAAATACCAAGTACATTGGGGAACTTACGAAATATAAAGGTATGGCCTGATAGGGTTTCAAATGTTCTTGCCACATAATAATATATTTGCAAGTACATCAGTTAGATTTCTCTGGGCTTGTTCTCTTTGTGGTATATTATGAAGTATGTTTTTGGATGCTACTATTTATTATTGGACTTGTTTAATTTATATAGATCATGCAGATTCCGGAATGATAATTTTGAATGCTACTATTATTGGAATTGCTTTATTTATATAGATCGTTCTTCATAATAAAGATATAGGAAAGATCAATCATGTGCTTCTACGACTCTTCAGTGATAAACTTTCACTTTTTGAATAGGAACTATTGTACCTGAAAGAAAAAAAATCAAGCCCTCACATGTGTTTAGTGTGACCTAGGTGATTACTAAATTTCTTTCTATTGTATTTTTTAACTTAAATCAGATAATTAAGTGGAAATACAGAAACAAACCTACTTTAGCCTGATTTAATATTTGAATACTTGACCTATGAATTGTACTGTAAAAATTGAAATTCTTCATAAAGTAACTGCAAGAATAGAACATTCAACATATGCTTCTGGAATATAGAAAATGTAATGGTGGAATCAGGTTCAAGAGACTGAAAGGCTAGTCTAATGAAAATTTGAACTTAAATGGAGTTGTCAAATTTGGGCAATGTTTCTCAACTGGAGGGTGCAACTAACTACATTGGGGGCTGGACTGTGTCAGGGAGTACAACTGTCTAAAATGGGCCTATAGGCTCCTGTTTTGAAATTTACAGAGGATGCTTGGTTTTCCTCTTTGCAAATTCATGCATTTACTTTTGATGATGAGAAATTTTGAGCTTAATGTAGAGTACAAGGAGAACATCATATGATGTAAAGGGGACTGCCTCAGCCAGTTTCCCATTACCATGTTTCAACTTTCAACTTCCAAAAAGCATAATAAGAAAATTCTGAGGTATTTGTAGAAACCAAGTGTCAGGGTGACCTTGTGGGGGGTTTGGGGGGGGGGGAGGGGTGTGTGATTGTGTTGGAGACAAAGGAGATGATAGGAATCACAAAGAATCGATGCAAGCAATGGGGGGAGAATGGAAATGATTTAGATCTGACTGGGAGGACAATGGGATGTCTTTCTATATTTAGGGTTTGGCTTTGGTGAAGGGAGTTGGGTTTGAATGGCTTCCTATAGAGAGAATGGAGGAATAGATGAGATAAATTAGAGGAGGATGTGAAAATCTCAAGAAATGTTCGAGATTCTAGTTTCTTTGTGTTTGGCTTAAGGTGTCTCTACCTCAGAGTCTCAACATGAATTATTTGATTATGTATTTCCTAATTGTTGACTTGTGTTGCTATATCACCGCAGGGAACTTGATTGTGAGTTGGCTACCTACATGCGAAGTGAGGAACATGAAATTGTGTCACTTGTCACCTAGGCGCTCATCTTGGGTAAGAGAAAAAAGTCCCAGGTGCAGTTTGGTCACGTGTCCCATTAATGCTAAACATTGCAAGCTCAGAGATTGCTATGCCATGGCTAAAGAGTCATGGGTAGTTAATGCTTGTTAGTTTATATTTATTGTTTAGTTTGTAATGCCCCCTTTTCGTAAGGTTGAAATCCATAAATAATAAGAGAATGGATAACAAATAAATAAATAAACACAACGATAAAATAATGAAGTAATAAACATTAAGTAAATTAGTTAATAAATTATAATTACCATAGGAATCATATATAATTGAAAGTAATAGTAAATAATAAATGAAATATGTAAACATAATAGATTAGTGATAAGATATGAAATATTGTCATAATATAACACAATATAATATAATATAATATATAACTACAATATAGCTAAATACTAATATTGAAATATAAATAAGTAAATAATTAAATAATAAGATAAATGAAACAATTGTAAGTAGCTAAATTAATGAACTAGTAGTATATTAAGCAATAAATTCGATAGAGAAGAAGATAAACTAGCAACCATAACATACAATAATAAATGGTGGTTTTCCCCAAGAAGCACAACTCATGATAAACATAGGATACAACATATATTATCCCTATCTATGCTTAACAATGGAGTGGGGCAAGGGAGGATTGGGAGTAGTCAATGGAGATGATCAAGCAGATCATTTATAGGCGTTCCAAGCTTATAACCTTGAAATCAACACAAAAGGACCAAATACCATATTTATCACTCTCAACACCCAATATGTTTCACTGTCGGCAATCACATTGCATTGAGAAAATGGAATTACATTTGCAACTAGGGAATAAGGAATCATGAGCTTAGGTTTGCTATCTTGGAGACAAACCACATTACATAATGAACAATATCAACAAACAATGTCAGGAGAAATAGAAAGGCATCATATAAAATGGCTAAGGAGAAGTATCCTGCAAGGAAAGAGCAAGAGTCAATGACCTATTCATTTCTAGGGATGTTG
This sequence comes from Cupressus sempervirens, assembly GCA_028749045.1. Taxonomy (NCBI): domain Eukaryota; kingdom Viridiplantae; phylum Streptophyta; class Pinopsida; order Cupressales; family Cupressaceae; genus Cupressus; species Cupressus sempervirens. The sequence continues at coordinate 740,539,878 of CM053789.1, forward strand.
TATGGTAAGAATTAAAAAAGAAAGAAAGTTATTAAGATAAGGTAATGGGGTTAAGATAATATCCTTTATTAATGTCCAAAAAAGGACCACAAAGAGGGCCCAAGGCACTGCTAAAACAAAACAAGTGGCCAGCCTACAATAGGAACACCAAACTGTGCTTGAGAAGAGAAAACACTAAAACCAAAGGAAGAAACAACAGACAACCAACTACTTGCTCTGAGCAAGGATTGTTAATATTGTCATGATAAATTGATGTTGTAGTTGTATTAAACAAAGGAGATGAAAGCTCATTATATAGATTTACAAAGACGACGTTTCTAAAAGAAACAAATGTCACTAAAGATGAGCATATAAACTACCTAATAAACTAAAGACTAACTAAGATGACCATCAAAGAAATATTATAATATTATAATACCCTCCCTTTAATGGTCATTATCTAACTAGTGTCATTTGGTCACAAATTTTTCAAAACATTTTGCTGCTGCTATACATGTACATACATACATACACACACACACATACAAACACACACACACATACATACATACATACACACATACACACATACATACATACATGCACACACACATACATACACATGCACACATGCACACATACATACATACATGCACACACACTTACAAACATGCACACATACATACACACATGCATCCACACATGCATACACAGATACATACAGACATCCACACATACATACCTGCATACATACATGCACACATACACACATACATACACACATACACACATAGACACATACATACAAACATCCACACACACACACACACACATACACACCCATACATGCATGCATGTATTACATACATACATACACATACATGCATGCATGCGGTACACGCATACATCCATACATGCATGCATACATCTATGCATGCATGCATGAACCTTAATCGAGATGAGGGGTAGCGCTAAGTTCATCTTGCCTGCATGAACCTTAACCGAGATGAGGGGTAGCACTAAGTTCATCTTGCCACACACTTTTATTGCCTTTTCATTTGTTCATTTTGTTTTATTTGCTTGTTTATTACTATTCTTAAGTAGTTGCTTCTTGCTTTTCTTATTTTCATATCTCATTTTATGTTGCTTTGCTTCTTTGGAGAATTTTTTGGGAAATACCCATAATGTAAAGGAGGGTAGCATCGAGAAGAATGAACAAAGTGATAGGGTGGGCTTAAGGATAGTGACTCTAGATAAGGATAGGTTGAAGGTCTTGTTGTAGTCATTCAAAAGGAAGACATGGCAAATATAATCAAATTCTTGGTATAGGTTATCAACATTACAAATTCGTAAGGCTTTAGTGGTTAAATTTTTTAGGATGCTCACTTTCCTAAACCAAGAGTTAGATTACCTTTGCCATGTCCTATGCCTATCTCTTCTCGGTGTCCTAAAGATATCCCCACAACCCATTCTTGAACACAAGGTTCATTTATTGTGAGGGTGGCAGGGTATGGGGGTAGAGGTGGACATGCCTTTATGGTTCTCTATTCATCTCATATTGGAGGGTGAGGAGAAAGTGTGACTCTACGTATTCTTGAAAATAATTAATATGCAAGCCATCATAATATTTTGATTTCTATCTCAAAATATTAGCATTGTTTCAGTTTATGTTCTTTGTTAGTGTGGATTTGAATTATGATTTTATATGTATCTTTGAACCAATATGAAAACTTGCACAAATCAAAACTATTAAAATCCTTAAACAATCAAAACAATCAAATTTACAAAGTGAAATATTAACAACAGTATCAAGGTTTTTATTAAAGTTGAAATTTGGAAGATTTTGGGAATAGGGATATTACATAGGCAACTTCATTAGTTGTTTTGAGTACATGGCAATGTTTCATCCTTTGAGAGAATGTTGGCAAGATATAGAAGGTTTTGAGGCACAATAGATGTGATTTGGGTTATTTATAGAACCATATATTTAATATATACCAACTGAATTAAACCACCTCTAATGTGACTAAGTAAGCTATAAAAAGTTTAAATATCTTGAAGGGAAAGGTAAATTTGTCATAAATGGAACTCTTTGAGTGTAAATTCACAAATTGTTGACCAATTATTCACAACTAGATGATTTAAGAGCTCGGGCAGGTGGTAATTTGGGAACTTGCAAATTCCTCTTAGGAGTCACAACTTTATGAGGATTCAAGGCAACTTGGTAGAGTTTTATGTAGTATATGGTTCGTGTTTAAACTAAAGCTTCTAACGAATGGGGAATTCACAATTGAGGCAATTTTAAATTGATATGCATTATGTTTTGGAAGATTTGTTTATGGATCAACTCTATGTTTTGATATACTTTATGCTTTCTTTTCAAGTACAATTAGCATCATGGGGAGTTATTTGAATAATATTAAATTGTTATTAGAAGATATACTTTTGTTATAAGTCACCTTAGTCACTTACATGAGTTTTCTCTTTTTAGTTTGTTATTTTTAAGTTTAGGGCGAGTCAACATTTCTTAATAAAGTCACCTTAGTAACCTACATGAGTTTACACTTTTTATTTTTGGTATTTATAATGTTTATGGCGATTTGTCGTATATTTATTTGGTTTTGTCTTATGAGCTCTATATAAGGAGATAATCCACATTGTGATTAATATTATGATACTTGATAGAATGACACATTTTTCTTTGTATTCGTATTTAGAATACAAGTGACTTCTCTTGTATTTGTCAATGAATTGCTATTTCATCCCCTAGTTTTGAAACTTGAAAGGAGTTAAGTTGAAGGGGTTAGAATTGCCATCAAGCGTTTGTTGCATTTTGTTGCTTTTCTAGTCTAGATTTATGGGTAGCGGTTTCTGTGAAGAGGTGAGTGGGAAATCCTCTTCTATGTTGGTTGATATGCCATTGTTCGTACAAAAGGAATATTTGGCTTGGTTTTGTAGTTTTTTCTAACTATATTCCCTCTTTTGCCTTTAGGTTTGATCGATTTCAATATTTGTTGTGTTGTATTTTGCTGTCTTTTTCTCTATATATTTTGAAGGTAGATGCACCAATAATAACTTTCTTTTATCGATAATTTTTTAAAATATTATTATGTTATATTAAGATTTTGAGTTTTAAAGTAATTATTCGGAAAGTTTATTTCTTATTTCAAGTCTAGGTGTATAAATCTATGTTATTGGGTATTGTATTTTTAGCCCATACACACACATCAATATAGTCCTAGTATGTGTGTAGTATAGGTTCATCCTTGGGCATGTCCAAGATGTTTCCCAAGCACCTTAGGTTCCATGGTTCCTTCAAGTAACCTAGGCTACTCAAAAAGTACCTTACACAAACCCTACAAGACTTAGTGCTAGTTTTTCCTCGGATTTCTTTATTTGAGCTATATCACCAGTCTCATGTTATCAATAATTGTTGTATGCTAATTAGTATTATATGCAATGGTAAAATATCTATTGAGTGTTGTTTTTACATGATGCAACAATAGGAAGATGTGATGCACATTCCTCTCTTGAAAGAATGGCGAAGTCCAAGGTTCTCAGTGGTCATGGTACAACTGCATGAAGACTTAATTGAAGATAAATGTGAATGTTCATAAGGAGGCGTTTATTGATTTTGAAGTTTGAAGCTGGTGGAAAACATGCTTGACAACCTTTTTTTGCATTTTTTTTTTCAAAGCTAACATCAGTGCAAATTTATCTCTTTATTTCTATCAGGCTTAGATAAGGCTAGCAAGAATGTAACCCTAAATTCTTATCATTAATATGTTGAATTTCTATCATCTAACCCTTAATTTTCAAAGAAACTTCAAAAGATAAGGGTAGCAAGAATGCAAGCAAAATATTAGAGAAATTTTCAAATGGACATAAACCATGATAAATTCCACTTGCATATCATGTAATAAATTAAAAAATCTACTTTAACTCAAGAAAAATACTCCCAACATCTTACATAATGGACTGAAAATGAGTTTCTTAGGTTTAGAACTCGAAATGGCCCTCGTTCATGTAAATATGTAAGAGCATGAGATGAAATTGCAATTTAGGCAGATGTAGTAGAACTTAACAAATCCAATTTTTGTGCATTTTATATGAGTTTCTTCTAGTAGCAAATTGTGGCTTCATGCATGTATGACCCTCTGAGAGATTTGTCGATAAGGAAATAAGCATTTGGAAGAAGATTTTTTGTTTGAAAAATTTCCACAACAACAAAAATGCTTCTACTCTTTATTTTTGCATTTTTCACTTGCCAACAAATGTTATACCACCAAAGGCAATCCCAAATTTATCTCTTTGGATTTATAGATGTGTTATAAGCTCTTGGAATGCAATTCTAAAGACATTTGTTGCCTCATTGATTCCATTGATGTTTGGGGTCTTCATATATTCTGCATGCAAAGGCACTATCAAAGAGAAACAATCAGAGATTGTGGATAGGCATTCTTCTATGTTAACGAAGATTGAATTGAATGTGAATTCTTGGGCTTCTTTATGCAACTCTGCAGTTGCGGCACCCCTTTCGGGTGTTGAGAAGTTAGTACAAGGGAAGATGGACGATGAGCAGGTTAGGTAGACTCATGAACTAAACCTACAGGTTTGTGGCCTCTCCTCCATTGATGATCCCTTGATTGGATACTCTTTCCTCAAGGATCAACTGGACATTTCAGAAATCACACTTGACAGGTGTTGTTAGGCCCAGACGACACTCTTCATCAAGTTCCTCTCCCTCTCTGACAGGTTGCAAACTCTTAGGACAAAAAGAAAGTTACTCTCTCTCTCTCTCTCTCTCTCTCTCTCTCTCCCTCCCTCCCTCCCTCCCTCCCTCCCTCCCCCCCCCCCTAAGATTTACCTAGACGAGGACCTCACCCCATCATAGGTGGCAGAACTCAAGCAAGCTCGTGCCCTCATTGTGGCTGCCCAACAAGAGGGTAAATATGCAATCATTAGAAATCTTAAAGTAGTAATCCGTGACACCTTTCCTATACGCTGGGTTTTGAGGGCGGCTTCTAAGGCCAAATGACGTGCTCAGCGACATTTGAACATAAACTCTTTGTGCCTCAACTACTGGAACTGTAATGGTGTCCTCTAGTCTTTGCTTGGCTTACTTAACGATGCTATTGGTTCTATCAACCTTTTTATTATAGAGACAGGAGTGCCCCATGCATCCTCTTCCCAATATTACTGGCTATCAGTGGCTCTCTTCTTTTAGGGACGAGGTCAGGTGTTATGGTGGGGTCAGAGGTTCTGTTGGGGTCGCCTGTCTTATTTGAGACCACCTTTTCAGTGCTATTTCTTTGGTTCACTCTGACAGCTAGGCCAGGTTCATGTGGATTCGTATCGATCGAGGGATTTCACTCTATAGGGATACATATATCGCTGTCTGCTACTTCCCGCTAGCATATTCATACTATGTAGTTCACAACATTAAGGGTGGGAACCCCTATGAGGACCTTCTTGAACACATTATCATATTCTCTGCCATGGGGGACATCATCATTTTGGGAGACTTTAATGCCCATACCAGAGACCTACAGGCTCCCCTCCATGATTGTAGATCTAATCCCATGTGTACAACTGCTTCTAATCTAGGTTCTGTGGGTTTACATTGTCTCTTTGAGGATAGTCAAGGACCCTTCACTCGGTATGGTCGTAACTTGCTATAGCTTTGCGAATCCTTAGACTTAGTGATCTTGAATGGGCTCTCTTGCTTTCTCGACTTCGAGCTCTTCACTTGTTGGCCCCATTGTGGTGGTGCTAGTGTTGTGGACCATTTTCTCTCTCCTGCCTCCTACATTCCATTCATTTGCTGCTTTACCATCTCTTGCCTTCCTCATGCCGACCATGCCCTCCTCAGCATCACCCTGTGGGGACTCTCGACACCTCTCCCTTGCTCCTCTGCTTCTTCTTGCCCCGCCTCTTCCAGTGGCCTCCCTCCTCATGCTCGGTCTTCTTTTTACTTCACCGATGGCAACACGGAGCTCTTCATACACCACCTCAGATGACTTTTCCCCCTGGCTCCCTTCTCTGACTTTGGGGACATCACCTCCATGTTCCACTCACTTGCATCCACCTTGTGGGAATCTGCCCCTCTCACCATTCCCCACTGCACCTCCTCCCTCACCCCTCGCCCCACTTGCAAATCTTGCCTCATGAACCAATGGTTTGATGAGGACTACAAATCCTTTCACTGCATGCTTTGCTCTACTCCACTCACTTCTTCCTCCTCTTTGTTGAGGCTTGACTACTGCCGCTTTCTTCGCTACAAGAAAACAAAAGTTCACTTTATTGCATTGTAGATCCCTTTGTGCCATGCTCTTCCAGTCTCCAAAGCTCTTTTGGCGCACCATGTTTTCTCGCCACCCCCCCACCCTCCACTCTGGACCATCACTCCCTTGCCTCCCTTGCCTTCACCCTCTATGATATACCTGGTCAACCCCCTCTCCATCTCATCTCCCCCCCCCCACCCAACCTTTTGTCACCTCTTCTCCTTCTCCCACATTAGTGAGGCAGTTAGAGTTATGAGCAGTAGCAATACATCGAATGAGGAAGGGTTCCAAGCTAAATTCTTCAATTTGGGTATCTCTATCCTGGGCCCCTTTCTTACAGTGCTCTTTAATCCAGTGGTTTGTACTGGCTTCCTTGACTCTTGGTCATGACATATTATCTATCCGATCCATAAGTCTGGGCCAACTTTCAACCCCGAGAACTACAGGACCATCATAGTTGGGCATACCTTCGCCAAACTTTGTGTGACCGTGGTGAATAGTATCTTGTCCAGAGAGCTTGATTAGTGACATTGCCGAGCTAGGGGTCAGGCCGGGTTTTGTAGAGATTTTTAGACCATTGATCACATTTTGACTTTACAGGCCATCATAAAGTTTATTGTTGTTTTGTTGACTTTTGGAAAGTCTTCGACTCTATTCATCGGATGGCTCTCTTTCAATGTCTTAGGGACATCAGGATCTTAGAGATTCTTTTTGTAGCTATTATGAGGTTATATGAGTGTGTTGGGGGCTAATTCAAGACTCCATAGGGATTCTTTGACTCTATCCAGAGCACTATTGGAGTGAAACAGGGCTGCCCTCTCTCCCCCACTCTTTTTGGCATCTACATCAATGAGCTTAAGGCATTCCTTCGTGATTGCTCGCTCCTTGGTGATGGTTGTTACTTACATTAGGTGTTGATCTCCATTCTCCTATTCGCTGATGATGTGATTCTCCTAGTGTCTTCCTCTGATGGTCTTAAACGACTTTTTGATGGCTTGGCCTCTTTCTGCGACTCACATAAGCTAGTTGTGAATGTGGGCAAGACTCGGGTCATGGTCTTCAATTGTTTGAAGACCTCACACCTCCATTTTTACTACCAGGGTATCGATATCGAGATTGCATCTTCATATACATACTTGGGGGTTAAGTTTTTGGGTCCTTGCTTCAACCTGAGACCAGCCATGCTGCCCTGAGTGAATAAGGGGCTCGACTCCCTTGCTATACTTGAGTGACAATGCTTTTGACACCACTTCCAGGACACCACAACTAAGATGTCCCTTCCTGACTCCCTGGTCAAGTTGACTGTCCTCTATGGCTCTTCTGTTTGGGGCCCCTACCTCTCGGACTCTAACTGGACCTCTATTGTGATAGTCCAAACTCTTTTTCTTTGGCGCATTATTAGATGCCACTGGTCCACACCACACAACATCATTCTGGCAGAGTTTGGAGCTCACCCTTTCAGATTGGGGACCATCTTTGATTTACTTTGGCTTTTTCACTGTCTTTGGAGCTTCGCTGATTCCCCTGATGGTCGTCATAGATATTCCTACTTGGCTTACTATTCCTCTAAGGAGGTTGTAGGTTCGGACTCTAGTCCCGAATCTTGTTGTTAGTACGCCCAGGCCTTTGCCCTCTTGGGCTCGATTGGTATTGGTATGGATCATCTTCCCCCCTTTCAGTTTTCTTTGGACGCTCCAACCCACCTTCTTGCACCTCAGCGGGAGTTGAACGAGCATGTTAGACTTGACATCTATAGACAATATGTTATCACGGATTGGAGGAATCCTCGAGGTGGGCTTCGTCCGTGTATGTTCTTTTATGCCGAGCACTTCCTTGATATCCGGGATGGGATCATCCTACGTCCCTGGTACCTCACTCATCATTGGACTCACACTCTTTGCATCTCCTTGGGATCCTTTAGAGTGGGATCTCACCGACTACGTATTCAAACTGATCAGCAGATTGAGAGGGTGGACAGGATCTGTCGCCTTTGTCACCTTAGAGAGGTTGAGACCTTGTCTCACTTTATCTTTCGTTGCCCCATTTACTATGAGATCCGAGGGAGATTCTATTGTTTGTTCAAAGAGTGTCTTGCATTGTACCTTCAGGAGACCATGCGGCTTCGTGAGCACACTCTACAGCTACAACTTTGCTTGACACTGATCCTCACGTAGCTTATCACCTCCTTTTTCAGTCCTATGGTTCTTGCCCGAGGATTAATAAATTTATCTTATCTTTTCTTATCAGTCTTTTTGAGAGCATTTTTAAATCCACACTATAAAACATTAAAGGGAATGATTGGGAAAACAAAAATGAAAAATTAACTACACTCTTGAAAGCCCAAGTACCAAGAAAAAAACAAAAGTGTTACAAACAATGCATATTAGGAAAACAATGCGAAGTTTTAAGGGCATTGCGGGTGTTGGCATCCCTGAAACTTTCAGTGTTTGAAACCCCCAAAAGTTTGTAAATTTCGTTCTTTACATAGATAATTTTGTGTTTACACCCCATAACTCTTTGGGTTTTCTAGGATTGGGACCTTTGAAATTCCAAAAGCTTTCAATTTCCCCCTTGAATAACTTTTATTTTTTCTCCTCTAATCTTTCATTGTTTGGTAGCTATGGGGATCGGGCCATCGAGATTTCAGGGTGTTGGGATTTTTGACCAACCCTACTCCTTGCATGCTTGATCCATGATTGAGAATTGGGGCTTAGGTTTCAGTGTTGTGCTGTTGCGGGGCCTTAGGGTTACTTGAAGCGACCCCTTTGCACTATCTCGATTCACACCAGATCTGTGAGACCCCGCAAAGATCACACTTGACAATGCCTCTCTACTACTACTACTACTACTTCTTGTAGGCTTCAAAAGCGACCTTCTAGAGCACGTGATTGTTCTAGTGCACACCTTTCCATTCTTGACTACTTCTTGCCCATGAGTTCATATTTCTTAGTTGTTGTTCTTCCTTCCCTTGGTTCTTTTTTTGGTTTGCTTTCACGCTCTTTTTGCGGACACCGTTTGGTACTCCCCCTCGCTAATGTTTGCCCTTTATACTGTTTCTAGTCCCTTAGACCCTTGTTGGTCTCCTGTTGGACATTAATAAATTTATCTTATCTTTTCTTATCAGTCTTTTTGAGAGCATTTTTAAATCCACACTATAAAACATTAAAGGGAATGATTGGGAAAACAAAAATGAAAAATTAACTACACTCTTGAAAGCCCAAGTACCAAGAAAAAAACAAAAGTGTTAGAAACAATGCATATTAGGAAAACAATGCAAAGTTTTAAGGGCATTGCGGGTGTTGGCATCCCTGAAACTTTCAGTGTTTGAAACCCCCAAAAGTTTGTAAATTTCGTTCTTTACATAGATAATTTTGTGTTTACACCCCATAACTCTTTGGGTTTTCTAGGATTGGGACCTTTGAAATTCCAAAAGCTTTCAATTTCCCCCTTGAATAACTTTTATTTTTTCTCCTCTAATTTTTCATTGTTTGGTAGCTATGGGGATCGGGCCATCGAGATTTCAGGGTGTTGGGATTTTTGACCAACCCTACTCCTTGCATGCTTGATCCATGATTGAGAATTGGGGCTTAGGTTTCAGTGTTGTGCTGTTGCGGGGCCTTAGGGTTACTTGAAAGGTATACCTTCCTTACACTCGTACAAGCTTGAAAGGTTTGCAACTCATGGCAAAACTCAAAACAAAAATGGAAAAAGAAAAGAAAAGAACGAAGGAAAAATCAAAACCCTAATGACTTGAATGTTAAACTCTTGGGAACTTAAAATATCACAATTTGACCCACTTGACATTAGACTGAAAAGGATCAAGCAAAACAAACAAAAAGCGGAAAAAGAAAAAAAAGAGGGTCCATATTAGGCCAAGTGGCCAAAGGGGTGTGAGTTGTGGAGCAAGATTGATGTATAAAACTAGGGATTTTACTTTTGTAAAGTCACTTGTTTCTAAGTGCCTTATGAATTGTGGAAATAAGTGGATCAATCGAGAATGCCATTTTCTTACACCTCTAATTAAGCAGACAAAGATGCGAATAATTATGTTATGAGCTATACAGTACTAAAAGATTCCTTTTTGTCGTACCACTATACGAGGTTTTAGTATCCCGTCATTGACGAATAACTCAGATCTAGATATAAAACAACTTGCTCAAATAGCTTAAATATATGTATTTTAGAACAACTATCAAAACCACTATGAAATCCAATGAATCTCCTATATGCATGTTCTTATGAACATTGCATTCCAGTGATCCCTTTATCCCCTTTGTAAGTTCTGCTTGTCAAAATTATTAATTTGAGCCACTTTTAAGTAAACTGGTAGAAAAATTTATAAATAAATTTGCACATCCATTAAAACTAAAAGACAAAATAGTTACATTTTGATAAATTTTCTTTTTTTAAACCATGACTAAAATAAAAAAGAAAGATTAATTTTCAATTCAAATGTATTTTATTTATTTTATTTTTGTAAATTTTTAAAAAAAATTCAAACTATTACACGTTCTATCCATTCGCATATAATAAAATGTAAATTCATTTATAAACATCCATTTGTTTGAAAATGATAATATACAAAGAATAATTGTTTTAGACAATTTTAGTTTTAAATTTTAAGAAATTTTAGAAGAAAATTATCAAACTCAAACATGTAACTTAGTGAACAATTTATTTGTTTGCTTATTTTTTTCATTAAATATTAATATTATAGTTTTTTTTTTCCCTTTCTATTATTGAATTTTAGATTGTTTTTGTAGAGATTTGTTAAGTTATACTAATTTTATGGTCTAAAAACTTGGTGAATTCTTATATCTTAAGTTATTGATTCTGGTTTGGGTTTGGGTAAGTTGATTTGACAATTTATTTTCCTTTGGTCCAGGTTTGAGACTCAAATGTGTGCGTGTGTGCACATGTGTGTATATGTGAATGGGTGTGTTCAAAACATTAAGCATATAACAATAAAAGTAATTATAATCAAGTTCCACATAGTGGCATAAAGGCTAGTACTTGCCATTAAGTGTGATTGTAGGTTGTAGGTTTGAATTATGTGATAGGCTAAAATTCTTTATAGTGTAAATAACTTTTTATTCACATTAACCATTTCAAATACATTTGTACCTCGAAAATCTTGTAGAAAAAAATCAATATGGAAGAAGCTCCAAAAAGAGGGTGGCCATATAAGACCAAATCAATTGAATAACTTATATAACTTATTTAATTAATAAATAAATAATTAAATTTTAGATATATTGGAATGAAGGAAAATTAGTTATTTATGATTGGTCGATTGACACATGTCTCAAAATGTGCACATTAAAAGCCATATTTTATATTTAATACTTAAATTCATCTTCATCATGATTAAAGGCACCAAGGTGAGCATTTGGCTCAATTTCATATGCATTACTCGCACTAAATACCACTCGCACTAAATACCACTCGCACTAAATAGGAAGTTGTGGAACTGTGACATCTAATTCAAGTATGGGTGGATTCCAATTCCATGTCACATGCTCACAATAGTCCGATTTCTTATGTAGCAAAAGGGAAAGATTGGAGTGTACATAGATCAAATCCTTTGCTTTTTTAATCCAAATTACACACTAGCATACAAAATACATATAAAAATAGTTTGAATTCTTATGTAACAAAAGACAAAGATTGGAGTGTACATAGACCAAACCCTTTGCTTTTTTCACCCAAGTTACACACTAGCATACAAAATACATAATGATATATTATAACGTATATTAAAACATATAAAAATAACAAGTTTAGGGATTTTTTTTAACACCCACAACCTAATGGGGGTGGATGGATTGGATCCACAATGATAATTAAACACAAAATACACACTATAGGCACTTACAAAAATTATAAAATCATTTCATTACCTGATTGATAAAAAACCATTACATTGTGCCTCTTTTATAGAGGTCTTTGATTGTTCCAAATATACTTTTCTGGAACTATCTAAACATAATGACTTCTAGAACCTAACTCTATTAAGTAATCCAACAATTTCTAGAATCCTCTATTATGCCTTTATATTTCATTTGAGGGAAAAATTACACATTCCAACACAGCCACGGGTTGTGGCCCAAGAACTCGATAAGGAATCCTTGTACCTTAGCTTATATCTTTACCTGGGCATGAATTCTTGTATCAGTACGTGGGCAGATCTTGTGCTAAATAAACTAAATCTGTAGGAAATGTAAGTCATCCTTCTGAAGTTTACAAAGTGTGAAAATTAATTATTATTCTTTGTTTTTCTAACGTCCAGGTATTACAACTAGGAAACAATGGATTAAGATCATTTCCATCAAATGTTTTGAAGGGCTGTTCACAACTTTCTACTTTGGATCTCCACAGCAACGAGGTTACGATAGAGGATCTTCGTGAGGTATGCTTATATTTTTAACAAGTGTTTAAAGAATAATATACATTTGGATTGTGTTTCCTTCTTTATTAAATCAGTAACTAATAGAGCTCGCTTTATTTCAGGTTGAAGGGTGGGTAGAGTTTGATGAGCGTAGAAGATCCAAGCATAGTAAACAAATAGAATTTAGTGTCATGGGTTCGAGTGGGTTTGATGAAGGAGCTGATTCACAACATTGGAACCAATGGTGACCTCCATAAAATTAAATGGAGGTAGAATATTTGAAGCTTTTAGCTGGACATTGTAATGGTGGCCTGCATATGACTAAGAGGCGATGGAATATATGAAATTATTATTTGCACAAGATTAACTCACTTAGTGCTTTAGGGTCTTGGTAGGGCAATGTTCTATATGTCACAAATACTAGAGTTTATTGACAGGGTCATGCAGGCCTTTGTATAATTCATGTCCGTCTCCATTTTTTCCAAACTTTTCCAAACTACAATAACCTGCGTTGATACTATTTACATGGCTGTAAATTCTTTCTTCACAATTCAAGACCACCTGATTTTTGTTATATCATGTTAATAAATGAGTGAAGATGTTTTAGTGTCAATTGAAGAAAAGTCATAGTTTACATATATTAGTAAATAAACAAAGTTTGAAGTTGTTAGCAACAATGCATATGTTAAATAATTTGGAGGCTGATTTGTAAGTCACTTAAAAGCTATTATTTCTTATGTGCACTCGGTTGCTTCATAAGAGTAGGAAACTCAAGCTTGACAATACATAAAACATATGCACGAGTAAAATGAATGGTAATTGTGTTATTGCTAACATCTAGCATTTGGACATATTCAACAAGTTTCAAAATAAATCTTTAATTCTTGATCTATTGATATTGATATAAACAAGGGCGGGGGATCAATTGAACAACCACCTTCTATATAAGAATACATCACAAAACACGTCTATAATGTCAAATATGGTCCTACAACAATTGACAAGTTGACATTGAGGGCACATTTCTATAAGATTAAATATGGTCCTACAACAATTTACAAATTGACATTGAAGGCACACTTCTATAATAGTAAGTATCGTCCTACAACAATTGACAAATTGACATTGAAGGTATACTTCTATAAGCTTAAATATGGCCCTACAATAATTGTTGAATCAACATCAAAGGCATTCTTCTATAAGGTCAAATATGGTCATACGACAAATGAAAAATTGACAACGAAAGTAAACTTCTATGAAGTCGGATATGGTCTAACAACTGACAAATTATTACTGAAGGTTGACTTTTCCTTGGAACAAGTAATTAGAAAGCACTTCTATAAGAAAAAATATGATTCTACAACAATTGACATTGAAGGCATACTTCTATGAGGTGAAATATGACCCTACAAAAATTGACAAATTGATATCAAAGGCACACCTCTATAAAGTTGCATGTTCAACAACTGAATTATGGACATTGAATGTATACTTCTATAAGGTCAAATATGGTCTTGCAATTGATAGTTTGACACTAGAGGCTTCCTTTTGATACAAATCTACATGCACATTGCACCAAATTAATCATAAAAAATATCACATTGACAACTCAAACCTTGAACAACTTTTTGAGATTTTTACTTCAATTAATTAGTAATAATAAGTACTAAACAACCTTTCATGTCTCTAATAATTGTATAACATCAAAATCAGTTTTTTTTTTTTTTTTTGAATTTACTTGTTTTTGGACAAATTGTGAATTCTAAAGCTAAGTATAAAATCAAATGAGCATTAAATATACTCAATACTACTCAAATTAAATTAGCAAACAACTACAACCACAATCTAAGATATTAGACTCTCTAGCCTAACATTGTTTGATAGATATAAGTTAGTTTGCATCCTTGAACCCTCAATGTGTGAGCCAACATTCAAAGGTTTTCTTCCACCTTATGCATGGTAAAATAGGGAAAGCTAACAAAAATTTCATTTTCCACTCATCAATTTCTTCAATGTGGTGTCAAAAGGAGATCAAGTCAAAATTTTCAAGAAAGATGAATATAGAAGATAAAATAGGAGTTCATCCTTCAATTGGTGCTTAATTTCAAAGGCACTAGAAAAATTAAAATTTTGTGCTATTAGGAGGGCACCAAAACAAATTTGACATGCATAACTCAATTCGGGCTCTATTAATTGATCATGTAAGAGTTGATCAAATAAAACCAAAGTTGCTCTTGGGGAAAATCCTTCTTCATATTGACTCAATATTTGATGCTCAACATTCAAACAAAGGTGGTACATGTAATTTGCACTTGTTTCAATATTAAGTGATGCAAACCCCTCTCCAAGAAGTTATACAAACATTTTATGTGGTAGGTGAAAACTTAGATTGTGGGGTCCAATTTAGAGGGAAGGTAATTCAAAATTAAATTTCCAAAGTTATTTAGATCTAAAAGGAAAGAGAACATTATTTTGGTTGACATTGATTTTCAAAGATATTTTAGCATCAAACACTTAAGATAAAAATTAAATAGAAGATGTGCAAAAACATTTTCTATAGAAATCTAATGAGAAGTATTTGCAAAATTATTTTTTCAACTATAGAATCTAAAAACATAAACACATAAAATATGCAATATACTACTTCACAAGATATACATAGAGAATCCTTTCAAATAACATACTCTCTCCAAATCAGCCCAATATATTATTTAGTAAATTGATGTAACTTGATACAATCATAGAGAAAACTATTATATGAGTCTCACAAATATATAAGAATGAACTATACAAGCTACAAGTTTAAGCACCAATAAAAGTAATGGGAATTAGAAATCAACGAGAAGCTACAACTTCAAGCACCAATAAATAGAAGTGGAAACTAAAAGTGATAAAGGTCTTGGGAAACCAATTTGACATTCCACGAGAGGTACACCATCCAATAACATGGGTTCAAATCCCAATGCAATTTTTTTTTTATCAAATGACAATAGGTTTTGAAGGGCCCCTGAAACCCATTACATAATAGGTTTTAAAACTAGGGAGCTTGAAACCCAACTAAAGAAGATAAACATTAAGTTCAACTGGAAGCAAATGACTTACATGAAACAAAATGAAACCAAGGATGAGGGAGCGGGGAAACATGCTTATCCCCTCAAGATAGCGATGTCAGTCATATAAAGATGAAACTGGAAATCTATAGGCTGCCCAAAATGAGGAACCAATGCCAAAACTAAGACATCTTCTTTGATCCCTTCATTTGGGATCTTACGGTTGTAACAATGGAAGGAGATGACTTCTTTGAATGTTTTCCTTTTACTGTAATCCATCCATCCTCAACCTTGGTAGCCTCAGATTGCCAAGAGTGCAAATCTAGCAAGCAACAAGACCCAACCAAGACAACAACACCAAGACACAAATAATTAGGAGTTGAAGAAAGATTAACACTAGACATAGAGGCACTACCAGGCATAGATGGACTCAACCCCACATCATGGATAACAGGCCCCATAAAAACAACATCACCAATTCCAACCAGAGCAAGAGGACCAACAAAATCTGTTTGAACATATACAACATACGCAATAAAAGGAAGACCAATAGACCCAATAGTAAACATTTCAAAAGAAGGGAGACCAACATGCCCAACAACAGATGAGAGTAGTTGTGCTCCTATAGTAGGACCGAAAACACCATCACCTACAACTAAAACATAAGATGAACCACTGTTACCACTGCCAACATAGGCATCGACACCACCACCACCACCATCATCATCAGAGACAGTCCCAAGAGGATCATCTAGCCCAACAGTTGGCTTTTTAATAACATTGTAATGCTCAAATGAGACCCCTTTCCACCATGAAGAAGGACTCGTAGCTTTAGTTGTTTCACAATCACATTTAGCCACTAGATGACCAATCCTGAAACACTTTTTGCATCTAAAAGGAATACCTTCATAATCTAGGGGTTGAATCCAAGACTTCTTTAGAGAATGAAGATGAATCTCCATAGGATTACCTTTATGAGCATCAAAATCAACAGAGATACAAACATAGGTTGAATGAAAAATATCATAGGACACATAATCCACCATTAAGAAATCTCCTAACCCATCAACCATAGATTCAAAAACTGAATCTACCCTTAATTGAAGTGGGAGATTAGGAAGACGGACCCAAATGGGCATTTTATAAAAAAATTTAGAAGAATTGTTAACATCTCGATTTCAAGGTTTAATGATCAAAGGGTATCAATTTTCCCTAGTAAAGAAGTGCCCACAGAGGACAATCCTCCTATCCTCTAGATTGTCAAATTGCTGGCAATGAAAAACCCTTAGCAAGAGAGAATATCTAAACATCATTTGACATAAGAGTTTCTCAAGGATTGGTAATCCAAGCATGAAGACTCGAGAGAGTGAGCTAGAAACCCTTGAATCAACAAATAATTGCATCCTATAAGAGCCTAAATTTGATGATCAGTATCATGAATAGTTTCTTCATCCAAATCCATGACAATGGAGTGGTAGACAGGAAAGGGGAGAGTTTCTGCCCAAATCTTGATTGTACCCCCACCATTAGTTAAATTTTTGGCATACGATTTTACCTCCACCTTAGAAGATCCATAATCTGAACCACCCAAACTTGGTAGAAAGGCATTGGTAGGGACAAGACCTCCCACATCATGCACATATCCCATAACACGAACACCAACAACCATTTGAGAAGATGCAATGATAGGAGAAGGTTGCAATCACAACCCTAGAATAGGAAACGCCTACAACATCAGGGGAAACCACACATGATGACTTCCCCCTAGCCATAGAAGATACTAAGGCGACAAAAGAGGATCTAGTGTGAGGGGTAGAAACAACTCCACCATCAAGACCGATAGAGACAGTAGCGCATGTTGATGCAGAAACAGGGGTGGGAAACTCAATTTTTTGAACAAGTAGTTTGAACTAGAGATCACTCAAGATCCATATATGTATGTATGTATGTATGTATGCATATGTATATGTCTATGTGTGTGTGTGTAGATATATTTGTTATTTTTTTCATATTTCTTACACCTCTTATATTGTAATATTTTGACATTGTTGTGACCATCTTTACCATTTTCTTTCAACTCTTAAATTTTCATATTTGATTATTCAAATTGGGGCACCATATTTTATCTCCATTTAAACATTCAAAAGTCCATCCATGAAAAGTGTACCAATATGTCATAATGTTGATTAAGATTTAAGTGTAACTTCCCTCTTACATAATCTTTCGAATCAAATAATCTATCATATATTATTCCCTTCATGATTACCTTACAAATACCAGAAGATGCTGACACATAGACAAACTATGCCACCTCAAAGGAGGATAACACTTTTCTCATGCAAAACCAAAACACACTAAAGATTGAATCCAATCTTCCTCCAAATAATAGTACCCCAGCATGGCTCACTTCCTAAAATTAATTTAATCACCTACAAGTGTGGTTAACTTATATTTTTAGGTTCCCATAGGTGAGTGACAAATCTCATCCATTGGATCATGTCTATGTTCTCCCTTGGATCTAGTTGAAGTTTTAATGTAACATTAATTCTTAAGAATATACATTATTAAAAGCATTCCTAGAGAGAATATAAGAATATAATCACTTAAATGCATAAGTAATCAACAAAGAATTAATTTCTAAGTAAATAGAGTTACTAATCAATTATATAAAATACATGAAAAATATTTGCACATCTTATAAAAAATTGTCTTGAAACTTTATACTACAAAAGAGAAGTAGAAGAATTACACAAAACATGATCAACTTAGGAAAATAGCATTGTGTTAGGCATATATTAACTTTCTATAATCTTGTTTTATTTTTAGCCAAAATTAGTAGAGGAAATTTCTTCTAATGATAGCTTTTGTTATCTTGAGCTACATATCAAACAACTCATGTAGCAACTTTATCTAAGAAAGAGGTTTGTAGATTATGTGACGCAAGAAAATAGATCATAATAGAAGAGAGTAATGAGTAACTAGTCAGGTGTCTTATTACAATATGTGGCAACATTCATGGCAAATTTTATTTTGAAAATTCTATTGATGTTCGTCACAAAATAACAATCAAGGCATATGATGAAGTCGAACGTAAATCCCTAGGCCTTGTTGTGTTGCCTCTTTGAGTTGGTCCAATTGAAAGAGATGTTACTTGTCAAGTTCTAGATATTCGATTAGTATACAATATCTTGTTAGGGAGACCATGGATACATGAAATGCAAGCAATGTCTTCAACGTAGTACCATCAATGCGTCAAGTTTCCATTCCAAGGATTTGAAGTTACTATACCTGCTGATACTAGTTACACCTATAACATGCTAAAATATGCTGAAAGCTTTGTACCTACTAATAGAGAATCTATAGATCATCATGTCAATGAGCTAAAAGAAATGGAGAAGTCACTCAAGTTAAAAGAAACTGGGATGGGTGAATATCACATTGAACCTGTTCTATGTTTGACATCTCTTCCTGAGTCTCCCCATCATTATGGGAGAGCATCTGAAGCGAAGAGACCTTTTGTGCGATCACCTCAGACTAAATAAAATGGTGCCTTTGTCAAAGCTACTATACCTTTAGAAGAGGAAGATGAAAACAGAGCCATCGTTGCATGGTTATAGAAAGAGGAAATCCCAGCTGATCTCATAGATCAGTCTCATGAGATCACTCCCAAAAAGTATGGCTCAGGTCTTAAGCTAATGAAACACTTTGGTTACAAAGACAATGGTCTAATTGGATTTAACAATAATGGCTTGATTAATCCTATCAAAGCAATATCTAGAAGGCCTCGAGACACAACATGCCTAGGCTTCAAGAAGGTTCCCTTTCATCTAAGGATCAATAAATTCATACTAGAATTTGAGAGTTCATCTGAATGTGAGTCACAAACTGAGTTAGATAATCAAGCAGATAACTCTGATGATGAGGATACTTTTCCTTATCCAATTCCTATAGATCTTGTTAAGTTCTTCATAGATCCAGATGACTTCATACCACCTGTTAGTATTGTTGATGTTGACAGTGATTCTTTTGAAAAAACTATTGATACTCCCCATATTCAACAAGAACAAGGAGAGTCCAATCATGTTGTAGTTGTTGAACAACTTTGTGAAAATCAAGATGATAATGAAAGTGGAGAATGGTTTCCTATAATTGTTGGGGAATTCTACAATTTGACTCCATGTAGCACAAATTCTTGAGAGTACAAATTTGATTCTCTCTAAGAGGCAACTTCAGACAAGGGTAGATCAAGTTCGTACATATGAAAATCAACTTGAAATAGGTGAACAATCTAGGATTTGGTTAGATGAGTCTCATCCTATTAGTGTTGATGAGTCTCATCCTACTAGTGTTGATGAGTCTCATCCTACTAGTGTTGATGAGTCTTCAGTTAATCTCATTATAACTCAAAGGCATTCAAATACACCTTTGGATGAAATCGCTTTAAGTCTCAAATTACTTGTCCAAGCATTTGATGACTATACTATGAACGCCATCGAACCCGCCACATCTCTATCACTCACTTATCCTGAGTTAAGAGACTGGAATTACAATACAATCTCTAGTGAAGTCCTTATATTCCAGAATGACTATGCTCTTGCTTGCTATTTACACATTGTTGAACTAGTAACATTCTCCATCGGCGAACAGAGTATCAATATGACTTAAGTTGATATTCAATATCTCAGTCACACAATTAAAAGAAAAAGACAAAGATGTTTCAATGGTGAAAACCACATTGTGACAGTATTAGAACCCAAAATAGTAAAAACAAAAGACACATCCAAAGGTGAAAACCTCTCTAACGAGCCTAAGGATGAGATATTTGATGCGCTTCCAAGTCATTTTCAAGAGATCATCAGTGTTGATAGAGCCAATACAACCAATCAACTTGGGAATTGCAGAACATCCTCATATAATACACCTTGCACAATCTTTATCTACAAAAGAAAAAGAGGAATTTGTTGCCTTCTTCTAAGGAAAAAAAGATTAATTTTGCATGGAATTACTTAGATATGCTAGGCTCAGATCCTGACCTCATAATGCATCATTTATCTATTACACCAAGAGTAAAACCTGTCAAACAAAAGCTCAAGAAGATGCATCCTCATGTGGCACTACTTGTTAAAGCTGAACTAGAAAAGCTTCTAATGTTGGTTTCATTCATGCTATTGATTATGCTGAATGGATCTCAAACATTGTTCCAGTCTCCAAACATGATAAGTCTATTTGAGTTTGTATAGATTTTTGAGATCTAAACATATCATGTCCAAAGGATGACTTTCCACTATCCAATATTGATATGGTAGTGGATATGATAGCGAGATATGAGATGTACTCACTCATGGATGGTTTTTCTGGTTATAATCAAATTAAAATTGCATCGAAAGATCAAGAGAAAACTGCTTTCACTTGTGCATGTGTGATGCCATTTGGTCTAAAAAATGTTGGTGCCACATATCAAAGAACAATTACAACAATCTTCTATGACATGATGCATTAAATGATGCAGGACTATGTGTATGACACCTTGGTCAAGAGTACACAATGCAACACTCATCTTCAAGATTTGAGACCAATCCTAGATTGTATGGAGAAATTTAGTCTCAGGTCAAATCCTAAGAAATGTGCATTTAGTGTCATATCAAGGAAGTTACTTGGCTATATTGTATCTTCAAAAGGAATCGAGGTGGACCTAGAAAAGGTTCATGCAATAATGGAAATTCCTCCACCTCGTAACATTAGTCAAATGAGGGGGTTACAAGGATGGCTTCAATCCATTCGCAGATTCATCTCATAGTTGGCGGATAGGTCACAACCTTTTACTAAGACTTTGCATAAAGGTGTAAAATAGACTGGAACAAGGATTGTGATTAGAGTTCAACATAGATAAAAGATTACCTTGCCAATCCATTGATCTTGATGCCTCCTATTTATGGGAAGCCTCTCATTTTGTATATCTTTGCAATAGAACCATCTCTTAGTATCTTGCTAGCTCAATAGGACAATGATAACAAGGAACGAGTTGTCTACTATCTCAGTCGCATGTTGATTTCTTATGAAATGAATTATGGCATTATTGAAAAATCTTGTTTGGCGGTCGTCTTTGCTTCCCAAAAGTTGAGGCACTACATGCTTCCTCACACTACGAGACTAGTTGGAAAAATTGATCTTTTGAAGTATTTACTTCGCAAGGCAACTCTGACAGGAAGGTTAGCTAAATGGGTCATGATACTGAGTGAGTTTGATATTAAATATGTCGAAAGAAAGGCTATCAAAGGACATGCAATTGCTGATCAATTAGCAGAAGCACCAATGCAAAGTCGTCTACCACTAAATATTGAATTCCATGATGAATCTATTTTAATGCTAACACATCAATCATGGGTGATGTTCTTTGATGGTTCCTTCACACAACAAGGATCCGGTGTTGGGGTCTTAATCATGACACCACATAAATATTCATTGCCTAAGATGTACAAGATTCTATTTTCTTGTACAAATAATATTACAGAATATGAAGCCTTAATCAATGACATGAAGATAGCAGTTGAATGGAGAGTAGATGAATTGAATATCTTTAGTGATTCACAACTAGTAATGAATCAGGTCAATGATGTTTATCAGAAAAAGGATGAGAATTGACACCTAATAAATGAATGGTTCATGATTTTAAAAAATACTTTGCAAATGTTAGTTTTCAACAAGTTCTTCTGGCAAATAATGAAGCGGCCGATGCAATGGCTACTCTCGCTTCCATGCTACAAATGCTTGAAAATGATCTTTGACACGAATTCCTGGTGGAGACGTTACCCTACCCTGCTTATGATTCACCTGAATCCCAAATGACCTATTGTATCATAGGACATGATTCACCCTGCTACCATCATATCTATTCTTACCTACGTGACCAAATAGTTTCAGACAATCAAACCCGAAATGTAAAACGTCACCTAATCCATAGTGCATCATGGTATGTCATCATTGTCGATAACTTGTTTAGGAGAGGTCTTGACGGTACACTCCTTAGGTGTCTAGAACTGGATGAGTTGAAACACACATTAATTGATGTACACAAAGGTACTTGCAGATCTCACTCTAATGGCTTGACACTAGCTCGTGAACTTATTAAAGCTGGTTACTATTGGCCAGATATGGAGCAACAAATAATTAAATACACCAAGTCCTGCAAATAGTGCCAACTCCATGGTAATCTAATTCATGCTCCAGCTAGGGAGCTAATTCTATTTATCAAACTTTGGCCATTTCAACAATGGGCCTTTGATCTAGTAGGTTAGATTCATCCGTCTTCTTCAAATGGACACAAATTTATTATCACAGCTATTGACTACTTCACAAAATAGGTGGAAGTAGTCCCTCTTTCTGAGGCTAATGGCAAAACTTTAGCTCTGTTCATTTTTAATTATATCATATGCAGATATGGTGTACCATCCTCCATCATTACTGATAATGGGGGATAGTTTAAAAATAAGGATCCCAAAGAGTTGTGCTGAAAGTTTAAAATCAAGTAGCATTGGTCTTTTATTTATTATCCCCAGGGTAATGGACAAGCAGAAACATCCAACAAGGCTATCCTTAAGATCTTACATTGCATAGTCAACAAATTTGGAAGGGACTAGCACCTTCAGATCAATCCAACTTTATGGGCTTATAGAACAAGCATAAGAAATCCAATGGGAACAACACCCATTGCGTTGGTATATGGAGTGGATGCTATTTTTCCTATTGAGGTTGAGATTCCTACTTTGAGAATCTCTTTGAAAGGTCTCATTAATGATGATGATTGTAGAATATCTCAACTTCAAAAGCTAAAATTGCTAGATGAACGTCGACAAGTGGCATATGATCATCTTTGAGCTTATCAAAAGTGAATGTCTAACAGCTACAACAAGAAAGTCAAACAATGTGACTTCCAAGTGGGTGACCTCGTCCTGAGGGAAAACCCTGAGAATCAACAACATATATAGAAAGGGAAGTTGAACCTAAGTGGCTTGGTCCATACATAGTTACTGCAGTGTTTGGATTTGGTGCTTATTAACTGTCAACAACTAAGGGAGAATTGTTGAAAGAGCCGATTATCACACTTCATCTGAAGCGATTCTACAATTGACATGCTTTCAAAGCTCTTTGTACATACTTAAGTGTCTTGAAAAAATATATTATCTTGGTGAAAACCTAGCAACAGGCACAATTTTTTTTGAAAAAGTCAAAAATTCAAAAAAATTGAAAAAACAAAAAAAAGTGTCATCGATGAAAACTTGGAAAACAGGCATCGTGTAGCAAAAATAGAATGCATGTCAATAATGTGAAAACCTGGTAAATAGGCACCTCTTGTTTCAAATGTTACATCTTGCAGCACATATTTTGGCTCTTGTCCAGTTTTTTTCTTGCTTTAGTTGGCTACTTTCGCTCATGCATTTGTGGATTGAATCTAGTCATAGTCTCGGGGGAAACATCCTATGGTCTTGTAGAAGCTGTCTTTCGTGTCAGTCACCAGTTGTTCTAACTACGTTTGCCTACTGCCACTTACTTTATTATTGAGATTCCTCTCAAATAAGATCTCTTTCAAGTCAATCACCAATTGTTCTAATTGTGTCTGTCTAGTGTTGCTTAAATTATTATTGAGATTCCTCTTAATGAAGATCTCTTTCGTGTCAGTCACCAGTTGTTCTAGTTGTGTTTGTCTACTGTTGATTAGTTTCTTATTGAGATTCTTCTCAATGTTGTGGATTTCTCTCTGACATCAATCACTAGTTGTCTTAACTGAGTCTGTCTACTATCATCCTCCTACTAAAGAGATTTCTTCCAGGAAGAATTTGGTATAGCTCTGATACCATGTAAGAATTTGCCTTAGGGCAAAATTCACCCAAGACAAGGAAGCAAAATAACTAGCACAAAAGACCAACTGAAGCATGATTAGAATAACGATATGATATTCAATTCATTGATTGTAATTGATATCATATTTACACTAGAGGTGCATGTATATAAAGGCCTCTATGATGCATCTAAAATGTCTAGTAGTTAGTAGTATGATAAGCTCCACAACTAAGCACATGTCCACTAGGAGTGGATTATCCTCCATTCAACACATGAGTTAGTGTGATGATGAGAGGATAAGACTAAAAAGGTGTGTCACGTAAGCATCTGGATAGGAAAATGTAGGAAGAGAAGCAATGTCACCTCTCTTCAATGATGCAGGCACACCTGTGAAAGAAGCTCCTTGATGACTGAAGAAGCTGCACCATGAATCCTCCTTGTGGGAAGAAATCATGCCATAGGTGTTGTAGAGAACGCTTCCTAACTGATAGGAAGAATCCTCAAAAAATATGATGTCTGAGGAAATTGGAATACAATCTCCACAGACTGATTTGTCTCCTCATAAGTGAAAGAGTCCTCCAACTGCTGTAAAGAAGCCACAATCAAGTTAGTCTCGAAAGAAAGCTCAAGTGGTTGAGGGTTAGAGTGTGCCCTCGCAACTAATGAAGAAGTCTCCTCAACAAAGAGAATATTGATGTCTTCGATGATGTCTCCCACATCTTCAATGTGAGACTCCACAAATAGCCCTACAATGTCTAGAAGGAAGTCATATCATGAGCTGAAGTAGGAAGACATGGTATGTCCTGTTGCATTAAATTAGGAGCATCTGTTGCTAGAACTAGATCAATAGAATCAATAGGAGCATCAGGATTTGGGATCTCATTTGGAGTTGGAGGAACCATTACTGAAGCGACTAAAGATAAAATGTCCTCTGGAAATGGAGGAACTGTGGGATCTCCATATTCTTTCCAAAGAGCCATCCAAATATCATAAGGGTGAATGACCTTTTTAATGACATGCCAACAATAAGAACTGATACTAAATATAATGATATCCATAAGTTTTTTAACAGGTGGCTGTTCTTCAATGGAAGAGATCAATTCATTGGAGCATAAATAAGGAAATACTTCCTTATGCTCCCTTCTTAGATGATCAATGAGTGCAACACTCCGTTTCTAATACTTCCCCTTTGTCAATCTTGGTCTAAGATGACCCCAACATGGGGAACAAAAATCCTCCTTGAGATCAATGAATGAACCCCCAAAACGCAAGAATAAGCAATCAACCCCCCCCTAATGTATGATTTGACACTTTATAGTTAGTGCGATTACAATGGGCCACTTTGTCAATTTTGACCTTAGTGGACTTCTGATTTTTATGCTTACAACCTCCTTGGATAGTTCAAGTCTGGAACTTTACAATGTAGCTCAGAAATACAACAAATTTGAAGCAATACAATGTAAATAAATGACCTATTTCTGAAAGTGATATTTTTTTCCATAGAAGCATATAATCTAATTGTAGATTTAGAAAGTAGACAAAAAATTAAGCACTTTAAAAAAAATGGAACTTGATTAGGAGTCCAGATGAGCCCGTACTAAGCATTTGAGGTTGCAAAAATTGAGATTCACGACTTGCAGAAGCATTCAGGAGTAGAGAGGTCAAACATCTTGCACCAATGTGTAGATCAAAAAATTCTACCCCAAAACAAAAAAAATTGCTCACAAAAAGGAGTCTGAATGAGGGAGATATCGTTGTTTGAAAATCACCTATGTTATTATTTTTCCTGAATCATCGCCACCGCTTCTCCAAAAATCAATTGACTCTAGATTTCACCTCAAATGTTTGATTTTGATGAAGGGTGAACCCACAATAAGGGGTTCCACTTTAGTGGGACGAACAAACTTGGAAAAGTTGGCAAATTTTTGGATTTCTATCAGCCATACGTTCGCCCGAACATCTTAGACATGTTCGCGCGAACATGTACCTTGCACATGTTCGCGCGAACATGTGAGCACGTTTGAAGGTATGTTCGCGCGAACATGTGTATGGTACATGTTTGCGCGAACATGTATCAAGCCAATTTTTGGCGCTTTAAATCGCTTTTTTTACTTTTCCAAAGTCATTTTCATGGAGAGTACTGTTCATTGAGCATTTGGGTGAATGTGTGGTTTGTGCTACCTCCGTCAGTGTCATCTTGTCGCTTTCGTTCTAATTCTCCTCATCGGGTATGTCAAGATATTATTAATTTAATGTTTTCAAAGTTTTTAAAGTATTTTTTTAATGTTATCAAAGTAGATTTTAATGTTTTCAATTCATTTTTTTATGTTTTTAAAACATATTTGAATGTTATTTACGTTTTTAATAGTTTTGAAAACATATTTGAATGTTATTTACGTTTTTAATAATTTTGAAAACATATCTAAATGTTAATTTAATATTTTTATTGTTTATTTAAATTAATTTAGAAAACAGAAAAATATTATATAGAAAACATTACAAAACATTACGAAAAATAGTAAAAAATTTAGGAAAAACATTAGAAAACAAATTTACAAAAAACATTACAATTTAATATAAAATTTAGAAAACAAATTTAGGAAAAAAAGTTAAAAAACATTAAATAAATATTAGAAAATTTATTAAAAAAATTAGAAAATTTAGAAAAAAAGCATAATAAAAATATTAGAAAATTTAGAAAAAAAATTAGAAAATTTATAATTTAATATAAAATTTAGAAAACAAATGTATTAAAAATATTTAAAAAAATTAGAAAATTAGAAAAAAACATTAAAAAAATTAGAAAATTTAGAAAAAACATTAAAAAAAATTTAGAAAATTTAGAAAAAAATATTGCAAAAACATTAGAAAATTTAAAAAACAAATTTAGAAAAAAACATTGCAAAAATATTAGAGAATTGATAATTTAATATAAAATTTAGAAAAAATATTAAAAAAAATTAATTTTTTTTAAAGAAAAACATTAGAAAAAATATTAGAAAATTTATAATTGAATATAAAATTTAGAAAACAATTACAAAAAAAAACATTGCAAAAACATTAGAAAATTTAGAATTTCATATAAAATTTAGAAAACAAATTTAGAAAAAACATTACAAAAACATCAGAAAGTTTATAATTTAATATAAATTTTAGAAAAAAAATTAGAAAAAACATTAGAAAAACGTTAGAAAATTTAAATTTTAGAAAACAAATTTAAAAAAAATTAGAAAAACATTAGAAAATTTATAATAATATAAAATTTAGAAAACAAATTTAGAAAAATATTAGAAAAAATATTTTAAAAAAATTAGAAAAACATTACAAAATTTATAATAATATAAATTTTAGAGAACAAATTTAAAAACACACACACACACACACACACACACACACACACACATGTTAATGTTAAATGTAGACATGTATGTTTTCGATATTAATGTTTATGTATATATGTCAAATTCACTTTAATGTCTTAATCTTAGAAGTTTAATTAAATGACATATCTTAAGGGTCTAGATCCTAAACTATACATGTAAAAATATAGATTATAATGTATAATTTTTTATTTTGAACATAGATGTACATGTATATTTGTTCATGGTTAAAAGTAGATGTATGTACATGTTTTTAATAAATTCACATTTTTATATGTATAATTTGTGTATATGTTAACTATTGATCTTAATTTAGCTTATAACTAAGTTTAATTAACTATATTTAATAACACGTCTTAAGGGGAGATCCTAAATTATACATAAGAATGTAGATTAAAATGTATATTTTATTTCATAAATGTACATGTAAATATGTTCATGTGGTAGATATAGATGTGCATACATATGTTTTCAATATTCATGTTTAAATGTACATATGTTATTATTTTTAATGTCTTAATAATTAGAAGTATATAATTAACTATATAATTTAATGACATGTCTTAAGGGGAGATCCTAAATTATACATATATAAGAATGTAGATTAATTTGCATATCTAGGTATGAATATAACATACCTGTACATCCAAACCCTAACCCTGACCTAATCAAACGCTAACCCTAACCATTATCCAAACCCTAATGCTAACTTTGATCTTAAAATTTAATTTCTAAACCCAAGATTATAAATGATAATAAATACCCTAAATCATAATCTTGAACCAAATCATAAACTTCATATGCTAAGTTCCCTTATCCTAAATTCTTAACCATGGACCTTAATATTAACCCCTAAATTTAATGCTAAAAATTATGTAAGTTTGTGTAAACCGTAACAATGTCATAAGGTCTTAAATCTTACCCTAAAATTGAGCCTAATTACACTAAAACCCTATTTCAAAACCTAATTGAGGCCTAACTTACATAAAATTAAAACAAGTTGACCCTAATCCTAAATTGTTAAAAATTACATTTGAGATACATGCACATACATTCATACACATGTACATATATGAAGTATTCACCCTTGTTTTAAATGATATATATGTAACCCAATTTGAAACCTAAACTTTGAAACATTATCATTTAAGAGTAATATAAATAATTTATTACCCTTTAATTGAATTCTCTAATAATACCCCCCAAAGTATAATAAAATCCTAGAACAATAAATTAACTCTAACCATAACCAAACTCTCAACTTTAAAGTTATCTTATACTTATATGCAAATTAATCTAGGTCTGGATGTGTTATCAATTATCTAGGTCCATGATGTGTGATGTATGTTTTATTACATGTGTATAATTTTTAATGTTAAAAATAAAAAATTGTGTGTACAACAGGCAGTTTAGCTCTTGATACATTTCTATAGACATGGCTTCACACAATCAGCTTGATGCGGCTCTTGGTGCGGCACCTGATGTAGTTCCTGCTATGGCTCCTACTGCAACATAGATTGATGTGGTTCTTGTTGTAGTGCCTGATGTAGTTCTTGATCTGGCTCCTTGTGCAGCTCGTGATGGGGCTCATGCTGCAGCTTCTGGTGGGGCTCGTCATGCACCTCGTCGTAGGGCTCATCGTGCAGCTCATGTTTCGGCTCCTAGTGGTGTAGGTCCTGCCGTGGCTCTTGGTGCGGCTCCTGTTCCAGGTCAGGCTGCACCTGCAGCTCTTGCTGGAGGTCCTATTGCACTGCCTCCATGCATTGATATCGATGCTTTATTTACATTTTCAGAGCAGGAGGTTGCTAGACTGCAACACTCTATATTGACCTTTGATGATGGTCTTTATAGAGACATATGTACTACGATATGTAGGAGTTTACGGGATTTGACAGCTAGGTTTAGAGCTCACCATTCATTTACTCTTGCCATATTAGCTTCCATATCTAGGGAGCTTAGGGCTGAGGTTTCAGGAAATGCATCATTCGATGACGTCAAGAGGGTAGCCCCCAAAGATGTCATCCAGAGAGAGCTCTTTCAAGTTTATGAGGAAACAAAGGGTAGGGTGAGAGGCTACAGAGTCACACGATGCAGAGACCCTATTATTGCTTCCATGATCTATCCATAATTTTTAGCTACACATGGTCGTTATCCTAATAACGACCAGATACCCCTTTATTTTGCACAGCAGTTGTACACTGAGTTTCGTATAGGGCTCAATGTCAACTACTTGGATATTCCAAATTATTGCGGATAGTGGTGTGGTCGGATCACAGATCGTGACCAGTACCGTAGTGTAGATCGTCTCCCACCTGCAGATCTTAGACAATTTGTTGGACCGAGGATGCCTCCTATGACTCCTGCACATGCACCTATTGTAGATAGAGTCGTCATTGCTTCCCAGAGGGAAGCAATTGACACTATTGGGCACATTGCATCTACGGCGGCTAGTATCACATCAGATTCTATTGGTCGTTATCTTCATAGTCGACGTCCTCGTCTAGTTGGTTGACCATCTTCACAAGCATCTAGTAGCACTTCAGGCGCCTCCTCTGATGATGCATATAGAGCTGCTGGGCTACCACTGCCAAGCGATATTTGTGGTCTTTCAGGACAACAGACACATGGATATGGCACTGTATTTTTTGGAGGATATGTTGCACTTTATTAGCTATATTTTCGATACACAGAGGATTCTAGTACACTCGGTGATGGATGTTGTTAGACATCATCAGAGCCCCAACATAGTTCCACAGATACAGGCCGCCACACCAGTGACAGATGATACACCTGTGTGTAGCTCACAACATTCGACACTAGACTCGTGACACTCTACAGATGACTCAAGCATACAAGTTGGAGATGTCCATATCACAGCTGAGGGTCTTGATGATTTTGGTGAGCAGTTGCGAGGCTTGTCTGAGATTGATACTAGTTCGAGCCTGGGTATTTCATCGTACATGGACATGTTGTTCGGACCTGGCAGCACTGATTCTACACCAGATGTACCCAGCCAGTTACACAGTCCACTTCACTCAGATTTACTAGCAGTTGGACATGGAGTTTCAGGCTTAGGTGCATTAGTAGATGATACGATGGAGTCTGTTGATCATCCTCCACCTCCAGAGACCCAGGTACATATATAATTTATTTTTAATTTTAAATATATATGAAATTAAAAAATATGTTTATTTATTGAAAAATTTAGTTGATATATATATATATATATATATATAATTTAATCTTTAACTCGTAATAAATCATGTAGGCACAGGTTGCTGAGCACATGGGTACACATGCTTTTGGTTCAGGGCATCATGTACATGATTAAGGGAAATCCTTTTCTTAGCAGGGAAATTCTGTAGTGATGCTATTTCGGGTATCGGATTCCAAGCGGTCTCACATAATTCTTTTTAAAAACAAGTTCTTACTTTTTATATGCTGATCTTGTTAAACCATAACTATAAAACTAATTGAATTTCATTATTAACAATGAGTACAATTGGACCTAATCTTAAATCTAATTAAGTAGAAAAATAAATATAATTTATCACTTATGAAATTCAATCTATTTTGAAAAAAAGTTGATAAATAAATTTAAATTATTAAATTCATCCATGGTACAATTAATTTAAATTATTAAATTATCTAATTTTTAATAAATTAATGAAAATTAAGAACTTATGATCGTACAATTAATCTAAACACATTTAATTCAAGATGAAATTCAATAGTTTGAAAAGAAGTTGATATTTAAGAATTGTAACATAGATAATGAAATTTTGTAAGTTTGAACTAACTTCTAGCCTATTTATATCAAGTTGTTAAATTATTAAATTCATCCATAGTACAATTAATATTATAGTTTTAAAATAAACTAATGATAACTGAGACTTAGATATTCAGATTAAAAGCACAATTTCACCAAAGCTGATATTCACAGTTTCACCATAGTACAATTGAAAACACATTTCACCAAAGTTGATATTCAGATTATTATAAAATAAATCTCAAAGGTCTAATCAACCATGATGTACACTTATAACATGCAATATTTTTTCATGATCTTCACTGTCTAGTCTCCACTTGCGACGTACATGCTTAAGTTTGACTAAATGCAAACGAAGCCCTATAGCAACGACCAGGTGTCTGTATTGTAAAACCTTGTTGTTAGGTTGATAATCAACAAAGTGTATTCCATGTTGGACTATTTTGTCTTGCTTCAAATATGTTCCCTCTATCACAATAGAACTTGTACCACAAATTTAAGTGTTTTAAAATTTGACAGATATGAAGTTACCTATATATATATATATATATATATATATATATATATATATATATATATATATATATATATATATATATATATATATATATATATATATATGTGCATGTACATGTATATGTATAATTCACCTATGGGGAACAACATTCATCACTTTCTTGAAGGTCATATAACTTTGTCCTCTCTGCAGTAAATCACAATAAATAATAATTGACACCTTCATGATTTCCAGGCTCAACAATCACTTCAAAGACATCTCCTGCATAACAAGTATACATGAATGCATGTGTATAATATATATAAAACAATTGAAGTTGATAATTAAATAAAAAGTTGAGATTAATTTTTATGATACTCACCCACTTTTACCAATCCAGAGATATGATTATAATCATCAGAAATCAATGGAATATCATCAAAATTTTCATCTTCTTTATCAAATGTATTGGTAACATCAAGTGGTACTGAAATTCATGCACCTGTATATCCATGTGTTTGATTGATGCATTCTTCATAGTTTTCATCAATGCGACTATCACAAAAATATGAGTATTCTCTTGTCTTTAATGTCTAATTGCAATTATCTGTACTCATGACTGAATGTAAGGAATGTGTCTTTTCTATCCTCTTGCAACCATGCATGTTTTTTCTATTAACACCTGAAAGTTCGTTAAATTGAAAATATAGAAAAATTAAATTTAAACTTCAACGAATTCAAAAATAAAACTTAACAATACAATTTTATAATTTAATTGCATTAAAGTTAAATAGACGTACACATCCATACTTGTTATCTCCCAGAAGACTCTATATGGTGCCTGTCGACTCATTATTGATGATGTCCCGACCTTATCTAATGCAAAATGAGTCTTACACCATTCAACAACATCATGTGCATCATTCACACGAACTCCCTGATAATTCATTTGATACTTTCACAAAGCACATTTGATGCAAGCTCCAACACCATCATGTTCACCTTTTCCATGGCCACTCTCAAAGAAATTCCATATGTGTTTTATATTCTCATTGCGATGATATCTACACAATGCATAAAATGGTCTAGATGATTTAAACTGTGCGGCACATCCATCAGACCAAACATAATGTTTATCAACATTTATGTTTCTTTCTTTCAAATAAGAAAAGAAGATATTGAAGCAATGTTCTATATAGTGAATGCCATGTTCTTTTTCATCACTTATATAAAAATGATATTCCTTTATAATTACTCATGCTTGAACTGTACTCTGAACACCATCCAAATCTAACTGTGCATGTCTATAAAAAAACATGTATCATAATAGTGACCTGCTTATTAAAGTAATAATATGATTGAATTGCTTTCTGATGAACAAATGAATAGTTCTCTGCAAAATCAACAACTGATACAATTGTTCCAAGTGGAAAATTATCTCTCAGAGTTTGAAACTGCTGTGCTTGCCACTTTGCAAAAAATGCATGACAAATATAAGGTTGAATCAATTTCTTAAATCTGTCCATAAATGTTAGAACATGCAACTCCTCTTCAACATATTCCAACCTTTTTGTTTCTTTCCCCAACTTTGTTTCATTCTTGAAATACTTGTAACTTTTGCAATTCAATATTTTTGTTACATCAATATTTTCAGTTTTCAAAGGAAATAGAGCCAATTCACCACATGTTTCACATAATCCTTTGATGCAATTTATTTCACCAGTTGGATCATCTATGCTGTCACACAAAATGGATGATATAAACTCACTTCTCCTACTAGGAGGAGCAACATGAAAACCATATGTGTCTTCTATAAACTTTCAAAATACCTGATAGTGGAGATCAAACTCAATATGATGATGACAACAAGAAGTTTCACACATTTTGTTTGACTTCAAAAAGTATGGCTTCAATTTTTCAAACAATGTTTGTCCAACTTTTACATTAGGATGTTCATTACAAAATGACACATATAACTCATGCTATGTTGTGTCCAACCAATGTTTTGTATGATGTTCATATTGACCAGGTGCAATCTTATGCTTGATAACATCTCTACTATTTGATGAAGGACGAGTGTCATCAATCCAAAATGATATGACTAAATTTTTTAATAACTCTTCAATTCTATCAGAATGAGGTGCTCTACACATGATTGCCCAGTTACCCTCCATAGTACTGTCATCCAAAATTAATCTTTTCTTAACATATTGTCTCATTGTTTTCCTACTAAAATCCATTTCAGACGAAATTGAAGATATTTGTCTGTTTTGAGACATATTTTTGCTTACAACAGACATCAACATCACTTTTCTTTATTTCGAGAGTGTTTTCCTATGTTTCTCAAACCTTGTTTAACATTTTCAATCAAATCAGTTTGCATGTTAAAAAATCTTCTCTTCTTTGATGTTGTGGTTACACCTAACAATTTCAATGCCTCTTGTAACTCTTTTTGTGTAAGCAAAAGTGAAAGCAACTAAGCTTGTTGAAGTGTTTCAGTGTTATCAAATTGAGTCATAATTTCTCTTATCTTCTTCTTCATTGACCTTCTCTTATACAAACTTAATGTTTGAACAATAGTTGCAAGTTTTCTCAATTTATCTACATCCATTTTAAGTAAATGATCTAAATTCTTATGAGAAATACCATACTTTACAGATTGGACAATATTTAAGAGTTCATCCATACCAGTTCCTGCACCTGATCTCGACCTTTATCTGATGTCTATTACTGGAATTTCTACAGGGATCGATCTTGAGCCTTCTCCAACATCCATTGTTTGAGATTCAATAGGAAAAGATTCTAACCCTTCTCCGACTTCTGTTATTTGAACCTCTGTAGGGACTGATCTTGAACCTTCTTCAACATTCATTGTTTGAGATTTCGTAGGGAGTGTTTCTGACCTCTCTCCCATACGAACTACTACTTCTGTTGAGCCTTGTTCAACATTTCCTTCACCTTGTTTAATTCAATGATAACATGCCGTAGTCTTCTGAATATTTCTTTGTTTAGCTTCATCAGGTCTTTTCCTTGCATATTTGTTTTTCCTTCCTTTCTTGTTTCCCATTATAAAATAAAAAATAATAATTTATCCCTTGCGTCAAGATAAATTTCGCGCAATAACCAGATAAAAAAATCACTATACAGATTTATTTGTCGCTGTTGGTACTTTTAAATTGTTTGACATAAATCAATAGAATGCAGTCATCTGCAACAAAGCATAAATATTCTTCATTATAATATGACTAAAATCTGTGAGTCACATTCTTTACAAGTGACAAAGCACCAAATCCTTCTTAAGCCATCATTGAATCAAAAACAAATAACATGGTATGAATACTAGAATGTTTCTCCTAAAAAATAAATTGCTTTTCATTTTATGGAAAAATATCAGTCTGTTTTTTCAAGAATAAATTGCTGCATAAAAGGCAATGGCATCAGCTATCAAAAGAAGCAAACATAATGTTAGAAACCCCCTCTTTCATTTATAGCTCTCATGTCCTTCTTTCTTCTCCAAATGATGTAGCTCCAAATGATGTGAGTCCTAAAATCAAGTCTTAACATCCTTTTGGGATATTTAGGAATTGGTGGTATCTCGTCAAACAAGGGATTAACATTGATGTGTTCAAATGTACCTTGGAAGATTTTGATGGTTGATTCTTGATGAGACCATATAGGTGCCATTATTGCATTTGCCAACTCCAAAGGTTGTGTCCTAGTGAGTGCTGGCATGATACCTCAGAATGCAGATGTAGTGCAGGGAAACCTAAATGAACTTTATGCCTCCCAAGTGCGCACCTAGACTACCAACTGCGCACTTAAAGTGTGCAGTTGATAAAAAAAGGTTGTAGTTGGTAAAAGATGGTTGCAGGGTGCCTAAAATGCAAATTTTGAGTGATTTAGAGTGTTTCCTAAGGTCTTGGGATGCAATGCAAGGTGTGGAAGTGCAGATTAGGGTTTTGGAACCTAGAATGAAACACCTAATTACCAAGTGTGCCCTAAAACTACCAACTACGCCCTAAAACTACCAACTTCGCCGAAGTGTTTAGTTGGTAAAACAGGGTTGCAGTTGGTAAAAGAGGTCAAAACTTGATAATTAAGATGTGGGTATGCAAGATATGAGTGTTTTTGGGATTTTTAAGTGTTTATGGACGTTATGCAATGTGAGGAAATGCTAAATGACATAGGGTTTTGATATGCAAAGTGTAAATTTCCTAGGGATGTTATGCAAGTGCAAATGCAAGGTGTCGTTTTGAAGGTATGCAAGATGAAGATTATGATATGCAAAATGAAAGTTAGGGTTATGTTTTGGACTTGATAAAGATGCTAAAAGTAGGTGTACGCAAAGTGGATTATGCAAGGGATGGTTTCCTAGGGTTGATAATGACGTTTAGGCTATGCAAAATGAGGATAGGTGATCAAGAAGACAAGTTGATTGATGGACAATTTGATAGGGTTTGATAGTGAAAATGATGCTAGGGTTTGAAAAATGCAATATGAGGGGGATATACCACTAGGGTAAGTCAAAAATGACATTTAGGAATATGATTATGCTAATGATAGAGGTATACGTAAGGTTTTTTGAACTTAGGTGAAATCTTGACAAGGTTTTGACAATGTTTGATGTTTTGACAAGGTTTTGCAAGTTTCCAAGGTGTAAATTTGAATGTTGGCTTTTATCTTGATTATGTTTTACACACACGCAAGACACATTAAGATAAGAATAGCTATTGTTAAAAGTGAACAATCACACCACAAACTAGGCTTTAGGATTGTATCCACTGAATTCCTACTTGAACCAAAGTTCAACCGTGCTTATCCAGAGTGGACAACTTAGGACCTTGGCACCACAAGCTCCCCCTTATAGCGCACTCACTTCTCGGGGCTACCAAGATCCGCGTCTCAAGGGGCATGACTTCCCAAGGGACAGTTGTCTCTACTAAGGACCGCAAGAATGTAGGATGTCTTCACAGGCATGGGTGACCCCTTGAGCTAGTGGATAGAAAGAATTTTGGCCACTAAAACATAGTTTTTAGTAAGGGCATTCCGTTCAGCAAGTGAGTGATAAACTTCCTCAGAAGCTCTCCCAGCCTCGAGAATTGGGGCTTGACGCACCATAAGGGTACTGGAGGAGAGCTATCACTCAGCAATACCTTTGACACAACTTTCACCGTAATCAAGTTTTATATAGCGGCTGGAACGTTGACCTGGCTTTTGGCCCGTTACCATTCTGAGGTCGTCCCCTGGCATACTCAATATCGAGTATCTTGGTCCAAGGCAGGCCTCCTATAGAAGTTACATTGATTTCTCTTACACCCAAGATCCACGAATGACGAGGGGAGAGGATACGTCCAATGCAACTCTTAGAGATTTAAACAATGTAGACATGTCAGATGGAAAATAAAAAGTTCATTTTAAGCACCAAACAAAGTGTTATTTAATCTAATAAATCCACACACATGATTTTAACAAACACACAATGGTCTTCGACAACGTCATGCAAAGCAAGCATTAGTAGTTTGTTATGATCATGTCTTCATCAAACGATTGCCACATGCTGTAAGGAGACCATTAGTAACACAATAAGAATATACATTTTTTAACACCATTAGTATGTTACTAATTTTTAATTTAACTTCAATGCATCCATTAAACAACTGCACTAATGAAGTGTGTGTGGATTTGGCACTCACACTTAGTAGACCACTCACGACACTCATAGGAGGCTCATAAATCTTTTTGCACAATGCATATCATGATTCAAATTAGTTATCTACAAAATTCAAGTGATTGATGCAAAAAAAATCAACTCTGACACTAGTTTACTTGAATTGTAGGAAATTTCAAGTGAACAACTGCAAAGTAGCATGGAATTGGTGCCAAATGCAGAAGCATAGACAATGCACCTGAACTATTTTGCACACATGAATAAAAAAGACCCATCAATATGCAATTCCAACCATAATTACATGTCATCTTCACTATTTACACTTGTTGGAATTTTATTTGCACAAATAATAGGCAATAGTAGTTTCATTTGTTTAGACACTAAGCAATAGTAATTTCATTTGTTGTACTAATAGGCACAAAGGTTCCTATATTATTATTTATTTTCCATTGGAGGGACCACTTGCATAAACATATAATCTAATTTTCATTTGATTATGGTAATAAAGTGTACTAGTGAGTTGGTTACCATTTGCACCTGTAAGTTAGTTTCTATTAACAAAATTATTTGTATTAGTTCAGTTTTTCCTCTTTTACTATGGTCAATGTGAGTCTAATTTCTTATCTAAAAGGTTAGGTTATTTAAAATGTCTATATTAATAATAGCACAAACTTTTATTTTTTCGTAATTTCTTTCTAGCAATTTGGCATTTCTTTATTATAAAAATTGAACCAGTTTAACATACTTTTTATAAATAGATAGCTCAATGACTTAAGGTTTAAAGATTAAATAATAATATAATGTAAGACTTTATTATTAAGATTTTAAATTGAATTGTTACTATATATATAAAATTAATAAAATATTTAATCTTATTACACATTACAATCTAGTTATGTTGCAAAGGTCATGTTCTACAAGACACAAATCCAACCTTATTATCACAATATTTATAAGTGCCACTAAAAAAGGGACATCATATTTCATGAATACAAAACTACTAATTGTAATTTTAAAATTAAAAACAAAATCTCCTAAGATTAAGGATTAAAAGGTAATAGTGGGCTTTGATTATGATAAGAGCTCAAATGTTATAAAATGTGACAGAGAAAATAGATTTGTAGACAAATGTCCCCTTTTCTTTGTCTTCCTCTCTCCTTCTAATGGACCTCGCCCCACACCCTCCCCTCAACCACCCCCACTCTTCTCTACCTCTTCTCTCCATTTATCCCTCTCTTCCATTGTAAACATAAAATAAGCTTCTTTGTGACAATTCAAAGGTTTTAGTTAAAACAATCTTGAAAGTTGATGCATATTTTCGTTAAGGGTATCACTTCTCCATTAGAACCTTTGCTACACAAATAACATTATTTTCTCAATGATCTTTCAGTTGGCCTCATCCTCATGTACTGCATAAATGCATGTAGAAAAGATAAAATTTTGACTTTATTGACTTTTCACCCACTTTTGATGCACTCACTACACACCAAAATTACTTCCCAACATCCCAATTCCATAAACAAAACAAATTATATATATATATATATATATAAAAAGAAGCAGAAGGGATACAAAATGGTGCAAATTTTGCTAAAGTTCCATACTCTGAGTGTGCTACGTTCCCACGTCTCCATTAAAATCGTATAAACCGCTCGAGTTGTTCGAATATTAAAAGCTCTCTGGCTACTCCGACATAAACTAGAACTTGCTTGGCATAAGTCGGAAGAAAGAACACGTCACCTAAGCTGTGTACCCATGTCGGGGTATGTGTGGTCTTCCGCGAAGTTTAGTAAGTGTGAAGTTGATTAATGTGAAATAAGCACTTTTTTCTTAAAGAAGAGAATTAATTGTGTGTAGATTTTTTCAGGAAAAAATTTAATAGAGTAGATATTTTAAATGTAATCAATTTTATATCTATAATTTTTATAGTTGATCAATTTCAAAAAATTAAAAACATTATCGATATTTTTGAAAATTTCAGTATTTGATCTTCATGATTTGCATGATCTTGTAGTCAAAAACATCAAAAAATTGAAAAAAAAGTTTAACTTTGTTTTGTCTTTAGTACATTTTGTGTAGAGATTAGCATGTCACATTTTATAATATCTACGTAATAAAATATAATTATTTAATGAATATAATTATCTTTATAATTATTATTTCTATATATTTTGGAAACAAGTTTAGTATTTAAATAAAGTGGACATCTTGAATATAATGTAATTTGTAAAAGTTATAATTAACATATTATAATCTTGGATATTAGTTAGATTAATAATATAGTAAATTAAATTCTATTTTTATAAGAGGTAGTTTTTGACAAGCATTATATGTGTAAATGTCAATTGAAAATTGCATATTACAACAAACAGAGGTTAAGATTTAGGAGAGAAGGGTTATATTATGATTAGTGTAGAACATTTATGAGATTATTACTAGCATTAGGTAGGAAGTCAATATCATAATAAATCAATGCCACCTCTCTTGAAGATGAGAGTTGTATCAAGACTATTATTTAAGATGAAATTAGTGTTAGAAATGATATGAAATTGTTTAATAGGAAAAATAAAAACTCACTTCTACAACTTTTGAGTACTAAAAGATTGTATAAATGATATATTACAAATGATACGAATAGCCTAATATATGTACACATGACATATTGTGCAT
Organism: Cupressus sempervirens; assembly: GCA_028749045.1. Lineage (NCBI taxonomy): Eukaryota > Viridiplantae > Streptophyta > Pinopsida > Cupressales > Cupressaceae > Cupressus > Cupressus sempervirens. The sequence continues at coordinate 740,580,400 of CM053789.1, forward strand.
CTAGTTAGCTGTAAATACTAAATGAAGTAAATAAAAAAGTACAATTATCATAAATAATTACAACACGGTTGCAATCTTACAATTTCTTATTAAGGTTGTATAAGTTTTATTTTTTATATGAAACTAGTATTAAAAAATCTATGAAGTTGTCAAACTTATTAGTGTTAAAGTAACTAAGATTGTTTTTGCAAATGTATAATCATCTTTAGTTAACTATATGTATAACTCAACTTTAAGCATATATGTAATATTAATATATTAACCATATATATAATATATTATTATATAATAATATATAGTGTATAATATATATTATATTACATATATAATATATATATATATATATATATATATATATATTATTCTTATCAATAATATAAGACATAAAACAACGTTCATATAAATTATGAGTACAAATACTCAATGTAATGAGTATATCACTTTGACTGATGCTATACTTCAACACTCCCTCTGAGCAAGGGAGAAGTTACAATTTTTTTAATGAGATATGAGTATCAAGGATATCTATACACAACGTACATTATCTGACTTTAACACTCTGAAATAGTGACTTGTCAATAACTACAATCACAATGTTATGAACACTATCATAACATATATTATGATCTCTAATTGTTTGAAAAAATATCTAGAGTAATCATAATTCTTTCATTGTCAATGAATTCCATCGTATCCGGAACAAAAACTATCATGATAACATGCTTATCATTTGCAAGATCATCATCTTACAAAGATGACCTTCTGTTTGTTTGTTATCATGGTGGCTAGCAAAATTCGACCCAAAGAACCATGATAATAGGTCTACCATTTATCAGATCGTCATCTTATAATGGTTACCTTCTGTTTATATATGTCATTGAAAGATCATCACCTTTCATTACATATCATCTGTGAAATAGTAACCACCATGAACCCAGTCATAGTGTGGTACAAAAGGTTTTCACTTCATATTTCTCTCTCATAGAGGAGAGTGCATTATAAAGAATTTTTGTTAGAACTTTTCTTCATAGAGAAGATATCATCCACAAAAGATTGCATCTCAAAGTTTTTTCCTATGAACATCGATCTTGGGAAGTTAGGTCCTCTAGTTACTTCCTCAGAAACTCTCTTTACCCAAGGATGCATGTCAAACTCATCACTCCCTCATGATATGTGTAAGAGTAGGTCCATCATCATGCAGTCACCCACATGTATTTCTAGACTCTCTTTGAGTATAAATCTTCTAAGCTTCTGCATTGCCTTTGAAGAAGTGTCATAATCCCTCTTAATGTAGAAGAATCTCATAATCTCAATCATAATATTCCCTCTTAATGTAGAAGAATCTCATAATCTCAATCATCAAAGATGAGAGCCTTATTTTATCCATCTTGATCATTAGGGTCTATGAAATTACAATCATTAGGTTGAGTCTGCCCAATATTTGGTAGCATGTGTAAAGTACCAACTTTCTTTTTCTGTAAGAACATCCTCAGACATAAAGAAAAAGATCAATGCAGATAACTCTTATAGTATGTATAGAATTACAAATAAAAGAGAGACTACAAATTAGATAAATGTAAAAGATAAGAATACTTATTTGCACATGAAGGTCATGGAATATCTCCTTTTCTAAGGATGGTTCGAGTGAGAATGAAACATTGCCTATTATTCCCCCCCTCAATTAAAAATTCTCAATCTTATATCATTAAACACTTTTACATCACATCAAATTTGACAACTTCTTTCTAAGTCCCAACTTACTCTTTCATCCATGGAAGCTCCAAATAGTCATTAAGCTTAATAGTAGAAACTAACACAAACTCATCCACAATAAGCCAATATCTTGATTGAGTATGATTGTGCCACTTGAATGACTCTACAACTCATACATCAAGTTTCATTTATCAAAGAGAGACTTGTAGATAGTTTAATTAAAGTCACAACTTTCTTATGATATTCACATAGTTGCATGAATTAGAGTCCTCTTGACTATTACAATTTATCGATCACTAAAGATTCCATCACAACATTGGTTTACTCCCTCTGAATCAATATGATTGATGTCACTAACGGTTGATGAAATCATATCCTCTATCTGCTCCCTCTGACGGATGTGTTAGGATCCCTCTGAACATAAATCTTCTAAGCTTCTAAAATAAACTTTCCTTTAACAAAGTGTTAGACTCTCTTTGAATATGATATTAATCCTCCTTTTCCTGCAAGAACATTCTCAAAAGAAAAGATCAAGGAAAAAGTTCATATAGAAAAATAAGTAAGCGAGATATTACAAAGATTAAATAAAAAAAATACTCAAGGATAATCAATTCTCATTTGTACATCAATAATTCTTTTATTTGATATTTCATTCTATTAGACATTAATCTAAGAATGATCCCAATTATTTCAATATAATAAATATCTAATTTAAGTATATACATTAACCATATATACATATATTCCATTTTCTATAGATATACTTTAATTGATTGTGGAATATCTCGGGTGTAATAGATTGTGGAATGTTCAATGCTTCTTCTCCAGTATATTTCCTCCCGGTCATGCACGATCAGTTTGGATAATCTCTGCTTCTTTATTACTGCCATGCATCCTATTGACTCTGGAGATTACTACCGTGAATAATCCTTATCCTCCACTGTTACTTCTTTATTATGACTACCAATCAGATATTGACTGGTTTTAACCACTAGATCTTGTGCGATTGATACCAATTTATAGGTTGTGTTGACCGTGTGAATTACTCAATCCAATCATTGTGTCCTTATATGTGTCCTTCCCATCAATTTCTTTGACCTGGACTACATATATTATTTATGTATTGATTGTCTTATGCAGAATGCTTATTTAATCTCCCCGTAATAGTTGAGTGTATTTGTTGAACGTAAGTGGCGGGTGTAATTGCCAATGTTGTTCCTTTGATTGTTATACTTCCTTTTGAATTCATAGGATGTATTTCTTCTCAACTACTATTATTTCTTATTGTTTCAAGATTAATGACAATCGTTGCTATTGTATTTTCTGCTTTCATTACATTTAAATCCTATTCGCTGTAATACTTATCTTTGTATTTACTGATTAGAATCATCAATTTTAACTATTGATAGGTTGATTATATTTCCAATAAAGAAGTACATCTTCTATGTTCTCCTTTGAATTTCTAAGACTCCTTCATTTATTGATTTCATAGGGATCCTCGACTGTAGTTGAGGGGGACTGCTTAGGGAGATGTTGAAGCATTCATCATACCTAATTATTGTTCTATCTATTGAACTTAATGTGTTTATTCAGACTGTACTGTTGTGTATCCCCTTATTCATCTTGGCTGACTCATCTATCTCTGTCTAACTCCTTTTGGCATCAGTCTATGTTTTTAATATAAGAACCTCGTGAGACTAAAATTCTCTGCAATCATTCCCCTTTGACTCTTCATTCATAGATTTATTTGTTTTTTTTGTCTCTTATCTTTTGTATGCTCTTCTTTGCTAAACTGGACCAAGGACTTTATTTTCTCTCCACATTCCCTATTCACAATGCCTTAGGGCCTGTTTGGTTGTTGGAATACAATTAGAATAGGAATAGAAAATTAGAATTCATTTTTAATTCTCTGTTTGGTGCACCAAATCGAAATTGGGAATAGGAATACATATTCCCATTTTGCCCAAAAATGAGCATTTGTCCATTCTCCAAAAACTTGTAATTGGAATTGCTATTCCCATTCCCATTTTGAATCTTTCTTATTTGAAAATGTTTTCAAATCTGCTTATTGTAACTTTCTGTTGGAACTCCCCAAAATTAAAAATCATGGCCATTTTCAAACTGATGATATATATATATATATATATATATATATATATATATATATATATTCCTCAGATTCTACTCACGGAAGACCAACACAGAGTGGCCAACGAATCGCTCAGCAACGCGATTCGATCGCTCGATGTGGGGATTTGGATTCACCCACTTTACTAATTTTTGCTTCAGATTCTTTTTGCAAATGCCATGAATTTGTTAAAAATAAGCGTGCGAGAAGATGAAACCCTCTATAAATTATGTTTTTTCTTTTTCATTCATAAAATTTGATGGGGTTCAAACTTTCAATCTTCAATTCAAGTTTGTGCAACCAAACAAGAGATAAATGAAATTGGATTGCAATTTCCTATTCTCATTCCCCATTTCCATTCCCATTCAAATTTTCTCTTCTAATTCCCCTTTCATATGCTGGCAACCAAACAAGCCCTTATAGAATTGTTTTGAACAATTATCAGGTTGTTGTAACTCTATTATTTTCTCTGAATATAGTTGCCATGATGTCCACTGTTCTATGATTAGCTTCCCATGATTGACAATGTCTTTTATTTCCATCTCCTCCCTTGATTCTAATTTTTTCCCTTGATTCTAATTTTTTTTTTTTACACTTGCAGTCTAGCTTTGATACCATATTAAAGTGACTAAGATAATTTTTGCAAATGTATAATCATGGCAATTGTAATAGATGATTTCCAAATGCAGATTTGGATCTCATATAAATATGAGAAGAGGAGACATGTCCCTATAGTTAATCATCTTTAGTTAACTATATGAATAACTCAACTTTAACAGTATATGGAATATTAATATATTAACCATATATGTAATATATTATTATATAATCATATATGTAATATATTATTATATAATAATATAATATATATAATATACATAATATATATATTATTCTTATCAATAATATAAGACATAAAATAATGTTCATATAAATTATGAATACAAATACTTAATGTAATGAGTACATCACTTTGATTGATACTATACTTCAACAATTAGTTCTTGCCAAAGACATGACACTATTGTATCCATTCAGTTCTATTATTCTATTAATTTAATCAATCACAACAAAGAATTAAACTATTTTGTAAAAAAAAGACTCTTGTATGTAATTTTTATATTTTTAATTAAAAAAAACTATTTATCGCCATTGTTATTGGTTCTAATGAAAAAGTTGAGGAGAAAAAATCAAATTCCCACAAGAAAACTAGAGAAACATATATTTGATAAATCATGCATCTCATCCATAAAAAAACCATAGAAATAGGTAATTCCTCATTCTATGAGCTATTTGTGTTAGGTATGGAAAACAATGTTTACTATGCTAGATTTGACACCCTACCCTGGCCCTAATTTCCTAAAAGACAACACTGCAAGCCCATTCTCTTCATCATGTTGCATGTCTTTAGGACACCTTTGTGTGACCCACATGTCTAGCACAAGGCGTTGCAACCATTTGAATTGGACGACCTCCCCCACACTTTCTCTAGCGATGATGATATTCTAGCCAGTCACCACATGCACTTTAGGTACCATCAGTTCACATGTTTGACTCCCCAGGTTCCAGAGAGGGACTTGGAGGGGGATTACCCTATTTTTTATGAGTCACTTGCATGTTATGTACTAATTTCAACAAGAAATTTGATTTCTTAGCATATTTGTTATGCCCAAAAAGATTTCTCAAGAAAGGTCATCGTGCAAATGACTATAGCTTTCCATTTTATAGTTTTGTCATCATAAAAATTAGGGTTTCCACTTTTTGTTAAAATTTATTATTTATTATTCTTATTTTTTATATCTCCATTTCTTAGAGTCATTTTTTCAACTAAAACTATAAGTTGCTATATTGAATCTGTTACTATTTAGTTTGTCATATGATGCTATGAAATATTATTTTGAGACTTTAGAAAGCTTGGTTGTTGATGTATATATATGGCTAACTTGGTCACAATTTTTTAACTAGACAATATTTTATTGTTATTTTTCCCCAATTATCAATATTAAAATAATATATCAGTCTTGTGCATCACAGACATGTTTTTTTATCAATAATAATTGATTATATTAATTAGAACAATTCAATAAATTTTGTTTCCACTGAATGACTAGAGAAAGCTTCTAACTAACCAACAAAAGATTAAACCACTATCTTAGCTATTTTACATTGATAGAAAAAAGCCTCCCAACAAAATCGAGCCATTACGTAGGCTAATAGTATTTTACAACTTCAGACCATCACCCAACCTAATATCCATCAAACTAATACCTAGACCATATCATAGACCCAAAAGTAAGTAAAAAAGGGGCCTCACAACTCACAATGACCACCAAAAAAAACATCCATAGCTAGTTACTTGAACTAGCCCACCGTGTTTGTGTGAGAAAAGTTGTGGAATCTAACTACAATAGAGCCACCATGACCCACTACCTCCCTGCTACTCTTAACAACACCAGCTTCAACCATACTAACCTTGGCTTGTTCCATAGACAACCCATCTTGAACAAAATAAGGGCTAGAATAAGTCGTCCAATAGAAAAATAGTAGCCAAAAACCCTCGTGGGTGTGTTGCCCCTCAACCCCACTTTGTATTATGATAGAGACTGCACCCGGGGCTTTTCCCTTGGACCTTGCAAAGGATGATGCCTCTTGACCCTATCTTAGGGGTGTTACCCTAAAACCCCCATAGTAAAATCTATGGGGAGAACTGTGTTCAATAAAGTGGGAAAAAATTAACCTTTGAGTTTGATTAGGCTCCACATCACAATAGTTTGCAATCCATTGTCTCAGCATATTATACAACAATTTTCCATACAAGTAGAATATAAATCATTTAAATCAAGTCAAGGGATATGGTTGCAGAGGAATATAAATGTACCCTAAAATTCCTTTTTATCCACCAAAAATTACCAAAATTTACACCACCAAATGAGTCATTAATATCCAATACTATAAATTCTCTAATCTCATATCACAATTCCAAGATTGGCACCCACCCTTAAATCCATCTGGTCTCTAGAAATAACATTCTTGAACCAATTTCCTAAATTAAATTTATGTGCTTCATATGTTCTCATAAAACATATAATCTGTTGGGCTCGAGTCAAGCCATGGTAATGGTTCCCGCTTTTTAGCCAAGTTTGACACTAAAGTAGATATTTTTAACAAAAACTTGATTCTCAAATGTATATTACAAAAAAACTGTAAAGAATTTGATGATGATGTAAACTAGTGATTTTTAGCATTTTCTACCTAGTTTCTAACAATATTTTGTAGTTTTTTTAATAATTTTATTTTGAAGTGCTTTTTTTTTATCTCCTTTGAGAAGTGCTTTATACAGAAACTGATATTTTCAAAAAGTGATGGGTGTTTCGATCAACATAACTTTAAAAAAAAAAAGGATAATTACAAAATTATTTTTGGGCTAGAATAGTAACATCAATAACTAGCAATTTTTTTTGGTTTTGTTCAATTTTGCAAAAAAAAAAGGTTTTATTTAGTGTCAAAGTGACACTAACGATAATTTAGACATAGGTTGCTTTTGATCAATATAACTTGATATGTATATATTGAAATGAAAGTTTTCTTGACTTGCTAGAAAGCTAATACACATAACTTTGATGATCATATTTTGAAAAAATATATTATTCTTTCATTTTATATTTTTCCCAAGGCTTCAAATAGAGGTTTCTAAAATGATAAAAGAACCAATATTTAATAAAATTAAAAATTAAACATCACAATAAACACAATATATGCTAAAAATATATTCATTGGAAATATTATTGAAAGAACACATTTCTAAACTTAGTTTTAGAGTTTAAACTTATTTGACCCTTTTTTGAGCCATCAAAAGAAGAAAATTTGTCAGAAATTGAGCATAATTTGAAAACTTTCCATTTTTGGAGGCTTCATGTGAAGAGGACTTTGTTCTAAGCCCATTTTTGGGTCTTCGAGTGAAGTTGCTTCTCATGAAGCACCCTAGGCAGTTTACTGCTTTGTAAGGTGGCTTTGAATGAAGCCCCTTGGGTTGTTTCATGATAGCCAAAAATGGCCGTGTGAGATGACTCAGGGGCTTCGAGCAAAGCCCCTTGGCCAACCCTTCCACGACCAAAGTCTTCAACCCCAGGTGCTTTGAGTGAAGCCCTATAGGCACATTGTATGGTGCCAAGGGGCTTCGAGCAAAGCCCCTTGGTATCAATTTTGGGTGTCCTATCGGCTTGGTTTGAAGCCCCTAGTTGGCCGAAAATCAAATATTTTCAATTATTTGGTTTGTTATAAATAAAATTGTAGGCTTGTAGTTTAATCAATACACATAAATGTTAGAAGGAATTCGTTGTTTTGAAGAAAAAGAAAGAAGACTTGAGATAATTTGAATTATTTTGTTAGTTTTTTGTAGACCAACTTGATAATTCAAAATATTTAAAAGTCAAAGATGAGACAGCAACAAGGAAGACAAATTAAATCTGCAAGAAATAGATCAATTGATGTAGAATAGAGAAATCGTGAGAAAACTTTAGCAAATTATCACAAAAGAAGAGAAGGTATGTATATGTGTAAATTCATATGAATGTGTATATTTACAATTTTATAAATAAAATTTTATAAATTTATTCATTTATATGCATGTAGGTCTTAACAAACAATCACAAGACGAGGAAATACATGTTGAAGAAGATTTGAGACATGACAATCTAGGACATGACAGTCCAGGACATAACAATCTAGGACATGATAATTCAAGACATGAACCAGTGGAACTTGGAGAAGGGTCAGGATCAGTTTCTAAAATTGGTATGGATGAATGCATAAGACTAGTCACAAGCGTAAAGAAAAATATGAGTTGTAAAAATTTAGATCATTTACTTACAATGGATGTGGATAAATTGAAATCATTTGCTGATATTAAATCATTAAGTCTTTCCAAAAAAAGAGGTATGAATAAGATAGTAGAAGATTTAACAAGTAAATTTGATGTTTTGGAAACACTTGAAAAAAATCAAGTACTTGCTCGTGTTATTTTACATAAAAACTTGGAAGAGTCATTAAAATTGTTAGGTGTAGACACAACATCAAAAAATAGAAAATTTTCTAACATGCAAAGTGACATTGTTGAAAATTTTAAGAAAGGTTTGAGCTCTATAGGGAAGAAAAGTCAAAGTAAAGATAAGAGCACTACAAGAAGAGTTATGTTGCAATCTATCCTTGGTAGTAGTATACCAAAAAATAGACAAATATCTTCAATTTAATCACATGTTGGTTTTAGTAGAAAAACCATATCAAAATATGTTAAGAAAAGAATGATTTTGGATGATAGCACTTTGGAAGGAAATTGGTCAATTATGTGTAGAGCTCCTCGTTGTGATATGATTGATGATAGAATAAAAAAAATGGTAATATCATTTTGGAATGATAATACTCATCCTTCATCAAATGCTAGAGATGTTCTTAGACATAGGGTTAGACCCAACCTTTATGAACATCATACAAAACATTGGTTGGAGAAAATACAACATGAAATATATGTCTCATTTGGTAGTTCAAATCTGGATATAAAGATTGGGCAGACATTATTTGAAAGATTGAAGCCATATTATGTTATGAGAAACGAAGTGTTTGAAACTTGTTGTTGTCATCATCATATTGAATTTGATCTCCACTATCAAGTTTATCAGAAATTTATAGAAGAAACTTTCGGTTATGAAAATGCCCCTTCTAGTAGACGAAGTGAGTTCATCTCATCTATTTTGTGTGAAAAATAGATGATCTTGTTTGTCAAATCAATAGCATTAGAGGAATATGTGACGTGTTCTAATTTGGCTCTTTTTCCTTTGAATAATGAAGATATTGATGTCACAAAAATGATAACTTGCAAGGGTTACAAGTATGTAATGAATCAAACTAAATCTGGGAAAGAATTGAAAAGATTTGAATATGTTGACGAGATGACAATGGGAGCATTTATAAACAAATTTAAAAGTTTGATACAACCATATATTCATCATGCATATTTTGCAAAGTGACAAGTACAACAATTTCAAACACTTAGAGATAACTTCCCACATGGAACCATTTTATCAGTTGTTAACTTGGAAAAAACTATTCCTTTGTTCATCAAAAGGCTATTCAATCATACTACTATTTTTCATACCAGGTTACTATTATGGTACAAGTGTGCTATCGTCATGCATAGTTAGATTTGGATGGTATTCAAAGCATAGTTGAAGCACGAGTCATCAAAAAAGAATATCACTTCTACATAAGTGATGATAAAGAGCATGATATTCATTATGTAGAACATTGTTTCAAGATTTGTTTTTGCATATATCAGAGAAAAAGGCATAAGTATCGATAAACATTATGTTTGGTTAGATGTGTGTGTTGCACAATTCAAATCCTCTCGACCATTATATGCACTTTGTTAATGTCATTGTGATGAAAACATACCACATGTATGGAGTTTCTTTGAAAGTGGACATGGCAAAGGTGAACATGATGGTGTTGGAGCTTGTATAAAACGTGCTCTACAAAAGTATCAAATGAATTATAAAGGAGTTTGTATAAACAATGCACATGACATTGTTGAATGGTGCAAGACACATTTTGCATCAAATGAGGCTGGTGCATCATGTCAAGAGTGAGTTGAATAGTACCATGTAGAGTCTTTTGGGAGATATCAAGTAAATGTACATGTGTGCACATATATATATTTTCTCTTAAATCTAATTCAAGTTATACACACATGGCACATATATATATATATATATATATATATATATATATATATATATATATATATATATATATATATATATATATATATATATGTATGTATGTATATATATATATGTATGTATATATGTATATATATGTATGTATATATGTATATATATGTATGTATATATGTATATATATGTATGTACATATATATATACATACATATATATATATATACATATACATACATATATATATATATATATATATATATATATATATATATATATATATATATTCATGCATGTGCCATGTGTGTATAACTTGAATTATATATATATATATATATATATATATATATATATATATATATATATATGTTTGCCTCTAATTTGTTTTTGTACATATATATTAAATATATATATTAAATATGTGTGTTCAGGTGTGGATAGAGAAACTATGCATGGTTGCAAGAGGATAGAAAAAATACGATTCTTACATTATGTTATGAGTACCAATCATCACAATTGGACATTGTACATGAGAGGCTATTCATTTTGTTGTTGTTATTGCATTGCTGAGAATTACAATGAGTGCATCAATTAGGATCATGGATATGTAGGTCTATGGACTTTGGTGCCACTTTTTGTTACTGATGATAGGCCAACACTGGAACAAATAATAACAAAATAATTAATAATTTTATGACAATATTCGATTGGTCTATACGTGTCAATCCAAGAGTGTAAGCTTCTGAAAGGCATCCAAGTAGTATGCCATCAAGGGATGATAGTTGTGAGATGAGTGGTTATGAATGTACCTATGACACGTGAAATTGAGTCTATGAGAAATGAAATAAACTCAATGATAGGAACTATCACTTCCCAGCGACAGGAACATTAGAAACATTAATAACTCAATAAAACTAATCTGTAATAAAAATAATTACAACTCTTAATAAATTATCATCTCATAATTTAATTAATATGAAATATTATTATCTAATCAAATATAGATATTGAATATATAAACTAATATACTATGATTGAATATATATTGTGTAATGCTAAGCTAATTAAAATACAAATAAAAACCAACTTAAATACACTCCACACACAAATGAAAACTAATCACCGGGTAACTTCAGAGTGGGCCCTGTCTCCTCAGTTGCCTGGTGCTGAAGGAAAGTAATAGCTTTACACCTTTGAAATCATGCACGTGAATATGAGAGTTATATTGCAACTAATAACAATAGTTTTTGTATAATGCTATGTGTTTTTCAGAATTGTATGTATATCTCCCTACTTCTATCTCTTGTTGCTTATATAGATGTAGCTTATAACAACCATACAAATTTAGGCTTGCTATTAATAATTCACGTAAACCTTTGCCATACATTATAGGCCAAAATGATTGCTGTTATAATAATAGATCAACGAGTTTCTCCTTAATATCCATCTCCCAATGAAAATAAAGAGATATAACCTGAAAATGAATGGTTATGCAATGAATATAAAACAAAGATATTTCACCCTTATAGATTTTGTTTCATGCAAAATGAATAGCGATGGTTAATGTTGGACCAATCATGTTTCCATACAGGCAAGGTGATTGCTAATATGTAAGCCCTTTATAACCACTGATTTCCTTGAAGATGATCAAGCAATGACGTGGCATTTAATTTGTCCAAAAGTTTTCTTTTAACTTGGCATTCAAATTAAGAATAATATAGCAACTTCTATAACAACAAATCTGCATTCAACTTGCTTCAATAATGTTCTAATCACCACTAGTTAATATAGGAAAAAACATAGCAAGAAATAGGAAGATATGTAGGCAACATGAAGAGTCATAACTCATAATAAAAAATGTTAGATAAATACAATCACATCTTATTTATTCACATATTCTATCTAATAACTATATTAAATATTACTCATACATATTAGATCATATGCAAGATATAAGGAGAAAATGGAATATAAAATAGGAATTGAAATGCATGTGAAGGTTTATACGAAGGCTGAAATATGGTATAATTTGGAACATAAAATGCTCTCATCATTCCCCTCAACTTAGCTTATTGCACATCCTTGTGCAATCATTATGATCAAGAGATTGTGTGGATTGTATTAGAAGCACTTGGATTTATGGCTTTAGACTTTATCTCCACCTTGAACCATGATAACTCATAAACACAAATCCCTTTCTTTACTTCACATGACAAGCTTTGTTATTTTTTTTTTCAATAGAGATATCACTTTCAGCTTTTATAAGTTATTTCACTTTTCTCTTTTCTCTTTTCTTTTTCTTGTTCATTTTTTTTATAGCATCATGTTTCAAAAGGTTGCATATAGGAGAAATTTATCTCAATTTGTAGAACAGAAGTTAAAATGGGAGAAATAGATGAGATGAAAGATAAAAAAAAGGTTATTATATGATGGATATAATGGATAAAATGATGGGTTTAGTAAGGGTGATAGATGGAAGATAATAGGATGACATTACTCCCCCCAACTTAAAGGTTGACCATCTATAGGAAATGAGGAGAATATAGGAAGGGATGTTGCATAGTGATCAACATAATAAGCAATATAAATAAAGTTAAGAGATAAAATAATGAAAAACAAAATTGATTGTTTTACCAACATGCATGGGCAAAGAGACCAAGGCTGGAACATAGAGTAACTTAGCAACTATTGCCACCAAAAGAGAGGAATCAACAACAATGAATGAAGAAATGCATCTAGAACTGCAACACCACAAAATACCACCATTTGACTAAAAAAATTGAAGAGAAGACCACTGGAAGGAACCAGAAAACTAGGAGAGTGACTACAATTGGAGGGGCTTCCATCATCAACTGAACTAGTAGAGATCATATAGGAAGTAGCACATCCCACTAAAAACACCTCAACTGAACAGGAAACTCAGACTATGGGTGATCAAAGATGTGAAGACCATGCTGAAGAGGAGTAGAGCTATAGGAGTGAGCAACAGGAGGTGCCAAGAATGAAAAGAACTACTAAAGCCGATGAGTGTGTTAGAGCAATTAGATATTTCCTAATTAGATATTATTATTAGAATTAATAATTAATTCTTTTATTAATTATTTTGATGCAGCCTACGTTAGACCTTTTTTAGGGTTTCAATCTCCTTTATAAGGATGATCTCTCATTGTAAACATTAACTTGAGATAATTCATTCTTTATAGCAATTTCTTTTTTTCTCATCAAAGATGTCTCATCTATGGATCTGGCAATTCTTGCCTCCATAGTTTTTGCTTCTTTCTTTTGTAACAGGTGTTTGTATGCAAGTGATTCTTGGGAGCTGTGGGGTGATCTTTCATTAAGTTCAACATGGTATCAAAGCCATAGATCTTTATGCCCCTATTCTATTTGTGAGAGATTTGGCATCAGATTTGACATTAGTTTTCATATCTGAGCTTTCAACATTTTTTATTGGATCTAGGGGTCACTGATTTTTGATGCACTTTGAGCAAAAATGGACATCACCGTTGAGCTCAGAGTGCTCAAAAACCCCCATTTCCATATAAAATATGTCTAATTTGGATGCTGTTGAAATTTGAGGCAATTTTTTTTTGCATGCACAACTTTTTGTCTGGCATGCAAATCGAGGTGGCATTTTTCTATGCGCTATGTGATTTTTTTTGGAAAGAGCACCACTGGTCTATGTCAATATTTTGGACTTTGTGCCCGTCTATTCACGACCACCAATGGATTGTGCCTTTTTCCCACATCTTCAAACTCCTTGGAGGGTAGTTTAATGGATGTGCAGCGGTTAGCCTTGGTTCTTCCACATTAATCCTTTTTGTTTATCTCTGGCTCTCGCACTCAAGCTTGGATTTTTCGCATGAGTATTTGAAGCGTATGTTTCTTGATGTCTTTTATTGGAGTAGTGAAATTTCCAATAGATTTTTTTGGCATTTGGATGGTCTTTTAAATCTAGTCCTTTCCTCTATCTTCGCCCCAATTTGGAGGAGTTTTTTGGCGAGATTGGTGGAGGTGCCAATATTTTTTGGAGTAATGTGTAGCTTGTGGAGTTGATTGTTAGTTGTGCAAATTGGAAAGGATTGTCTGGCAATTTTATGTACCGCATCTTCTTTAAACTCTGCGATTTCATTGGGTGGTCTTCTAATTTGGTGGAGTTTCATGTTTTCCAAGCTTCAATTGTTTATCATTGCAATGTAATCAGTTTTTTGGGCTCACAATTTGTGAATTGGGCAGCGTTCTTTGTCTGTTTCCCTTTGGTGGTTTCTCCTTTGGCGTTCTTTACTGATATGGAGGTGACAGTTAAATGGTCGCCTGTGGCTCCTTTCGGACCACACCTCCGCCCGAGCAGCCTTCCACCAAACCTCGCCACGTCTTTTGCGGCTCCTCTATCAAGCGCTTGGGGTCACCTTTGAACAACATGGTTTTCTCGGTGTAGTAGAAGAAGACCTCGGCCCACACCTTCTGGGCTACCTCAAAGGTCTTGTCAATGTCGTGTGATCTAAGGGAGAGCCTATAGTTTGTGGATTGAGGGCCTCCTGCCGTCTTAAGTTTTTTTGATTTGGAGCAGGTCATCTACCACGCCTGTATTTTGTGCACATTTTTTTGCTAAGAGGGATTGGCTTTCTACTTTGTGCATGAGTCTTAGATGAGGCAACCCCACCTCCTGTAACTTTTACCAGCACACGACACCCTCCATCGTTTGCAACACATTCTCTTTGGACATGCCTTGTTTTGTTTCAAGTGGGGGTGCTGAGCAGGAGTTTGAGGGACCATATTTTGTGGATCTCTGTGCGAGTTTTGGGCATGATGGATCACCATTCTATTTTTTTAACAGTGATTTAATGGTGGATTTCCACATGCTATCTTCACGTGGAGTGCTTTGAATGCACATATTTGTTATCAGGTTCCTTTCGAAATTTGATGCCTTGACTTGTACCTTTCTCTTAATGTTTTGGTGGCCCCTCTCCATTCTTTAATGTATTTGCCATGGGTGGTACAGAGGAGATGTGTTCCTCAGGAAGCAAGGCATCTTCCATGACAAATCCCTTTGGGCTTCTTATCTTTTATTTGATGGTAGCTATGTTCAAACCATGAGGGAATGTTTATGAAAGCTCGGAAGTGGTCTTTTATCACTTGATGGATCCCAATTGCTCGCACCATTTTGACAATCCCATTTGTTTTAGAGCTTTGGTGATTGTATTATGCTTCTATGCACTCTTCACATACTCCTAAGGCATTTTTCATTTTTGCCTTTGTGATGTTGATTGTTTTGTCATTTGTTGAAAAATCTTTTTAGCACATGCTTTTTTGGCCACCAGATTTTAATCCGGCATCAACCCTTTATTATCCGGCTCTTGTTTTCGGTGGTTGGACTTTTTCTGCAAAGGGGTCATTTTTATGGCATTTTTTTGCCTTGACAGCTATTTGACCGTCCACTTTGGGCTCATCCTTTGCTGATGTCAGCACCATGTTAGCACTACATCACTACTTCCTATTACCTCTTCGACCTCTGTTTGGACCTTTTCTTCAATTTTTTTCTCATATCTCGGGCATACGGACTCCATTTTTTGCAAACAAGATATCGTCGAAAAGCTAGTTCTAAGTTCGTCACAGTGGTATAGATAGTTTTAGGTTTTGATACTGTTTTGATGGTTTTTTCTGCTATCAAAGTTAGTGGTATAGTTTTGTGCTTTGGGAGGCATATCTTGAGCATTCAATCTCCAATTTGAGAATTCTTTATATCGTTGGAAAATTCTTTCCAACCTCTTTTTAGTGATGTTGGTTGTTTTTACAGACTCTACTCGAGACACATTCTATTCAATCTTCTACATTTTTGCATTCTGGTGGATAACTTGGTTGTTTCAAGTTCGGGGATTGATTTCTTTGCTTCAGACGATTTGTCATGATTTGTACTATCTAATGCATTAGTCTTATATCTCTTCTAGTCTATTTAGACATCATTTGGATGCATTCTTGCAAACACACTAAGATAAAGTGTCATATTGCATCTGTATTTTTCGTTTCACTTGTTTGCCTTGTTTTTGCCTTCTAATTCAAGTAGTGTCATTTTAGGACACTCGTACAGATTATTGTATTCTTGAGACTCACCATATCTTGTGCCTTATTGTACATGCACTACTCTGATAAAGTGCCATGGGGGATTGATGTTTGTCTTTGCTTGCCATCTTCCTTTTTTGGTGAGTGCCCCTTCTGTGACATTAGCCTCATGAAATGTTTGAGATTGATCACCTCAGTACACACATATGTACTTTTTTGTGCATCTTGATCGTGGTTCTTTGACTCGCAGTTCTTTTGGCCCACTTTTCCAATTTCCTATCACTTCACCCGTGTTTGCATTAGGGAGGGTTCTTCTGTTGTTTCTCATGCTTCCTTGGTTTGATTGATTAGCTCTTCAGGATTTAGTGTTTCATGCCATCTATATCTTTGAGTTTAGTTGTTTTCCTTTGTGTGCCTCCTAATTTTATGTAGATTATAGTCTTCTCTATCTAGTCAGGTTCTATTTCAGTGGAGGTTTTTCAGATCAACAGTTACTTTTGATAGAGCTTTGCAGCTTCTACATTCTTCAGTGATGTTCTTCATGATCATCTTTTGTTCCTATCTTCTAGGACATTCCCTAGTTTGGAGGCTTCTTTAGTCCTTCACTAGTTTCTTTTAGCATGTTTTCCATCTCTATTTGGAGTAGAGTTTTTCCCATGTGGTTTTCTCTATTTCTCCTCTTTACAAAGATTTGGTTGTGCTTGGGTACCTCATCAGGCTTTGTTTGCTAGGAGCCATTTCTACTTTCAGTAGTAGTTTCTAGGTTTTTAGCTACTTCCTAAGTTTATCTTCAGAGGGGGTGTTAGAGTAATTAGATATTTCCTAATTAACTCTAGTTGGTTAAGCTAAACTTTAGGCATCTAATAATTAATTTTTTTATTAATTATTTTGATGCAACCTAGTTAGACCTTTTTTAGGGGTTCGATCTCCTTTATAAGGATGATCTCTCATTGTAAACATTAACTTAAGATAATTCATTCTTTATAGCAATTTCTTTTTTGCTCATCAAAGATGTCTCATCTATGGATCTGGCGATTCTTGCCTCCATAGTTTTTTGCCTCTCTCTTCTATGATAGGTGTTTGCATGTAGATGATTCTTGGGAGCTATGGGGTTGAGCTTTCATCAACTTCAACAAAGTGTTCCTGAAAGGAATGATTAGTAGAAAAACCAAGAACACCAATTATTGCATTTTTCAAATTTTTTTTTTTTTTTTCATTTTGTCACATTTTGATAACGACAAGTGATTGTTGGCAAGCCAAATTTCAATCACTCACCGCTTAATGGCGCTGTAAAAATAGTTTTCACCATTAAGGATTTATTTTGCAGTTAACATCCGCCAGAAACTAGTTTTCAGATATTAACAGGCCAACAACGCCTGAAGGTTTTCATTGTTAGATCTTTGATTGCTTTTTTTTTTTAATTTATAATTTTTTAATTTTTCATTTGTTTTCTTTTTCAATAACTGCATAGAATGACCAAAGAAATGAAATCTTGACATGGATGATAAAAAATGATACCATCCAAAACTTGAGTTTTGTCCATGACCTCGCAGAAGGCACTGTTGAAACTTGACTGCATAATGAACTTAGAATGATGACTAGGAATAATCTCCACAAACTTGGGAATATATAAACACTTCATAGATCAACCGTGATCCATGTATCTCACAACTCTAAATCTAAAATCTTCTTGGAGAAATTGGAACACACTAGTACACTGAGGTAAGAGAATCATTCACAAGGATGATGATCCTCACAAGACATAGTGCTCCTATAATGAAAAATGGTGATCCTCCAGCATGAATTTGTGTTATGCAATCCTTTTGATAAATCAAATATATCCATTTCATGAAATAAACTCACCTTCATTATCAAGGACAAGGTCATAGAGTGAAATACCATGATGGTCTTCAATGTGTCCATAGAATTGTAGAGAAGATGAGACACAATTTTGAGGAAGAAGTGTGATGATCTGCAATGTCTTCAATTTTTTTTTCTGGATGTGTAGCTCAAAAATAATCATGAATCTCATAGACCAAGTTGTATATTTTCCTCCATGTGATAAATCACCAAAGAAAGGAAGTATCATTTCAAGGTAATGAACACCTTATGCCAAAATCTTCTTGTGATCTCCAATAGTGAAGCACAACCAAAACTGATATGCACCAGAAAACTAGCAAGCCCACACAATGTTAACAAAGCCAACACCGTGTGTTAGGCAATGCATGTGTAGAAAAACAACATCAACTGATATTGATGGTAAGATTGTTTCACCACAACAAGGAACCTATAACCATATTCTCAAAACCAAGCATATCAAGTGTAGTAAAGCAAATTTTATCCAATTAATAACTCTATCATTAAGTGAGAAATTCATTTTTACAAATGGTAGGTATAGGTATTAATATGAATAAATGCTTGATACAAATAAATACTTATGTTCATTTAATAACAATGCTAATTAACACTAGAACACATGCCTTGAGATGTCACATGTGGAGGTTTGCTAAAAGGACCAATGAGATAATCAACAAAACTTGACTGGAAATCATCCAAGAACCACAATATTGGAGGGATTCCCCCCAACTTAACTTCATGCTACAAGGTCATGAGATCATTAATATAACCAAAGAAATTAGGTAATCCAAAGAGAGTAACACATCATTCAAATTTTGTGAGTCTTTTTGAATGATCAAATATCTCAATAATTCAATGTCCATGTATTCCTAAATTAACTGTAGGTTATAAAAGCATAGGGAATTTGAATTATCCAAGGAATCAAGAAATGGATTTAGTACTGGTTATCAATGAATGATCATTGTAAGATACAAGAACCAAGAATGAAGAATATATGGATATTAATACTTTGATCCTTCTGTATTTGAGTTTCTGGGTGAGATTGTGTAAGATTTTTTAGCATCAATGTTTCGGATCATACTCCATGATCCATCATTAGGATGATAGTGAGAGAGCTAAGAATGTGATCCTTGTTAAATAAATGAATCATCCATAGTTTATTTTGCCATCTTAGAAAAATGGAAAGAATCAACAATGAGGAATCATCCAGTTTCAACATATTAGCCATTAATGCATAGAATCCCTTATAATCATACTTAATCAATTATTGGTCCTAAATCAACAAGCATGTGAGGAATACATATTTTAACCATAAGACTCCAAAGATCAATATCTATAGGTATAAAATTAGGAAAATATAGACCTTGGATTTTTTTTGGCAGCATGTTTGTGGAATATGGAATGTATATGGTTTAATATTACTTAGTGAATCATTAACATAAACACACATGCTTATGAGTCCAATAATTAAAATTGGTGCAATTTGAAGTATGGGCTCATTTATGGATATTTGGAATTCACTAAGTGGAAAGGGAGAACAAAGTTGATTATAATTCAATAAATAATATTGTTCTTCTAATTTAATTAAACTAAAACCACATCCATTATATACATCAATACATTCCAATGTTGATTTATCAATTTTAAGCACATCATTAGATTGTAGAGGGAGGCTTGAAAGCTCAATATTATATATATTTCCAGCCACCTTATTATGAAGGGTTGGGTGAGGCAATATAGCTACCTTTGGTGGATAGGATAGAGCCCAATGTGAATGTGATAATGAATATGGTAAGAAGTGTGAAGGAGATAAAGTAGATGGGAATAAGAAGGATGGGTGAAATGAAGATGGTAGAATATAAGAGGGATATATGGGTTGTTGTGAGCATTCTTGATTCCATTCACCATGCATAGAATGTAAAGAAATGCGTTTTGAAGAAACATGTTGGCTTTGTAATGAAATAAAGTGAGAATACATGTTACCAACATAATGCATACCGTGATATTCTTGAGTTGGTACTTGAGATTGTTCATCTATTATAAGGAATACTTGGTCACTTCCACCCTTATCATGGTAAGGTTCACAAATAACTTGTTCCTCATCCACCATGCATTCTTGGTTGTTTGAGCATATGCATTGGTCATCTTCCCTATAGCAATTAGAACAACAAGCGGTTATATTTCCATCATCAAAATTGCATTTCTCTAAGAATTCATCAATGATTTGCTCATGTTCAAACATAGAGATAGAATTCTTGCATACCTATGATAATGGAAGATCAAGATAATTTAAGATCCATTCATTAGGTACAGGGGATGTAAAAGTGTCACCTTTGGT